>CM028137.1:948752500-949352500 GCA_016271365.2 Neoceratodus forsteri
GCACAAACTGGCAGACGTCCCCTTCCTGGGTACCGACTTGTTCGGGCCCGGGGTGGAAGGCCATCTCCAGAGGATCAAGAAGTCCAGTGCCACCTTGGACTCAGTCACGTCTGCCCAGAAGGACAAAGACCACCAGCAGCAGCATCAGCCCTTTCGACCTTCTGCACCTGGGGCACGTCCGGCCCAGCATCAGGGCCAGCAGGCTCGCACTTGGCACTCCAAAGCCAAGCCTGCAGCTTCCTCCAGCAGGAAGCTGGGAGGAAAAAGCCCAGGAGGTCCCTCGGCCAGTCCTTCCTCCAAGCCTGCCCAGTGACAGGTTGAGGGGTGTCGCCCCCAGCCGCGTCGCTCCCCCCTGGGTTCCCCTCGTGGGGGGATGGCTCCGCCACTTTCTTTCCGCCTGGTCCACTATCACCACAGACTGCTGGGTGTTGGCAGTGGTAGGAAAGGGTCTGCCTCTGGAGTTCGAGCAGGCCCCACCCTTCTGAGCCGTCGTCCCACGGGGGGCTTCAGGGTCCGCAGCCTCTCTGTCGGCCCGTCGAGCTGACATTGCCCTGCTCCTCCAGAAGGAGGTGATCAGGAAGGTGGTGGATCCTCCACCAGACCCAGGGTTTGTGTCCAGGTATTCCTGGTCCCGAAATGGAGCCGGGGGGCTGGCGCCCCATTCTGAAGCCTGCCGACCTGAACAAGTTCCTAAGGTCTCGAACCTTCAGGATGGTCACTCTGGCTCAGATCATTCCATCCTTGGAGCGAGGTGTGTGGTTCTGTTCTCTGGACCTCCAGGGCCCAGTTCTTTCACGTCCCAATCCGTCCATCCACCAGCGATTCCTCCGCTTCCAGAGCACAGGGATCCTTCACGAGTTCGGGCCATGCCCTTGACCTTTCTCTAGCTCCCAGGGTCTTCACCAAATGCATGGCAGTGGTGACAGCATTCCTGTGGCGCTGAAGGTCCAGGTCTACCCTTACCTGGACGACTGGCTGATGTGGCCTCCTCCAGACCGGAGGTGAAGTGGTCCAGGGATCTGGCCCTCCAGGTTTGCTCTCAGGTTGGCCTCCTCATCAACAAGGCCAAGTCGGAACTCATGCCAAAGCAGGTGATCCAATTCATCAGGGCAGAGCTCGACTCTCTGCGAGCCAGAGCACGGCTCCCGGCGGACAGGGCCGAGGTTCTTTCCTCCTTTGCCCAGTCATTTCAGGTTGGGCAGTTGCGCCCTGCCCGGGACTTCCTTCGCCTCCTGGGCCTTATGGTGGCCTGCACCAGCTTGGTCCGTTGGGCCCATTGGCACCTGCGTCCCCTACAATGGGGACTGGCCAGCCGATGGTCACAGCGCTCCGGTCCTTTGGACCAGCCAGTGGCAGTGACCCAGGAGATGTGGAACGCTCTCCAGTGGTGGATCGTTCCAGCTTATCTGCAGGAGGGCATCCCGTTTGTCCGGCCGAGCCGACGGTCTCTCTATTGACCAGTGCACCTCTGATGGGTTGGGGTGCCCATCTGGGGGAGAACAGAGCGCACGGCCTCTTGTCCCCTTGGGAGTCCCGATGCCACATCAATCTGCTGGAGCTTCGAGCGGTTCATCTAGCCTCCGTTTGTGCGGGGTCAAGTGGTCCAGGTCCAGACGGACAATACCATGACCATGTACTACCTAAACCGCCAGGGTGGGATGCCCTCCATGCCTCTGTGCAGGGAAGCTCTCCGCTCTTGGTCCCTCATGCGCAATCTGGAGGCGGATCTCTTAGCCATCCATGTTGCGGGAGCCTCCAACATTCTGGCCGATGCCCTAAGCCAGATAGGAGCTGCATCCCACGAAGTGGTCTCTCCTGCCGGAGGTAGTACAGGATCTGTTCTCCCACTGGGGCATATCTCAGGTGGACCTGTTTGCCTCCAGGAGAATCACAGCTGAGGCTGTTTCATGCCCACCCCAGCAGGGCTCGCTGCAGGGGGATGCCTTCTCGAGGCCGTGGACCCCGGGCCTCTTCTATGCCTTTCCCCCATTTCCCTTGATCCACAAGGTGCTTCTCAAGGTGAGGAGGGACAAGGCGCAGGTGATTCTGGTAGCCCCAGACTGGCCCCGCCAGTTCTGGTATCCGGATCTCCTCAGCCTCAGCTCCAGCTCCCAAGGCGGCTTCCAGCCCGCCCGGACCTGATCTCAGTCAACCAGGGGAAGGTATTCCATCTGGACCTTCAATCCCTGCACCTGATGGCCTGGTTCCTGAGTGGCTAGAGGTCCAGGCCTTGGGTCTTTCCGACGAGGTCCTCAACGTCATTGAGGCATCCCGTAAGGAGTCTACCAGGAAATGCTATGCCTTTAAATGGAAGAGATTCTCCATTTAGTGTCAGGGCAAGGGGCTGGACCCTTCCTCCTGTTCTTTAGCAAACATTCTGGACTACCTGTGGTCCCTTTCTCAGCTAGGGCTTCAGTCAACGACCTTTAAGGTGCACCTGGCAGCCATCTCTACCGATGCAGGCGGGGCAAAAGCAGTCGATGATGCAGGACAAGGTGGTCGGGCACTTTTCAAGGCCTTGATCACATATCCCTCCGTTGCGAGAACCTCCACCTCCGTGGGATCTACTGCTGGTACTGGCTAAGCTCATGGGCAAGCCATTTGAACCGATGCACAGGTGTGACATCTCTCACCTGTCGTGGAAGACCGCCTTCTTGGTGGCCATCATGTCAGCCAGAAGGATGGGAGAGCTCCAGGCACTTTCCATCGAGTCTCCTTATCTTGTCTTCCACAGGGACAAGGTTGTCCTGCGCCCCCACCCGAAATTCCTTCCGAAGGTGGTGTCGGAGTTTCACCTTAACCAGGTGTTGACTCTGCCGGTGGTCTACCCCAGTCACACTTCCGAGGCCGAATATAGGCTCCATACTCTGGACTTTAGAAGAGCGCTCTCTTATTATAAGGAGCGGATGGTTGAAGTTCGGGGAGAGGTTCGCCAACTGTTTGTCACCTACGCTGAAGCCAGACCTGCAGCCAAGCGGATGATAGGCAGGTGGGTCACCTCCTGCATAGATCTCTGCTATAGGCTGGCGGGCATGGAGCCTCCCAAAGGGATAAGAGCTTATTCTACCTGCCATACCGCTGCTTCGGTGGCTGCTTCCAGGGACGTCCCTATCCAGGAAATCTGCAGGGCTGCTACCTGGAAGTCAGCACACACCTTTATTACCCATTACCACATCGACCTTGAGTCATGCTGGGATGCTGGTTTTGGGACCTCTGTTCGCCAGTCCTTATTCCCTAAGTAGGGGGTGTGCGCCTTGCCTCCGTCCTCCCAGAGAACTGCTAGGAGTCTGCCAGACAGTGTGGATTGAACAACATATCCATGTCCCTAGAAATACAGGTTACTCACCTGTAACAGGAGTTCTAGGAATGGTATATGTTGTTCATCCACACAACCCACCTGGCCTCCCCAGCTTTGACGCACAACCTGGCTTTCAGCGGGTTAGATCTGGTATCATGGGGCGGGCCGAGTTTTACCACCTGGGTGGGTGGGTGGGAGGAGCCAGCTTGAAGACCTTCCGGCAAGATTTAAAGTGGCAAGGAACCTGCCAGACAGTGTGGATGAACAACATATACCATTCCTAGAACTCCTGTTACAGGTGAGTTACCTGTATCTTTTATCCTTTGGCTCTCTTGCCTCACCCTTTTTTCTGTGAAACCTGTCTTTCTGCCTCTCCAGCTAAACAGAACTAGGATGGAGGAGGAGGAGTCTACGGTGCCTAACAGTCAACCCGCATGCTTCACGCAGTGAATCAGCTATGTGAGTGGCGCCGTCTCCTCCCTCCAAAAAAAAAAAAAAAGACTCCTGTGGTGGGTGCACACCTCTTGCTTACACCCAGCAGTAATGAATGGTGAAGATACAAGAGAAGATCAAGAATTATGGTGGGTTTGTAATTTTTATGTTTTGGGCCTCTTCTCTGGCGTTGTATGTGTGGGAGAATATTGCCTGCACCAGCCAGCGCATTCTTTTTCCCCTACCTCGGACCTGATCGTGACATGGAGGCATGTGATTGTGAAAAATGTTGGTACAGGATGCCCATTACATACGTTAAGTAGGTCTGGACCTTCTTACTTGGGCTATATAAACAGTAAAATATATCCAAATAGTAAGATTGAGTCCAAAACGTCCATGAAAAGTTTGTATTTTTTATTTTATCTTCACTTCACACCGTATGTACAGTTGGCAAGTTTTCGTAGCTTGATGTGTCACTTCCTCAGGCCACTTGTATTTGACAGTGTTGATACTAAATACCAAAAAAAATATATATATTCGTCAGGTTTATATTTCAAAATTCATTTTTCTTTTAAGATACTGTAGAGTTATTTATGATCAGTGTTCTGTATAATCTGGTACCGTAACTGTCAACATTTTTTACAATTTAAATAAGGACTCACTCAATACATTTAATACTCACTATATTACTGTTATTCCGTATTAGTTTTCATCACACATCTTATATATATGTTATCAATTATTCTAAAATTACTTCACATACCTGTTATTTCTGATAATCAATTTTAACTATACTACCCCTTCTTCATTCAAAATATAAGTTTCCACTTTTTTCTTTATACTAGAACAAGTTCCCAAGTAAACAGAACGCCATCTTTACTGGGTTAAAACAAAAGTGAATATGAAAAAATAGAATTTTTAAAGTATGTGAAACTGAGATCTATACTCTAGAATGTTTTGAAATTACAAAATGTTTAATTCTTTCTTTTAATAGACTTAATCATTCGTCCTATGGTTTCTTCTAAAATATGATAAAAAGCATATATTCGTCCTCTGCTAATTGTTTTAATCCCATATTGCTACTCTGTTCCTGAAAAGAGAACTCTATTACAAAAGAAGGAACTTGTAATATTTAATCACTGTAAAACCTGAAACTGTATCAAAATCCCGCTTCGGACTTTATTTCCTTAAACAGCTGTTATGCACTCTGTGGTTACTAGTACCTTGTTACTTTACTATGGAGTTCACCTTGATGCGCTTGATTACTTCACTTCTTGCATCTGAATTTGAACTAAGGAAAAACAGAGATATTGTGCCTATTTACATGATTTTTATCTCTTACAAAAGATTATATTGCCACATTACTTGATATTTCCACGTTTCTGTTTCTTGTTTAAATTAATCTTACCTTGCTCAAACACCATGAACCGACGACCATCTTCCCTAAGGAACCGAGCGGTCTGAGCTAAGGATTCAATGCGGTTTAAAAAGCCCGCGAAATTGGCAAGGGGTGCTATGTCATTTATGACGCTAAATCTTTACCCACTGTAGTTTCAGCTACAGAGTGAAAAAGATGAATGAACTGCATGACAATCCCTGTAGCTAAGTGGGAGTATGAAGTGGGCTCACTTAGTACACACTGGGAGTCAGCGGTTTGCCCCCTGCCCTCAGCTAAATGCCGAAATTTATTAATAGTTTTTCTGTAGATTTTATTTGAATATCTGCTACTACTTTTTAATTAAAAAAATGAATACTTCTATGTAGTTGTGGTACCAATGTTGACTAAACATTAGGGATAGAGACTATTATTTCCTCCTTGTTGGTATCTGTGCACTTTTTAATAAAGCCTCTAAATGTTAAAGCGTGTGCTTAATTCAATGAATAAAGTTACTGTCTAAATTCTTGTTTAGTATACTCGTAATTCATACTTTATAAATCGTTATATTAATTTGACACCTCGCTCCGATTCTTCTCGGTTTCTATTTATTTTAGCTTTTTGTTGACCGGGTAAGTGCACTAGACAAATCCTGCCTATTTTCAGGCACGACCCGGGGGAGGGGGATACAGATGAATGCCAACTGACCTTGAACCAGATTAAGCTGTTAGTGGTATTTTTAGTGAATGAGAGAAATTTGGCCAGGACACGGGAAATTCCCTACTCTTTTCGATAAGTGCCTTGGGATCTTTAACATCTACCTGAACTACCACCAGTCCAGGCAGATGGGACCTCGGTTTAACGTCTCATCCGAAAGACAGCACCTCAGAAGTGCAGCACCCCTCTTATGCTGCACTACAGTGTCAGTATTGGGATATTAACCCAAGTGCCAGATGTGGGAACTGAACCCACAGCCCTCTGATCTCCCGGCCTCAGAGGCGAGTGTGCTACCTGCTGAGCCACTGACACTGCACTGCACTTCTAGTGATGTCTAAACTATTCGTAAATTTTACTCGCGGTTTTTCTTTCAAGCAAAGCCTCTTAACTGAATCATCTTGTTCAAATACTATCTAAACTATGCTTAACATGTATACAATTGTTTCTAAACCATTCATTATGGCTACATTATATAGAGAATAATGTATAGGCAGGTGGTTATTATGAGAATTTTACACACACCCGAGGTGTGGGATGCCCCATAAACCCCTCGGGCGAAGCCCACGAGGTTTCTCTCAAACATCCACACAAAGGTATAATGTCTTTCTCATCTTTCCATGTATACTATTTTTATAATTGCTGGTCACAATTTTTTGCAATAATCTATTGAATTTGCAAATAAATGAATAAGGCAGTTGTGGTATAATGAAGAATTTATTTGTGGTGGTTGTACAACATTGCAGTTTTAATTATTTTAAAAAACGTGTTTCTTCAACTGCCTTATTCATTTATTTGCAAATTCAATAGATTATTGCTAAAAAATTGAGACGGAGGTCACTGTCTGTTTTCTTTTGGTATTTAGATTATGCTGCTCTACTGTAAATTGTTCTGTTATGGGAGTCTACGATTTAAAATCTTGTCTCCATTTCTTAAGAATCTTGTGCTGTTGCTGTCGCTATTTACATCCGTTTTTTAAAAGTGATGGTCCGTATTTGTTTTGTTTCAGAGCGGTAGATCTGACAGGGCACGGCGAGCTGCGAGACTGCAAGTCGTTTACTTCCTTATGTCTCGCGCTGTGCTCTAGAGCAGAGTAGCGCGTGTTTGCCGTTATAACTAGCCGAGGTAGTTATAACGGCAAATTATAACTCGCTGTGCCCGTGTTAAAAAAATTGTGGCCAGTAATTATATAAACTTAACATCTAGACTGAAAATAGATAAGATCCATTTATAAAAATATTGCTACTTACTGGTTCACTTTAAGGTTTAACTCCCACCAGAACCACTTACTCAATCATCTGATTCAACTGTATGCTCATTCATGTACTGCAGACTGCTTATGTATCCTGTCCTTTTTTCATAAGAAAAATTCCATTGAAAAGAAATATTCCATTTAAAAGAAACTGGAAAATAATGAAAAGAAGCAATGTCTGAGTGGTGAAGATACTTTGTAATGAGTTACTTCCAATATAAATTCCAGTTACATGATTCATTCATACCAGTTCTTAGATTAGTGCTGTCCATCGTGTATATCCAATATAGTTCTCTTCTCAGTAATAAATCTTCCCATGAGATGTTATGTCCTTGTGGTTCATTTACTTTTTCGAGTCCCCAAAATCTCAGTGAAGCTGGTGAATGTCCTTCACTGTCGAAATGTTGTGCAACTGGAGGTATGTGATGCCTGCACTACCTTTGATTCCAGACACTGGAACTGCAAGCCCTGAAGCTGGGACAACCAATTCCAGACTTTAGGAGCAGGAATTGGAGCAGACGGTCTCGAAGTAGGTCACTCGACCATTCACTCACTCACTCATTTACACACACACACCCCAGCCCCCTCACCACTCTTTGGTGATGGTCAGTGTCTGCTGTTAAGGCGGATGCTGGCATGCCCCCTGGCCAGAGGAAAGGTGTAGCATTGGGTCAGACAAGAAAAAAAGGTGTGCGGGAAATCAAGAAGAGGTGTGTGTGTGTTTTTTTTTTCTGTTTGTATAGGAGACTTCAGAAGCAACACTCTCTGCCGGTCGCAAAGAGTTAGCAGGATCTATGTTGGAAAGTTTGGGAGGGCCTGAATACTACAGTGGAGGGTACAGACCACCACTCTCTAGCACTTTGAAAATCATCAGTCAGACCTCATATTTGCATTACTGGTACCTAAGCGTTCACTGACCAGTGTATTAGTAGCAAAAGATGGTGTAACACAGTAATGACACCGCAGCCGGTATCTTAACACCGCAGAGTGACAGTAATGGCAGTGGTAGCGCCCCCTGGGAGCTAAACTGCAAGCCCCCGGGCTTAGTGCTTGCCTGCCAGTTACAGCATTGCCAAGCTTGGACGAGACACAGGAAAGTAATAAAGAGTGCTACTGGAAAGGAAAATGTGCCGTAAACAGTAATGTGCTTTAAAAGTACAAGCCTCAAACCATACAGCGAGTCACGTAAAACATGGAGCTATCATAGTCTGTTGAATTGGCTGGGGAGCCTAAATTATTACAATTGCAGTAGTTCTGAGGTTTTTTTTGAAGTGCTTTTGCTATTGTAGTTTTTGTCCCTGGTGTAGTCCTCAAGTATTTGCAAGACAAAATATATACATTTATATATGACCATTGATAGCAGATTTTAGTGCTGTGCCCTGGTGGAAATGGGATTTCTTGAATATGTAATGCTATCATTAATCTGAGTTACACACATCTTTTAATTGCAGTTCCTTTTGAGGCAAAGTAACGGGCTTTGTGGTACCAGGTGTTGAGGTTCTAAGAGGCTGAAGGGGACTTGAGATACTGAATTTGCTTTTGATGTGGTGAGCAGAAGTGCACTTGGAAAGAGCCTGTGAGAGAGAAAAAGAGGAGCTCATTTAGGAGTGCGGGCTATTAAAGGCACTTAGAGGGGACTACTTGTAAATAGAAATGTAATGAATGTGAGCTGGTGTTATGAAACGAGATTATTCCAATAACAACTCATCTGGAGAGTGGTGATCTGCAGTGTGGTGTACTTACTGCCTTGCAGCAGGGGGAGGGGAGGACAAGTTAGACCCAAGGCCTTTCTCTCACTGTACTACTGTGTTAGAACGCTGTGGGTGACAGTATGGACGTTGGTGTCTCATTATTAGCTGGCATTGTGTAACATGGGGGTGACTAGGAATCTAGTGGCCTCATGATGCATTGGTGTGAGTTGAGACTTAAGTCAGCTAGGCTTCTTAGATTGGCAGAGTGCAAAAGAGCAGAGGTAGAGTATGTGCTGATTGTCAGGTGGTAAGACAGAGAAATGCGAGGTGAATATACCTCAAAACTGGAAGTTATGTAACATGAAGTGCACTGCCTGTTGGCAACTTGATAAAGTCCAGCTGGGTCAAGCATTTGGAAATGTGGTCCAGCAGGAAGCATAGTGAGATGGGAATCGGTGGGAGGGGGGAGGAGGGGCAGGAATTCCTGGATCAGGGACGAGCTGAAGGAGAAATCACACCTGATCTTCCAAGAATCAGTCTTCACCATTTGATTCCCACTGTTGGGTCTGAGCCAAAGGTGCTAGGACCCAGCAGGAGCCAGAACTTTTCAGAGGGCTGGCTCCGAGGTAAGCAGCATGCATACGCAGCTCTGTGAGTGAGTGAGTGAGTGCATGTGGCCGCCGGAGTACATCGGCAGCAGCCCCCAACTGCCTCAGATAATTTTTTCCTTGCTGTCAAGTGCACATCAGTGTTTCGTCACTCATCTTCCTGGAGTCAGACTTCATGTCTGCATGACAACAGCATTCCATTCTTTTCAGTTTTAGTGTTTCAAAACTAGAGTTTATTTTTGTGTCAGTTTAGTGTATTTGGGCACAAATTAACATTGTTTTTCTCTCAGTCCTACCGAGCGTCAGCGGTTGAAGGCCATGGAGTATAGTAGGGAGCCTGAAGAGGCAGGCTGCTCCGGCAGCAGGGCCATGTCCAGTCCATGTTCCCCTTTAACCAAGGGTTCTGACAATGAGCTGTCCAGTGCCTGGGAGGAATGACAGCCCTTCCACAAGCACAAAAAACAACAGTTCCAATCTCACACATGCTCTGTGTCATGGTTCAGGCACTGCTCAGCCTCTGCTTCTTCCCCTTTCCATAAGGAAGGGGAGGAAACAGCACCATTCGAGGTAGTCCTCTGTGAGGTCTGCCACAAAATACTCTGTTTCCTCAAGTCAGAGGGCCTCACCATCGGTGTCACCAAGGGCCTGTGGTTCTGGGAGATCAGTATCTTGGGCCCAGAGCCCCCCCCCCCCTGTCTTTAAGTGAGGGCTGCTGGTGGGCAGTTTCACCACTGGGCAGCTGTTGCGGAGCAGTGAATGCAGCACCTGGCTCAAGTGACACTGCTAGTGGAGCCAGTCCCTGGTCTTTTGGGGCCAGCAAACCGGTACCGCAAGCAGTGCTATTGGACCAAGTAGTGTGTCTGCATCCAGCAACAGCCTTCGGGTCCTTGCTGGGGGAGGCAAGGCCAACATGTGATCCACACCCTGTCCTGTGCAGGTATGGGGCTGGCAACTGTGCCATCACCACTTACTTCAGTGCCAGCTGGGTTATTGACACCGGTTCCGGTGCCAGTTGCAATTCGACTTCTGGCACCAGTTCCTCATTCCTCGGGAACCGTGTCACCAGTGTTGCCTCAGCCACACACTGGGTTGCAGGGCCTGCAACCACAATCTCTCTTCTACCCTTCTTCTGAGGAAGGTGTAGAGGGGGATGAGTCTGACCCCAGCCTCTTTATGTCTTTTTGCTTTATTTGTTTATGCTCCTTCATGCCTCGTACGCCCCTCGTCCACCATCCCCCCATCCATGTGTCGTGCCAACAAGCAGCCTGACGTATCCCTTCGCCCACGGGAGGAGGGACTGGGATTCGCACCAGTCTGGGCACATGGCAGAGCATCAGCCATTAGGCACCTGTCAGGGCTGTGTGGCGCAAAGGGTCTCCGCAACTCCTTCAGCCCACCCTCCTCTCCCATTGCAGCTGTATGCATGCAGCATCCTGGGAGGACGCACTGCGGCGGTTGGTCACCTGTGCCGCAAATGCTTCACCACTACAAGCCACCAGGAGCTGCTATCAAGCGATACAGGCTTGCTCCTCCCCCCCTCCCCCCAAAAGAGGAGAGCATCCGACAGATGCTCCTAACCCTCACTGCTTGCCTCCGCTCTGTCGTACCTGGACTCAGGCGCGAACCTGGGTTGCCAGCATGCCAAGCGAATCCATATCGCTCGGTGCCACAGAGCTGGCCAGCCTCATTATTTCTAAAGGCAGTGATGATGATCCTGTGGTCCAGAAACCTCAGATCCAGTTCCTCTGCCTTAAAAGGATCTCTCTTTCCAGGCCCTGCTCAGAAATATGCACTCGGCATTGAGTTTCGAGCCAGCAGCCAGTCACCATGATTGGGGCCTCTAGCTGGAGTCCTTAAGTGTGCCTAATGTGACGATCAATTTAGTCTCTCCTATTCCCCCGCATTTGAGAGACTGTCTGATTTGGTTTGACATAGACCTGCTTCGGTGGTAGCTGTCCTAAAGCAGGCTGACAGAAAATGCATTGCCTGTAAAAATGAGCCGTTCCATGTCAGTCAGCCTGTATCTGATCCTGTTGTCACTCTTGCTGAGAGTAAGGCCATTGTCCCCAAAGAGCTCACTGCACACCCCATTAATCGGGAGTCATGCAAGATTGACACTATGGGCAAGTGAGCCTATGCTTCGGCTACCCTTGGCATGAGGATCAGCTACCAAGGGCATTTCTGTAGGTAGGAGTATACCCTCTGGAGCAAGCTAATGTCTCTGGCAGAGCCTCTACCAGATTCAGAGGCTAAACAAGATATTTTACTGTCAAGCAATGTATTGAGTCAGTCACCAGCTTAACGCCTCTGTGAAAGTCCTTGATGCTGCATCTCATCCAAGCAGTTGCATGATGCGGCCTTCCTGGCTGTGCACTTCTGGCTTCATTCAAGATGTCCAAGAACAGGCTTTCATTGTTCCCTTTGATGGATATTAACTGTACAGACAGCAGAAGGAGCAGTCTCTTACGGCATCAGATGAAACGAGAATGACCCTTAAGACTTCCAGACCCGCTCCTTTTAAACCTCAGAGGGACAAGGGACAAAATTATTTCCATAACAAGCAGTCCCTTTGTGACAAAGGCAGGGGAGATGAAAACAAAAGTCCTCCTCCCCAGCCTAAGAAGAAGGTGCAGCTGAAGGCACAGGCACTGAAAACACCTTGTGCCACTATCTGAAGCTCTAGACCTGATCTTGCCTCAGCTACTCGGAAGTGGAACTCTCCTGGGGGGGGGGCTCACCTGACCCAGTTTTACTATCATTGGGAGTCCATTACCATGGACAAATGGGTCCTTCCGATCATCCGAGAAGGACACTCCCTAGATTTTACAGAAATCCCTCCGGATTATCTGCCCAGAATGCATCCCCTTATGTCAGCCTATATGTCAGAGCTTCTGGCACAGGAGATTGCGGCCTTCTGAGCAACAGGGCAGTCGAAATTGTGCCAGAGTCGAAGTGAAACAGACTTCTACTTCCATTACTTCCTGACTCCAAAGAAATCCGGGGGCATGTGTGCCATTCTTGATCTCAGAAAGATGAACAAATTCAATCATTGAGAAAAATTCCAAATGATTTCTCTGGGCTCTCTGCTACCTTTCCTGAAGCCTCAGGACTGGCTCGCATCCCTGGATATGCAGGATACATGCCAGCACATACTGGTACACCCCAGCCACTACAGGTACCCCTGTTTCATAGTGCTGAGACAGCATTAGCAGTTCAGAGTCCTGCCCTTTGAGCTTTCCTGTGTGCCATAAGTCTTCACAAAGTACCTTGCAGTGTGTGCTTTTCTTCCACAGAGCAGACTACAAGCAGTTCTGAAGATGACATGCTACATCATAGAGTGCAAGACTGTGCAAGCCCACTCCATGCAGTACATGCTGTATTTGACTGCCTCTTCAGTGTTCACCATGCCCCTGGCAAGTCTAGACCTGACGACAACTCTGTAGATGCTCTGTGCACAGTGGTCACAAGCACCATACTCTGTCATACTCTGATTCACCCTATTCTGGTGACCAAACCCTTAGTTCAGTTTCTCACGTGGTTGTCCATGGAGGACAGCATCCTACGTGGTTTTCCCATCTCCCAGTCGGAGCCACAGGTGACTCTCACCACGGATGCCTCCTTGTTGGGGGTGGAGGGCCCACTATCAGGGCTTCCAAACACGGGGTGTCTGGGAATTGTCAGAGACTTCTCTCCACATCAGTGTGTTGTAGATGCGAGCTGTTTTGTGTGGTCTGAGAGCCCTAGTGGACCTAGTCGGCTACAGAACAGTCCTCCTTCAGACAAGACAGCAAGTCTGTCATGTACTAGGTCAACAAACGGGGAGGAGCACACTCTTACCTGCACCATAGAGAGGCAGAAAGAGTGTGGGAATGGTGCCTGGAGCACAAGATCCTTCTCCAAGCAATCTGTCTGCCAGGAGACCAGAATACTGTGGCATACGCGCTCAGCTGAACAGATGCCGATCCTCATGAGTGGTCACTAGCTCCAGATGTCATGAGTTTGCTATTTGACAAATGGGGTACCCTAGATGTGATCCTTTTGTGTCTCCGTTCAGTGCCAAACTCTCGATTCTGCTGCAGAAATCCAGGACATGACGCCGTCAGGATTCATTTATACAGCAATGGCAAAATCATGGCGTTCCAAGCTCATTCCCATACTCTGGTCACCGGCATGGTGGAGGTAAGGCACATAGTACCTCAGCCCTCTGTTCCACTGGGCTGGCCATCCCTGTCATGTTCTAAAATGAAATGTATAGCAAGACACTCGGGAGGGGGGACCCTCCCCAGCTGGGAGGCACAACCTAAGCCATGCATTCTTGCAGTGTGACTGGGCCACCTTGCAGCCACGGTTTCATAACATGTTTTAATATAATCCTACATTTGTGCATAAGTCTCGCCACCCCCACCATGTGCTTGTTTTGAAACTGTCTTATTTTTCAAACAGAACTAGCAGACAGAAAACATTATTCATTTTTTAAAATAGTCAGTTCTCACTTTTTATTTCTGAGGTCTTTTTTCATTGTATTATTAGGTTTTCCATGTAGAACTGTACCTTTACCTGACAACTCTGTCAGTCACAAAGCTTTATTGTTTGGCAGTATGCCATTATGGCCTAATACAAAATATGTAGACAAAGTAAAACAGAGAAATAAAATACAGATAGAAATCCTAAAAATATTACAAAGTTGCATGATTACATGGTCCCTTGTAAACATGACAGAATAAAAATTCTAATCTGGGGATCCACAAGGGCAAAGCGTTAAAATGCAGCAAACTATACATAATTAAAAAAAATGAAGAACAAACTTTTTTTTTTTTTTTATCATATAGGTTTTTATCTCTCCGGCGGGCCACAGATACTCATCCACCAAGCCTACTGGACTCCAGGGACATTCAGGCTCTTTGGACGCTATGCATGTCCCAGCAGACCTTCAGAGTGGCCCCAGAGGCTTCATCC
Source organism: Neoceratodus forsteri (assembly GCA_016271365.2). Classification (NCBI taxonomy): domain Eukaryota; kingdom Metazoa; phylum Chordata; order Ceratodontiformes; family Ceratodontidae; genus Neoceratodus; species Neoceratodus forsteri. Next base: position 948,766,827 of record CM028137.1, read on the forward strand.
TGCCACGGCTCTCGATGTTTCCACTTTTTTGTCCCCAGAGCCCCAGACAGAGGCGCATGTGCGTGGAGGTGTGCATGTGCCCTCTTGCTCTGGTGATGGCCCCTTCCTCCCACTCTTATTGTCCTAGTGCCCTGGCTCCTTCGGCTTGCACTACCCCCTGGCCTCCACCACGAAGCAGTCAAGAGCCGAGGGAAGCACAGATTCCTTCCGGGGAGGAGAGCTGCCTGTCAGCAGCTCAGTCCTGCACTGCTCCCCACCCCCATGCCAACCTTCTGCCCATTCCTGAAAATGGGTCACTGGCATGGCGAGAGGTAAGGCATCCAGTGCCTCAGCCCTTTCACCCTTTAATCTGGAATTCTCAAGCCTCTCTCTAACCAGACCCTGAACATAAATATTACACGTATCCCAAATAATCAATATAAAACAATAATAAATATATGGGCATTACATTATAAACTTTAACCAGTCAGGACTGTTCCATGGGAGCTGGAAGGTTTACTCTTTCTAATCCCATTAACAATGTAAAAATAATTTGCAAGCTTATGAATAATTGTGTCGGTCACTGTGAAACGAAAAACGAGATCATCTGGAATATAACTTGTCTGATGATGTACTGTTTATCAATGTGGCCCTTAACTTTTAAATACCATGAACACTGAGAGGGAACATAATACAAATGTTTTTTTTTATCGTCCTACTGTACAGAGACACAGGGCATCAGAGGCGTTTGGAATGTGGGCAAATCTGGCATAAAGTACATTGCTGGGGAAGTCTCAGACTTCTAACACAATAAGCGCTTCACTTTCTGGAGTCGAAGATATGGTGCAAATAAAATCTGTATCCATACCATACCTCATTAGAAGCATACCAAGGTGACCATTTAGATTTTGAGGTACTGTCTAAGTCCAGTTGTTGGTTACAGGCTTTGATTTTATTCTTTATATATCTTCTGTATTTGAGACTGATAGTAATTCCTGTTTTAAAGTAATTAAAAACATTAAAAAAAAAACTTATTCTTTCAATAAAGTGTGCATATGAATTAACTAGGGAGGTTGTGTACAACTTTATAACCCTCAATGCTCTTTTTTCTTCCAAGCTTGCATGTGTTAAACTCCCGATAGGGGCTCTGGTACATTTTACCCAGTAGCCTAGACCTAGAGAATCCACCAAAGTTTTATAACCATCTAGCCCAAGTTCTGCTGTAACGTAGGAGTAGGGTTAGACCTATTCAAACCTAAGGAACTAATATATCTAGTTCTGTTCCTCTTTGTGTTTTTTTTTTTTTTTTAGTAACTAGGTAAGGCCAACTGGTCACAAGGCCCATTTACAGGGGTGACCTTGGAGCACTCAGGAGGTCAAGTGACTTGCACAGTAGGCACACAGGATGCAAGTGGAGGTTGTGGGAATCAAACCCAGGTCTGCTGAATGTACCAAGCTCATTCACAGTTTGTTGCTGTAACCTCCACGCAATACTGCCAGTCCATCAAGGTGAGATATCTTCATATTTCAGCAGCATTGTGACATCATAGGTAACCAGTCCAGTAGATGTTGAGTGCCTCTTCCTGAGCAGTTTTGATGTCCCACCTAGTGAAGTCTCAGTGCTGATGAGATATGAAGGGGAACAGACTAGATAAGTTGGCTTCCAAGCAGAATACTCTTCCACACATCACGCCTAGTACAGACAGGTAAAAAATCTTCTAATTAGCCAAAGGGAAAAGAAAATGTACCTCAGATATAAAAAAGTTTATTTAAATTTTGGTGACCTGGTAGGCCCACTGAGACCGAAACAGTCCCTTTTTCAGAGGAGAACGGGAATTAATTACATACTTGTAATTTCACAATTAATAGTCAATATAGACATACTGACCCAGTCAAGGATACCAAAAGTGACAGTTGACCAGTTTTAAAAATTAGTACGGATTTCAGGCAGTGCACTAGCTTTTTAAGGTCCTTATTAATGTGGCCATTTCTCATCCAGCATTCATTTCCATATACATTTTCTCCTCCTTTGCACTGTGGTGACTGGCTCTGTCTCATCCCTACCTCCCCCGTCCGTCTGCTGTCCTCTGGTCTCATCAAGCCTCATTCACCCATGGACTGCCCCCATAGCCGGGAAGGGCCTTCTCTCCTCCCACCCAGTGACCTAGCATCCAGATTGGCAGTCCAGCGGACCGGTGACTGAGTGGGACGAGGGCAGGCAGGGCTTCATGAAGCCTGCTACCACCATTTTCCTCCATATTTTTCCTTTGCCACAGTGGCTGTAAGTGCAGACATGTGGAGGTGCACGTGCGCTTTGTAACTGCGGCTCCTATCTTATGTTGCACAACTGTGGCATTGCCACCTGGCCTCCACCAGATGGCAGCCATGGAGTAAGCCTGCAGATCCCCCACCCTGGGAGAGGAGAGGAGAGCAGTCTGTTGGATGCTCACTCTGCTCCCTCCCCGCCGACCACCGGCAGCATGTGCTTGTTCCTGAACATGGATCGTCAGCATGGCAGGAGGTAAGGCATTTAATGCCTCAGCCCTCCACACCATTGGTCCAACCCAGCATTCATTTTGGAATTACTTGAATCATTCCGGAACTCTGAGACATAAGCTAAGCAAAAACCGAAAGAGAAACTTCCCATGCAGGGCTTCTACTTAGCTGATGTCACAGGGTTCCAGAGCTCTTAAGTAATTTAAAAAATGAATAGTGGGCTGGAAAAAACGTTAAGACGAGACTAGAAATAAGGGGAAAAAATTAAACAAACCTACAAAAACAGTGCGCTGAGGGTATCAAACAGACTTTATACATCCCCCAAATTTTCAGTGATACAAAATATGTAAAAAAAAACAAAAAAAAAAAACAATTATGTTCTCTGAGTAAATCCTTTTGTTTGTGCTTTAAGGGCTTTCCACTGGAGCCCTGCTCTGTCTCCCACAGATCAGCTGAAGTCGCAAGTTACTCTGGGCAGTCTGCTGTGCAGTTTTACAGAGCAGCCTAGAACAGTGACATCTGTTTATATCCCTGCAGAGTGAAAGGATTGTTGAATTCAGTCCGTTTAGCTGGCTTGCTGGGTGAGGTCATAGCTTATTTAACCTTGGCACATTTTAGTCATATTTTTCCAAACCTGCGAGGGATCAGAATCGCAAAATAACATCTCTTCTCCCTCCTTCCTTGTATGATCAGTGAAAAAAAAATTCAAGGCATTAACATTCCTCCTACGTGTTTATTTTGCTAAATACATGTTTCAGTAATGTTTGACACTATACCTTCGCTCGGGGCTGCGCAAAATGGATTAATCACTCTCTTGTCTGCAGTAAATTAAAGTTGGATGTGGGAGCCAGTTAGGGGTTGTTCCTCTCAAACACATGTTCAAACAGCTGTGGCAACTTCTGACAAAATGTGAAATTCTCTCTGCTCTGATAAATTTGTTGTAATTGGCAAAAAGTACATTTCTTTTGGAGTTAGATATATGTATATATCAGCGTTCTGAATATGCACCATCCGTCCTTATTACTCTGCGTTTTTATTAAAAAGCAGGCCCCTGCTGGCCCAACAGCATAGCGATTCAGCTTCTGCTCGTGATGCCAGTGACCTAGGTTCTCCTCTAGGAAGGGAAGACTGCATTCTCTACCGCAGTACTGCCACCTGGATGGTCATAGATGGTGCAGAAGGAGCAGCTCGCGGGGGGGGTGGGGGCTGCGCAGGCTGGCTCTGGAGCACTGCCACGCAGTCATGTGAGCAAGTGCACCATGGATTCGTTGACGGCACACTCTGGCCTCACCACGCTGGCTGACCACACTCCTCCTCACTTCGCTGACTGGAGGGTGAGACACTTCCTCTGCCAGATCTACCAATGGACTCCACAGTGGAATGCAGGCCCTGTGGGCCCCATGAGGACTGTAAGTGCCAGAGATGGAGCAGAAGAATTGGCATTTATATAGCACTTTTCAAACACATTGTATCCCAAAGCACTGTACAAGCAATCAGAGTCTGGTAGTGAAGTGACTGAATGTGTAGTGGCAGCCAATCTTCCTGGACTGAGTCTCCATCACTCATTCACACTAGTGGGATAGCACCAGAGGCGCTAGGACCAAGTGGGAGCCAAGAATTTTCTGAAGTGTTGGCGCCAAGGTAGGACTGCGCATGCGCGGCACCGTGAGACTGACTCGTGCCTGTTTAGGCTACCTCGGCGTCGACCCTCCAACCGCCTCAGTTCCTTTTCTCCCGCCATCGAGTGTGCTTGGATGTCGACATCGCCCATCTGCTGGAGTCAAAGTTTTTGTCTATACGACAGCAGCTATTAGTGTTTAATTTAACTGTTTAATTTAACTATTTAGCAGTAATTTCTTATTTTACAAACAAGAAAAGAAGATTATGAAGAAAATGAAATTCTTTCCTGCCATCAACAGAGTCGTCCTTAGCCAGTAGCGGTGACTGTAGGAAGACTTTGTTTGAAAGTTATGGCAGAGGGGCTGTGTCCGGTCCGCCGCCCTTAAGTAACGGGGGAAGGTCTGACTACGGACAGTCCTGTTCTCGGGTTGAGGGGGACAGTCCACCAAAGCATGAATCTAGTGGTTCTGGGGATCCAGTTCCGCTTAGCCTGGAGCTCTTCTTCCTCGTTTGGGGAAGAAGAATCGGTGCCACTCGAGGTTGCCCTTTGGTATGTCTGCACGAGGGTTTGTCGTCGGAAGGGGCGATAGGCCTGAACCGACTTTTGTGGGTTCCCCTTCAGACGCCATCTCTGTCCTCATTGGAGATCCGGTGAGCAGTTTCACCTCTGGGCCGCTCCTGTGGAGCAAGGGGTTTGACTTTCCTTTTTTCCTGGCTGTGTTCCTGTTTTCAGGGCCTCTGAGCCTCAGAGCTGTTGGACCGGAGCCGGGTCAATTGGATCAGGATGAGCGCAGTGCCCTCTGGGTGCCTTTGCGATTGTGTTGGCCTCTCGTGCCTACCCCCTCTTCCTTTCCATGCTGGGGCCGGCACGGGCACCACCTTTTTCCTTCTCCCCAATTTCTCCATTGGCTTGTCCAAGGTGTTTTTCCTGGCACCATGTCCGACGTCTTGGTGGTGCCGCAGGTTTGGCGCCATGGCCACTGGTTTGGCATTGGTGCCGTAGGTGGCGCCGCTGGTGTTTGGGTCGGCGCCACTCTCAGCGCTGTGGGCTCTGTGTGGCGCCATGGGTGCTGTCATTGTTGCCTTCATTGGCAGTACCACTAGCGGCGCTTTGGGTGTTTTTATGGTGCCGCGGATGCCCATGGGTGCTCATGGGTGGTGCAGGCGCCCACGGGTGGTGCTGTGCACCTGTGGGTGCCGCGGGCAGAGCCGGGCACCTGTGGGCGGTGCCTGGGCACCCGCAGGTACCATGGGTATCTTTGGTGCCATGAGTCCATGGGTTCCATGGGTGTCATGGGTACCATTGCTGCCATGTGTTTCTTGAGTGCCACGGTACCATGGGTGCCATGGGCGTCTGAGGCGCCCTTGTGTGCCATTGCTGCCATGGGTGCCGAGGATACCTGCGGGTTCCGCCATGGGTGCCCTCTGGTGTCTCCCAGGTAGATACAGGTACTGCTTGGGTGCCAGTTGGTGCTGTCCAACAGAACTAGGGACAGATCTCCATTTGCAGACCTCTTCTTCTGTAGGACTTGTGGTGGGATGTTTCCGCAGAGTGTAGTCCTGTTCTGCGGATTGTTTTTTTTCCACACATCTTAGTGGGTGGCGGTCTGCATCGGGTCTTGTCATCCAGCGGTTTTCCGCTGATGGGACTCTTGTGTTCTGCCAACAGAATTTCTCTTTCAGCTCAGTACTTTCTCAACTCCCTACGTGGTGCCAAGCTCCTTGACACCCTTCCTGGTGGCGGAGTCTCTAGTGGCACTGACATAGACCTCTCTTTGGGGTCCTTCTACGGTAGAAGGACATCTAGATGAGTCTCTCCCTGTCCTTCTGGTCAGTGAGACAGCAGATGACTCATTTTATATACTGAAGGACACTCCCTCTCTATCATCAGAGTCCATGATGGAAGCTCTTTCCAGTAGTTCCTCAGTAATGGGGTCCACCGTAGTGTTCAGACTGCATCCATGGACCATACACCTCTCTGTCTAGACTCTTTCAGTCATCAAGACAGTTACACTCTGTGGAACATTCTAATTCAATGGTCAGGAGATGCATAGACTCTTCCACTCCTTTGATAGGGGTATACAGCCGCCTTCTGATGCTGCCCCTCTGGTGGCTGCTGCAGCACAGGTGGTTAACATCTGTCTAGCTATCATTACTAGTCCAGTCAAGAGTTCAGTTATGGATCCTCAGGCTCCTCCTGCTCCTCAGATGGATGACATCCTTGTCATTTCTGTATCAGGCTGTCCTCGCGAAATAGCAGCCTGCAACCTTGTCAGGCTCGGACTACTGATGATTTAAAAAAAAAAAAAAAAAGGTTAGAATTTTCACAGCATAGGGCCTAGTCAGAATTTCCCGATACCACACTTTGAATCTGGTCAGGTTCCGCCTCAGCCTTAAGGCGGTCGTCTCCAAACTTCGGGAAAGAATACCTGATTTCTTCTACTCCTAGGGGCAGTCCGATCCAGCGGTGGTATGGCTCACCTCTTTTCTCTAGAAAGATTTCTCTTATTCAGAGATATTTCCAAAGCCTAGGCGTCTAACCAGTCTGTTAGTCCCTCTTTTTTTTTTTTTAAATCAGGTTTTCTTCTCTTGATCAGAGTCTCGCAGCAGCAGAAGTGATTCTTCAGTGAGTCGGAACTTAGATTCCTACTTCCATGCTTGCTTCAAGTTAACAGACTACATGCTTCTTCTTGATCATAGGTCAAGTAGGTCTTTTCCAAGGTAGCTTCTCAAATATTCACACCTTCAGTTCCTGCGCACTGGTTCCGAGCCGGTCACACACAAAGCTATCCTCTCAGACTGCATGACGGAGCGGTGATGTTTGTGTTTTTTCAGCAAAGCAAACTAGAGTCTTTCCTACTTCCTTCAGGGAGGCCGGAGTAATTAATGCCTCACCGCACTGAGCCACTTCTGCTGCTATTCGGTCACCCCAACGAATGGGTTAGTCCTAGCTTGGTTCTGCTGTGTCCCTCCTCGACGCATATCTGCCTCTATTTGCCTTACAAATCCAGCCCCTGTCTAAATGTTTTTTTCTGCAGTGGACACATCCTACTGTATACTTTTTCTTTCTTCCCTGAGTTCAGAGACTGCTACTATAGTTATACACACAGGGGCAGGATGATTCCTTTTTGGAATATGCAGTGGCTAGGATCTGATTCTACTAGACCACCACAAGAGGCTTCTAAGTTGTGCTTTGCCTTCCATCAGGAAGGTTCAGTGACTAAGTGGAAACCATTCTCCTTGATGGGCTAACCCCATCTGGACCTTCTTTTGCTCACCAAGTAAGGGGTTCAGGTGCTCCTGGACCTGTTGTTTGCAGGTCAGCCATACTTGGTTGTGGGGGTTCCGTCTGTGCTTTTCGGTCTACCCTGAACCAGTACACTTTACCTCTGGCTCTTGCAGTTCCTGAGGTCCTTTTAAATTAGCTTAGTACATGTCTTTGTTAATTTTGGTCCTATACCAACTTGCGAGTCCAGGATCTTCCTGGACATAAGTCTCCACCACTCATTCACACTATTGGGTATAGCGCCGGGGGCACTAGGACCCATCGGGAGCAAACTTTTGCTGGAGGGTCGGCGCCAGAGATGGCACCGCGAGACACGGCGCCGCGAGCCCTAGCTCGCGTGGCAATGACTCTCTCGGCGTCGACCCTCCAACCACCTCAGTTCCTTTTTTCCCGCCGTCTAGTGCGCTTCAGTGACGACGTCGCTCGCCTGTCGGGAGTCAAACTTCAAACTGCAGCATAGTTTTCAGTTTTTATTATTTTTTTAGTATTATCACGATACAGTATCGCTTAAGTTATTCTTATTTTTTAATTAAAACAATAAAGAAGTCTCGGCCTACTTTGACGGAGTCGACCATGAGCAGGTCAGGTGACGGTAGGGAGACTTCGTATGAAAGCTGTTCAGTCAGTCGGGCTGGGTCCGGTCCGCCGCCTTCTCCGGAAGGGGGGTCTGACAACAGGCAGTCCAATGCCCGTGGGGATGGGCGGTCCCCGCGGAAGCATAAAGCCAAACGGTCGCATTCTCGGCACCGTTCGGCCTCGAGCTCTTCTTCTACCCGCAGGTCTAAAAAGAGAAGGCATCACTCGAGGTCACCCTCTGATACGTCTGCGCGTAGGCGTTCGGTTATCGGGGCTAGTTGCCGGTCTCCTCCTTCGGAGTCGCCGGCAGCGGCTTCTGATGGCTGATGCCGACATCGGAGTCCTACCCCGGCCACAGGTAGGTCTTCAGATGAGCAGTTTCATCAGTGGGCCGCTCTTTTGGAGCAATGGGCTCGGAGGTTGGTTCGGCTACCTGGCTCGGTCGCTCGTGGGCTCTCTGGGCGACGGGGTAGGGCAGTTGGACTTTCCTGGTTGTGCGGCACCTTCTTCGGTGCCGTCGACTCCGTGCTTAGGTGTTTCACCCCTCACATGGCTGCGGCGCAGGGGGCCACACCGATGCCCTTATCTCCTTTCTCCTTTCCTTCAAAGCCTGTTTTTCGGTCTCTGGGAGTTCCTTCGGCGCCGTCTGGCCTCGCGGCGCCATCCTCGGCATCACCTGCGGCGCCGTGTGTCTTCTCGGAGCCGCCTGCGGGGCCGTGCGGTGCCGTCTGCGGCGCCGTGCGGCTTCTCGGCGCTTTTTTCGGCGCCGTGCGGTTCCTCGGCATCGTTCTCGGCGCCGTGCGCCTCCTCGGTGCCGGGGGCTCTCAGGGACTCTCCTTTTGTCTCTTTTCCTCCTTCCTCTTCTAGCTTTCATCCCTTTCCTGTCCATACAGTCCCTCCTGGACTGTCAGGAGATGACTTTGAGCCTGACCCAGACCTTCGGCTGGGTGATGAAGTGGACAAAACAGGATCTTTTATTGCTACAGAGCCTGTGGTCGAGGACCTGTCCTCTAAGTCTCTGTTGAAGAGTCTGAGCTCCACTCTTTCTTTCCAGACTACAGACATCGATCCTGGGAAGCTGTTAAGACTCCAATATCTTCATGCTTCAGAGATCCCTGGTTTGACTCCTCCGATTCAACCTTCCTTGAGGCGCTGTCTCAAATGGTATGGAATAATCCTGCTCTTACCCCTTGGTGGTTAAATCCATTGATAGAAATACTCAGCTCCCAAAGATTGTCGTATCTTGGCATCCCAAGCCTTCAGGATCCTATTGTGTACTCTGAGAAAATTACAAGGTAGTTCTTCCTCAAACTACTACAGCTCGACCTATCAACAAAGAGTCTCATAAGATAGATACATTAGTAAGAGAGTCTTTGCTCACGTCCACTCTAAGTATGCGTGTTGCCAGTTACCAGGGTTATTTTTCTCAGTATGAGGTATATCCTGTGGCATTCTATCAAGCAAATGGTTGAGGGCTCTTCGGACTCGGACTCAAAGCCAGAGCTTCTTCAAACCATTACCAGAGGATTGAATCTAATAACCAGCAGGTCAAAGCAGCCATGGATGCTTTCGACACTGCTTCTCGTTCAACAACTGCTGGAATTTGTACTCGCCGTCACTCCTGGCTCGCGTGCCGGGTTTCATGAATGATGCACAACAGCAGGTGATAGGCGTTGCCCTTTGGCGAGCTCTTATCTTTTCGGTCCTCAGGTAGAGCAAGCTCTAGAAGCTACACAAAAGACTAGGTCAGCCATTAAGCTGGCTTGACCCCCTCCTGCCCCTTCTCGAGGGCATGTCGGTAGACGGCAGTTTCATAATCGTCAGTCCTTTCGGGGCAGAGGCAGAGGAAGTTTCCATAAGAACCAACCTGCCCAACCTCAAAAGAAGGCGCAACAGAAAGCGCAAGGGCCCAAAGCGCCCAGTGCTACCTTATGAGTTGCCGGCCCAAGTCCATCTCAACTGCCCGAGGTGGACTTTTCCTCTCCGGTGAGAGGTCGTCTGATGCACTTCTACAGCCAGTGGAAGTCCATAACCTCAGACAAATGGGTCCTTCGGATAATTTGCGAGGGGTATTCTCTCAATTTTCTGGAGACCCCTCCGGATTGTCCTCCCAAACGACAGCCCAGGCTGTCAACCCTTCAGTCAGACCTTCTCGCTGCAGAGATTCAGGGCCTTCTAAACAACAGGGCAGTAGAAGTGGTGCCTCTGCATCAAGAACACGGAGTTCTACTCCCACTACTTTCTGGTTCCAAAGAAGTCCGTGGGAATGCGCCCCATTCTAGACCTCAGAAAGCTAAACAAATTTCTCCCCAAGGAGAAATTCAAAATGATTTCTGTGGGAACCCTGTTACCCTTGCTTCATCAACACGACTGGCTAGCCTCCCTGGACATGCAGGATGCTTACCAGCACATTCCTATTCACCCGAGACATCACAATTTCCTGAGGTTTGTGGCTCTGGGTCAACACTATCAGTTCAGAGTCCTGCCCTTTGGGCTATCCTCGGCGCCGCGAGTCTTTACAAAGTGTTGTGCAGTTCTGCAGGGGCATCTCAGGAAACTCAGTATCCAGGTGTTTCACCTAGACGACTGGCTCCTAGCAAACCCTTCCAGACAAGGGACTCTGGCGCCGTACAGACGGCCTCCTCGCCTTCTTACGTCCATGGGAGTTCTGCTGAACCTCAAAAGTCTCAGTTGCAGCCCTCCCAGAGACTCCTTTTCATAGGGACTCTTCTGGACACCTCTTGTGCAGCTTTCCTTCCAGAGGACAGAAGGAGCGATATCCTCCAGATGGCTCGTTACATTGGAAGAACAGATCAGTTACAGCTCTCTCGATGCAGCGTATGTTGGGCCTCATGGCATCCTCAGTGTTCACTGTACCCCTAAGCACGGCTGCACATGAGAACCACTCAATGGATGCTCAGTGCTCAGTGGTCTCCACCACTCACCCGCAGTCTTATCCCATCAAGGTGACAGAACCCTTACAGAGGTCCCTCACCTGGTGGTCTCAGGAGAGCAATCTCCTGGAGGATTTCCTTGCTCCTCTGGATCATCAGATCTCCATTACCACGAGACGCATCGCTAATGGGGTGGGGAGCTCACTGTTGCGCTCTCCACACTCAAGGGGTGTGACTCAACTAGAGTCCCAGCTTCACATAAATGTCCTAGAGATGAGAGCCGTCCTTTATGCGTCCAGGCGTTGAAGGACATTCTCTGTCACAAGACCATTCTCCTTCAAATGGACAACAAAGCAGTGATGTACTACATCAACAAGCAGGGCGGTGCTCACTCTTACCCCTTATGCAGGGAAGCGATGAGGGTGTGGGAATGGTGCTTGGAACACAAAGCTCTAATTCAAGCGGTTTACCTGCCAGGTGTACAAAACGACTTGGCAGACCGTCTCAGCAGAACAGAAGCAGATCCTCACGAGTGGTCTCTCGACTCAGTCATAGTTCAGTCACTATTCGAAGAGTGGGGAACTCCAGACCTGGACCTTTTTGCATCCCCACTCAACAAAAACTGCCTCTCTCTTTGCTCCAGAATTCCAGGGCCTGGCATTTTCTGTCAGGATGTTCAGGCTGCAGTGGACAAAGCAGCTTTCTATCGCCTTTCCGCCCTTCCTCTAATTCAGAAGTACTCCTCAAATTCAGTCTCAGGGGACCAAGATGATTCTCATTGCTCCTTTTGGCTTCGACAACTCTGGTTTCCACTACTCAACAATATGTTGGCAGTTCCTCCGAGACCACTCCCTTGCAGGTGAACCTGTTGACTCAGGGCCGCTGGTCCATCCCAACCTGAGATCGCTTCACCTTCACGCTTGGCTCTTGAAGGGTAGAAGTGAACCGGTTCAACGTCTCTCGAAGAGTTTCAGACATTCTTCTGGCCGCTCGGAAGCCAGCCACTCAGAAAACTTACACATCTAAGTGGGCGTTTTCTCTCTGGTGTGCAAAGTCCTCTTTGAATCCTTTTCCTGTCCACCAGACAAGGTTTTAGAGTACCTTTGGACCTCTCAAATTCAGGTCTTCAGTACTCTACAGTCAAGTTCACCTTAGTGCCATTTCAGCGTATCATGAGCGGTCTCTTCTTTGTCTCTGGCTCAGTTACCTATGGTTAAGAGATTTCCTAAGGAATTCTGCATACCAGACCTCCTATAAGACGTCCAGTTGCAGCCTGGGACATTAACCTTGTGCTAGACATGCTGACTCGGAAACCTTTCGAACCTCTGGCTACCTGTGAGCTAAAATTCCTCACCTGGAAGACTGCCTTCCTAGTGGCCATTACCTCAGCCCGTAGGGTCTCTGAGATGCATGCCCTGGTCACAGACCCTCCATTATACTGTGTTCCATAAGGACAAAGTAGTTCTTCGTACTCATCCTAAATTTCTTCCCAAGGTTGTGTCAGAATTCCATCTAAACCAACCTTTGGTCCTTCCCTCTTACTTTGCGAACTTCCAAAATGAAGGAGAACGTTCTCTTCATTCTTTGGATGTTAAGAGAGCTTTGCGTTTCTATCTCGATAGAACCAAGAATTTTCGCAAGGCCCAACAACTTTTCGTTTCCTTCAGTGAGACCCGGCTGGGTCAGCCTGTCGCTATCAGATGTATCTCATCATGGCTAGTGGCATGTCTTCGACACTGCTATTCCATGGCACAGGTTAAATTGGAAGGGAGGGTCTACGCTCACTCTACCAGAGCGGTCGCGGCATCCCTAGCGGAAATTCGCAACGTGCCTATTGCAGACATCTGCAATGCCGCCACCTAGAGCTCAGTGCATACTTTCGTTAAGCATTATGCACTGGATGTTCATGCCAGGCGACATTCCACCTTTGGCAGAACTATCCTTAATGGACTCCTGTCCTAGAAACGTGAGCTCTTGGTCTATCCTGCCGCCCTCTCGGGGATTATTAGCTCGGTACTCTCCCAATAGTGTGATTGAGTAGTGGAGACTTATGTCCAGGAAGATATGAAATTATGTACCTACCGTAATTCTTGATCTTCTTGGACGAGTCTCCACTCATCACCGCATCCACCCTCCATCCCCGAGCTCACCACTGTGTTGGTCTTCACTCCCTCAAATCTTTAGGCCGTGGAGACTTCTTTGTCGACCCTTCTTACACGAATTCAGCCGGACTGTCTTATGTCGGGGCCCTAAAAGTTAGGTTATCTTTAGTTTAGTTGCGCTGCACCTCCTTGGTAAAAAGGTACTGGCGGTTGGAGGGTTGGCGCCCGAGAGAAGTCATTATCAGCGTGAAGCTAGGGGCGAGAAGTAAGCGACCCTCCAGCAAAAAGTTTGCTCCCGATGGGTCCTAGTGCCTCCGGCGCTATACCCAATAGTGTGAATGAGTGGTGGAGACTCGTCCAAGAAGATCAGGAGTTACGGTAGGTACGTAATTTTCATTTCTCGCCGCTCTCTGAGTGGTTGCGGTTTCCTGACAGAGTTTCATTTTGTGCCCATTGCAGTCGTCTGCAAAGTGGTGAGTTACTACTAGAGCGCTTATCTTGTAAGCATCATGTTCTGGATGCTCTATACAGGACCGTCCTTGGCCGTCCTTTCTGGGTGAACCCGATCTCCTGCCACCCTACTCACGGTTGTTGGTTTTAGCTCGGTCCTCTCCCATTCGTGTGAATGAGTGATGGAGACTTAGTCCAGGAAGATATGGCAATTGCGTACTTACCGTAATTATTGATCGTCTTGGACAGTCTCCATTTTCTCACATCAGCACCCACACACAGCCTTGGATAGTTGCATGAACTGTTTTTTTTTTTTTTTTTTTATGGAAAGTGAAATGTTGCCCAGGACACCAGGGGAATCCCCTCCTCTTGTGAAAAGTGCCTTTGGTTCTTTTACTTCTACCTGGACACTAGGACAGCACCAGAGGTGGTTAGAAGAGACCTTGGTGTCGTCCAAAGGATGTCACACCTCAACAGTACAACACCCAACCGGTACTGCACTTGAGTGCAGTGTTTATAGTATGAGCCTAATCTCGGTGGGAGACTAGCACCCATGACCTTCTGGCCCAGAGGCGGGTGTGCTACCGACTGAGCCACACTGACAGCTGTGGAAAGATGGGGCTGGGTGGTCACCGATTAAGACCGGTGACCAAGGTATGACCAGAATAAAGGAAAAAAAAGAAAGGCCCTTGTAATGAGTGCTATATTCTGCTGAAGGTGACAAAGTGTTACATGATGCCACTGGGAGCTGTGGTGCAGCAGCCTTGTGTCGGGAGCCACTCCATGACTTGTGTTAACCCCCCACTGAAGTCGCCCGATGGGATTTTTGAGGATTTTGAATTACAAAAGTAAAAGCTGCTTCGGCACTGACCCTGTGTATTGAAAGGTTTGCAGTAACACTGTTAGTAGAAAAAGTATCCAATAATGGTGCACAAAGCCACTCTAGAAACTTCTGACCAAGATTTTCTGGTCTGACCCCTGACATTTTAAGCAGAGAGTCAAACTGCCCCACACACACACACACATACACACTTTACTAGTGCAAGCACTGCACTCCGCTTGCCTGCCATCTGGTCAGGTGGTATATATTGCCTTTATTTGTCTTTGCAATTAGATTACCGGCTAAATACTTTCGCCAGCAGATGGGAGCAGTTTCCTCTCCGTTCCAGAGCAGCTGATTTTGCATTTTCAGAAATGACCAGATCTGTTTATTAGTATCTTAAAATGTTTTTTTTTTCCAAAATTAAGGGGAAATGAACATGATCTTCCTGTTGCATCTTTGGGGGGGGAGGCAAAGGGAGTTGGAGGCTAAATAATAACCTTCTCTCAGTCCCTGAATTTCATCAAGCTTGGGCAGCACTTTGTAGAGCCCACCTATCCTTCCAGTGCTGCTTTGATTCATAGTGGAATGGTTGGAGGGCAACAGGTTAGAAATGCGCATAGCCAGGGTCACAGCTTCAGTTTCCAAAAAAGAAAAATAACCAGATTAGAGCACTCCTTCTCTACAAAGAGACACTTTACTGAACTTGAGATTGGAGTTGCTATCTGGCATAGTGTTTACCTCACACTGTCTAAAACTTTCAAACTTGTTAATGAATGAGTTAAGCTGTGGCTTAGCACAGCATCACACTTGACTGCATTCACAGCAGGCTGCTGTAGTTATAATTTGTCACCGGTAAAGGTCAGAAATGTAACTGTTTTGTGGCTTCTGTGGCATGAAGACATTTTGCTGGGTTACCAGTGCAAAGGGACACATGGTACAGTGTATATCAAAATGGCAGGAAAGCTGACTGTGTCCCTTTAAAAATGACAAGTTCCAGTTTTGGACGAGGGGGATGTTTTCCATTGAAAATGGGAAATCCTTGTCCCTAGAGTATGTTGTGGCTAACGGGTTTTCTGGCTAGTGAAATTAGTGACTGGTGAGTGCAGGGCTTTGCCCAAGGCAAGAGAGAGATGTTGCAATGTGTGCCACTAGTCGTATATGGGAGGGAGACGCTGCTTTGTGTGCCAGAAGGCGTAGTGGGCAGAGAGAAGGAATGCCAGCATGCAGCCAGAACTGTAGGTTTCAGAGCTGGCTGCAAAGGAGAAACCAAAAGGGTGGGAAGGAATGGCAAGGGTCAGGTAATCTGACAGCAGCCTCCGAATATAGCCCATGTCAGGTTTAGAAAAGCACTGCACCCTATGCATGTCCTGCGAGAGGGTCTAAAATATTACATCCCCTGCAAGGATGGCAGAATTTACAGGAAAGAATGTGCAACCTCCAGGGAAGGGAAGGTGGAAATTTCCTGAGCTTTATTTTTGTTTATCCAGAAAGCGAACTGGATGAAAGATCTGTTTATGTTGCTTGTAGTAACCCAGGGCAAATCCTTGAGCCACAAGCTCATTTACAGTTATGTCCTAGTCAGCAGCAGCAAATGGTACAGACCATTCGTCACATCTACATACCGATGCTGTACATGAGAAAAGGCTGTGCAAAGCAGTATTATCTGGTAGCGAAAGCAGCGAATAACAGTTTAAAGCAATACTGCCATCTAATGGTGGCCTATGGTACAGCAAGTAAAAAGTAAAGGAGCTCTCTAACCTCTTACCTTGGGGTGGAGAGGGGCTGTCCCGTTAGTTAAGTAATTGCTGCCTTGGTGACTCGGGGGTTCCTGGTTTGGTTCCCAGCAAGGGACTGGAGGTGGTGGGTCTGTCCAAGCAGCCAGGGAAGCAGGGAAAAGGGACTTAGAATATCAAGAGGAGGTAAGATTCAAAGTTTTATTAAGGGAAGCCTTTAGTGGTGAACATGACGGCACTAAGGAATGGAAAATATGCACAGTGTGCAGGATGGCAGGTCAGGGGATACAGATGGGTACTTCAGCTTGTACAAAATGTGTTTATATACAGGAGCTGGGAAAAAGGTTAGAGGATAAACTGCAAATCCAAGCTGAAATCAAAACGCAGAGCGATTTGTTTGCTCTACTGCAACAGTACTCCAACAAAATCATGATGAAACCAGAAATGAGATTAATAAAGGCCCATCAGACAAAAGAAAGGAAAGAACAGAGGAAAATGATAGGGACCAAATGGGTGAGGACAATTAGTGTCTAGTCCAAAACGGTCCAAGAAAATGGAGACGAGAAGTTCATAAAGATACAGTATATAGAGGTATCAAATAGATACAATGCTCTGGATACAAGATCTGATGAAGAAATACATTTAATGAAGGATCCAGTAGCACATGCAATACTAAATCAGTCCTTGCAAGCATTGGTGAGAGATGCAGTGAACAACAGAATGCAAGACAAGCAAATGTTTATACTAGTTCAGACACAAGTGGTACACAGGCCCTTGCGAACACAGAGGTAGCAGTTGGATTACCCTCATTAACAGGGGGACATAGTGAACCAATCAGAGATAAAGCCAAAAATACATCTGAATTGGAAAGAGTTGTAGTAATTATAGGAGATTACTACTTCATTTTATTGACAGGGTGCTCTGAGAGGGAAAGAAAAAACAAGTTACCCCGTCTTGCCTGCCAGGAGCAGGAACTGGTGACGTTAGAAAAGGGCCTCGGTGATTTTTGGAAAACACTGTGGAGCCTGTGGTGCTCCGTCATTTGGGGACAAATGATGTGGGCAGAAGAGATAGAACTCAAATACAGCGAGATTTTGAAGCAGCACGGGCTCAGTTAAAAGAAAGGAAATGTGATCTCATCATTTCTGAGATAATACCGTTTCCCAGAGCTGGAGTACATAGGGCTAGGGAAATACAAAGGCTAAATGGGTGGCTAAAGAGGTGGTGTGAAAGGGAAGGTACCGCCCTATTAGATCATTGCCATTGTTTTGAAAAAGCACATAGCCTGTATGCTACCGATGGCCTTCATCTAAATAAATTTGGAACAAAGGTTCCAGCTGAAAGAATTAGAAATAAAATAAATATTTAAACTGCTACAGTTGGGGAAGGGGGAACAAATACAAATATCCTAAATAGCAATAAAATGGATAAAAGTATCCCCAGGTGGAAATCTCAACTCATTAATGCTAGAAGTTTAGGAAATGAACTTGAGGAACTAGAGATATTGTTAAAAACTGAAAATATAGCGCTGTGTGCCATCGCGGAGACATGGCAGAAAAGCGCCGTGGGTTGTACAAATAAACGGGTATCAGATGTTTAGAAATGACAGGAGGGATAGAACTGGTGGAGGTGTAGCATTATTAGTAAGAAATGATATAATAGTGCATGAAATTCCTTCCCCTATGGAAATGGACATAGAACACTTGGCGGTCCAGTTAAGCCCCCTGCAAGAGAAACCTATCACCATTGGATTATTCTATAGACACCTATCACTAAACAGTGTGAAAACAATAGAATTTATAAAGTATCTTGGAGCACAAGACCCAGGTAAAAGACTACTGATCACTGGGGACTTTAATTTCCTGGGAATAAAATGGGATAGATGGATCTCATCTACTAGGTAACAGTGGAATTCCTAGAGGTACTAGATAACTTAAATCTTGAGAACCATGTTTTAGAAACTACTAGGGAGACAGTACCCTTAATTTGGTTCTGAGTAATCGGGGGATTTAGAAGGATGCCTTGTGAGGAGCCATTGTCAGCTAATGACCATAATATGGTTGAATTCTATATGAATATCAAAAAAGATGACCAAATAGGTATCAGTACTATAAGGAGCTGTGATTTTTCAGATTACAATTTACTTAAAACATTAAACTATGGGACTGTGGAAAAAAATTTAAAGAACTTGAAGTGCAACAAGTGTGGGAAGTTTTTAAAATGTTCCTACATGATTTAGTTGAAAAATATATACCAAACAAAATCAAATATAATTGCATTGGCACGATTCCAGCATGGTTCAATTCAAAAATTCACAGACATTTAAAAATAAACAGAAACTTTACCGTAAATCTAAAAAAAAGGCAGTATCCATTATAAAGATTTACTTAGGCAAAAACAGGCAGTATCCATTATAAAGATTTACTTAGGCAAAAACAAAAAGAACTTAAATGAGAAATCAAGAAAGCCAAAAAAATCTATGGAACTTAAACTTGTAAACAAAGTAGGAGACAATAAAAAGGCCTTTTACAGTTATGTTAGTAGCATGAAAGGTAGCAGTACCATGATAGGTCCACTTATAATGATCTCAGAATGCCATAGGATGGTTGAGGAATTCAATGTATATTTTCAAAATATGTACCTCCCCATGGAAAATTTTCAGACAGAAGTTGAGGAAAATACGGAAAGCAATATGTTGATTATCACTCAAATGGTGAGAGCTAGATTACAAAAGTTGGATCCCACTAGATCGGCTGGACCAGATAGAATACATCTCAGGCTGTTAAAGGAGCTCTCGACAGTACTCGGGTGACCCCATACATCCCATATTTCAGAAATCAATAAATAACAGGAGAGATCCCCGAGGAATGGACACTAGCAAACATCGTACCAGTCTATAAAAAAAAGTGCCCAAATCCATGTGTTCAAACTACAGATCAATCAGTCTCACAAATGTATAATAGGGAAAATGTTTGAGGGTTTTGTCAAGGAAGAGATTTAACAGCATATTCGGGATCAAGGAAAAAAATTACATCCATCAACATGGTTTCCAAAAGGGAAGGTCATGTATGACCAACTTAATTCAGATCTTCCTGACATAAAGTCTGCACCACTCATTCACACTAATGGGATCTACGCTGGAGGCGCTAGGACCCAGCAGGAGCTAACTTTTTGCAGGAGGGCCGGCGGCAGAGATGGAGCCGTGAGGAGCGGCACCTCGAGCCTCTGCTCGTGCGGCAATGACTATCTCAGCGTCGACTCTCCAACTGCCTCAGTTCCTTTTTTCCCGCTGTCAAGTGCACTTCAGTGACGACGATGCTCACCCGCTGGGAGTCAAACTAGCAGCATAGTTTGCAGTTTTTTATTTTGTAGTATTTTTCGAATAAAGTACCATTTACAATAATTATTTTTATTAAAGAAAGAATTCTCAGCCTACATTGAGGGAGTCTACCATGAGCGGGTCAGGTGACGGTAGGGAGACTTCGTATGAAAGCTGTTCAGTCAGCCAGGCTGGGTGCGGTCCGCTGCATTCTCCAGAAGGGGGGTCTGACAATGGATGGTCCAATGCCGAGAAGGCGGTCCCCGAGCTTATAAAGCGGTTGCATTCCCGGCACCGTTAGGCCTCAACTCTTCTTGACCTGTAGGTCAAGAAAGAAAGGCATCACTCAGTCGCCTTCTGATATGTCTGCGTGTCGACAGTCGGTCATTGGGGTCAGTTGCCAGTCTCCTCATTCGGAGTCGCCGGCTTCTGTTTCTGGTCACCGACCTCTTCGACATCGGAACCCTTCCCCACCTTCTGGTAGGACTTCCGATGAGCAGTTTCATCAGTGGGCCGCTCTTATGGAGCAGTGGCTCGGAGGTTGGTCCAGCTGCCTGGCCCAGTCACTCCGGGGCCTTCAGGTTCTTCAGGAGATTGGGCAGGGCGATTGGGCCTTCCTGGTCGTGCTGCGCCCTCTTCGGTGCTGTTGACCCCGCGCTCAGGTGTTCTCCCCCCTCACATGGCTGCGGCGCAGGGGTCCACACCGATGCCTCTCTGTCCTGGTATTCTTTCTTCTTTCCCCTCAAATCCGAATTTTCAGGGCCCTGGGTTGGTGTCAGCGCCGTTGGCGTCAGTGGTTATTCGGCGTGGTTGAGATTCTCAGTGCCGTACTAAGGTTAGAACAAAGAGCTAGTAGGCCAAAGCCCATAATGCTCCTATGCTAGGCCATAGAGTAGAATGTTAAGTCATACCCAGACATAATTAGCGCATCGAGACGATGTTTAAAAATCTCTTTAGTATTACTTATTACTATATCAGATGGAAGTCTATTCCAAGGCCCAATAGTTCTTACAGAAAAGAAAAACTTACGATAATTATGTTTAAAAGATTTAAGAGTTTACTGGAGGACATAACCTCTAGTATTATGTATTGATGACTTAAAAGAAAATCCTAACTCAGTCATGATATAGGGGTCATGAATAATGTCATATAGGAGGAGAAGGTCACCTCTAATGCGTCTGATAGTAAGAGGCATTAGTTTCAATGTATCCAGCCTAAACTCCTAAAATGAGGATTTGAGACCAGCTATTTTTTTTTTTTAGTGTATTTTCACTGAACCCTTTCAAGAGAGTAACTATCTGATTTTTTAAAAGGACACCACAACTGTGAAGCATATTCAAGATGGGGATGGACATAGGACCTGAATAGGGGTAACAACACCACCTGATCTCGAGATCTAATATTACGCAAAATAGACTAAATAATTTTATTAGATGTACTAATAACCGAATGCATATGCTTGGAATATGTTAAGTCATCTGAAATGTTTATACCCAAATCCTTCTCATCATCAGTGGCACACAATGGTAAATCATCCAGAATATACTGGCCGTGTGTGCCCTTTCAGCTGATGCAGCACCGGCACCATGTTCTTCTTCGGCGCCATCTGCTTTGTCGGCGACGTGCGTGCCCCTTGCAGTACCGAGGCCAGGCTTTTCATCAGCCAATCTTCAGGGCTTCTCCTCTCTGAATTCTTTTCCTTCCTCTTTTCCTGCTGATTTTCATTCCTTTCCTGTCCATACAGTCTCTCCTGGACTGTCAGGAGATGATATTGAGCCTGACCCAGATCTTAGACTGGGTGATGATGTGGAAGGAGCAGGGCCTAATCATGTTACATAGCTTGTGGTTGGGGGCCTGTCTTTTAAGTCTCTGTTCAGAAATTTGAATTACACTCTTTCTCTCTAGACTATGGACATTGATCCTGGGAAGCTTTTAAGACTCCAGTACTTTCATGTTCTGGACATCCCTATGGATTTATCTCCCCTGTTACAACCCTCCTTTGAGACGCAGTCTCAAATGGTATGGAATAATCTTGCTCTCATTCCTTCTGTG
Organism: Neoceratodus forsteri; assembly: GCA_016271365.2. Taxonomy (NCBI): domain Eukaryota; kingdom Metazoa; phylum Chordata; order Ceratodontiformes; family Ceratodontidae; genus Neoceratodus; species Neoceratodus forsteri. The sequence continues at coordinate 948,788,157 of CM028137.1, forward strand.
GCTAATTCAATAGATAGGAACTATGCTGCTCCCAAGGATCGACCTATTTTGTCCTCCCAAGCCTTTGCGGATCCCATTGTAGTCTTGGCAGAGAATGATAAGGTCGTCCTTCCTCAGACTACTACAGCTCGACTTATAAACAAAGACTCTCATAAGATAGATACTTTAGGTAAGAGAGTCTTTGCTGCATCCACCCTGGGTATGCGTATCGCCAGCTACCAGGGCTATTTCTCTCAGTATGAGTATATTCTTTGGCATTCGCCCAAACAAATGGTTGAAGCTCTACTGGACTTGGACGCTAATTCAGAGCTTCTTCAGGCCATAACCAGGGGTATCGAGTCCAACAACCGGCAGGTTAAAGCAGCTATGGACACCTTCGATACAGCCTCATGAGCGGCGGCGGGCATTTGTACCCGTCACCATTCCTGGCTGCGCACTTTAGGTTTCACGAATGATGCCCAGCAACAGGTCATGGCGTTGCCCTTCGATGGTGTGCATCTCTTTGGCCCTCAAGTAGAACAGGCTCTAGAGGCCACACAAAAAACTAGGTCAGCCATTAAATTTGCTCGACCTCCTCCCGCCCCCTCTCGAGGGGGAATTAACAAACGCCAGTTCCATATCCGTCAGTCCTTTCGAGGCAAAGGCGGGGGGGTTTAAATAAAAAAACAGGCCCCTCAGCCTTAAAAGAAAATGCAGCAGAAGGCGCAAAGACCCAAAGCGCCCAGTGCTGCCTTCTGAGTTGTTGGCCCAAGTCGCCTCAGCTGCCCGAGGGGGACTCTTCCTCAGCGATGGGAAGTCGTCTGACTCAATTCTACGATCGGTGGAAATCCATAACATCGGACAAATGGGTCCTCCGGATAATCCGTGAGGGATATTCCCTCAATCTTTTAGAGACCCCTCCGGATCATCCTCCCAAACGACACCCCAGGTTGTCAATACTTCAGTCAGAACTTCTCACCTCTGAGATACAAGGCCTTCTGAACAACAGGGCGGTGGAAGTAGTCCCGCTGGATCAACGGAACACAGGGTTCTACTCCCATTACTTTCTGGTTCCAAAGAAGACTGGGGGCATGCGCCCCATTTTGGACCTCAGAAAATTAAACAAATTTCTTCCCAAAGAGAAATTCAGAATGATATCGCTAGGAACCCTGTTACCTCTGCTTCATCAACACGACTGGTTAGCCTCCCTGGACATGCAGGATGCTTACCAGCATATCCCTATTCACCGAAGGATCACAAATACCTGAGGTTTGTGGCTTTGGGCCAGCATTATCAGTTCAGAGTCCTGCCCTTTGGGCTGTCCTCGGCGCCGTGAGTTTTTACAAAGTGTTGTGCAATACTTGCAGCGCATCTCAGGAAAATCGGAATGCAAGTGTTCCCATACTTGGACAACTGGCTTCTAGCAAGCCCTTCCAGGCAGAGAACCCTCGACGCCGTTGCCACGGCTTTGGACTTTCTCATGTCCATGGGAGTCCTGCTAAACCTCAAGAAATCACAGCTGCAGCCCTCCCAGAGGCTCCTTTTCATAGGAACTCTTCTGGACACCTCCTGTGCGAAAGCTTTTCTACCAGAGGACAGAAGGACCGATATTCTGCAGATGGCCCGATACATCAGAGAGAACAGCTCAGTAAGAGCTATCTCGATGCAGCGGATGCCAGGTCTCATGGCATCCTCGGTGTTCACTGTACCCCCTAGCACACCTGCACATGAGAACCTCTCAATGGATGTTCAGTACTCAGTGGTCTCCTACCACTCACCCTCAGTCCTTTTTCATCAAGGTGACAGAACCTCTGAAGAAGTCACTCACCTGGTGGTCGCAAGAGGACAACCTTCTGAAAGGGTATCCCTTTGCTCTCCTAGAACATCAGAGTTCCATTACCACGGACGCGTCCCTGATGGGATGGGGGAGCTCACTGTTGGACTCTCCACACTCAAGGTACATGGACTCAGGAAGAGTCCCAGCTTCATATAAATGTCCTAGAAATGAGGGCCATCCTTTATGCAGTCCGGGCTTTGAAGGACATTCTCTGTCACAAGAACATTCTCCTTCAAACAGACAACAAAGCAGTGATGTACTACATCAACAAGCAGGGCGGTTCTCGCCTTACCCCTTATGCAGGGAAGCGATGAGAGTGTGGGAATGGTGCTTGGAGCACAAGGCTCTAATTCAGGCAGTCTACCTGCCGGGAGTGCAGAACGAACAGGCAGACCGTCTCAGCAGAACAGAGATAGATCCTCATGAATGGTCTCTCGACTCAACCATAGTTCAGTCACTATTCGCAGAGTGGGAAACTCCAGATCTGGACCTTTTTGCATCCCCACTCAACACAAAACTGCCACTCTTCTGCTCCAGAAATCCAGGGCCTGGCATTTTCTGTCAGGATGCGTTCAGGCTGCAGTGGACTAAGCGCTTTCTATACGCCTTTCCGCCTCTTCCTCTAATTCAGAGGGTTCTTCTCAAGTTCGAGTCCCAGGGGGACAAAATGATCCTCATTGCTCCCTTCTGGCCTCGACAAATATGGTTTCCGTTGCTCAACAGTATGTCGGTAACCTTTCCGAGAGCGCTTGCACTTCAGACGAACCTCCTGACTCAGGGGCCTGTGGTCCATCCCAATCTGAGATCGCTTCACCGTCACGATTGGCTCCTGAAGAGATAGAAGTGAACAGGTTCAATGTCTCTCGCAGAGTTTCAGATATTCTCCTGGCTGCACGCAAGCCAGCCACTAGGAAAACTTACACAGCCAAATGGAAGTGTTTTTCGCTCTGGTGTGCAAAATCCTCTTTGAATCATTTTTCCCTGCCCACCAAATAAAGTTCAAGAGTACCTTTTAGAACTCTCAAATTCAGGTCTGCAGTACTCTAGTCAAGATTCACCTTTGTGCCATTTCAGCTTATCATGAGCCTGTACTTTTGTTGTCACTGGCTCAGTTACCCGTGGTTAAGAGGTTTCTTAAGGGCATTCTACATACCAGTCCTCCTGTCAGACGTCCAGTCGCAGCTTGGGATATTAATCTTGTGCTAGACATGCTCACTCGAAAACCTTTCAAACCTCTAGGTACCTGTGAGTTGAAATTTCTCACTTGGAAAATGGCCTTCCTGGTGGCCATTACCTCAGCCCGTAGGGTCTCTGAGATACATGCCTTGGTCACAGACCCTCCGTATACTGTGTTTCATAAAGACAAAGTAGTTCTTAGGACCCATCCTAAGTTTTTCCCTAAGGTTGTTTTAGAATTCCATCTAAACCAACCTTTGGTCCTTCCTACTTACTTTGCGAACTTCCAAAATGAAGGGGAGCGTTCTCTTCATTCCTTGGATGTCGAAAGAGCTTTGTATTTCTATTTAGGTAGAACAAAAGATTTTCACCAAGCTCAACAACTGTTTGTTTCCTTCAGCAAGACCCAGCTGGGTCAACCTGTCGCTATCAGATGTATTTCAGCATGGCTGGTGTCATGCCTTCGCCACTGTTATTCCATGGCGCAGGTTAGGTTGGAAGGTAGTGTGTACGCTCACTCTACTAGAGCGATTGTGGCATCCCTGGTGGAAATCCGCAACGTGTCCATTACAGATATTTGCAATGCGGCTTCCTGGAGCTCAGTGCATACTTTCATCAAACACTATGATCTGGATGTCCATGCCAGACAACATGTTTCATTTGGCAGAACCATCCTTAATGGACTTCTGTCCTAAATTTGTGAGCTCTTGTCTCTCCTGCCGCCCTCTCGGGGGGATTATTATCTCGGTACTCTCCCATTAGTGTGAATGAGTGGTGGAGACTTTATGTCCAGGAAGATATGGAAATTACCTACCTACTGTAATTCTTGATCTTCTTGGATGAAGTCTCCACCGCTCATTCACACGCCCACCCACCATCCCCCGAGCTCACCTCTGCTGTTGGTCTTCACTCCCTCAATCTTTAGACTGTGAAGACTTCTTTGTTGACCCTTCTTATATGAATCTTCTGGACTATCTCATGTCCGTTTTTTGATTAGGCTATCCTTCTAGGTTATTTACGCTGCACCTCCTCGGGGGTGAAAAAAGGTACTGAGGCGGTTGGAGGGTTGACGCCAAGATAGTCATTGCCGCACGAGCAGAGGCTCATGGCGCCAATCTTCGCGACTCCATCTCTGGCGCCGCCCCTCCTGCAAAAAGTTTGCTCCCACTGGGTCCTAGCGCCTCCAGCGTAGATCCCATTCGTGTGAATGAGTGGTTGGAGACTTCGTCCAAGAAGATCAAGAATTACGATAGGTACGTAATTTCCATTTCTTTGATCCTGTCAGTGAAGCACTGGATAATGATATCTCGGTGGACATATTATATACAGATTTTGAGAAGGCATTTGACAGCATCTTTCATGGTGAGGTGAGGTGATAAATGCCTTAAAAGAAATTAACTTAGACAGAGGGTTTAATAAAATTGATTTCTGCGTGGTTAATGAATAGGAGGCAGAGATGATTATAAACGGGCACATGTCTGATTATTGACCAGTGGAGTCCCCTAAGGATCTGTATTGGGGCCCACATTATTTAACATCCTGGTGTCATCATTAACGATTACAAATGGGGCGTGGACGGAAAAAATTGCAGATGACAAAATGGGAGCACTGATGACAAATTTAAAAGATGCCAAAATATTTCAGGAAACTATTGATCAACTAGTAAAAATGGCAGATAAAAAGAAGCTCTGTTTTAACTTGGGAAAGTGTATGATTATGCACTTGGGTGGTGATCCTAAGTTTTAATTATAACACAAAAGGTTTTCAACTAAAAACTATTAACTCACAGAGAAACCTTGGTATTCAGATAGCAAACACCTTAGATTTCCTAGAAAATTGTGTTATGGCAGCAAAAAAGAGATACGGCATATTGGCTTGCAAAAGAAGGAATATAAGTAGGGCCAGAGAAGTCGTGATGCCACTTTTGGTCACCTTACTTGAAGAGGGATGTGGCAAGACTGGAGGGGGTTCAGAGGTGGGCCACGAGGATGATGGTGGAGGGAATGGGAAGACATATGGGGAAAGACTGTCAGCCCTGGGAGAATACTAGCTTCAGTACCGTAGATACAGAGGCAGTATTTGTCTAGTTTTCAGAGCATTCCAGGAAAGAGATTTGTGGGAATGCTTGGGGCTCGAAAAGAGAACTGTGAATAAAAAAAAATAAATAGAGGGCATCAGTTCCAATTGGCAAGAGGTCCTTTTAAAAGAAGACAGAGTGCGCACTGGTTCTCCCAGCGAGTGGTGGCAGGGTGAAATATCTTACCATCTGAGGTAGTATCTACTAACACTATGAAAGGGTTTAAAAACGCTTTGGATAATTACAGTGGGAATAGGTGCTTCCAATACATAACTTAAATTGTACAGGTCTTACATGGCTAACGCTAATTGACCAAGTGAGTTATCCTATGAATCCTAGGGATGAAGAGGGGGAAAGACATACCAATAAGAAAGTTTACATTATTGAATCAGGAACCCACCCAGTAACTCGATGGCCATGCTACCGCCCAGCCTGCTGATGACCTGGATTCAGGAGCTGACTCTGGTTGTTTGGGATCAGCCACAGATAATATTTTCAGTTCAGACCATGTTCATTTTTACTGCTTTGCCCCAAGACAGCACTGATTGTACAAATTACAGAACATCTTTGTCATGCTTAAAGAATTCCCATCCAGAATCCTCAGCTTTGCTGGAATCAAGTTCCAGCAGTGTGGTGCATTTGGGATACATTTGTATGAAAGAAACAAGACAAAAATTGGATTGTTTTGCGTTGTTAACAAACAAGATCATGTTTTTTCATGTAGAAACGGTAAGCAAACAAGATTGTGTATCGTAGGAACATGAAAGCAATCAAGAGCTTTGCATTAAGTTGTAAATAAATTAGATGACACACAGCACTTGCCCGCTAGTGCGATGGATAGATGATTTACTCTCTGCATTCTTGTAAGTTGGATTGGCTGCAGTTCCATCCAGACTGCCCTCTGTCAGAGCCACCAAAACGGTGAGAAGGAACATTAAAAACCAGTCACTGAGAAGTAATGTGTCTGCAGCTTATGCTTTGTTATAGCTGCCCGATATTTCTTCTGTGTTAAAAGGGAACATTGACATACCATGCCAATCATAGATTAAAAGCCCATGACAATGTCTTTTAAGTGAGGCATTGGGTTTCCCTATAACCGGTAGCAATCCCAGAGATATTGATGACTGTGTCTGCCCCACATTGAAGCAACATTGCCACCACATCTTGTGTTGTCAGCAACGATCAGGCTGTGGCTAATCACATTGTAGTCAAGCACAGCTTGATCGTTAGTGACATCATGAGGTTCTAAAAATGGTGGCAGTGTTGCATCAATATAGAGCAGACTTAATTATTGATACCTCTGGACTGCTACCAGCCACAGAGGGAGCACAGTGCGACATTTGAAAGAGCTTCTCATGGGCCTTCATTCTGTGATGGACACTGGTCCCAACTGTTATCTTTAATGGCTGGTCATTTGGTTATTGATCTTCCCTGTTTCAGTCTTCACCATTCATCACTGTTGGGTGTCCAGCCAGAGCACAGCACCCCGCGGGAGCATTTTTTTGGGGGGGGACCAGCGCCACTCATGAGGCCAACGTACTGCGTGGCGCTTGCAGATTGGCCAGTAACGGCCATCAGCTCCTCCTCCACCTCAGTTCTGCCTCTCCCACCATCGAGACAGCACTTCGCCTGCAGCAGCAGAAGACTTGAACTGCGTCATCTGCGGCCTAGTTTCAGTGTGGCATGGCACCTCACCTCAAAGCCGTCTGATTGTAAAACTTTGCCCGGTTCTGCCATTCGGTACTCTGCGCAGTTTACTTGAAGATCAAGTAAGATCTTTCCTTTTTATTACTTAAACGGCGTCGAGTCTTTTCTGTTTACTGTTTGAGTTACTGCATTTGCATCATGCCAGGTTTGGGGGGGGACAAGAAATGTTATTCGAAAGTGGGACAATCTCCTATGCGTCGGTGTCCCTGCAGCTGGCAAATTTCCGTGATGGACTGGCATGATGTCTGCGTAACCTGCCTTGGACCTCAGCACAATATGGACAGTTGTGATGCCTGCTTCTTGATGGACCACCGTGTTGAGTACCACACGTCTAAAGTCAGCAGGGCTCTGCCTGCTTTCACAGGGGCATTGTCGCTCATGAGGATCCAAGCGCAGGTCACTTCACGCTTCCTCCAGATCCCCTCACGGGCCTATATGGTCTAGTGAAGAGGGGGCCCTCCTCCTCCTCCCCTAACCTTGCCAGGGAGGAGGTCTCTTCCACACTGCCGGAGACCCACTGTTGGTTACCCTGGAGCCAGGCTAGGAGCACCGCCCTGGCAGTCACTTCCTCGGAGATGCAGGCTGCCCCAGTGTCACGGGCCACAGGTGCTGGGTCCAGCACGGGGAGTTCCTCAGTGCCACCCACTGGTGCTGTCTCTGATCCCGGAGCCATTCATGGCTCTAGGGATTGAAATGGTGCTGCAAAAGAGCACTGGGCCCAGCTGCGGCACCATTCAAGGCGCTAAGGGTGGGAGAGCCCCCAAGGGTGCCAGTTTGGAGGCTTTCTGGAGCCGGATGATCAGAAGGCTGATCTGGACTGGTGACCTAACTCCTTGGAGTTGGTGGGCTCTCCGGGGCCCAGGACCACTGCACCTTCCCAGGTGCCCCTCCTCGTGGCTCCGGTGACTGCGATCAGTGCCAAGAGCGGGGCACAGAACAGCTATCCTCGGTCTGATGAGGTGGTGGTTTGGGTACTGGGGGTGGGGTCGGGTGCTGTCCCCTCCTCTGAAACTAGGACTGGGACCCCCTCTTCTACGGCTGTCCTTGGGAAGCCTGTGGAGTTGGTCTGGCCCAAGGCACAGAGAATAAGGAAGAGGTCTTCCTCAGGTCGGCGGGGTTGAGGGGCCGGGGCGAGGGGCTGTGGCACTCTTCTGGAGCGCCTCGGGGTGAGGGGAGGGGCCACAGTGCTGATCCCAAGTTCGCTCTCTCGTCCTCTTCATTGGAGTCTTTGTTGGGTGGGGTTTGGGGTCCGCCATTTGGACACATGTGGCCCTGGTCCCCTCATAGGGGTGCTTTTCCTCCAGGGCCCAGTCCTGACTGCTTTGGGCTAGTTGAGCGGCCTTTGACTGAACCAACCTGTGCATCCCATGGTCGTCTGGGATCGCCTGCTAGGTCCCTTAGCCTTGGCAGAGGCGCTTCACTAGCTATGAAAAGTTTTTCCCCCCTTGCCTGTGCATCCAGCACCTCTTCTCCCAGGCCATGTGGGTCCTTTGGGGCCCTTGACTTGGGAACAGTTCAGATCTCGGGCTGCAGGGTTCCCAAGATACATTAGGGCCATGGACAAGCAGGTCTATCGCCTGTCTCCCACGCTGCAGCCAGAATCTGAATCTTTGGATTCTTCGGCCTTCTCATCTTCCTCCATCGAGGGAGAGGAGACTTCTATCCACTTGTCCACCAACGCTGATCAAATGGAGTATCAGCACTTCCTCACGTAGCTGGTCGAGGACCTGCAGATATCACACATAACAAGACGCAACACCGAGCGCATAAGTCGAAGAAGAAACGGCATCACTCGAGGTTGCCCTCTGGTACGTCTGCACATAGACGGTTGGTTATTAGGGCCAGGCGCCAGTCTCCACCTCTGTCAGAGTCACCGGTTTCTGTCTCTGGTGGCTGACCTCCTCGACACCGGAGCTCCTCCTGCCTATTGGAGGAGCTTCCGATGAGCAGTTTAACCAGTGGGCTGATCTTATGGAGCAGTGGGCTCGGAGGTTGGTCCAGTTGCCCGAGCCGACCAGTCCAGCACCGGGGCCTTCGGGCCGTTCGGCTTCGAATGGGCAGGTGAGGCAGTTGGGCTTTCCTAGTCGCGCGGCACCTTTTTCAGTGCCGTTGACTCTGCGCTTGGGTGTTTTTACCCCTCACATGGCTGCGGCACAGGGGTCTACACCAATGCCTCTGTTTTCTGCAATTTTTCCTTCTTTTACTTCCAGTCGCAGTTTTTAGACTCCTGTGACACTGTCGTCATCTGTGGTGCTGACTTATCCAGTGCCGGGGACTCGCCGTCTGCGGTGCCGGGGGCTCGATCGGCGGCGTCTGCGATGCTGTGGGCTGCCCATGGTGCCGTCTGCGGCTAAAGGGCTCTGTCAGCGCCTTTTCCGATGGTGGACCCTTCTTTGTTCTTGGCGCTGTTTTCCTCGGACGCTGGGGATGAGTGCGGCGCCGTCCAGTCTTCAGGGGTTTCCACTCCGATTCTTTCGTTCTTCCTCCTGATTTTCACTCCTTTCCTGTCTACACAGTCACCCCTGGACTGTCGGGAGATGATTTTGAGCCTAATCCAGATCTTCACCTGGATGATGACATTGATGCTGACTCTGTCCTGGGGGCAGGGATCAATCCTCCTGCAGATCCTGTTGTTGAGGACCTTTCCTTTAAGTCTCTGCTCAAGAATTTGAATTCTGCTCTTTCTCTCCAGACCACAGAAATCGATCCTGGGAAAGTTTTGCATCTCCAATATCTTCATGTGCCAGAGATCCCTTTGGATTTAACCCCTTCGGTACAGCCCTCTTTCGAGACCCTTTCACAGATGGTGTTGAAGAATCCGGCTCTTATTCTTTCCATGGCCAAGTCCATAGATAGAAAGTATTCCCCTCCCAAGGATCGCCCCATTTTGGCCTCACAAGCCTTTGCTGATGCCATACTGGGCCTGGAAGAGAATGATAAGGCTGTCCTACCTCAAGAATCTACAGCCCGGCCTATAAACAAAGAATCTCGCAAGATAGACACCTTAGGTAAGAGAGTCTTTGCTGCCTCAACCTTGGGCATGCGCATTGCCAGCTACCAGGGCTATTTTTTTCAATATGAGCATGTTCTTTGGCATTCGCTCAAAGCAGTGGTAGAAGCTCTGGCTGAATCGGAAGTTAACTCAGAGCTACTTCAGACCATAACTAGGGATATCGAATCCAATAACCAACAGGTTAAAGCTGCAATGGATGCCTTTGATACCGCTTCCCGGGCGGCGGCTGGCATCTGCACCCATCGTGCCTCCTAGCTGCGTACTTCAGGCTTCACGAATGACGCCCAGCAGCAAGTCATGGACTTATCTTTAGACGGTATGTATCTGTTTGGACCTCAGGTGGAGCAAGCACCAGAGGCCACACTGAAGACTAGGTCAGCCATTAAGACAGCTCGACCCGCACCTGCCCCCTCTCGGGGGTGCAGTAATCATCAATTTCACAATAGTCATTCCTTCCGGGGCAAAGGCAGGAGGGAGCTTTAACAAAAGCCACACTCCGCAGCCACAAAAGAAAACGCAGCAGAAGGCACAAGGCCCCAAAGCACCCAGTGCCACCTTCTGAGTTCTTGGCCCAGGTCCCACCTCGACTGCTCGAGGGGGACTCTTCCTCAGTGGTGGGAGGACGTCTGACTCAGTTCTACGACTGGTGGAAGTCTATAACATCAGATAAATGGGTCCTCTGGATAATCCACGAGGGGTATTCGCTCAATCTTTCGCAACCCATCATCCCCCCAAACGACAGCCCAGGCTGTCGGCAGTACAGTCAGACCTTCTTGCTTCCGAGGTGCAAGGCCTTCTGAACAACGGGGCAGTAGAAGTAGTTCCGCCGGACCAACGAAACACCGGTTTCTACTCCCATTACTTTCTAGTTCCGAAGAAAACTGGAGGCATGTGCCCCATTCTGGATCTCAGAAAGTTAAACCAATTCCTTCACAAGAAAAAGTTCAAAATGATATCTCTAGGTACCCTTCTACCTTTGATTCATCAACACGATTGGCTAGCCTCCCTGGACATGCAGGATGCCTACCAACACATTCTTATACACCCAAAGCACCACAAATACCTGAGGTTTGTGGAGTTGGGTCAACATAATCAGTTCAGAGTTCTGCCCTTTGGGCTATCCTCAGCGCCGCAAGTTTTTACAAAGTGTTGTGCAATTCTTGCAGCGCATCTCAGGAAAATCAGAATTCAAGTGTTTCCATATCTGGACGACAGGCTTCTAGCAAGGCCTTCCAGGCAGGGAACTCTGGACGCCGTAGCCAGGGCTTCAGACTTCCTCACATCCATGGGAGTCCTGCTAAATCGCAACACATTGCAGTTGCAGCCCTCCCAGAAACTCCTTTTCATAGGAACTCTTCTAGATACCTCCTGTGCGAAAGCTTTTCTCCCAGAGGACAGAAGGAGCGATATCCTATAGATGGCCCGATACATCAGAGAAAACTGCTCGGTTCGAGCTATCTCGAGGCAACGGATGCTGGGTCTCATGGCATCCTCGGTGTTCACTGTACCCCTACGCGTCTCCACTTGAGAACCACTCAGTGGTCCCCAACCACTCAGCCTCAGTCCTTTCCCATTAATGTGACAGAACCTCTAAAGAGGTCACTCACCTGGTGGTCGTAGAGGACAACCTTCTGGAAGGGTATCCCTTTGCTCCTCTGGATCATCAGATCTCCATTACTACCGACACATCCCTGATGGGGTGGGGAACTCACTGGCAGAGTCTCCACACCCAAGGTACGTGGACTCTGGACGAGTCCCGGCTTCACATAAACATCCTGTAAGTGAGAGTCGTCCTCTATGCAGTCCAGGCCTTGAAGGACATACTCTGTCACAAGAACATTGTCCTTCAAACGGACAACAAAGCAGTGATGTATTACATCAACAAGCAGGGCGGTGCTATCATAGGCCCTGAAACGGCTCCATTCTGAGCAGCAGATATCAGTGGAGGACCTGTTTTGTGGTGGATGGATTTGTTTTTTTTTGTTTTTTTTTTAATTTTGGTTGAGAGGAAGTCTGAAATGAGGACTGAAATTTTGATTCAGATGTATAGTACTTAGAGCCACGATTGATGACCATCACTAGCAGTAGTGGTGCCAGTCTGGGACGCTTGCACCAGGTGTGGTAAAATTGTGTATTACCACTCCTGGTCCGAAGCTCTTACCTTTTTCCAGCTGGTATTGAACACGGCCAGCAAGCACTAGAACTGTCTGTTTCATTTCACCAGTCAGTGGCTTGCGAGGAGAAATGATCTGCCTGCCTGGTCCATCTTACACTGGTGCTTCAGTATTGTGGTGCCACCAGCAAAATGGAGCAGGAACATGTGGGGACGAGGCAGGAGTGGTAGTTGAAGGGTCCCAGCATTCAGAACAGCCAGCTGGTCTAAGGCTGTGCGGGTGGGCCTTGCATGCAGTGTTGTCTCCTCACACCACAGCCTGTGTTCTACTTGATCAGATAAGTTAGTGTGGGCGTCGCATGCTACGTAAACTCCTTGAAGTGTGTGTGGGCCTCACATGCAGCTCAGTCTCCTTGCTCCGCAGCCTGTGTTCCACCTGATCAGATAAGATGGTGTGGGCCTCGCATGCAGCGTAGACTTCTCACATTGCAGCCTGTGTTCCACCTGATCAGTGAAGTAGGCGAGAGGCTGCTCTTTGCTCTGACTCTGCAGTCTTTGCACCCGTTGTTATGGCTACCTAAACACACTTGCATTGCTGCATAATCATCCAGTCTCTTCCCTCTTCTGTCTCCTGATCAGCAGTAATTTAACAGTGATTAAGTTGCACTCTCGGGCACCAATAAACAGAAAAAAAAACTCCTGTAAAATTCAGCCAAACCAGTAAACTCCTGCATGTGCTCTGCTGCTGAAGCCTAGTGAGGTGATCAGGTCAAGCAAAGGTAAGTGCCTTCATGTGTTCATCATGTTCTGTTCTATGTCCTACTGCTTCAAACCAGCTGTGGGTGACAGTATAGTGAAGGTGCTAGCCAGTTGGTCAATGCTAGGGAGGAGTCTGAGGCGGCAGGCTGGCTGACTACTAACTTCTGCTCCTACAGTAGCTTGATGTGTAAGGCTTTATTTTATCTTGTGTCTTACTATAGCGTTAGCATGCTGTAATATACTAGAAAGTGTGGGTTATAGAACTTATACTACCTCCCTATATCACAGTACTACAACAAATAAAACAATACACATCAAGCTAATGCCCCGGCAGCTGTTGTTGGCTCTAGTCAGCGCTTGTTTTATCTCATTTGCTCCCGGTGGCCATTTTGGATCGTATCAAGCATTGGATGGTTCCGACACCATATGGTGTCTATGGGAACAAATTATTTATTTGGTAGGGATCATAATGCATAGTGAAAAAAAAACGCTGGTGCTATTTTTCTTTGTGAACCAAAACTCTTATGAAATGATGTCAGAACAGCAGGATTATTTTCTTAATGTCATGCAGAATGTAATGACATCACTTCCACAGGACAATAATATAACACTGCCGCTCTGGATAATAGTTTAAATAGCTGTAGGTAGTATAACTACACCGTAACTGCATAGCACTTGCAATGCAGTTACATGCAGCAAACATGTAACTACAGTGTAATTACTCCTACTGCATGTAATTTGATTACCTACCCCACAGTTACATCTTTTTTTTTTTTTATATAGTTGTTTAACCAGGTATAGCACACTAAGCTGAAAGCTTTTTTACAGGAGCGACCTGAGAGCACAAGGAAGTTAAGTGACTTGCTCAGGGTCACACAGTATGCAAGTGGAAGCTGTGGTATTCAAACCCAGGTCTGGTCTGCTGGATGTCACCAAATTTGCAGCTCAGAGCCTTAGACCACTGCGCTATACTGCCTCCTTAGGCAGACATTGAAACTGACACTTAAAAGTGTGACCGTTTCCTTGACAGACAGTGCTGATAAATTTACTCCCCACCCCTCCCTGCTGCAGAATGAATGAATTAGCGTCTGTAACACACACAATGTACACTACCTTTAATGAGCTGCTGACAGCTCTTTCATCCCCAGACAGACAACTCCTACTAAGGAAGAGTGTAAATTAACTAGTTTCCCAGTTTTTTGCCTAAGACTTTAACTAAATGTCCACCCCAGTGGTTCAGCAGGCATTAACTTGGAATGCTGCTTCACAGGTCTGGCCTGCCTGCACCAGCTGTCGCTGGGCAATGCACTGCAGTCAGGAGGGTTGGCACTGCACCACTGATACTGCAGTGACTCCTGCAGTGGGCCATAGGAGCTTGCTCCATCCGCAGGGACGTCTCAGTGTGCGTTCATGGCACGTGTGGTGAAGTACGCACCAGGGGGAGGAGGGAGACGGGGGAGAAAAACAGGCAGAAAAATCCAAACGCCACCTGCATGAAGACCTGTGGTCCTGTCTACCCTGGGTCCTAATGCCTGCCAGCCCATAGTGAGGTGCCCTGGGGGCCCCCTCCCCCCAAGAGCCCTCACCACAGGGAGAAGCTGTGGGGGCTTCAGCATGCTCTGGAGCTGCAGGGGAAGATGAGGTCAGTGATGCCAGAATGGGGTATATCCCTTGCACTGGGGTATATACCTGGCAGAGCATGGACGAGGAGAAACAAATAACATTAAAAAAAAAAAAAAATTTTAATGTGAACCTTTTATGTTCTGTAGCTTCCAATTACCAGCTGAGCCATAGCCGTTTTCTGCAGCCCTGTCCCCCAAACCAGCATTTTGATGCTGCAGAGTGGGGAATGTGGCTGCAGGAGACTTCAGATTAGTTGGATTAGGGAGGGCAGCTGTCTGAATACATAACCTTGGCAGGCCATTATACATGTGTTGGAGAATCCCTCTCTCCCATACATGTACAGCAGCCTGCAGACTGTGGAGGCTAGAAGCTCCTTTGTATGAGTTGGGGGGAGGGTGTCAACAGCTGTGTAATTCCATCCTCCGGCCGTGTAGTAACACCATGCACCTTGCCTTTAATTGCCTCATTCGCACAGGGAGTATAAATTAGGTGTTAGTCTGAGATTCAGATTATGTCTCTCTTGACCTCGGAGTGGCAGCCTGTGTGTGCCTGGCCATGTACATGTTCTAAGAGCATGGGCAGACTTCCGAAAACGCTGCAGGAAGACATTGGGAGTTGTTCATTGTCTGTACCAGCAGCCCAGCCAATCCTGTTTTTGTCACACGGCTTCTGTTTGTGATGCATTCATTTGCTTCAGGGTTAGCTGGCTCGGGATGTAGCATCCCGTTTATAGTTAGGGGTCTGCCTTGTATCCTTTATTTTGTTACTTAGTGGGGTGGCATGAAGGCGAGGGCAAAACCCCATCCAGACATTGGGTCTTGGCGCAGGATTAATAGAGCAGACTGGATGGATCAGTGGTCTTTCTTATCTCCCCCGTGCTTAGTTGTCCCAGCTGTGTGACTAGCTTAGGGTCACACACCGAACCCGTGGCTTTAATAGAGCTATGTGCCTGCAGTCCCCTGGTTCACAGCCTTAGGTGCTACTAAATGGCCCCCACTGTTTTACATAACGAGTAATACTGATGATAGTAACAATCCTCTAGCCGCCCCTGTAGATCAGTACTAATGTTGGAACAGTGCCTTATAATGAGGGAGAAGGGTTCTGTTTTGTTGCATTCTTATCAGCCTTTCATGGCCTTATAATAAGAGATGGTGCTTCGGCTGGCCTTCACATTGCAGTTGGCTGTCCCTTCATGAGAGGCTCTGTCAGAAGCAGCCAGTGAGACTGGCAGAGATAAACAAAGCTGTACTCTGGGAGAAGCATCAAGGCCCCCTGTGTCAGTTGCAGAGCCGGATTTTAATTAGAACAGCGTTTCTTTCATCTATGCCAGCTGGGCGAGACGGAACACGATGACCTCACATTCAGTCCTCCTCTCTCTCTCTCTCTCTCTCGGTATATAATCTGCTTTAAGTAATTAGCCAAGTTTGCATATGGGGTCTGATGTTTCCTCCTCATTTTTGTAATTAATTCCTCTTCTATTTTATAAAATTATGCTAATTTGATTTTCTTTAGGTAGATGGAGGTTTTTAATTAAATTATGGTCTGTTTCATAAATCCCTCAGAGAAGTAGTGAAAGCAAAATAAAGGCTTTGGTTGTATTATGCCAGTTATTTAATAGACCAGACCAGTCGCCCCATTAAGCATGCACGTTTATTATTCTAAACCTCGAGAATGTAGCTAGCAGAGCAGAGATCTGTAATGGGGGCAAAACTCGACATTCGGCTATCAAAGATGGTACTGTGTCAGTGAAAAGTGCTTATTCCTGTCTGTCTGAAAAGACAGTGAATCTCTGCACAAAAGCACTGAGGCAAGGGTTATCCGGAATTCCTACTTATGTTGGATGTATGTTGTCCAACGTGAAGTGTGTGCATGTGCTGATATGGGGATGTACAGGACCCAGGGTATTGGTTGGGTTCGAGCAACCTCAGCTGATGGGTTCGAAGCAGATCTGGCTACTGCTGCTGCTGGACAGTTTTACTGTTAGATCTCCATTTCCCAGTCCTTTTGTATAAATCTGTTTGTATTGTTTGTTTGTTGGCATTCAGGTCTCATCCAGTTCTGTTTAGGTCTTAAGTTTCTAGCCTCTGCAACTAGGTGCAGTCTAATGTCATCTATATCACCTTTTCCAGCCGGTGTTATTGAGTCCCATCAATTACCCTCTGGGTGATTGTCTTCATCCTGGATGACTGGATTGTATCAAATATGTCATTCACTCCACAGGCGCTCTTTGAGAGTTCCACCGCTTGTCTCTTCTATTCTCTTAACACTGCATCCTGGGTCTTTCTAAGCAAAATCAAGCCATAATCAGCATGCCACAAACAAATGCTAATACCTCATGAACCGTAAGTGCTAAACACAAAGTGTGAGTGGCAGAGTTGTTCAGCACAAAATTATTTTTCCAGTGGTGCTGTGCAATTAGTAAGCAATGTTTTTTCCTATACTAGTCGAAATAACCATTTTTGTTTCACAAAAAAAGGCAATGTAAGCCATTTTTGGTTGGAAAATATGTAACATCAATACCAAATTAAGCATCCCAAGATGAGATGCTGGGATGCATAGCTAGGGGGATCAGTAGTAGGAGAGAGGTGGTTATACTGCCTTTGTACAGGTCACTGGTAAGGCCGCATCTAGAGTATGGAGCTCAGTACTGGTGGCCACACCTCAAAAAGGACATTAACCTGCTGGAGAAGGTACAGAGGAGGGCTACAAAGATGATAGCCAGTCAGCAGGGCAAGGCATACAAGGAGAGGTTGAGGGCACTGAACATATACTCCCTGGAAGACAGGAGAGAGAGAGGGGACATAATTGGGACATTCAAGTACTTGAAAGGGATAAATAATGTTGATAAGGAAAGTCTCTTTAAGCTAAGTGGCAACCATATCACGAGGGGGCACAATCTTAAGCTGGAGGGTGGGAGGTTTAGGAGGGATGTCAGGAAGCACTTCTTCACAGAAAGGGTGGTGGACACTTGGAATGCGCTGCCGGAAGAGGTCATGTCGTTAAAGACAGTGAGCAGCTTTAAGAGAGGCTGGGATAGGCATAGGGGGAAGATAAGTATCATGGGTAGGGAGGATGGGAGCAGTGGGTAGGGAGGGCTGGGGCCTTAGCTCATGCTATGGACCCTGCAATACGAGCAGACTTGATAGACCAAATGGTCGTCTTCTGGCTTGTTCGTATGTTCCCATACGTTAGATGTAGTTACAAGAGTACATTTGTACTAAAAAGCTGTTCTTTCTAGTATAAAACATGTATTGTTTTCCCTGTTTTATTCAAGGTGCTTAGGTAAGGCTTGATGGCCAAAATGTCTGCCATACACACCATGCCATAAACAAATGCGAATCACTCCTGAAGTATATGTGATACACATGTAGTATCAGCGGCAAAGTTGTTGAACACAAAATTACCTTTCGAACAGTACTATGCAGTCAATTCTAATCCATTCTGGCTGGCAAGTAGTATTAAAACATAGAAGTGACATCTCCAGTCGTTGCAAGGGTACCCAAGACTTCTGTAGCTGACTTCTGTATTTGTTCTGGGACACACTGCAGTAAATTTACTGCCACCTACAGGCGCATGTTCTAGGAGGCAGTGAGACAGCAGCTGGGAAACTGGGTCCTATAAAAATGTTATCTTGGTTACCTTTCCTCACCTGGGTTAACTGGATCCCGTTAAATATCATCTGGGTCCCATTTCCCAACCCGGGTAAACTGTGTCACATGTACAGTGGTAGCCGTAGCCATAAGTAACAATAGCTAGCCAAATCCAGCTGTGTCTGTTACTTTCTGCCATTTATATGAATGACCCATGTCTGGCCAAAGAATACCAGTAAAGATATTAGTGGCTACCACACTGTATCTGGGGCACCAGGTAGATCATGAAAAAAAAAGTCATCACCCGTGACTTTGTCACTGATTTTACATGGTGACCTGGTGAGCATTACGGAAATGTGACGGGGCAGCACAGTGGGGCCTCTTCTTGCTGAGAAGGCCCCACGTATTTCTCTGTCATAAACCTCCTGAGACTGGAGAGCAGGGGTTTTGGGGTAGCCTTGTTTTTTTGATCCGAGTTGGGCTGTGTAGTTACCCTACTCGAGAGGATAGGGTCCTTTGAGTGGGTGATACTCCGTGGCCTGGCTGATCTGACTTGCAGGATCTTTCTGTGCTACCACCCTCTGGGCGGGGTTGCTGAATTCCTGTAGGACTTTGCAAAATGGGTGTCCACTCTGGTGGTAGAGTCCCCACAACATATAGTTCTAGGCAATTTCATGGTGTAGATGGATGTCCTGTTTGGCAGTTTACTGGTTAATGGATAGGCAGCTGAGAGTGGTGGTTGATGGCAGTCGCTCTAATGATGGAACCATGACCAGCAGGGTGCTGCAGTGCTCAGTACTGGGATCAGTCCTCTTCAGTGTCTTCATAAGTGACACTGCAGAAGAACTGTGAGGCAAGGTATGCATTTTTGCAGATGATACCAAAATCTGCAGTAAGGTGGGCACTCGGGAGGGGATGGAGAGAATGCGCTGGGATCTTGCTAAACTCAAGGAGTAGTCAAGGGCATGGTAGTTGGGGTTCAGTGCCAAAAAGTGCAAAATCATGCACCTAGGGCATAGGAAACCAGGAGCTGCGTATAAGATAGGGGGGAGGTACCAGGAAAGGGACCTTGGGGTTATCTTATCTGATGACCTCCAAGTGGCAGGGCAGTGTGACAGAGCAGTGGGTAGAGCAAATGAGATGCTGGGGTACATGGGAAGGGGTATCTCTGGTATTAGATGGGAGGTGGTGTTGCCACTGTATCACTCACTGGTGAGACCCCACCTGGAGTACTGTGTCCGGTTTTGGAGGTAGCCCCTAAGAAAGGACATAAGGTAGAGGCAGTCCAGAGGAGAGCAGCGAAAAGTGCTGGAGTTGCACAAGAAGCCCTATGAGGAGGGACTAAGGGATCTCAGTATGTGCACCTTGGAAGACAGGAGAGCAAGGGGGGACATAATGGAGACCTACAGGTACCTCATGGGGTGAGCAGGGTGCACGTGGGGAGTCTCTTTCAAGTGAGAAAGAGCACCAGGATCAGGGGGCGTGAGATGAAGCTGGAGGTGTGGGGAATTTAAGAGGGATATGCAGAAATACTACTTCACTAAAGGGGTGGTGGTATACACCTTGCACAGTATGCCAGCAGAAGTGGTGGAGGCAAAAATGGGGGGAGGGATTCAAGCATGCCTGGGATAGACAGGGGTATATTAGTAAATAGGCAGGGAGTAGAAAGGGTTGACGGAGACTGGGTCTGTGGAGACAGATTAGGCAGGGAACATCTGGGCAGACTGAATGGGCCAGGTGGTCCTTTCCAGTGTGGCTCAGTTGGTAGCACATCAGCCTCTGGACCAGAAGGCTGTGGGATCTTCCTGGACATAAGGTCTCCACCACTCATTCACACTAAAGGGGATCTACGCCGGAGGTGCTAGGACCCAGTGGGAGCAAACTTTTTTGCAGGAGGGTCGGCGCCAGAGATGGAGCCGTGCAGAGCAGCACCGCGAGCCTCGGCTCATGCGGCAATGACTGTCTCAGCATCGACCTTCCAACCGCCTCAGTTCCTTTTTTCCCCCGCCGTTGAATGCGCTCCAGTGATGACGTCGCTCGCCGGGAATCAAACTTCAAACTAGCAGCATAGTTTTCAGTTTATTATTTGGTAATATTTCTCGAATAAGTACCGCTTACATTAATTATACTTTTTAAAGAAAGAAGTCTCGACCTACATTGACGGAGTCGACCATGAGCGGGTCAGGTGACGGTAGGGGGACTTCGTATGAAAGTTGTTCAGTCAGCTGGACTGGGTCTGGTCCGCCGCCCTCTCCGGAGGGTGGGTCTGACAATGGACGGTCCAATGCCGAGGGGAAGGGCGATCCCCCGGAAGCATAAAAGGAAACAGTTGCATTCTTGGTACCGTTCAGCCTCGAGTTCTTCTTCAGCCCGTAGGTCAAAAAAGAGAAGGCATCACTCGAGGTCGCCCTCTGATATGTCTGCGTGTCGACAGTCGGACATTGGGGTCAGTTGCCAGTCTCCTCTTTCGGAGTCGTTCTGGTTATGGTCACTGACCTCTTCGATATCTGAGCCCTTCCACGCCTTCTGGTAGGGCTTCAGATGAGCAGTTTCATCAGTGGGCCGCTCTGATGGAACAGTGGGCTCGGAGGTTGGTCCAGCTGCCTGGCCCGGTCACTCAGGGGTCCTCGGGCCCTTTGGAGGATCGGGTAAGACGGTTGGGCCTCTGTAGTCGCGCGGCGTCTTCTTTGGTGACATCGACTCCATGCTCAGGTGTTTTCCTCCCTCACATGGCTGCGGCGCAGGGGCCACACCAATGCCTCTATCTCCTGGTATTCTTCCTTCTTTTTCCTCAAATCCTAATTTTCGGTGCCCTGGGTTGGTTTCGGCGCTGTCAGTGGGTCGCTCGGCGCCGTGCGGCTTATCGGTGGCATTGAGTTTCTCAGCACTGCGGCCTTTCGGCACTGTCGGTTTTGTCGGCGCCATGCGGCTTTTTGGTGCCAGGTTCTTTGGAGCCAAGGCCTGGCTTTTCGTCGGTCAGTCTTCAGGGCTTCTCCTTTTCCTTCATTTCCTGCTGAATTTCATTCCTTTCCTGTCCATGCAGTCCCTCCTGGACTGTCAGGAAATGATATTGAGCCTGATCCAGACCTTAGGCTGGGTGGTGATGTGGAAGGGACGGGATGTAATCCTGCTGCAGAGTCTGTGGTCGAGGACCTGTCATTTAAGTCTCTGCTGAAAAATTTTAATTACACTCTTTCTCTCCAGACTATGGATATCGATCCTGGGAAGCTTTTAAGACTCCAATACCTTCATGTTCCAGACATCCCTATGGATTTGACTCCCCCGGTACAGCCCTCCTTTGAGACGCTTTCTCAAATGGTATGAATAATCCTGCTCTCATTCCTTCTGTGGCTAAGTCCATAGATAGGAAGTATGCTGCTCCCAAGGATCGACCTATTTTGGCCTGTCAAGCCTTTGCGGATCCTATTGTAGTCTTGGCAGAGAATAAGGTCGTCCTTCCTCAGACTACCACAGCTCAACTTATAAACAAAGAATCTCATAAGATAGATACCTTAGGTAAGAGAGTCTTTGCTGCATCCACCCTGGGTATGCGTATCGCCAGCTACCAGGGCTATGTCTCTCAATATGAGTATATTCTGTGGCATTCGCTCAAACAAATGGTTGAAGCTCTGCCAGAGTCTGACACTAATTCAGAGCTTCTTCAGACCATAACCAGGGGTATCGAGTCCAACAACCAACAGGTTAAAGCAGCTGTGGATGCCTTCGATACTGCCTCCCGAGCGGCAGCGACAGGCATTTGTACCCACCGTCGTTCCTGACTGCGCACTGCAGGCTTCACGAGTGCTGTCCAGCAACAGGTCATGGCGTTGCCTTTCGATGGTGTGTATCTCTTCGGTCCTCAAGTAGAACAGGCTCTAGAGGCCACACAAAAGACTAGGTCAACCACTGAACTGGCTCGACATGCTCCCGCCCCTTCTGGGGGGGGGGGGTTTTTAACAAATGCCAGTTTCACAACGTCAGTCCTTTCGAGGCAAAGGCAGAGGTGGTTTTAATAAAAATCAAGCCCCTCAGCCCCAAAAGGAAATGCAACAGAACACACAAGGGCCCAGTGCCGCCTTCTGAGTTTCAGGCCCAGGTCCCACCTCAGCTGCCCAAGTGGGACTCCTCCTTAGCGGCGGGAGGTCACCTGACTCAATTCTACAACCAGTGGAAGTCCATAACATCGGACAAATGGGTCCCCCAGATAATCTGCAAGGGATATTCCCTCAATTTTTCGGAGAACCCTCTGGATTGTCCCCCCAAACGGCAGCCAAAACTGTCAATACTTCAGTCAGAACTTCTCGCCTCTGAGATACAAGGCCTTCTGAACAACAGGGCAGTAGAAGTAGTTCCGCTGGATCAACAGAACACAGGGTTCTACTCCCATTACTTTCTAGTTCCAAAGAAAACCAGGGGCATGCGCCCCAATTTGAACCTCAGAGAATTGAACAAATTTCTTCCCAAAAAGAAATTCAAAATATCACTAGGAACCCTGTTACCTTTGCTTCATTGACACGACTGGTTAGCCTCCCTGGACATGCAGGATGCTTGCCAACATATTCCTATTCACCCAAGGCATCACAAATACCTAAGGTTCGTGGCTTTGGGCTAGCATTATCAGTTCAGAGTCCTGCCCTTTGGGCTATCCTCGGCGCTGCAAGTTTTTACAAAATGTTGTGCAATTCTTGCAGCACACCTCAGAAAAATTGGAATACAAATGTTCCCTATCTGGACGACTGGCTTCTAGCAAACCCTTCCAGGCAAGGAACTCTCAACGCCGTAGCCATGGCCGCAGACTTTTTCACGTCCATGGGAGTCCTGCTAAATTTCAAGAAATCACAGTTGCAGTCCTCGCAGAAGCTCCTTTTCATAGGAACTCTTCTGGACGCTTCCTGTGCGAAAGCTTTTCTACCAGAGGACAGAAGGAGCAATATCTTACAGATGGCCCGATACATCAGAGAGAACAGCTTGGTTCGAGCTATCTCGATGCAATGGATGCTGGGTCTCATGGCATCCTTGGTGTTCACTGTACCCCTAGCACACCTCCACATGAGAACCTCTCAATGGATGCGCAGTACTCAGTGGTCCCCAACCACTTAACCTCAGTCCTTTCTCATCAAGGTGACAGAACCTCTGAAGAAGTCACTCGCCTGGTGGTCGCAAGAGGACAATCTTCTGGAAGGGTATCCCTTTGCTGCCCTGGATCATCAGATTTCCATTACCACGGATGCGTCCCTGATGGGGTGGGGAGCTCACTGTCAGAATCTTCACACTCAAGGTACGTGGACTCAGGACAAGTCCCAACTTCACATAAATGTCTTAGAAATGAGAGCCGTCCTTTATGCAGTGTGGGCTTTGAAAGACATTCTCTATCACAAGAACATACTCCTTCAAACGGACAACAAAGCAGTGATGTATTACATCAACAAGCAGGGCAGTGCTCATTCTTACCCTTTACGCAGGGAAGCGATGAGAGTGTGGGAATGGTGCTTGGAGCACAAGGCTGTAATTCAAGCGGTCTACCTGCCGGGAGTGCAGAACGAACTGTCAGACAGTCTCAGCTGAACAGAGACAGATCCTCACGAATGGTGTCTCAACTCAACCATAGTTCAGTCACTATTCGCAGAGTAGGCAACTCCAGACCTGGACCTTTTTTGCATCCCCACTCAACACAAAACTGCCTCTCTTCTGCTCCAGAAATCCAGGGCCTGGCATTTTCTGTGAGGATGCGTTCAGGCTGTAGTGGACAAAGCGCTTTCTATACACCTTTCTGCCTCTTCCTCTAATTCAGAGGATACTTCTCAAGTTCGAGTCCCAGGGGGACAAAATGATCCTCATTGCTCCCTTCTGGGCTCGACAATTATGGTTTCCGTTACTCAACAGTATGTCGAAAACCCCTCCGAAAGCGCTTCCCCTTCAGACGAACCTTCTGACTCGGGGGGCCTGTGGACCATCCCAATCTGAGATCGCTTCACCTTCACGCTTGACTCCTGAAGAGATAGAAGTGAACAGGTTCAGTGTCTCTCCGCAGAGTTTCAGATATCCTTCTGGCTGTGCACAAGCCAGCCACTAGAAAAACTTACACAGCCAATGGAAGCGTTTTTCGCTCTGGTGTGCAAAATCCTCTTTGAATCCTTTTTCCTGTCCACCCAATAAAGGTCTAGAGCACCTTTTAGACCTCTCAAATTCAGGCCTGCAATACTGTACTGTCAAGGTTCACCTTTGTCCCATTTCAGCTTATCATGAGCCAGTACTTTCCTTGTCACTGGCTCGGTTACCTGTGGTTAAGAGGATTCTTAAGAGAATTCTGCATACCAGACCTCCTATCAGACGTCCAGTCGCAACCTGGGACATTAATCTTGTACTAGACATGTTCACTCAAAAGCCTTTTGAGCCTCCAGCTACATGTGAGCTGAAATTTCTCACTCGGAAAACGGCCTTCCTGGTGGCCATTACCTCGGCCCACAGGGTCTCTGAGATACATGCCTTGGTCACAGACCCTCCATATACTGTATTTCATAAAGACAAAAGTAGTTCTTAGGACCCATCCTAAGTTTCTCCCTAAGGTTGTTTCAGAATTCAATCTAAACCAACCTTTGGTCCTTTCCACTTACTTTGAGAACTTCAAAAATGAAGGAGAGCATTCCCTTCATTCTTTGGACGTCAAAAGAGCTCTGCGTTTCTATTTAGATAGAACAAAAGAAATTCGCAAAGCTCAACAACTGTTTCCTTCAGTGAGACCCGGCTGGGTCAACCTGTCGCTATCAGATGCATTTCAGCATGGCTTGTGGCATGCTTTCACCACTGTTATTCCATGGCGCAGGTTAAGCTGGAGGGTAGAGTGTACGCTGACTCTACTAGAGCAGTCGGGGCATTCCTGGTGGAAATCTGCAACGTGCCCATTGCTGATATTTGCAATGCGGCTACCTGGAGCTCAGTGCATACTTTCATCAAGCACTGTGCCATGGATGTTCATGCCAGGCTACATATTTTGTTTGGCAGAACCATCCTTAATGGACTTCTGTTCTAAATTTGTGAGCTCTTGGTCTCTCCTGCCGCCCTCTCGGGGGATTATTAGCTCAGTACTCTCCCTTTAGTGTGAATGAGTGGTGGAGACTTTATGTCCAGGAAGATATGGAAATTACGTACCTACTGTAATTCTTGATGATCTTGGACGAAGTCTCCACCACTCATTCACACACCCACCCTCCGTCCCCCGAGCTCACCTCTGTTGTTGGTCTTCCCTCCCTCAATCTTTAGGCTGTCAAGACTTCTTTCTTGACCCTTATTATATGAGTCTTCCGGACCATCTTGTATCTGTTTTTTTGTTAGGCTATCGTTCTAGGCTAGTTACGCTGCACCTCCTCGGAAAAAAAGGTACTGAGGTGGTTGGAGGGTTGATGCCAAGATAGTCATTGCTGCACGAGCCGAGGCTCGCGGCACCGCTCCTCACGGCTCCATCTCTGGCGCTGACCCTCCTGCAAAAAAGTTTGCTCCAGCTGGGTCCTAGCGCCTTCGGCGTAGATCCCCATTAGTGTGAATGAGTGGTGGAGACTTCATCCAGGAAGATCTAGAATTACGGTAGGTACGTAATTTCCATTTCTCGTCCCACACCGGGATTGGACTTGTACCTAAAATGCTGGCATCCAAGTGCAGCATTAGGGGGGTGCTGTAATACTGGAGTATGCTGTCCTTTGGATAAGACGTCAAACCGAGGTCCCTTCTACCCAACCTGGTGCTGTCCTGGTGGAAGTAAAGGAACCCAGGGCACTCTTTGCAAAAGTAGGGGATATTCTGGGTGTCCTGGCCAACATTCCCCTTCCCATAAACCGGCTCATGCAATTGTCCAGGCTGTGTGTGGGTGTTGATGTGCAGTATGGCCGCCACTACACATTCAGTCACTTCACTACCAGTCTAGCATTGCTTGTAAAGCACTTTGCGATACACTGTGTATGAAAAGCGCTATATAAATGCTGATTATTATTATTATTATTATTTTCTGCCAACATATTCTATGTTTCTGTTTGGGATCCAAACTCCTCTGACTCATGGAAGAGCTTGAACTCAGACAAGTGATCACTTCAGCCACAGACAAGGGTCGCCACACACTCGATCGCTTCTTTTCAAATGGTTTGGAGATTTATGGCATCTCAGGGGAGCCTATTATTTTGTTGGATCACTGCGTCATACAGATCAATGCTGGGGAATCAATTATGCTACCTCCAACTGTGGAAGTTATCCAGTATAAGGACTGGCAGTATAGCCTAGAGGTTAGAGTAATGAGCTGTGAATGAGGCTTGGTACATCCAGCAGACAGACCTGGGTTTGATTCCCACAACCTTCAGTTGCATACTGTGTGACTCTGGGAAAGTTACTTATCCTCACCAGTGTTCCCAGGTCACCCCTGAAAACAGGCACCTGTACCTAGTGGTCCTTACCCGGTTACCAAAGAATAAAATATAAAAAGAAAAACAATGTGAAAGGTGTGTTGGATGCCTCAAGCCTGTTGAAGATTTCTTTCAGGGGCTGCATTGCGGCAGGTGAGGCCTATAACTCTACCATGATTGCTGAACTGGACTCCTTGGCACCCATTTTTATTTATTTATTTCAAATTCAGATTAATACCTTTGAGCCGGGGGCTCTTTTACAAAGGCTCCAAATCAACAGGAAATACAAGACAATTACAGGGGATGATACATTGCAGTACAGAAAGACATCAACTTACAGGTAGTATTAGTGTGCAGCTACAACGTTAAGCTGAGTACAACAGGTGTGGAGAAACAATACCACACTTGTGGAGAAACGTAATAATGCTGCACTAGTTAAGTGCTGTACAGTGTTTAACAATCAGATTACAGTGCAGACAGAGTGCTCCCTGATTGTATAAAATGCAGTTTAAGCAACCAGGGTGAAGCTTTGTCAAGGGGAAGTAGGAGTGGATGATGGGGAGGTGGTCAGATGTGGGAAAAGGAGTGTGGTAGTTAGAGGGAAGTGATTGAGGGGTGCGACATCCGGCTGACTGCAGCCATGGGTTAACAGAAACACTGGCAGGCAGATTTGCTGGCAAGAAGAGATCGAAGCCCATTTTTAAAGTGGCCAAGTCTAGGGGAGTCGGCAAGGTCTGCAGGCTGATCATTGAACCATTTGGGCCTACAGTAAGAGAGTGATCTTTGGCCAAGGGTGGTTCATTTGAAGGGGACAATTAGGAAAGCTCTAGAGGCACTCCTAGTGCATTTAATTGGTTGTGCAGGCTCAAAGAGGGCTGAAGTAGCACTAGGCATGGACCCCATCAGGGACTTTTTGGCAAGTAGGCAGTCCTGGTATGGGAGTCTGTGGTGGAGCGGGAGCCAGCCAGTTTCCTTGTATAGATCACAAGAGTGAGTCATTTTGTGTACTTCCAGGACCAGGCGGCAGGCCTTGTTGAGGATGGTTTTGACTGTTTTAAGCGCAGTGTCTGTGCATGCCCCGTATATAACAAGGCTATAATCCACAGATGAGAGGACTAAGTTGCACATAAGTTTAAGGGTAGCCGATGTCATAGAGGTGCGATATCTGTACAGGATGCCAAGCTTCATGTTAGTGGCCTTTACCAGTTGTTCAGTATGGACAGTGAAGGAGAGGGTGTCATCAAGGTGAATCCCTAGATACTTGAGTGTGTTGACTTGGTCTAGTGCTTGATCTTCACAACTAAGTATGCGCAGAGAGGACTCTCGAATCTTGCTCTGTGGGGTGCTGAAGAGCATGCTCTTTGTCTTTTTGTAGTTGAGTAGCAGTTTTTTCCTTGTGAACTAGGATTCTAATGCACGAAAATTGAGCTGAAGTTCAGAGATAATTGAACCCAGATCTTTCCCTCGGACGGAGATAACTGCATCATCGACAGCACAGAGTATGGAGTATACAGGACAGGTGAAAGGCATGTGATTTATGAAGAGGCTGAATAAGAGAGGACCGAGGATGGAACCTTGCGGGACCCCAAGATTTACCTCCCTGGGCTCAGAGATTGTATTGCCGATCCTGACCCACTGATATCTGTGGGTGAGGTAGCTATGGAACCAGGCCACAGTGTCCATTGACAGTCCTGTAGTGTGGAGATATTTCAGTAGCAGTTGGTGTTTGACTGTGTCAAAGGCCTTGGTGAGGTCTATGAAGATAGATCCCACCGCCAAACCGTTATCCAAGGCCCTATAGGGCTGAGTGGTGTACTCTACTAGCGCGGTGATGGAGGAGTGGTTTTGTCAGAAGCCATGCTGTTGCAGGCAGAGAGGGCTATGCTTTTCTAGGTACTCAGTTAGTTGTTCTGAGACCACCCTTTCAAGTGCTTTGGACGGGGGGGATAAGATCGAGATAGGCTGGAAGTTTGCTAGATTAGCTGTGTCTCCTGATTTTAAAAACAGGTGTGACAAGAGCCTCTTTCTACCTGTCAGGGAAGATGCCAGATCTCAGCGAGGTGTTGAATACCTTGGTGAACGGTGCCACAAGTTCATTTAATGTGAGTGCTACCATCTTCATATTGATCATGTCGCTCCCCATTCTGGTCTCACCAAGGACTCGTTTGATATAATTGATGGTCTCAACTGGGGAGATTTGCCTGAAGTAGAATGGTGGGGTAACATTATCCCATGGTGTTGGAGTGTTGAGATTGTGCTCCTGGCCTGCAAGGGTGTGATTCAGGTGGCAACACACTGCTGAGGTTCGTGAAGGCAACATTAAAAGTGTCAGAGATTTCCATAGGGTCTTGCAGAGTGGTGGAAGGGGTATCTGTAAGGTCCAGGTGGGGCTCTTGAGGCTCTACCCATGAGGGATTTTACAGTGTCCCAGAGCTCCCTCCATCTACCCCAGGTCTTTCCTTGTAGGTCATTGTAGTAAGCTGCTTTCGCCAGTCGTATGAGTTTTGTGCAGGTATTTCTGGTTGCCTTATACGCTTGGGAGTCAGCTGGATTCCCAGTGGCTTTGGCCATATTCCACAGGTGATCTCTGAGTCGTATGCATTCCATTAGGGGGCTAGACAGCCAGGGGTTGGGGATACCTCTGACTTTTAGTTTTGTAAGGAGCAAAGATGTCGCAGACGTTCGTGAATATACTGCAGAAGAAATCCAGTGCTTGGTTTCTGTCCTTAACTCTACCCAGTGGGGACCAGTCAGTCCCTTTAAGGTAGTGCCTGAAGGAGTCCATTTGACCATGTCTTAGTGATCTGTTCCTGGTGGTCTTAGACTTACTCTTGTTGAACTTGTTAGTCCAGGTAAATAGTACAGGGGAGTGGTCACTGATGGTGTCAGGTAGAACTGTAACCTCTGCGATGTGTTCAGGGCAGGAGGAAAGTAACCAGTCGATGAGGGGTGCAGGTTCCTGTATGGTAGTTTTGCCTGGTGGGTTGTGTGACCAGTTGGGTCAGGTAAAGGCCAGCAATATGTTTTCTAGCTGTGGTTGAATCCTGTACTTGCCAATTGATGTTGAAGTCCCCTATGAGTATATGTTCCCAGTTTAGTTTGTTCTGTTCAAGGTGGCTTCTGAGCTGTGGTAAGCCAGTGGGTAGCGTCCCAGGAGGCAGGTATACTGTGGATAATAGTAGCACTTTGTTTTGTCCTATATTAAGTTTCAGTGTTAGTACCTGTGCTTCCTTGGTGTGTAAGCTTGTGGGCTGTATTTGGCCTTTGTTGTAACTCTTGAGGTAGACCAGGCAACCACCCCCTGTTTTAAAGGTATGGTCCTAGCGGAACAAGTTGCATCCAACAAGGGCAATTGCTGTGTCGGGGATCTTGGGTGATAGCCACGTTTCTGTTAAGGAGATGATGTCAGGATCAATCTGGGCCACCCAGGCATGAAACTGTGGCAGTTTGGAGAGAAGGCTGCAAATATTTAGGGATACAATTTTTAGTTGACCTGGGCTATTGGAGCTGTTGGAGGAGGCTGGGCCAGAGTTAGGGTGCATGTTTCCTGACAGGAGCATTAGTAGGACTAGCTTTCTCAGAAGATAGGACAAGGCTGCCTTGTTCGATGCTTCACGAATAGCCCCTCCGCAGCTGCCATAGTAGTAGCCAGATGGCCTGCCAATTAGAAGAGCAGCTACAGGGACCCTGCTGGGCAGTGGAGGCTTGTAGTGTATGGGGCTGAGCTTTAGCACTATAGGTCTGCAGGGATCTTGGAATGTCCCTCTGAGATTGTGTAGTAGGGTTAGAATTGAGATGGTTAGGGTGGTTGATATCTTGGGTTGCACGGTTCCATTTGCTTTGTTATGCAGTGTGCATTGGGACAGGGTGATTAGAAGCCCTAATAACATGCACGGTTTCATTATGTGCTCCCATTTGTTTTTGGCTTGTGACCTCACACCGGGGTGCTCCTTAGTTTTCCTCTAAACTCTTGTCAGTTGACGGTTTAAGAGCACAGGAAAAGGAAATCGTGGGTGCAGGCCAACAGATTTGCACAGGTGAGTCATTTTCTTTTGTTACCATGGGGTGGTCCCCAGGGAGAGAGAGATTTTCTTCTCCTTGCTAATCTCAGCCAATAACAGGACTGCCACTGTTACGACTGTCTCCATAGGTGGGAGTAAGTCTCCGTTGAGAGCTGTGAACAGTTCAGCTGGCTCTTCAGAGACAAGATTATCAGCATCCAGTACCGTATTTGCTCCTCCTAGTCACCTTAGCAACAGGATTATGTGTTTCAAGTCATAACTGGCAGGCAGGGTTCAGTTGGTTCTGGTCACACTGTTCCCTCCTGGCTGACCGAGACTTCAGTGTTCCTCAGGGCTGTGCTTTGTCACCCATGTTGTTTGCACTGTACATGCTCCCACTGGCTGATACCATTGGGTGCTACAGTGTGGGATTTCACTTATGTGTAGATGATACTCTGCTGTGTATGTCTTTCACACCCAGCAGGCCCGACTCTGTAAGGTTGTTAGAACAGTGCCTTTCTGATATCACTAATTATATGGCCTGCAGCTGACTGGCACTGAATCCAGGTCAGAGTTGCTGATGTGGGCTCTAATCAACAAATGTCAGCACTATGGTGTAGCCTAAGCTTGCCCTCATCATAGGTGGTGAGACTGGAGTCTGTGAGGGAAACTTGGAACCTGGTAGTGGTCCCTGGTAGTTGTTTGTCCTTTGAGTCTTGAGTGTTGATGATCGTCAGGGCCTGCATTTACCATCTAAAAAAATATCATTAGGCTCCACCTCTTTTTTGACCCTGCTGACTTTGCCACATAGCCTTGGAGAACCCACCAGTGAGCCATAGGTAATTAAATTATAAGTGAGATCTATTTCGTTACTGAGAATTATTCAGGGACGACCAGCTGTTTGCCATATGGTTGAGAAATCAAAGGCACAGCTGGTCCTGTGAACATCTATTGGCTTGGGCTGCATGATTTCCTACCTAGGTGTGTGGGTGGAGCAGGGGTTGTTGCCGACCTTCAGTGACATCTTAACAGTAGTGGCATAGCCGTATCTTCCAAAAATCCATCTTCTCCATGGACTCCCACTAATGGGTCCGAGCCAGAGGCACTAGAACCCCATGGGAGCCAGAACTTTTAGTGTGCTGGGGCTATGCACACTACGGTGGGGAGAAAAGGAACTGAGGTATTTGGAGGCCAGTGCCATTGTATATCTGCTGTAACATGCGGTGACACTTGTGCGGAGCCTACTTGCACCACCAGCCTCCTCTGGGTCCTCGCGGTTCCAGCTCAGTCCCATTACTGGTAATTTATGGTGAAGATGCTCGGGAAAATTAACAGTTATGGCAAGTATGTAACTTTCATTTTTTATCCTTGCCCTCAAAATCTGACCCTGAGGCTGCAGATCGGCCCAGTGGCAGTGTGGCATGCTCCAGCACCAGCAACAAAGTCTGATCCTGCTAATCAAATCCTGTTAAAAGATAAACAATATTTGTATTATATAAAGAAAAGAATTCCCCCCCCCCCCCTTTTTCTCGGAAAACCCTACCCCAGATATGCCTGAGGCCTTGGTCTGGGATGCCCTAAAGGCTACTCTTTAGGGCAAGACCATAGCCTATGCCTCAAGGAGGAAAAAGGAAATAGAAGCTAAGTACGACACACTTACAGAACATTTGCATACATGTCAACTATTTTGTAGGGTTGGTGATAAGGAGGTCCAACAAAAGATTCAAGAGACCAAGATGGAAATACAGAAGATAATGAACATTAAGATCCAACAGTCTCTTCTCTACCTAAAACAGGCTGCGTGCGAGGGTGGAGCCAGAGGCTCCCGTAGACCCGCCCAGTGCCTTAGGGGATCAAAAACGTACATCCACGGTTCTCAAGATAAGGGATCCGGTCTCGGGGCGGCTGTCGCATAAGGAGGCTGACATTAGTCGCTTCTTTGTCGCATTTTATCAGAGACTGTACCAGAGAGACGACTTGTCCACCCAAGAGGAGAGACAGTCCTTTCTGGGAGACCTTCCCTTCCCCCGTCTCACCGATGCATAGAGGAGCTCTCTGGAGTCCCCTGTCTCCGCTGATGAAGTTTATAACCGCATCAAATCCCTCTCAACCCACCGCTGCCCGGGACCTGATGGCCTTCCGGCCGAGTGATATGGAGCAGTTTGAGATGAGATATCTCCCAAGCTAACCTCTGTGTACCGGGAGACAGACGGGGGCAACCCACCTCCCCCCTCTTGGGCCTACGCCACACTGGCAACTCTGTTTAAAACAAAACAATGATCCCACCAACCCTTCCTCCTACTGTCCAATTTCTATTAACACTTGACTACAAAATTTTCACTGCCATATGGGCATCTAGACTAGAGAAACTTTTGCCTCATCTACTTCATCATGACCAATCAGGCTTTATTAAGAGTAGAAATACTATAGACAATATTCGTAGAACCCTCATACTGATTGAACACATTCAAAGCCGGGAGATCCCGATGGTGGTGATGAGCTTGAATGTGGAGACGGCCTTCGACAGGGTGTTCTGGAATTTCCTATGGGACGCCCTGTCGCGGTTCCATTTTCCAGAGTCTTTCCTTACATGGTTAAAGAATCTGTATGCAGTCCCTCATGCATATGTGAGGATCAATGGGGGTATATCCTCTCCTTTCCCCTTATACCGAGGGACCCGCCAGGGATGCTCCTTGTCCCCTTTTCTATTTTCCCTCTTCATGGAGTCTCTAGCAATGGCTCTGAGGAGGTCTCCTGAAATAGAGGGAATTCCAGTGGGCCAGCAGGAGTATAAAGTCAGCATGTTTGCTGGTGATATCCTCCTAACTCTTCTCCTCCCCCAACCCCCCGACAGGTCCATTCCTGCCGTCTGGAACATCCTCAGAGACTATTAGGCTGTAGCAGGATTTAAACAATATAACAAAGACAGAGGTTCTCCTTTTCCCCAACTAATTCTCTTCGTTGACTTCTCTCCTTGAAGTGGAAATCCACGAAGATAAAATATTTGGAGATCCATATTCCCCTTAATTTGGGGTTCTGGAATTGGTTAATTATGAACCACTCACCATTAACATACAAAGGGATTTAGACAAATGGTCGACCCTTCCATTATCATTCTTTCAACGGATCAAAACCATCCGTATGAATGTTTCGCCTCGACTCCTGTACCTTTTTCAGACCATCCCTTTTTTGCCATCCCCTTATTATTTTAAGTCCTGGGGCAAAATAATCTCTAAGTTCATAAGGGGAAAACAGCACCCCAGAATCCGCTTGTCCATCCTTAAACTATCTTTAGCCCAAGGGGGTGCAAACTTACCTAACCTCAAACTCTACACCCAGGCGGCCTTCTGTCGCACACTCTGGCTGGCAGATAACTGCGCAGCACCCTGGGAAATATCTGGAGTTCGTTTTAAACTACATGTATGATATTTCGAGTCTCCTATTCTCCTCGGTAAACAATACCCCTCCCTTGAGACACTTTACACAGATAACATCTAGTATCCTCCAAGTCTGGTGAAAATTACAAAATAGGCCAGAACTCAAATCGATTTATGACTATTGTAAAATATTCTCTAAGGAAGGTCTTTTTCATCCTATGCATTTAGACCTGGCCTTCTCACAATGGCGGTTGTCTGGCTTATCACACTCGTTCCAGTTTTTGGATGAGAGGGGGGTTCTTCCTTTTGATCGACTTAGAGACCATCATGGCCTCCAAAACACAGATTTCTTCAGATATCTCCAAGTGAGAAATTATATTGAAACAACATGAAGTCTTGCTATATTATGACAATTGCAGTTTGTCCCACCATTAGAACTGCTCCAGAGGTGAAAGAGTTAACTACCATGCCAGGCATGGAGTTTAGAGCGCGACCTCGGTTAGAGAAGCTCTGTCTGGCTATTTTCAAACCGAAACTGTCAGATTCTTTACTCCGCCTCACTGAACAGTCGCTCCGGAGATTTCTCCTACTGCTTGGTTCATTTCTCGGTTTAAACAGTATTTTCCCGGTTAAATTCAACCGCGAGTATTATTATTTTAACCGCAAACCGATCGGTTCAAGCTCTGTCTGTGGTATTGTAAGTAATAGATAGGTTTTTTCTGTGTGGAACTTGTAAATTTTTATCGGTTCGGTTCGAACCGATCAGGCTGTTAAAACTTTTAAAAGAAAGCATTTTAAGGCTTTTAGAGTGCGGTTCCCGGTTCTTATCGGTTCTAAAAAAAACGGATTTCATTACGGTTTTTTCCACGACCCGTGACACGGTTGGGAACGGATAAGGGTGTCTTGCCTGGCACTGCCGTTAAAAGGGCAAGTTTGTTGGTTAGGCTGGCATCATGTCTGAGAAACCCAAAAGAAAAACCGGGCCCACTGGGTTTCAACACTGTAGTGTCTGTGGGGAAGCCTTTGCCAAGGCTACCCACACACTACATGTGTCTATTGTCTGGGGTTTGACCACCTCAATTCAGACTGCCAGATTTGTAAAAATTTCCCTGCAGCCACCCTGGACAAGAGAGTGGGCAGGCTCAGGGAACGAGAGGCCAAAAAGTCCGCTGACCCGGATGGCCTGGCACCGAACCGGAAGGAGTGCCCTCTGACCAGGGCAAGACTTCCTCGGGCCAACGAAAAGCTGGCTCTGAGGAGCCAGTTCCAGCAAAGAAAACTAAAAAATCAGCAGGTTTGGAGTCCAAAATTCCTTCCCCAACTGCTGCAGAAATAGCAAAAGCTATACAGATTGTACAGTCACTTTCTCCGGTTCCGTCCGAACCGCCACTGTCTGGTAAAAGGTCGGTTTGGCCGGTTCCACCGGTTCAAGAATATGATATTGAAGAGTTTTATGAACCAGAGGAGGGGGAGGAGGATTATGATCAGTGAGAATGTGACTTTGAGAGTCTGGATGTGCCCATTGAACCGGACATCGCCCCAGATAGACCTTTGGAATCTCCCCCTATGCTTTCTGAGTCCCCTTCTCACTTTTTGTTTTATAAAAAGGTTGCTGAAACCCTCCAGCTCCCATTAGAGGAAGCTGTGGATGAGCAAGAGGAACCTGATTTTGTGGAAATGATGGTTCTAGGGA
This sequence comes from Neoceratodus forsteri, assembly GCA_016271365.2. NCBI lineage: Eukaryota > Metazoa > Chordata > Ceratodontiformes > Ceratodontidae > Neoceratodus > Neoceratodus forsteri. The sequence continues at coordinate 948,823,489 of CM028137.1, forward strand.
CATGGATATGTTGTTCATCCACACTCATTGGCAGTATCCTTGCCGCTTTAAATCTTGCCGGAAGGTCTTCAAGCTTGCTCCTCCCACCCACCCGGGTGGTATAGCTCTCGGCTCCGCCCCATGACGCCAGATCTTCCTTACCGCTTGGAAGCTCAGGTTCCCTCCTTAACGCTCTGCGTTCACGACTGGTTCCTATTTCTCCGTTTGCGGATTTAAAATAAAATTTGCAAAAGACTTCAGTCTTCGATCCCTCGCGGCTGCGATGGACAAATCGACTCCCGGTTCGGAGATGCCCATGCGGGCAGAAGATGTCTCGGACGGATCCACACTCCACGTGTGTCTACTGCTTAGGCCTTGAGCACGACCCGCAGGCTTGCGACCTGTGCTCATCTTTCTCGGCCTACGTCCTCGAAGACCGTGCTGCCCGATTGCAACTGGGCCGTCCCGAGAAGCGTTCCCTCGGTGAAGTCAAGGAGGCCCGGTCGGCGGTGTCCGGCGGCGGCGGGCCTCGGCCCGGATCAGCTCGGCGGATGGTCGTAGCCCTCGAGGCTGGCGCGGGCCGTATCTTCCTGACGCGGCATTTATCCCGCTCTCTGGGTTCTTCCTACACGCTTCTTTTAAGGAGCTTTGTCTGTCCCTCTCCACTAAAGGAGAAGGGCCTCGTCTGCTGGACCTTATTCTCGGTCCAAAAGAGGGACAAGGTAGAATCCTCGTCGGCGGCTCTTGGGGCCGGGAAAGGTCCCTCTCCCGGGCCGTGGTCCGTCGGCTTGATCGACCGCTCGAGCTGACCACTGGCCTCCACGGTGTCCCCGTCAGGTCAGTTGACCGAGACTCCCACTGATGAAGTCGAGATTTTTCTCGACCCATTGGACGGGCTGTCGCCTTTAGCAGCCGAGATTCCCTCTCCGGTTCCCCCGGGAGGAGTTGAGGATCCCGTGGGCTCGTCTGTGCCTCCGGTTCCGAGCCCTCGGATGGACCTTCCGAGCGAGAGGAGTGCGGTTCCGGCGACACCTCCCGCACCGACCCGGAAATTCGGGACTCTCGGTCTCGGTCTCGGACCTCTTCGGCGGTCCAGCCGTTCCCACCGTCATAGGCGGTCGGTGTCTCGGCACGCGTAAGCGGCGTCACGCTGGCCCTCGTCCTCCTCCTCGGATGAGGAGGCTTCAGCGTAATTACGCCGACGGCAGAGGACCTTATGTTGCAACAGCTCTCCTGGCCGGAATAAGCCGACCCGCGCCTTCCCGGCCATTAAGTGGCTGTCACCGAGCGGCCGACACAACCCTCGACTTGTCCGAGGAGCTCATACTCAGGCCGTTGTTCGCCAAAACCAGCTGCTCCACCGATTCCGTGGAACCTCCGCCTCCACAGCCACCAATTGGGGCTCCGACCAAGGATTCTCGGTCGGCTAAGGGTTTACCCCATCGGCTGTCAGTTACCCTCACTCCCGACCGACCTCGGCAGGTGAAGGGTGGCTCAGGCCAGAGGCAGCTCTTCGAGGACTCTTCCGAGTCCGAAGATGATTCCTCCTTCTTCTCCAGGCGACTGGACTTGGAGTCTTCAGGAGGTCAGTCAATGGACGATAGCCCGTCGTCCTTCCTAGGACTGCTTCGGCTCATCTCGGAGTCTCACCGGGATGGAGCTCGAACCCGTTTCCAAACGGGCCAGGTATCCCCTCACGGAGATTCTGGACCGAGGGGATTCTCCGACGGAGGCCTTTCCGGTGGCCGAGGCCATAGTGGGTCCGCACTGGAACTTTGGCAGCGCCTGCTTCCTGCCCTGCGCCTTCGCCAGGATGGCCAGGAAGTATGCGGTCCCTACCGGTTCCTTGTCCGTTTTGAACACCCTCTGCTGAGGGGTTGGTTACCGACAGCGTTTTCCGCGCACCGCAACGCCAGGGATGTGGACAAACCTCCTGACAAGGAGTCCAAGAAATTGACTCATGTCGGGCTAAAAGTCACGCTGCGCCCTCTCTCTCGGCCTTCGCCAGGCCAGTTCGGCCGTCCTCATGGCACATTTTTCTCATGCCCTGTTGGGCTCCCTGGATGAGGTCATCCTCATCTTCCCGCCGATCTGCAGACTACGTTAAGCAGGTGCGGGACCAGGCAGGGCAGTGGCCAAACAGCAGCTCCAGACTGCTTTGGATATAGGGGACTCATGTGCCAGATCGGTGGCGGCCGCAGTGGCTATGCGTCAGGGTTGGCTGAGGATATCCACCTTTACTCGGATACCCAGCACAAGTTGGCGGATGTTCCTTTTGGGACTGACCTCTTCGGCCCTGGGGTGGAAGGTCACCTGCAGAGGATCGAGAAGTCCAATGCTACCTTGACTCGGTCTCTTCCGCTCAGAAGGACAAAGGCCGAACCACAGCCTAAGCCCTTTCGGCCTTCTGTGCCCCGGCGCCCGCCCAGCAACGCCAGGGCCAGCAGGCTCGCCTTGGCATCCCAAACCCAAGCCGCCGGCTTCCTCTAACAGGAGGCAGGGAGGAAAGGCCCAGGAGGTCCCTCGGCCGTCCCTCCTCCAAGCCTGCCCAGTGACGGGCTGAGGGGTGTCGCCCCATCCCGTCCACCTTACCCCTGGGTCCCCGTGGGGGACGGCCCGCACTTGCTCCACTTGGTCCGCTGTTACCACGGACAGGTGGGTCTTGGAGGTGGTGGGAAGAGGCCTGCCTCTGGAATTCGAGCAGGCACCACCCTTCAGAGCCGGCCCTCGGGGCTTCAGATCCCCAGCCTCACTGGCGGCTCGTCGAGCCGACATCGCCTCCTCCTCCAGAAGGAGGTGGTAAGAGAGGTGGTGGACCCTCCTTCAGACCCAGGGTTTGTGTCCAGGTACTTCCTGGTTCCAACGGACGGGGCTGGCGCCCATTCTCGACCTACGACCTAAACAAGTTCCTAAGGTCTCGAACCTTCAGGATGGTCACTCTGGCTCAGATAATACCATCCTTGGAACGCGGCGTGGTTCTGCTCTCTGGACTTTGCAGGACGCGTTTTTCACGTCCCTATCCGTCCGCCTCACCAGAGATTCCTTCGCTTCGAGCGGAAGGATCCTCTTCTAGTTCCAAGCCATGCCCTTCGGCTTGTCTCCAGCTCCCAGGGTCTTCACCAAATGCATGGCAGTGGTGACAGCATTCCTGCGGGCGCCGGGGTCCGGGTACCCTTACCTGGACGACTGGCTGATAGCAGCTCCTCCAGGAAGGAGGCGGAGTGGTCCAGAGATCTGGCCCTCCAGGTCTGCTCTCAACTGGGCCTCCTTATCAACGAGGCCAAGTCGGAACTCGAGCCGGAGCAGGTGATTCTATTCATCGGGGCGCAGCTCGACTCTCTTCGAGCCAGAGCGCGGCTCCCGGCGGACAGGGCCGAGGTTCTTTCCTCCTTTGCCCGATCATTTCTGGTTGGGCAATTGCGCCCTGCCCGGGACTTCCTGCGCCTCCTGGGTCTCATGGCGGCCTGTACCAGCGTGGTCCGTTGGGCCCGCTGGAACATCGTCCTTCAGTGGGGACTGGCCAGCCAGTGGTCCAGCGCTGCGATCCTTGGACCAGCTTGTGGTGGTGACACAGGGGATGTGGACGCTCTCCAGTGGTGGACCGCTCCAGATCATTTGCAGGAGGGCATCCTGCTCGTCCGCCCGAGCCGACGGGTCTCTCTGTCGACCGATGCCTCTTGATGGGTTGGGTGCCCATCTGGGGAACACGGGCTCATGGCCTCTGGTCCCTCAGGGAGTCCCGATGCCACATCAACCTGTTGGAGCTCCGAGGGTCCGCCTAGCTCTCACCGCCTTTGCTCCGTTCCTCCGGGTCAAGTGGTCCGAGTCCAGACGGACAATACCACGACCATGTACTATCTAAACCGCCAGGGCGGGACGCGCTCCATGCTTCTATGCAAGGAAGCTCTCCGCATTTGGTCACTCGTGCGCAGCCTGGAGGCGGATCTCCTAGCCATTCACGTGGCAGGAGCCTCCAACACCCTGGCCGATGCCCTGAGCCGGATAGGGGCTGCATCCCACGAGTGGTCTCTCCTGCCGGAGGTAGTACAGCATCTGTTCTCCCTTGGGGCACACCTCAGGTGGACCTGTTTGCCTCCATGGAGAACGCGAAGCTGAGTCTGTTCCATGCCCCCCCTCAGCAGGGCTCGCTGCAGGGGATGCCTTCTCGAGGCAATGGACCCCGGCCTCTTTCGCCTTTCCCCATTTCCCTTGATCCACAAGGTGCTTCTCAAGGAGGAGGGACAAGGCGCAGGTGATTCTGATAGCCCCAGACTGGCCTCGCCAGTTCTGGTACCCAGATCTCCTCAGTCTCAGCTCCAGGATCCTCGCAGCTTCCAGCTCGCCCGACCTGCTCTCAGTCAATCAGGGAAGGTGTTCCATCCGGACCTTCAATCTCTGCACCTGACGGCCTGGTTCCTGAGCGGCAGAGTTCCAGGCCTTGGGTCTTTCCGACGAGGTCCTCAATGTAGTTGAGGCGTCCCGTAGAGTCGACCAGAAAATGCTATGCCTTCAAATGGAAAAGGTTTTCCATTTGGTGTCAGGGCAAGGGCTTGGACCCTTCCTCCTGTTCCTTGGCAAGCATCTTGGACTATTTATGGTCCCTTTCTAGTCAAGGGCTTAGGTCGACGACCCTAAGGGTACCTGGCAGCCATCTCTGCTTACCGGGCGCGGGCCGGGAAGCAGTCGGTGGCGCAGGAGAAGGTGGTCTGGCGCTTTTCAAAGGCCTTGATCACATTTCCTCCAGTGCGGGAACCCCACCTCCGTGGGATCTACTGCTGGTACTGGCAAAGCTCATGGGCAAGCCATTCAACCATGCACAGGTGTGTCTCTCTCACCTGTCGTGGAAGACCGCCTTCTTGGTGGCTATCACGTCCAGCCAGAAGGATGGGAGAGCTCCAGGCGCTTCCATCGAGTCTCCTTACCTGGTCTTCCACAGGGACAAGGTTGTCCTGCGCCCCACCGAAATTCCTTCCGAAGGTGGTGTCGGAGTTTCACCTTAACCAGGTGTTGACTCTGCCGGTGTTCTACCCCAATCACACCTCGGAGGCCGAATATAGGCTCCATACTCTGGACCCTAGAAGGGCGCTCGCTTATTATAAGGAGCGCACGGCTGAAATTCGGGGAGAGGTTCGCCAGCTGTTTGTCACCTACGCTGAAGCCGCATCTGGCAGACCTGCAGCCATGTGGACGATAAGCAGGTGGGTAACCTCCTGCATAGATCTCTGCTATAAGTTGGCGGGCATGGAGCCTCCCAGAGGGATAAGAGCTCATTCTACCCGCCATACTGCTGCAACGTGGCTGCTTCCAGGACGCCCTATCCAGGAAATCTGCAGGGCTGCTACCTGGAAGTCAGCAAACACCTTCATTACCCACTACCACATCGACCTTGAGTCACGCCGGGATGCTGGTTTTGGGGCCTCGGTTCTCCAGTCTCTCTTTCCCAAGTAAGTATATGGGGTGTAGTCTTGCCTCCTCCTCCCGGAGAACTGCTAGGAGTCTGCCAATGAGTGTGGATGAACAACATATCCATGTCCTAGAAATACAGGTTACTCACCTGTAACAGGAGTTCTAGGAATGGTATATGTTGTTCATCCACACACTCCACCCGACCTCGCCTCGACAAGACAACCTGAGCTTCCAGCGGCCAGATCTGGCGTCATGGGGCGGAGCCGAGAGTTATACCACCCGGGTGGGTGGGAGGAGCAAGCTTGAAGACCTTCCGGCAAGATTTAAAGCGGCAAGGATACTGCCAATGAGTGTGGATGAACAACATATACCATTCCTAGAACTCCTGTTACAGGTGAGTAACCTGTATATATCCTAGAGTCTAGGAGATTATCTATCCCCTTCATAAATCATTTAGGAAACAAACAATAAAAATACTAAAAGCTCCTAATTCTGTGCCTCCTGTTGACAAGAAGATGGACAGGAGGTATACTTTATCAGGTCCTGATACAGACTTTCTTTCACAGTAATGCAGTCATGTTGGGGTAGTTCAGGCTGCAGCCTGTGATAAGGCTAACATTCCCCTGGCTTCACATCCTCCTGACAAGGACTCCAGGAAGACTGATGCCATGGCTAAAAAACAATACATGGCAGCGTCCTTGGGACTCAGACAAGCAAATTACATGGCTTATGTGGCAAGATACCAAAAATCTAGATGGGACATGTCATGGCTTTGGCCAAACAGGCCCCTGGCCAGCTTGCAAGGAGCTGGAGCAGGTGGCTGCTGATGGTATTGAGGCATCCAAGGTGCAGTTCCATGCTGCTGTGGATTCTAATGATGTATCCTCTAGAGTCATGGCTACATCTGTGGCCTTTCGAGGTTGGCTTGGCTCAGGTGTACTAGTTTGTCACAGGATACCCAGACTAAGGCCATGGATTTTCCTGGTAGGAATTCTCTGTTTGGGGAGAAGACAGAGAATTACATGAAGAAAATGTATGAATATAGAACAACCTATAGGAGTGCTATAGCCAAGGAGCGGCAAGCACTCCTCAGAAGCAGACCCCCAAGGGTAGAGGTAGGCCTTTTCACAGGCCTTTTTAGCAAACTCCAGGCTTCTTCTGCTTATGCTCAGAGGGGGTTCTTCAGAGGCAGAGGCAGACGGGGTGCAAGCAGGCCTGCTTCCACCCCTCAGCCTAAAGCCCCTGCCAAACAGGCACCCTGATGGGGTGCCTAGGGCCGGTTCTCCATTACCTGTAGGGGGCAGGCTGGCTTACTTCGTTCAGGACTGGGAGTCTCTAACCTCAGACAATTGGGTCCTGGAAGTAGTAAGTCAGGGTCTGGTTCTCAGCTTCAAAAAATTTCCAAAGATGAGAGCCAGATCTTTTCCACCTGCAAACCCTCTAGAGACCTTTGCCTTAGAAACAGAAGTCTCAACCCTCCTGGCTGTCAGAGCTGTAGAGAGGGTTTTCCCCCTACTCCAGGGCAAGGGTCTGTACTCTAGGTACTTCCTTACCCCAAAAAAGACAGGAGAATGGCGGCCCATTTTGGACCTAAGATATCTGAACAAGCACTTTTTGAAACCAAAATTCAAAATGGCGACTCTGGCAATACTTTACTTTTCTAAGGCCAGGGCACTGGCTAGCTTCCTGGACCTCAAGGATGCCTATTTCCATGTTCTAATCAGAAGCTTCCACGAAAGTACCTCAGATTGAACTGCCCTCAGGCTATTACCAGTTCAGAGCAATGCCCTTCGGCCTCACCTCTGTCCCAAGGGTATTCACAAAATGTCTAGCAGTAGCAGTTGCTCATTTAAGAAGGCAAAAGATTGCTATTTTCTCTACCTAGAGCGATCGGCTTATTGTAGGCCAGTCTCCAGAACAGGTCAAATCACACCTGCAAGTTACCCAGCAGCTGCTCACCTCTGGGTTTTCTGCTCAATCTCCCAAAGTCAGTGCTGGAACCTGTTCAGGTACTCACCTTCATAGGTGCAGAACTGGATACAAAGCAGGCCAGAGCCTTCCTGCCCTTAGAGAGGTAAGGAACCTGGTGGCCCTGGCCTCTTCCTTCACTCTGCAGGTCTCTCGACCAGCAAGGCACTTCTTACAGCTCCTAGGACACATGGCTGCTTCCACAGCTGTGAGTGCAAGGAGCAAGATTTCAGATGAGGGACATTCAGTTTCATTTGAGAGCCTTTTGAGCAAAAGAAAGATCCCTTTCAAGTTGATCCAGTGACTCGAACCTGATCCAGGCCCTTCAGTGGTGGCAGGATCAGAGCAATTTAAGACTAGGGGTCCCCTTCATCCCCCTATCTCACTCCTTGACCCTTACTACAGATGCATCCCTTCTGGGATGGGAGCTCATGGACCGACCTCTCCACCCAGGGAGTGTGGTCCCCTCAAAGTCTCTGCTCCACATCAATTTGCTGGAACTCAGAGCTGTCTTTCTAGCACTTCAAGTGTTTTCTGCATCTGTTCAGAACAAAGTGGTACAAGTCAGAACAGACAACACCACCACAATGTGGTACATCAACAAACAAGGGGCACTCGGTCTTGGCCTTGTGCACAAGCAATGAAGTTGTGGTCTCTGGCTTATTCCTGAACACTTCCCTCATAGCAGTTCACCTCCCAGGAAAGGACAATGTCCTGGCAGATGCTCTCAGCAGGATTTCCCAGGGCCATCACGAATGGTCACTGGATCCCCAAGTTCTGGGGATAGTTTTTGCCAGATGGGGCACTCCTCAGATAGATCTTTTCCCGGCCCCAGACAATCACCAACTTCCACTGTTTTGTTGCAGGCCCCCAGTGATGGGTTCAGTCCCCCTGGATGCCTTTCTCCTAGATTGGGAAGAGAAGTTTCTATATGCCTTTCCCCCCTTCCCTCTCCTTTTCAAGGTGCTAGTGAAAATCCGATCCCAGCCTTGCAGGATGATTGTGATTGCTCCGTTGGGCCAGGCAGCCCTGGTACCCCTCCTTCTGTCCTTAGCAGTCCATCTTCCCTGTGCCTCCCCAGGAAACACAACCTGTTATCTTGTGCCCAGGGAGAGTTTGGTACCAGATCTCAAATCCCTCAACCTCAAGGCCTGGCTCTTGAGGGTTAGAATTGCTGACCTACACCTTTCTCAAGGTGTTCTTGACATCCTGAAGGCTTCTAGAAAGCCTTCCACTAGAGCTACTTATAATTCTAAATGGAAAAGGTTTTCCATCTGGTGCTCTGGGAAGCATATTCCCCGGAATCTGCTGACTTGCCCAGTGTTTTGGACTATATGGTCTATCTTAACTCTTTGGGCCTGAGACCAACTACCCTGAAAGTACATTTGGCAGCTGTCTCTGCTTTTATTTCAGCAGGAAAGCCTCTTCTCTTTCCACTCACCCTGTATTTTCCAAGTTTTTCAAGGGATTACTTCATACTAATCCACCTTTCAGGGACCCGGCCCCTGCCTGGGATTTAATGTTTGCATTGCTCAGTTGATGCAACCCCCCTTTGAACCTCTGTCTTCTGCAGAGCTTAAGTATTTGACTTGGAAAACTGTTTTTCTAGTAGTCATCACTTCTGCCAGGCGCATAAGTGAGTTACAAGCCTTGTCAGTGGAGACTGACTTTATTTCCTTTCACAGGGATAAAGTAGTCCTTAGGACTAACAGGAAGTTTTTGCCTAAGGTGGTTTCGGATTTCCACCTTAACCAATCTATCTCCCTTCCAGTGTTCTTCATTGACCATTCCTCCTCTGGTGAGAGGAGGCTGCACAGCTTAGATGTTAAGAGGGCCCTCAGTTACTATATAGAGCGTACCAAGGGTCATAGGTTCGAATCCCTCCAACTCTTTCTCACCTATGGTGAGGTTGGGAAAGGTAAACCTGCCACTAAGAGATCCATTGCCAGGTGGATTGTCTCGTGTATCCAATTTTGTTATCAAAAACTGGGAAAGGTTCCCCCTTCAGGCCTGAGGGCTCACTCTACCAGAGGTACAGCTGCGTCTCTAGCTGCTGCCAGAGACATCCCTATCTTGGAGATATGTCAAGCAGCTACCTGGAAAACGGTATACACTTTCACCAAGCATTACTCCTTGGATATCCAGGCCAGGAGGGATGCTAGATTTGGCACAGCCGTGCTTCAGAGCCTATTCCCTAAGTAGGTTCTGTCCCTCCACCATGGAGGTACTGCTGTGTATTCTGCAATTGTCATAATATAGCAAGACTTCATGTTGTTTGAAGAAAAAATTACTCACCTTAGTAATGTTGTTTCTTCTAATGGAGTCTTGCTATATTATGACCTCCCCCCAGCCTGCCCCTCTCAGAACTTCTACTTGGGTATGGGGTGGGCAGTCCAGTGTTGGCACTTGTTATGCCCATTTTATGTTTTTTCCACCCCTTTTTGGGGTTTTGGGGTGTTGTGTTTTATTTTATCTTGTGTTGTTATTTTTCTGGTCCCCTGACTTGAGTCTTGGTGTTGGGACCAGGAATAGTGTTAATATTTAGGTAGCCAGTTGGCTACTGTGAGTTACAACTTCCACAGAACCGTAGTGAGTTTTTGCTCGTAAAGATCTGACAGTTTCGGTTTGAAAATAGCCAGACAGAGCTTCTCTAACCGATCTCGCGCTCTAAACTCCATGCCTGGCATGGTAGTTAACTCTTTCACCTCCGGAGCAGTTCTAATGGTGGGACAAACTGCAATTGTCATAATATAGCAAGACTCCATTAGAAGAAACAACATTACTAAGGTGAGTAAATTTTTCTTCTCCACCACAGGACACTATCTGCAGAATCCCCACCCCAAACCTACCTCTCTTAAACATCTTCATATATTTTATCCGGGGTAGTTCTGTGGCTACCTAATTGGCAATATATACAGGGCATTGAGAGAGATGACAGGGGGCTCAACAAAATCAATACTAGATAAATGAAATGGGAATCTGGCCTTGGAGGTACCATTTTCTACTTGGGATGCTGCGTCGTTACCAGCAGCCAGAGTAACTTCCTTCTCCTTTTGGTGAGAGTTTTCCTGGAAAATCCAAAGTAGATACTTTTGTGCCCCAGCGACCCTAAGTAAGTTTCTTCCAGAACAATACGGGCACTGATGGAGAGAATACGGCTGCACCCTGGCGACCTGGGACATGTTCTATGGCACTGCCCTATCCTAATGCCTTTCTGGTGTACCCTTCAAGTGAAGCTGTCCAGTTGTCTAGGGGAACTGATAGAATTGATGGGGGAGATCCTCCTACTATCTGTGTATCTGGACCACTCTCCCCAGTGGACCAAGTTGCTGTTGCCAGTATATCTTGTGGTGGCAAAAAAGGCCCTCACAAGAAGGTGGATGACAAAACAGGTCCCTACTATCCAGGGTTCTAGATCTATAATGATAGAAATCTATAAAATGGAAGGTCTCACAGCAGCACTTCAGGATCGTTCGCAGGGGTTCCAGACGAAATGGCAGTGATGAGTTCTTTAGCAATCGGGGGTGGATCCTGACTTTGTTCCCTGATTCTACCAGAGTTGAGGCCAGGGATAGCTGATTAACTGATGTGGAGGGTTCTGATCCTTTTGGAAGAATTGATGTTCTGGGGAAATGATTATATCTTCAACCATTACTTTAAGGTAATGATATACAAGCAATAAAGGAGAAGGCAAACTGATTAAATATATAGGAATTTCTGTCGGTCCGTAATTATCATATGCATGTCTATGTATCCAGTAAAGAATCCATATTATATGTAAATATGTACTTGTGTGTATAAACTCCTTAATAAATACAAATTAAAAAAAGTCTGACCCTGCTCTCTACTCTGCTCACAGCTTTCTATTGGTGGCATCATAATCCTGAAGGATACCAGCGAGGAGGTGGAAGAGCTGGTTGAACCTGTTGCAGCTCATGGTCCAAAGATTGAGGAGGAAGAACAAGAACCTGAACCTCCTGAACCTTTCGAGTACATTGATGAATAAAGGCTGCCAGAGAGGTGAGCATTGGTTGTGGGGTTTGTGGGGGGGGGGCTTATTTTGTCGTAATGTAGTTATTTTTTTTTTAATTGCTTGAAAAAGTACAATATTTATTTCTAAAGGTGTGGATTCAGATCTGCATTGAGGGTATCTCCTCCATTTTGCCATACCTTTGGAAAAAGTCATCAGCACCAGGACCACACTGAAACTTTACTGGCTGGGGGCTGCCCAGAGTGACATGCAGCATCCTCACGTATATGATGTGAGTGGCCCTGTCCCTTATTTCTTTCTCCTGCCATCGAGTATCCTCGTCAGACCTGCTGAAAGAATTAATGTTGACGAAGCCATTGATGTTTTCTTTTATTTTCTAAGTTTACTGTTGTCATCTTTGTATGCTGCTGAAATCTAAAGACCCTGTATTCAAGTATATTATTTACAGCTACAAAATCTACGAAGACAACATACTCTCTATTGTGTGTGCTGTTTGGTTGTTTCTTACAACTTGAGGACTTGGAGATTTGCAAGGGTTTAACCAGGCTACAAGGTGATGCCTCTGGAAGGCTAAGCAGAATTTCCTTGCCCAAAAAGCATTAAAGCCATGGAAGAGGGTTCAAAGTCTGCTTCTCCTTCATCGACATTTGAGAAACAGTCATCAAAATCAAAAGAGGACAAAGAATCATCTCGGCTCTCCTCTTCGCCTGGCTATAAGCACAAATGTAAGGACATAGACAAGTCTGCTTTGCTGGCGAGGTCCTGATCGCCACTGAAAACAGGTATGTCCTCTCTAGCAGTGCTGACAAAAGGCGGCCCCCCCCCCCCCATCGGATTCTGGCTCAGGTGCTGTCGTACTTACTGTGGACGGTATGACACCCTCATGTTTGGGCTTCAGGCCTTCAACGTAGGTAGTCCCGGACCCTTTTCAAGGCATCGCGAACTCTCAGGCTGTGCTGGCATCGTTCACTGCTATGATTTGATGCATTCTGCCAGGATTGCCATTGCAGGCAGTTTTACAGCTGACTGGGCCTAATGGTAAAAGGCTTCTGACAGATTCCACTAACATGCCACAGATTCTTTCCTCTTAGCTGCTGCCGGTATTGCCGGACCCTTCTGTGGATCCCATCATCATTCGTGATGACGGTGAGGAAATGGAATATAATCCTGACCTCATGGCTGCTGAGGCAGTTTTACAGGAGGAATATGAGGGTGAGGAGCAGTTTGAGGAGAGAAACCTGCCCTCTAGTTCTACCCTCTCTTCCTGCAGTGAGGACTTAGTGGGTTATACCATGAGGTCTCCTCCTGAGGACTCCTGTTACCAGGCCATGATGCTGCAAATGCAGTCTGCCATGGGTTTTGCTGTGCAAGAGGAAGATCTTCTTCAGGGGTATCTCAGTCATCAGGTTACAGCATAGGAACTTTGCCATCAGAGAGTGGGTAATCCACATGGAAGATTTTCAGCAGTACAACTGGGCCATCGATGTCGGCTGACCCTATAATGGCATAGGCAGGCCCACATCCTCCTCAGTTCTTTCCCACCATCTACTTGGAAGCACAGTCTCCATAGAAGAGCCGTCGCAGTGTTCGTGCCTTTTTGCAGCCTGCGGCCTTCTTTCTACACAACCCTCACAAATGTCTTTTCAGAGATTTATTTTTGTTTTTTCTTTTATGTCGAGAGTTAAACCTTCAGCTTCTCTCTTCTGTCGCTGCAGAAAGAAGATTGCCTATGACGAAGAGCATTCTATGTATTTGCTGTCTTGGGCCTGATCATGACACCTCGGACTGTGAGCTCTGCCAACAGTTTAACCAAACCACCCTTAGGCGACACAGAAAGGTTCTCCGTACCTTCATGGAGCAGCAGGTAGCCAGCTCTGTGCCGGGGTCCTCCGGGGCACCGGGCAACCAGTCGCCCTCATGGTCCAAGAGCGCCTAGGCCAAAGACAGGTCCTCAGGGGGATGGGAGTTATGAAAAAGACCGGGATAATGACCGCTCCCCCCCCCCCCAACAGACATACCATTCCCCGTCGGCTTCTTCAGGGTGCTCTTTGTTGGCGGCGGCTGCCCTGATGAAGAGACCTGCTGTCCAGGTCCTGGTCCTGGTTCTGGTTCACTCCAGACCCATACCAACAGCTTCTCCACCCGACTCTCAGGGCGCTTCGCTGTTGACCTCTGGGTCATTGGCCTTCTGTTGATGGGCTTAGCATCGACAGCGGCCTCTTTGAGACCCAACCTTTCTCTGTCGATGGCTACGGGCTCTTCGGGCATGCATTCGGGTGCGGTGACATCCGTGCCATCGACCCCTCCTCCGGCAGCCATGGGCTTGAACGAAGTTCTAGTCCACTTCACTAATGTGATTGTCCAGCAGTTTGCTGCCTTTAACAGGCATTTGTCACCAGCACCTTCGCAGATGCCATCGTTTGCTGCTGTTCGTCGCCCCCGTGACCAGCCCAAGGACCGTCGACGGCGCATCTGACGTCCGACGCAGATGAAGAGGTCGGTGTCAAGGAGGAATACCACCCTGACCTCATACTTCAGATGAGGTAGGGGAGGAAGAACAGTATTACACTGTAGATAAGTCCACTGCCTCCTCTGTCAGTGAAGAATCTGTCAAGCATACCTGCAGATCTCCATCTGAGGATGCTTCATTCTTCAACATTATGAAGCAACTGTCTTCCACTATGTGGTTTCAGACACAGAAGGAGGATGCCACCAGGAAGGACCTGGTGGATTACCTGGAGATCCCTGAATCTCCCCCAAGGATTATCCCTCCCATGCTTCCAGCCCTCAGAAATGCTACCACGGCAGCCTGGCACAGACCAGCTATGGTGCAAGCTATGCCCTACAGAGCTGATAAGCTCTACAGTGCCCCTCAGGGCATTCCTTACTTTGCTGCCCAGGCTGAAACTGACTCATTGGTCATTTGTGTCCTGGACAAAGAATCCAGCAGGATAGATCTTTGGGGCAAAAGGGCATATGCTTCCTCTACCTTTGGCCTGAGGATAGCAAATTACCTGTCGCACATTGTGAAATTCCAGAACACCAGTGCCAGAAAGGGCAAGAAGGCTGCCCAAGCCCTTCTTGATGGTGCCCAAAAACAGGAATTGCTCCAGTGCTTCCAAACCGCAGAGGATGTTGGGAGGTATCCTCTAAGAGCCATCTACGATTCATCTGATACTATTGCCAGGGAGGCAGCCACTGGCAGCTGCCTCTGTAGGCATTCATGGCTCGGGGTTTCTGGGTTTGCTGCTGATGTACAAAACACACCACTTTTAATGGCACTAAATTCTTTGGTCCAGATGTCCAGGACATCATTATCGATCTGCAGTCCTCCGGTATGGCCATTAAGTCTGTCAGTTCCCTCTACCACACTCTACAGCATGGTTGGGGGTGCCCTACTTTCTGTAAGCAAGTTAACAGACCAGGCTCCAGCTCCCATCCTCGGGGCAAACGCAGAGCCCAGCCCTCCTTGCCTGCCGCCTCCCATACTGGAGCGGCAGCCAAGCATCACTTGAGGGTCCAGCCTCCTCCACTGGCCCTGTCTCAGCTTGACTCCTTGCCGGACCCCTGCCTCTAGTCTAGGCCCAGGAGGTGATGATTGGAGGTTGGTTCTCCCTCCATTTGAATCTGTGGAGAACCATATCATCAGATGCCTGGATCCTGCAGATCATAGAGTACGGTCATACTCTGGAGCTCATCCACCAGCCTCCCGATACCCCCGCCATCCCTCAGATTACCCCCCGGCTCATCTGTTTATTTTATGGGAAGAAGTGCAGACTCTCCTGCACAAGCAGGTAATAGAACTGGTGCCAAAGAGGCAGAGAAAACAGGGGATCCTCCCTTGTCAGTCTTGACCATTCATTACTGTTGGGTGTAAGCCGGATGCGCACCTGCAACAGGCTTTTGGGGAGGTCGGCACCATACGAGCATGACTCACTGCGTGGTGTGTGAGGGGCAGCCATTAGGCACTGCAGACTCCTCCTCCCTCCCAGTTCTGTTTCTCCCGCCATCGAGGCTGCACCTGCTACGAGTTGCTCTTCATTTTATCTGCGTCATCGTTCTATATTTGAGTTTTTGATGCCGCTATTTTCTCCTTCGTCCCGGTTCTCCATCCTGACACTGTTGAAAGCCAGTAAGTCCATTCCTTGTCTTTTGTAACGGCACCGGGATCCTTTATTGTGTTTATTTTTGCATCATGTCCAGTTCAGGAGCTAAGCGCAAGTCGAAAGACGGGCAGAGCCCCCATGCGTCGGTGCTCCTGTGGCCGGGATTTTTCCACTACGGACTGGCATGATGTTTTTCTGTGGTGCCTATTGAGACACCTGTTTCTCCATAGACCGTTGCGTTCTGGAAATCCGCGCGTTCAAGGTCGGCTGGGTCCAGCCGACTTTAGGAGGATGACTTCGCTCTCAGGCCAGATCTTTAGACCCTTCCTCCGGGTCCCCTCCCAGGCCTATATGGTCTGGTGAGTAGGCCTCATCATCTTCTAGCTTTGCCGAGGAGGAGGCCTCTTTCGCTGTGTCTGAAGAGTGACGCGGCTCCTCCCAGGGTTGTGTCGTCGACACCGCCTTGGCAGTCAACTCATCCGAGGTGCAGGCTCCCCCAGTGTCACGGTCCATGGTTGCTGGGTCCGGCACTGGAGGACCCTCATCGCTGCCTAGTGGTGGCGTTTCGGATCCTGGTTTAGTTCGCGGCACCCGTGATCGAGATGGCTTCGCGTGCGGCGCTGGTTCGGGCCACAGCACTGTTTGTGGCGCTGGTGCCTTGCACGACTCCGCTGGCAGTACCGTTTTGGGTTCTGATGCTCTGCGTGGTGCCAGGGACTTGACCGGGGCCGTGAGTGGGTTGGTGCTGGGTTCCGGGGCTGTGGGCAGCATGGTGGGGCTGTCCGGTGCCACCAGCAGTCCCGTGGCCCAGGACAGTGCCGTTTGCAGTGCCATCTCTAGAGAAACTCTGGGGGTGGCAAGTATTGAGATCCTTCTGGGGGGGGGGGGGGGGTGGCGACTCAGATTTGGATCCAGACTGGCTGCCCGATTCTTCAGAATCGGAAGTCTCTCTGGGGCATGGTGTCACCGGCCCAGTGCCCCCATTCCTGAGTCTCTGGAGCAGTCTGCTTCTGAGGATCCCTCGGCTGGGGGTGGCCAGGGGTCTCTTGTTGGGGTAAATGGCTTGGAGACTGGGGAGGGTTGTCTCCTCTGAGGGACTGCAGCAGCTGCCAGTGTTGGTGCTGCTGCGCCCCGGGGTGGTGGAGACTGGAGACTTTTACTTGTGGCCTCCCTCGGGAGGCTATGGATCAGGGGACTTCCTCGCTGGGGTCGAGGAGGAGGGCATCCGAGGGTTGGGGCGAGGGGCGGCAGTGCTCCACTGCCACCCTACGGGGCACAGGGAGGAGCCACAGCACTGAGCCTAGTCTTTCCTCCTCGGGTTCTAGGGTGTCCTCTGGTGGCAGTGCTGGGGGTTGCCCTTCCGGACACGTGCAACCTCAGGCATGTCACGGGAGATTCCCCAAATGGGCTCTTCCGGAGTTCGCATCTTCAGATTTCCTCTCTGCAACCCAGTATGATCTCAGGGATCCCTGCAGTACAGGCTCCGTTCCCTGGTTTCCAGAGCCCTGGCAGATGTCAGGCACTTCCCTTCATGTGCCCTTCTCCATCCCTCTGCAGCCACCCCCCCCTCCCAGGCCACGTGGGTCCTACGGGGCCCTTATCCTGGGAGACGTTTGGAGCCACTGCGGCAGCCTTCCCGTCATATGTCAGGGTCATGAACAAACTGGTCTTTCGCCTGTCCCCTCCACCGCAGGAGTCTTCTGAACAATCGAGTTCCTCATCCTTCTTGACTCCCTCTTCGGAGGGAGAGGAACCCAGTATTCACCTTTCTTCCGATGCTGATTTCACTGAATATCAGCGCTTCCTTTCGAGGATGGTTCGGGATCTCCGTATCTCCTACGTCAGAAGAGACAATACCGAGCGACAGATGCATGAATTTCTCAGCGAGTTCAGTGCCCACCACCTATTCCCTTCCAGAAAGCATCTGTCCACACCTGGCAGTCTCCAGCCGACCCTTCTCCAGCCCCGGCAGACTGCAGGTGGAGGTATTGTGCCCCACGTAAGTCTCTAGGTTCTCTCTCTCACCCTCCTTCGGGCTTGATGTCCCTAGATACTCTTTCCAGGCATCGGTGCCTGGTGCACTACCGACAGGGGCGTCATTTCAGCAAAATCATAGGGGTAGCAAGGTGGGGTGGGCACGATGTGGGCAGGGCCAGGGAGGGTGGCGTTTGTCAATGTGACATCGAGCTAGTGACCAAGTAATTTAAAAATGGCTATGAATTGGATAAAGTCTGAATATAAATGTGAAATGGGTCATTACAGATGTTGAGTCAAATTAAATAGCTAGTTTTCATCAAATTATGGAATCAATATAGTGAAAGTCCCATTCCTCAACTGTACAAATATTAAACAATATTATAATGTATGGGTAGCCCTTATTACCCATTGAAATCAAACAGATCACAACCTTGTAATCACACTGTTGTGATGTCAGAACCTTTTAAACCTATCTCATCTATGTCATAGCAGTGGGTTTACAAAACAGAATGCCAGTGTTATTCAGTATTCACACCCAGAATGTGATTGTTAGTCTAAGTACAGTATTCAAATAACATTCCAGTTGTCACAGTTTACTGTTACTGAGTCTGGCAATCACTATGTCGGATAGAGATTTTAACTCTGGTTCCTTTCTATCGCAGTGCAGTGGCAGGTTGCCTTGCAGGTGTGAGTTTTGGAGATGCCTGGAGGGACATGAGAAAGTATTATTTTACAGAAAGGGTGGTGGAACCATGGAACAGTCAACCTGCCAAGGTGGTGGGCGCTAAACCATTATTGGTTTCAAGCAAGGTTGGGACAAAGTGAAGGGTATAATGGTTACTCAAGGCAGCAGATACTGGGAGGGGAATAGTGGGGTGGATAGGGAGGGCTAGAACCCTGGGTTGCATTAGATCACGGGATTAGATGGGGAACCATAGGCAGAATGGATTGCCATTAGTCTTTTTCTGCCATCATTGTCCATAGTAGAACCAATCGGCCATCTCCCGCTGCTTACCTCTCATCCCTGTGAAGTAGCCATTATTGTTAGCAGCTGCTCTGTGATGGAAAGGAGGCTAGAAGACTGAGGGGTGAGCCACACTTTGCTCCTGAACCTGGGCCTAAAATGCACCAAAATGCACCATTTCACACATTAAGAATGTCAGAAATACATTTCTGGCAAAAAAAAACTATAAGATGAAATTTTCTGCCAACTAACAAATAATGCTGCATTAATGGATTTATCATTTTGTTGGTGCCTTGCTGAAATAAAATAAATTAGAATCCCAGAATTTGTTTTGTCTCTTGCTCTTTATAATCTTCCTGGACATAAAGTCTCCACCACTCATTCACACTAATGGGATCTACGCCGGAGGTGCCAGGACCCAGCGGGAGCAAACTTTTTGCAGGAGGGCCGGTGTCAGAGATGGAGCCGAGAGGAGTGGCGCCGCGAGCCTCTGCTCGTGCGGCAGTGACTATCTCGGCGTCGACCCTCCAACTGCTTCAGTGACGATGTTGCTCACCCGCCGGGAGTCAGACTTCAAACTAGCAGCATAGTTTCCAGTTTATTATTTTGCAGTACTTCTCGAATAAAGTTCTGCTTATGATAATTTATTCTTATCAAAGAAAGAAGTCTCAGCCTACTTTCACGGAGTCAACCATGAGCGGGTCAGGTGACGGTAGGGGGACTTCGTATGAAAGTTGTTCAGTCAGCCAGGCTGGGTCTGGTCCGCCACCTTCTCCGGAGATGGGGGTCTGACAATGGACGGTCGAGTGCCCGCGTGGATGGGCTGTCCTCCCGGAACATAAAGTAAGCAGAATTAGCATTCTTGGCACGTTAAGCCTCGAGCTCTTCTTCGACCCGTAGGTCAAAAAAGAGAAGGCATCACTCTAGGTCGCCCTCTGATATGTCTGCGCGTCAGCAGTCGGTCATTGGGGTCAGTTGCCGGTCTCCTCGTTCGGAGTCTCCAGTTTCTGGTTCTGGTCACCGACCTCTTAGACATCGGAGCCTTTCCCAACCTTCTGGTAGGGCTTCTGATGAGCAGTTTCATCAGTGGGCCGCTCTGATGGAGCAGTGGGCTCAGAGGCTGGTCCTGCTGCCTGGCCCGGTCACTCTGGGGCCCCTGGGCTCTTCGGGGGATTGGGCAGGGCGATTCGGCCACTCTAGTCGCGTGGCGCCCTCTTTGGTGCCGTCGACTCCGTGCTCAGGTGTCCCCCCCCCCACACACACACACATGGCTGCGGCGCAGGGGGCCACACTGATGCCTCTATCTCCTGGTATTCTTCCTTCTTTTCCCTCAAATCCTAATTTTCGGGGCCCTGGGTTGATTTTGGCGCCGTCTGCATCAGTGGGTCGCTCGGTGCCTCTCTGTGCCGTCCTCGGCACCATTGAGTTTCTCGGCGCCGTGTTCTTCAGCACTGCCTGCTTTGTCGGCGCCTTGCACCCTTTTGCCGCCATGCTCTTCGGCGCCGAGGCCTGGTTTTTCATCTGCCAGTCTTCAGGGCTTCTCCCCACCAAATTATTTTCCTTCCTCTTTTCCTACTGATTTTCATTCCTTTTCTGTCCATGCAGTCCCTCCTGGACTGTCAGGAGATGATATTGAGCCTGACCCAGATCTTAGACTGCGTGATGATGTGGAAGAAGCAGGACCTAATCCTGTTGCAGAGCCTGTGGTCGATGACCTGTCATTTGAGTCTCTGCTTAAAAATTTGAATTCCAGTCTTTCTCTCCAGACTATGGACATCGATCTTGGGACGCTTTTAAGACGCCAGTACCTTCATGTTCTGGACATCCCTATGGATTTAACTCCCCCGGTACAACCCTCCTTTGAGATGCTTTCTCAAATGGTATGGAATAATCCTGCTCGCATTCCTTCTGTGGCTAAGTCCATAGATAGGTAGTATGCTGCTCCCAAGGATCGACCCATTTTGGCCTCCCAAGACTTTGCGGATCCTATTGTAGTCTTGGCAGAGAATGATAAGTTCATCCTTTCTTAAACTACTACAGCTTGACCTATAAACAAAGAATCTCATAAGATAGATACTTTAGGTAAGAGAGTCTTTGCTGCATCCACCTTGGGTATGCATATCGTCAGCTACCAGGGCTATTTCTCTCAATATGAGTATATTCTGTGGCATTCGGTCAAACAAATGGTTGAAACTCTACCGGGGTCGGACACTAATTCAGAGCTTCTTCAGACCATAACCAGGGGTATCGAGTCCAACAACCAACAGGTTAAAGCAGCTATGGATGCCTTCGATACTGCCTCCTGAGCGGCGGCTGTTGCTACTTTAATTAGGCCCTTGGAGCATAGACACATCCTGTCTAGCCTCCTTGTAGCCACTGCCAGGGGTAGTCAGCCCTCGTGGGTCCCAGTGACCTTGCCTAGGAGGGCAGGACATACCAAGCTGTTGTTTTTTTCCTCTTTCCCCTTTCATTTCCACAGGAGTGGCATGGGGCTGTCCCTATTTCCATTCTATCTTGGTTCTTTCTCTGTTGTACAAGCTTCTTTTTTCTGATTTGTTTCCTCCAGGAGTTTCCTTTGGTCTCTCCTGCCTAACCAGAGCCACTTCCCATGGTCTCTCCTGCCTAGTCAGAGCCACTACCCATGGTCTCTTCTGTGTGGCCAGAGTCGCTTCCCATGCCCTCTCCTGTCTGGCCAGAGCCCCTTCCCATGGTTTCTCCTGTCTGGCCAGAGCCGCTTCCCATGGTCTTTCCCGTCTTGCCAGAGCTGCTTCCCATGGTCTCTCCTATCTGGCCAGAGCTGCTTCCCATTGTCTCTCCTGTCTGGCCAGATCCGCTTCCCATGGTCTCTCCTGCCTAGCCAGAGCTGCTTCCCATGGTCTCTCCTGTCTGTCCAGAGCCGCTTCCTGTGGTCTCTCCAGCCTGGCCAGGGCCATTTCCCGTGGTCTCTCCTGCCTGGCCAGGGTCGCTTCCTGTGGTCTCTCTTGCCTAATCAAAGCCACTTTCCATGGCTGTTGACCTTTCCACCTTTTGCTGTTCAGGTAGCCTTTAGGCTGTGGCTCCCCTTAACCCACTACCCTTAGGCCCATTCTTAGCCTCTGTAAGTTGGTAGTTGGGCTCTGTTGCTTTTATGATTTTGTATCCTGTATCCTTTTCCTATACCTCTGGGCTAGTTTTTCCTAGTCCTCTCTCTCTCTCTCCCATTTGTTTTTCTTCTGGCAAACTACTGAGGAAGGTAGGGGGCCATTGTCGGTTGCTGGATAGTCCACGAGTGCCACATCGCTACATCAGCTTCATGGCCAACTCCAGCACTAGTGTTGGCCCCTAGGCTGTAGGCTACAGAAAAACTTTGCTTCCATGGAGTCCTAGTGCCTCTGGCACAGGCCTGTTAGTGGTAATAAATTGTGAAGATATTCTGGAAAATCAAGAATTACGGAAAGCATATCATTTTCATTTTTCATTTATGGGTGAGTGACTTATATTTCTTTGAAAATTCACATCCTACAGATGGCAGGATGGCTCCATGAAATGCAGTATCTTGTTTCAATGGTGTTCCCCTAATATTAACAGAGCTTGAGACCAGAAGCCCTGTTTATCCACATAACAGGTAGCCCCAGTGCTGGCATTCCCACATTGCCACAAAAATCACCTAAGGAGCTAGTGTCCACTTGTCCTCCAACAGTTACGTTCAGGCCACAAAGAATACTTCTCAGTGGTCAACATTAGGTCCATACCCACTCAAACACATCTAAACACTTGCAGCTGCCTGTAGGATGCTTGTGCAAATGGAAAGCTTCCTTTTTACTAGGGCATTGGGATGGAACTGAGAAATGAACACTAATGCACTGTCTAAAGAAAGAGGTCAACCAGATGGCAGCCTAGTCATTAAATGCAGTAGCTGTACAATGTATTTTGGTGACATATGGTAGCTTGGCCACGAGCTTTGTCCCAGCCAGATCTTTCAGAACACTTGAATGCTTCCTTAGAGGGCTCACATTTTCCCAAGGGTAATGTCCTGCAGACGGATTTAGTCCTGGGCCCCCTCCTTTACAAATTTATAGAGCTAGTGTACTGCATGGAATTTATATTAACTTTCAGAAGTACTCAGCTATCACTTTTTATATTCAGAGTATTCCTACTTTTCTGTTTTGCTAATTAGAAGATCTTCCACCTGACAGTATCCGGTGTAATGTGTGTGAAACAGCACTCTACCTGGAGGCTGACATAGTCAGTTCTGTTCCTCCCTATACATCAGCAGCACTGTGACCTCGCTGACTGATATCACTAGTAACTAGGAAAAGCCAATCTCCTGCTGCTTGACTGGTAGCCTGTGACATAACCAATCAGGCGGCAGGTTGTGATGTAACAATAAGTGAGATCACATGCTGCTGATGTAGTGGGAGGAATGGAACTAGGTACTGGTAGTCTGGTTCCTCCTCTCCCTAGCCAGCCCTCCAACAGCCCAGGCTCATTCCCGAACCCGAGCTGCTGGTGCTGCAAGCAGTAGCGCTATGGATGCGCCAGCAGGCCGGCTTCATTTCTTTATTTACTTTTTTCTGTTCCCTTCGTTATTTATAACAAAGGGTCCATACATCCCTGCTGCTGTTCCCCAGCTGCAATCCCAATCCTCAGCATCAGCTACATTTCTAGGGATCAGGCAGTGGGGAGCAAACGGTATTTACAGCCAGCACACAAAACAGTGCAACCTAAAAGTCAGCATGGAAGCCACAGCATACAGGGCATTAGCTTTCCTGCGTACATACACCCATAGTGCATTTTTGATGGGAACTACCCTTCCACTAAACCTATCTTACTTAACAGGCAGAGCTGGCGTTCAAACATGCGCCTGTCATATTAAGAAGGTTGGGCTTCACCTGATGCTACTTTAACTCTCGTCCAGTGAGAGAAAAAATAAGAGGACAGATTTGAGGTTCTGACAGAAACTAAAGCAAACCGATACACAGATTCAGGAATTTCTGGTATTCCATCGTGCATGATACATTACTGTCTAAGCTTCCAGACACAACAGTACAGATTCCTAGATCTGGGAATCTTCAACCTGTGTTCATTCTAGAGAACAGGATCTGTCATGTGGCTAATTTATTTTTCTTCATAACTTAGATTTTTGTTTTCTTCTGTTTCACTCACAGGTTCTCCAGAAGCATTTCTTCACGTTATGTCAGCACATCTGTCACCAGATATTTAAGATCAACTGTTTACTGTTTGCACCATCTACTGACCCATCTACAAAAAATAAAATAACTGTTCTACCTGGTGTTTAAAGAAAAAGATGTTTAAGAAGTCTACGCCCCCTGTGAAAAGAATCTTTTTTCCATACACATAAAATAAACCAATGTAATGGAAAAAACCTACTCGCTTTGTGTCAGTGCTTTATAATGTATATGCAGGTGTTGGTTGGAGCATGTCATACAGTAGGTACACAGATACTGTCGATAGAGGGAAAGAGAGAGAGACTGTCTGTAGAAAGAAATTCTGCATTAATGCAACACAAACATGTTGCCTTCCTTTGTTATGCGCTTTAGACTGTAGTTAAGATTTTTTTTAATTTAATCTTTATTTAATTTTCCTTGATCATACAGCACACTTTTTTTTATATTTTTATCTGTTTTAAAAGGAAGACAGTCAACAGAACATTTCAGTAACATCATGTTACAGATTAATATGCTTGTTTGGGCTGAACCGGACATCCGGGAGGCCCGTACACTGTTGATCATAGCCATGCAGAGTTTTATACAAGTGTTTCACCCGTTCTGTCATTTTTTGACTATCTGCTCTGAAGCTAGAACTTTTCTGCTTACTCTTTAGGACTTGTCTAATTCGGAAGGGTGTGGACACATAATCCCAGTAATTCTTGTGCAGTTTGTATTAAGGCCCTGTCCAGTATCCTGTCGGGGGAGGAGTACCGGGTCCAGCCTTCGGGGGGAGAAGCCATTCAGAGATCAAATA
Source organism: Neoceratodus forsteri (assembly GCA_016271365.2). NCBI lineage: Eukaryota > Metazoa > Chordata > Ceratodontiformes > Ceratodontidae > Neoceratodus > Neoceratodus forsteri. The sequence continues at coordinate 948,847,844 of CM028137.1, forward strand.
TGGGGAGAGAGAGTCCCCACTAGAGGGGCTCCCTATTTTTTAGCCAGTATGGCTTAGCGTGGGGGTGGGGTATGGAACAGAGGTCATGTATGGTAAGAGAGCAGAGGATTTTTTCTCAGTGGATAAACTTGGTGGGCAACTTAGGAGGTTGAATTTATATGGGGGTTCCTGTGGGACGAAGGTGTCATCCTTTGTCATACAGTACAGGAGCCAGACTGTCCATCTAGAGCTGCACCTCTCCTCTTGGTCATTAAGCCTATGGGAGATTTTTTTTCCATGCAATAAATTTGATTAACTATTGCCCACCATTCTTGGAGTGTAGGAATTCTTGGGGAGAGCCACACCTTGGTAATGGCCTTTTTTGGCTGCTGTTAATAGGAGGTACAGAAGGTATCTAGAGTTAGGGTCTCTTACCCCGGAAGGAGTAGAAGAAAATACATCATCTCTGATAGTTGCGGTACACTTTCAACACCAGGAAAACAGAGTAAGCCAGTTTACATTGGGCAGCAGCATTTTTACATCGCTCCAGTCTGGGAGGCCCCAAGATTCTAACTGGATGGACCTCACTGCTCCCTTTAGGTACAGCTCGGGGAGGAAGCCTTTTTATGTGATATGCAAGTCATACATTAGTGTCTGGGGTACTATGGAGTGTGATGAAAGTCATTGAACACACTACCCTGTGGAGTGGCAACAATGGGGCTGGGGTGCTGATGCAAAGCCAGAGGCCAGAACTGTTCAAACTGGGACCCCCTACCAGCAGAGTTACCAGAGGGTTACAGGAGTTAGAAGAAGTTTATACTGAACCACCTGTACAAACTCAGCATGTTCTGGGAACCAAGGTAGGGTCCTTGGTCATGATGTGAGGGAGCCATGCATTCCAACAAGAACAGAGCTCCGAGCAACCACTGAGAGAGTGTTATTTTCTCCATCTGATATATACTGCTAACCATTGTTCTCCAGGAATGCACACTTGGGATTGAGAGAGTAAGTCAACATTTTTTTATTACTTTTTCGGACACCGTAATAAGTATCCCCAGCAAGCAGTGGGAGTTTGGATCATTCAAGCCCCTTTGATTTTGGAGTAGCAAGATCTTCCAGGACCAATCTTCACCACTGATTCACACCAGTAGGTTCTAAACTGGAAGTGCTAAGACCCTGCAGGAGCCAGAACATTTCAGGAGGCCTGGCACCGAGATAGGCTACGTGCATACACAACACAGCGAGACCAGCTTGTGCTGCATGGCTTACCACACGTGAAAGTGAAGGGATTTGAGGCCTGGATGGACCAAGGTGCCTTGCTGCTGAGTCAGGAGATCCTGGCAGATGGGCAGAGGAACCGGGGGTTCCACCATCAACTGCTGAAGTAGAGAGAACACCAAACTTGGCGTGGCCAGTAAGGGGCAATCAGGATCAAGTGTGCCCCTTACGCCTGTAGTTTCAGCAGTACTCTCTGCAACAGTGGGAAGCGAGGGAAGGCATATAAGAACCTCCCTGTCCAGCAGAGAGACAGCGCATCTCGCCAGAAAACACCACACTCAGAAACGAGCGAGCAGAAACTGGGTAGCTTTGGGTTGATGGAGATGTGAACAGATCGAGGTCTGATCTGCCCCAAAGGTCAAAGATTTCTTCTACCACTGACTATCACAGTTCACACTCGTGAGTCCTGGCTTGTGTGCGGCTGAGGCTGTCCGCTAGGATGTTTCGAATGCCTTGGACGTGCACTGCCATGAGATGAAGACTGTGTTGGATTGCCCAGGACTATACACGCATCGCTTCCCGACATAGGGAATATGAGTGCGTGCCTCCTTGCTTGTTCAGATACCATACCATGCACGTATTGTCCATCTGGATCAGGAGAGATCCTGGTCTGAGGAGGGGCTGGAAGGCCTGCAAGGCATACACCACATCTTTCCTTTCCAGCACATTGATGTGTAAAGGCAGTTTTCTCTCAGACCAGAACCTCTACATCCTGTGATCCCCTAAATGAGCTCCCCAGCCCAGCCCCGAAGCATCAGTCTTTTGGGTCTGGGAGGTGGGAGGCGGCTGCAAGGGGACACCTTTGTTGAAGTTGTCCAGGTTCTGCCACTAAAGGAGATCTCGGGCCATGGGATTGGAGACCAAGACCATGTGATCCAAGTCCTCTGACCTCTGATCCCACTGTACCCAAAGCGTCCACTGCGTGACCCACATGTTGAGTCGGGCTAGGTGAATTGTTGGGATAGCTGCTGCCATGAGGCCCAGTAGGTGTAGAACCAACCTTGCCGAGGTCAGACGCTAGGAAGCCACAAAGCTGGCTTGCCTTCTCAAGGTTTCCAACCTGCCCTGGGGGAGGAATGCCCATTCCTGGACTGTATCCAGCACTGCCCCAATGAATTGCAGGTGCTGTCATGGTAAGAGGTGGGACTTGACGTAGCTGACCGTGATGCCCACTTGGTTGAAAATGTCCAGGGTAGCAGACAGGGAGGTAATCAGACTGTCCCTCGACCGAGTTGACAGGAGCCAGTCATCGAGGTGCGGGAAAACATGCATGCCCTGACGGTGCAACACCACAACCACCACTGCCAGGCACTTTGTGAACACTCTGGGTGCTGATGAAAGGCCAAAGGGTAGAGCTTTGAATTGAAAATGCTCTCCCTGGACCATAAATCTGAGGAAGCAGTGGTGGGATGGGAAGATAGGGATATGTAGGTAGGCATTTTGCATATCCAGGGCACAAAACCAGTGTCTCTAGTATAGCAAGGGAAGGAGGCCTAGGAGGGTCAGCATACGGAACATCTTGTACTCCATGTACAGGTTTAGGTTGCTCAGGTCCAACATCGGTCAAAGATTGCCTGTGTTTTTGGGCACTGGGAAGAAGTGGGAGTAGTACCCCCTGCTGGCCTGTTTCTGAGGAACAGGCTCTATGGCTGCTTTTCTTAGTAGAGAGTCTATTTCCTCTCAGACAAGATGAATGTGTCCTGGAGGATGAGTGACCTGGAGGGTTTGTTAGAGGTCTCTCTATAAACTCTATTGTGTGACCTTGGGCTATGAGCTGAAGTATCCACAGGTCTGAAGTGATCGCCTCCCAACCCGGTAGGTGGTTTGCAAACCTGCCTCCTACTGGTTCCTCCTGAACTGGCGATGGAGGCAGGAGGAGCAGTCGTGAGTCAGAAGGCGGAAGGGAGATTGGTAGGTGCCACTCCGGAGGCTCTCTGGGATTTGGCTGGGGAGGGGGGCACCTGTTAAGGGAACCCGGCATTTGTTCTGACGTCAGTTGGGTTGTTGCTTTTGCTGAAGCCTTTGCTGCCCACGAAATGGTTGCTTAGGCTTGGTAGGGGGCTTGTACATGAACTGGAGAGAGAGCGCAAGGCTTTGCCTTTGTCCTGTAAGTCAGTGATAATGTCTTTGACGTCCCTTCCTAAGAGAACAGGTCCACTGAAAGGTGCGTCTTGGATGGCAGACTGAACTTCTGGTGCCAGGCCAGAAATTCTCAGCAATGAATGTCTGCGTAGGCTCACGGCAGTAGCCATACAGCGGGCAGAAGCATCCACCGCATCATGGGTGGCCTTTAGGGCATGACAGCTGGCTGACCTGACCATTTGAGCTATGTCTGCTTTCAAATCTGAGTCAGGTAGTGTCTCATTTTTGAATTGTAACTGAACCAGAAGGGATTCTGGTAAACCACCGTATGGGCTACATAGTTAAGGGCTCAACTGGGTAGTGTAGAGGACAAGTAGAATTTACGTCCAAATTGATCAAGTTGCCTCGACTCCTTATCCGGAGGAGAGGTGCTTTGGCGTGGTCGAGTGGTTGGACCAGCATCCGACTTATCAGTCATGGCTGGGCGGTCGTCGGAGGAGCTGACAGTCGACTTATCGGCCTTGCCACTCACATTAGACCTGGTGGTTTTGATGGGCCTAAGGGTAGCAGGTGTCTCCGGTTTCCAGGAGACTCCTGCCAGAACCGAGACCAGCTCTAGTGGGGGTACCAACATCTGATCCGCAGCAGCAGAAGCAGACTTGGCAGGAGGGGAGGCTTCCCCAAGGGAAGGCCTCGGTGTCCACGGTTCCTGAGGGAAGCCACTGGCATGAAGGGGACCAATCCCGGTCCTGATGTCTCTCCTTGTCCTTCTTCTTGCGATGTCCCTCCAGTGAAGAGGAAGAACTCCTGAGTTTCTGCAGCTCCTTCTCCATGGAGGCCATTTTTTGTTTTAAAATATGTGCTTCCAGGGCCTGTTTATGGCGATTCCATGTGGCCTTATTAAAGCTCTGGCAGGCATCACAGTCCTCTGTCTTGTGCTCTTGGCCAAGGCAGAAGAGGCAGAGGGAATGGCCATCCTTGCGAGGGAGCTGAGATCCACAGGAGTTGCACTTATTTTTATACGATTCGGAAGGCGTTGGAGACGACCTACACAAAACTTAGAAATATTAATACTCTTTAAGAAATAAAGTGAAAAGAGTAGAAATACTAATCCAAATTGGTGGTCAACAGAAGCAGCATTCTCTGTGAGGTCCGACCTGTGCAGGCCGATGGGAAAGAACTGGAGGGCGGGCATGGGGACCGCTCACTAGTGTCATGCTGACGTCAGTCACGTGACAGGTTGGCGGTTCCCCGGCAGACACTGCTAACTAAAGTTTTCTGTGTGGTCTTGGCACCTGGCGGCTTAGTCCTGATGGTTATTACCTACTGCAAGAGCCCTCTCGAAGTAAGATCTGTCAATACCAGTTCAAAGCTCTTCCGTTTGGCCTCACCTCAGCTTCAAGGATTTTCACCCCGTGCTTGGCTATGTCCCCTACCTGGATGACTTGCTAGTCTCAGGGAAAAGTGAACAAGAGACAAAGCACTCAATTCAGTTGATAACAAGCACCTTGGTGAACTGGATTCTTGATAAATCTGTAGAAGTCCCAGCTAGAACATGTTCAAGTACTGGACTTCATAAGAGTAGAGCTAAACACCCTAGTACAGGGGAAGGCTTTCCTTCCGTAGGCCAAAGTTACAGCTTTCATAACAACAGAGTCTTTCACAGGAGGTCAGCCAAGACTTGCAAGGGACTTCCTGCAGTTACTAGAACACATGGCCACATCCACAGCTGTGGTTCCATGGGACGGCTTCCAAATGAGAGAGATCCATAGAAACATAGAATCTGTTGGCAGATAAGGACCATCCAGCCCACCTAGTATGCCCATTTCCCTATCCACTGCTGCAGCCCCAGATTCTATTTGGTCTGTGGCTCTCCATCTCCAGGATACCCTTATGTCTGTCTTATGCACGCTTGAACCCCTGTATTGTTTTCGCACCCACCACTTCTGCTGGAAGGTCTGTTCCACAGCTCGGCCACCCTTTCAGTGAAAAAGTACTTCCTAATATTACCCCTGAGCCTTCCACCCTTCAGCCTCATATCATGCCCCCTTGTTCTTGTGCAGAGTTTTCTCTGAAATAGCTTTCCACCTGTACCCTGTTTATTCCCCTAAGGTACTTAAAAAGTCTCTTATCTCCCCTCTCCCTTCTTTCCTCCAGTGAATAGATATTAAGGTCCTTCAGTCTTTCCTCATAGGGCTTCTGGTGCAGACCATGTACCATCTTCATTGCCCTTTTCTGGACCGCCTCTATTTTGTCAATGTCCTTCCGGAGATGTGGTCTCCAGAACTGGACACAGTACTCCAGCTGAGGCCTCACCAGTGATCTGTACAGTGGCATAACCACCTCTTCCCTCCTGCTTGTTATTCCCCTCCCTATGCACCCCAACATTCTGTTTGCTCTCCCCACCGTCTTTTCACACTGTTTGGTCACCTTCAGGTCGTCAGATATGATAACCCCTAGGTCTCTTACCTGACTTGTGGTGGTCAGAATCTCCCCACCCATCCTGTACTCCTCCTTTGGATTCCTGTGACCCAGGTGCATGAGTTTATTTTTTTATTTTATTTTAGTTTTTGTTGACCGGGTAGGTGCACTAGACAAATCCTGCCTATTTTCGGTCACGTCCCGGGGGAGAGGGATACAGGTGAATGCCAACTGACCTTGAACCAGTTGAAACTGCCTGCAGTTCTAGGCATTGAAACTTGACTGCCAGACACCCGACTACTCCTCTAATAGGCTTTGGTCCTTTCTAATTTTTTCCACCCCCTCCAGCATGTCCCCTCTGTTGCAAATCTTGGTGTCATCTGTGAAGAGGCACACCTTTCCCTCCAGACGCTCTACAATGTCGCTAATGAAGACATTGAATTGGACAGGCCCCAACACCGACCACTGTGGCACCCCACTGGTCACCTCCCTCTCCTCAGATTTCATACCATTTACCACCATCCGCTAAGTCCTGTCCCTTATCCCATTCCCAAACCACTTTACCACCGTAGGACCCACTCCCAGGCTCCCCAATTTATTTAGCAATCTCCTGTGTGGGACAGTGTCGAGGTACCACTTAAGAGACAACTGGTCTCAAAAATGGGATCTACTCTTAAAGCTAGTGCCCATGACAAAAGCACTAGTAAAGTCATTCGAGTGGTAGAAAGAAGAAAGCAACCTCGGAGATGGCGTTTCCTTCAGCAATCACCAACAAGTATTCTTGACTACAGATGCCTCACTCTTGGAGTGAGACTGTCTTCTACAGGACCTCACAGAGAGAGACACATGGAGCCCACAGGAGTCACCGGAACACACAACCCTCCTGGAGCTCAGGGCAGTGCTGCTTGCAGTGCAGTCTATTTCTCCTCCCAGCTTTGGGGTCAGTCTGCCCAAATCAGAACAGACAACACCACAGCAGTGTACTACATTCAAGCAGGGAGAGACAAGATCCTTAGAACTGTGTATAGAGGTGATGTGGATCTGGAACCTGGCACATTCCTTAGAAGCAAATGTATCTGCAGTACATCTGCCAGGCAAAGACAATGTCTTGGCAAATTCCTTAAACAGAACCAGTAAGGCAAATAATGAATGGGCCTTAAACCAGCAGATTCTGGCCCAAGTTTTCAAAGGTGGAGCACTCCCAATATAGACCTATATTTGCCTTTTGGAAGAACTATCAACTCTCTCAGTTTTGTTGCAGATCACCAGCCAGAGGGACAGTGCCAGGGGATGCCCTGGTACTTGACTGGACAAGGAGGTTTCTGTATGCCTTCCCACCATTCCCACTCGTACAGAAAGTACTCCTGAAGCTCAGGAGGGAACCTGCAACAATGATCCCAGTAGCTCCAGACAGGCCTGGTACTCAGTGCTCCTGGTCCTGTCCGGCAAAAATCCAGTCAGCCTGCCATTAAGTCACAATCTGTTGACTTTATCTCACAGCAGAATAACATTCCCAAACCCCAGCACACTACGCCTGAGGGCGTGGCTCTTCCAGGAATCGATCTTTACCATTTATTACCACGTATGGGGTCTGTGCCAGAGGCTTAAAACCCGATGGAAACAAAAACATTCAGAACTTAGAGCAAGGGGCCAGCAGCATGACGCCGCCTACATAGCAGACATATGATGTGTGGCTGCGTGGGCTATTCTGTAACACACCCCATGCACACCTCAGTTCTGTTTTTTTCCGCCATCGAGGCAACATCATGGGAGCTGCAGCTTCAAGTATTGTAACTGCGTCAAACCTCTCGCTGCTGTTTTCTCGCTTGTCACTTTCCTTTTTTTCTGCCATTTTTTGATGCCACCCATTTGCCCCTCTCTGTGTCTCATAGCGCCAAGCCTCTTTTTTCACTGTTTTTTATTATGTTTTGCTTCAGTCATGTCTTGACTCCCAGGAACAATCCTCCATGCATCGGTGCCCCTGTGGGAGGCCTGTGTCCATCCGGAGCTGTTGGACCTGCCTTAGAGCAGACCATGGCATGGAACACTGTGACGCCTGCTTCTCCATGGGCGTCTGCACCCTAGAGATCCGCACAATGAAGTGGGGTCATCAGCCCTTCATTTTTGGAGGCAGGTTACTCACTCAGGACTCCAAGGTGTAAAGTCCCTGGGCTCTTCCCCTGAGCCCCTCCCCATTACTCCATGTACTGAGGGAGATCTCCTAGTCCATGCACACCATGACAGAGAGCCTGGGAGAGGAGTCAAATGGACAGTCACCCCCCCAGAGGACGACTGAGCACCCCTCCCAGTCCATAGCCCCTTCGGGGCAGTGGACGCCCCCCATGGAGAGGTTGAAGCTATACACTGGGCCTACACCGTCAGGCACCTTGTTGTTGCTACCCTGTGATTTCTTGGCTCCTGACACTAAGGCCGGTGCCAGTGAGCAAGGCAATGCCAGCCGCAAGGCCAGGTCCCTTCCTGACACCACTTGTGGCGCCAGGAGAGGGAAGACCACCAGAATTAGGCCTACTAGGCATCCTGTAGAGGTGTTCTGGATCTCTTCCTCTGAACAGTTGGATGACCCAGGGGACCAGGAGGACTTCGTCTCTTTGCAGATCTCTTGCTATGAAGGGTGTCTTTCTGGGCCTTTGTTGGGGTTGGCCACATCTCCAAGGGTTTCACCTTGGCCCAGTGTTGGTGGCACCGGGCAAGAGGTCAGCGCCATCCGTGGTGCCGGTTCTCCTGCTCCCCCGGAGACTGATGTGGGACCTGTTCAGAGGCCTAGTTCAAGGGACAGAGCACTGGTGAGGTGCGTGCTGGGTGGCCTTGATCAGTGGCTTACTTCTTGCCCAAGGTAGGTTGCAGCTCGGGCAGGAGTCACAGCACTGACTTGAGGTCCCTGGTCTTGCCAGAACTGTCAGGCCCTGTCTTTGGTGAGGATTGAGGCCGCCCTGAGGGACCTTTGTGGCTCCGCTCTCCCCTCCAGGGGGCTTCCCCCCAAGGGCACCACCTTGACTGCTCCTTGCTTGTTGATCACTCTTTGTTGGACAAGTTTGCCAGGCCCTCCCTCAGGCGAGGTCACCTGAGTGCTCTCTTAGCCCTGGCAGAGGACCTGGCCTGGGCATCCATGACCCTCCTACTCCTTTCCCATACATTTTGGATCCTGTGGGGCCCCTGACCTGAGAACAGTTAAGAGTTTTGTTGAGTGCATTCCCTCAATACCTCAGGTCACTAGATCAGGCCATTTTCTTGCCTGAAAGACCAGCACCACTGCCCCCTGACTCCAGCTACTCCTCATCTACCATTTCCTTCTTAGAGGAAGAGAAGATACTTCCCTGCATCTTTGCTCTGGCACTGGGTAAACCTTGTACCAGCAGTTCCTGACGGAGATGATGAGAGAGCTAGGAATTTCCCACTTCAGAAGTGGCAGCACTGCTCACCTGGTACTGTCGTTCCTCAGGGAATATAACCGTGACTCTGTAGTTATTCCTCTGTGGCCTCGGCCCTGCATGGAGGCATCCAGGAAAGTCTGTCCCTGTCTCTCTACCCCTTCTCCAGCCCCGAGGGATGTTCAGCGCAGGTATTGCGCACCCATAGGGTCTCCAGGATCTATACCACATCCCTGCTCTGGGATCCAGCTCCTGGACACCCCCTGTAGGCATGAGTGCCCACTGCATGACCACCCCCCCAGACTCAGAATCTACAGAATTTGATGTCTGGGGTACTATGTATTGCAGCACATCGGGCACCCTGTTGCAGGCTCCCGTGGACAACACTGGATCAGCTCCTAGCATCCAGCATTCTTGCCAGATTGCGAGGCAACCAGACAGGACATTTGCCTTTCTGCCCAAGGCCTGGAGCTGGTGCGGCACCATTCAAGGGCATCTTGTGACGCCTTTGAGGAAGCTTCAGAGCTGGTGGGACAGCAGTCTGAATTCTGAATTCGACATGGCTTTGTTTCTCCATCTTGTCACCCTTGGCCCAGCGTGGGGTGTTGTCCTCACATTTCCAAGGGACCCACTTTTTCTCCTGCAGAGTCATGTGGGAGTTGGCAGGGCAAATTCCTGCTCCCAAGCCGTGGGTGCCTTTACCTGCCCCATGCCAGTCTCTGGCCTCGACAGACCCATGATGGGTCCCCTGCCTCTCTGTGTTCCCCACAGGAGGTTGCGGGAACAACCATGTTTTATCTGTGTCAATCTTTACCATTCATTACTAGTGGGTACTGCGCCGGAGCTAGGACCCCATGTGAGACTTTTTTTTTTCTCAACATAGGCGGAGTCGACACAGAGCCAGCGCCGCGCTTGAGGGTTGGCCGTTAGCTGATGTCGACTCCGCCTCAGCCCCAGTTCTTTCTCTCCCACCATCGAGTGTGGTACCTCATGTGCGAGACTCATATTTGCGGCCTAGTCCTTCGATTCTGCATTTAAAAAAAACTATAGTTGCCTCGGTTTTGCTCACCTGCTCAACGTTGCTTCAAGTACCAGTAAGATCTTTCCTTTTATTAAGCAGCGTCGAGTACTGCTTATAGGTTATTTTCTGTTCGGTCATGTCTCGTCCGGGGGGGCGGGGCCAGAAGACGTCTAAAGCGGGGCAGTCCTCTATGCATCGGTGCCCCTGTGGCCGCCTCTACTCCGTGACTGACCAGCATGACCCGCTGCCTTGACCACGATATGGATAGCTGCAACATTTGCTTCTCTGTGGACCACCATGTTGAGAACCACGTGTTGAAGGGCAGACGTACGCTGACGACTTTTGGAGGTTGAATGCGCAGTCACCGGGCTAAGGCAAGGATTCCCGGCCCTTCTTTCGGGTCCCCTCCCGGTCCTATATGGCTCATGGAGGAGGGAACCCACACCTCTTCTAGCCTTGCCATGGCGGGGTTGCTTTCGTGGTGCAGGATGCCCAGGCCTGCCTCTTGGGGGTCAGTCGGGAAGCACCGCATCGGCAGTCTCCTCTTCGGTGGCGAAGGCTCCCTCGGGTGTTGTGTGTCGGGGCCAAGGGGGATTCCGGCCCTTCCTCCAGGTCCCCTCCTGGTCCTATACGGTCCATGGAGGAGGGAACCCCTCTTTTAGCCTTGCACGGGGAGTTTATTCTGCAGTGCAGGAGGCCAGGCCAGCCCCCTTGGGGGTCAGTCGGGATGCACCGCATCGGCAGCCGCCTCTTCGGTGGTGAAGGCTCCCTCGGTGTCGTGTTCCGAGGCTGAGCTGGCACCATCCTCTGTGTCATCTCTTGGCCCCAGCACCATGGGCTTTGAGTGTGGCGTCGTGATTGGCGTAGGGCCTTCTCTCGGCACTGCCTTTGATTCTGATGCTACTCGCAGCATCGGGAGTTCTTGCCGGCACCGGGGGTGGTGTTTTGTTAGTTTCTGGGCCCGCTGCCGGGGCTCGAGCCAGCGCAGTCTCTGTCCACGGTGCCGCTCGCTATGGCTATGAGAGTGTGGGAATGGTGCGTCAAGCACAAGGCTCTAATCTACGCAGTTTACCTGCCAGGAGTGCAAAACGAGCTGGCAGACCATCTCAGCAGAACAGAAACAGATCCTCATGAGTGGGGTCTCAGCGTAACCGTCATTCAGTCACTCTTCAAAGAATGGGGAACTCCAGACCTGGACATTTTTGCGTCCCCACTCAACACAAAACTGCACCTCTTCTGCTCCAGAAATCAAGGACCTGGCATTTGCTGTCAGGATGCGTTCAGGCTGCGGTGGACAAGATGCTTTCTATACGCCTTTCTTCCCCTTTCCCTAATTTAGAGGGTACTTCTCAAATTCGAGTCTCAGGTGGGCAGAATGATTCTCATTGCTCCCTTCTGGCCTCGGCAGATATGGTTCCCGCTGCTCAACAGTCTGTCGGAAACCCTCCCGGAGGCGCTTCCCCTTGAGATGAACCTTCTGACCTAGGGTCCCATGGTCCATCCCAATCTGAGGTTGCTTCACCTTCGGCTCCTGAAGAGATAGAGGTGAATAGGTTCAATGTTTCTCGTAAAGTTTCAGATATTATTCTGGCTGCGTGTAAGCCAGCCACTAGAAGAACCTACACAGCCAAATGGAAGCGTTTCTCTATCCGGTGTGCAAAATCCTCTTTGAACCCCTTTTCCTGCCCACCAAATAAAGTCTTAGAGTACCTTTTAGACCTCTCAAATTTCAGGTCTGCAGTACTCCGCAGTCAAAGTTCATCTTTGTGCCATTTCAGCATATCATGAGCCGGTATTTTCCATGTCACTGGCTCAGTTACCTGTAGTTAAGAGGTTTCTTATGGGTATTCTGCATACTAGACCTCCTATCAGATGTCCATTCGCAGCCTGGGACATTAACCTAGTGCTAGACATGCTCACTCGAAAACCATTTGAGCCTCTAGCTGCTTGCGAGTTGAAATTCCTCACTTGGAAAACGACCTTCCTGGTGGCCATCACTTTGGCCCATAGAGTTTCTGAAATACATGCACTGGTCACAGACCCCCCCAATACACTGTATTTCACAAAGACAAAGTGGTTCTTAGGACTCCCTAAGGTTGTCTCAGAGTTCCATCTAAACCAACCTTTAGTCCTGCCTACCTACTTTGCGAACTTCCAGAATGAAGGGGAGCGTACCCTTCATTCTCTGGATGTTAACAGAGCACTGTGATTCTATCTAGATAGAACAAAAGAAATTTGCAAGGCTCAACAACTGTTTGTTTCCTTCAGTGAGACACGGCTGGGTCAACCTGTCGCTATTAGATGCATTTCAGCGTGGCTGGTGGCATGCCTTCGCCACTGCTATTCTATGGCACAGGTTAAGCTGGAAGGCAGAGTGTACGCTCACTCTACTAGAGCAGTCATGGCATCTCTGGTGGAAATCTGCAACATGCCCATTGCAGATATTTGCAATGCGGCTACCTGGAACTCAGTGCATACTTTCATTAAGCACTACACCTTGGATGTCCATGCCAGACGACATCTGTCGTTTGGCAGGAGTATTCTTAACGGACTTCTGTCCAAAGTATGTGAGCTCTTTATTTTGTGCCGCCTGTGTCCGGGGGGTTACAGTGAACAGAAATTGAAATTACGTACCTACCGTAATTCTTGATCTTCTTGGACGAAGTCTCCACCACTCATTCACACTAATAGGATTTAAGCCGGAGGCGCTAGGACCCAGCAGGAGCAAACTTTTCAAAAGGGCCGGTGCTGCGAGGAGCGGCACCGCGAGCCCTGGCTCATGCGATAAAGACCATCTTGGCATTGAGCTCGGGTGATGGTGGGTGGGCGTGTGAATGAGTGGTGGAGACTTTACGTCCGGGAAGATATGGAAATTACATACCTAACATAATTCTTGATCTTCTTGGACGAAGTCTCCACCACTCATTCACACGCCCACCCACCATCACCCGAGCTCACTTCTCTGTTTATGGTCTTCACTCCATCAGTGGCTGGGCTGTGAAGACTTCATTGTTGACCCTTCTTACACGGGTCGTTCGAACTATCTCATGTCCGATTTTTAGGTTAGTTATGCTGCACCTCCTTGGAAAACAAGTACTGAGGCGGTTGGAGGGTCGATGCCAAGATGGTCTTTATCGCATGAGCCAGGGCTCGCAGTGCCGCTCCTCGCAGCACCGGCCCTTTTGAAAAGTTTGCTCCTGCTGGGTCCTAGCGCCTCCGGCTTAAATCCTATTAGTGTGAATGAGTGGTGGAGACTTTGTCCAAGAAGATCAAGAATTACGGTAGGTACGTAATTTCAATTTCTGTTCACTGTATCTGCAGGAGGCATTCTTTCACGTCCCAATCCGTCCGTCTCATTGGCGGTTCCTCTGCTTCAGAGCCGAAGGGACCCTATACGAGTTCCAAGCCATGCCGTTCCGCCTGTCATCGGCCCCACATGTCTTCACCAAATGCATTACAATGGTGGCAGCCCATGTCGGGGGGAGGGGGAATTTACCCCTACCTCAACAATTGGCTCCCAGCGGGAGGTGGAGAGGTCCAGGGACCTGGCCCTCCAGACCTGCTCCCAACTCGGCCTCCTGGTCAATGAGGCCAAGTTGGAACTTGTGCCTTCTCAGGTGATGTGCTTCATCGGGGCAGAGCTTGACTCTTGTCAAGCCAGAGCTCAGTTCCCGGTAGACAGGGTGGAGATTCTCTCCTCCTTTGCCCAGTCATTTCTGGTTGGGCAACTGTGCCCCTCCGTGGTCCATTGGGCCTGGTGGCACATGCTCTCCCCCCAGTGGATTCAGCGCCACAGTCATTTCAACCAGCTGATCAGTGTGACCCAGAAGAGGTGGGACACTCTCCAATGGTGGACCGCCCTAGATCGGTTGCAGGAAGGGATTCCATTTGTCCGCCCCAAGCCGATGGCCATTCTCATGACCAATGCCTCTCTCATGTGCTGGGGGGCCCACGGGCTCTGGGACCCCCCCCCCGAGGAGTCCCGATACCACATCAACCTGTTGGAGCTCAGAGCAGTCAGACTGGCACCTTTCACTCCTCAGTTCTGGGGTCAAGTGCTTCAAGTCAAGACGGACAACACCACGACCATCTACTACCTCAAACAGGGCGGCATGCACTCCCGTCTGCTTTGCAGAGAGGCGCTACACATCTGGACCCTCGTCAGCCATCTAGAGGCAGATCTCCTTGCCATTCATGTGGCAGGAGCCTCAAACCATCTGGCGGATGCTTTCAGGCAAGACATCCCATAAGTGGTCTCTCCATCCAGAGATAGCTTACAGCCAGCAGACCAACACAGAATGCTCAGACAAGAGCAAGGAGCACCTTGAAGGGGTAAAGGCTGCCTCCGTCTGCCAGCTTGATTTCATAGGGGTATTAGCCCGTCGACGTTCATCAACTGCCCCCACTACCCAAGCCCTGGCCCGCAATTTATAGGCCCTCCCCACCACATGACTTCCTAGTGCCACTTTTTCTAAGTTCCCCACTTCTCCTTTAGCAGGTTATACTCACCAGCCACTAGAGGGTATTCCTTGCACAGCTTCCCTACCCACTCTTAATCTCAGTACTCTTTTCTACTCTCCTACTTCTCTACCTACACCAACCACTATACTGCTCTCTCTTCTATCCCTACTTGGCCCAACTCACTGCCCATACCCCCTACTACTAACTGGGACAACCCATCTGCCATCAAGCCACTCTACCCCCCTCCTGACCATCTTCCATTCCCCTTGCAGCCACTAGGAGTTGCTATTTCACCCCTCCATCCTGTGTCTGACCCAGCCCATTCCCAGCCATCCCAACTGCCTGGATTACCATCTTTCCCAGGCCCTAAGGACACCTGCCCCCAGGGTATTTGAACCTGGTACCCTGTTCACCAAAGTCTGCAGCCCTACCATTACCACACTGTGGCAGTCACACTCTTGGAAGTTCAGCCTAGACCCTTATACATTTCCTCCACTCCACCAGCAAAAGACACCATGGGTGCCAATCCACCACTGCTACGCCTGGCTATTTCGGCCCTCCTGGTACTGGCCTTTCTCCTGCCAGACCACACTCACTGCACTCAGAGTACCATACCCCCTGACTATTCATTGGTTTCTCGACCCCCACCCACACTGGACTCAAACCCGGGGCCCTGCTACCCTCCTCCTGGCAGCTCACCTGACTCCTCTGCCTACCCAGGATCCCTCTGGACCCACCTCCTTACTGCTACTCCCACCCTTCACGTCCTACCCATTCATTGCACCCCTGCGGTTGTGCCCTCATGCAGTCGGCTAGCTAAGGATGCCTATTACCACCACCCTTTGGTTAGAATTATCACTGTATTACTACTACTACTCTGGAAATGCCACCCCAGCCCGGGCCCAAGACATTATCCTCAGGGCTCTGCTTAGCCTCCCTGAACATCTGCAGCTTGTTGAAAAAATGTGCTGCACTCTAGTGTTGGGTCATCCAACACCAACCCAACATTATTGCCATAGTGGAGACTTGACTTTCCAAATCCACCCCCGGTTCCTTCATCTCACTCCCCGGGTACACCCTGTATCGGGAAGATCTAGTAAGCAAAGGAGTGGGTGGATGTGCTGTCTTCATACGTGACACCGTTGTTGGCCATGGGCTTCCCGCTCCCAAGCTCTAAAACAGAGCTCAGGCCCTCACTCTCAAAATCATCCCTGATCCCACTAGGGGTCCGCTCTATATTTCAGTCTCCTACATTCCTCCAAGGAATCAAAACCCAGCAATCTTGTCACTCACTGAGCATCTCTCAACTCTCCCTCACAAAGCTGAACAAGTCATATTAGGGGAACTTAACGTCAACTGGTTTGGTACCTCTGCTTCACAAGCAAGGGATTCCTTCGCTGCCCTTGACATGACCCAGTTAGTCTCCCAGCCTACTGGACTCAACCCCACCAGTGGAACCAGCACCCTCTTGGACATCATAGTCTCTAACCACCCACAAAATGTCTAGGATATTACAATCCTTTCGGACTCCTTAAGCGACCACTCCCCTATCCTCTTCCTCTGGTCCTCTTCCACCACCAAACCAGTGTCTCAATCCACTCCTCGCAGGTGCTTCTGCCCAGGTGGCCTTAAAAAACTCAAGTAATATCTCACCAAGATTGACTGGTCCTCCATCAGCCACGACCCTAGCATCGACGCTGCGCTCAACCTCTTCACTCAGGCTTTTAACAAGGCATGTGATCTCTATGTGCCACTCACCAGGCACCACACAAAAAAACAAAATGCACCGTGGGTCACCCCGTCCCTGCTCCAAAAACCTCAGAGAGGGCGATAACCTCTGGCATATTGCTGCGGAGTCAGGCAAAGTGGCGGATAGGCAGTCCTACAATGCTGCATGCAATAAGTGCACATGGGCCATCTGCAAGGCCAAAGCAGACCACTACCAGTAATACTGTAATACTCTGCCCAGTGCCTGCTCCTGCAAAATTCTTCTATATGCGGATAATGCCATTCTCTTCACCTCACACCATAAGTCTGCCTCACTCCAGGACTCTCTCCAACTCACCTTTAACCAAGCTGAAAAGTGGTTCAAGGATCATAGACTTGTTATTAATCTAAAAAAGACTAAGTCAATGCTTTTCACCCACCACCAAAATAAGTCCAGAAATGCCTCCCTCCTAATCCTTCCCGGCACACAGCACCCTTTAGAGCAAGTGTCCACCTATAAATACCTAGGGTTTTCCTTTAACACTGCCCTCACTTTCCATCCCTACATTAATGCCCACTTGTGTGCCACTAACTCCCAGCTAGGCCTTCTCTACCACTACAAGGACTGCCTTCCTCCCCATGCGCTCCGGTTGGCCATCACATCCTCTGTCCTGTCCCTAGTGAAATATGGCCTGCCAATATACAGTGCTGCTGATAACACTGCACTTAAGAAAATCCAAATCTCTGTAAACAAGGCCTGCAGGCACCTGACCGGAGCACCCAGGCTCACCCATACTTGCCTACTCTATTCCACCGCAAACCTCCTCAACCTCGAAGAAAGACTACACTACCAGACCTGCCTACTAGCCAAGAAAATTTTACTTTGGCTGTTCCATCCCCCCAATGGGTGGCTGCCTCCCTTCAACACGCCACTCCCACAGTGGCCACCTGCAGCTGAGATAAGGCCACCTTGTGCCTAGAACCAGGACCTCCCTAGCTCAGCGATCCTTCTGCTACAGGGCTCCTTCCTGATTCAACTCCCTCCCAGTCAACATCACCAACACTCTCAAAATTGGTCCCTTTAAAATCACCCTTCAAGACCACCTTTCCAACACATGCTACTGTAAATGCAACTAACTACTGCTCGCGCCTTGTCCCCTTGCTTCTAACGACTCCTGCCATCCAGCTCACTCCAGTGCTGACAATGTCCTCCGGACAGCCCCCCCCCAACCCTTCTTCTCTGTCCCCCATGCCGCTTATACCCACTCCCCTCTGGATATCTGTATTACATACTGCACCTACAGTCACCATTCTGCACAATATTAAGCCGGCCAAAGGGAAACCTATCTTTAGTTGCTCCAACCTTGCAAATATTGTCTTTCCCTGCCCTCATTGTTACTGCATAGCAGGGCTTTTTTTATCTTTCGCATTTAGACTCTTACGTTACCTATGTAAATAGATTGTACATAATGCTTTGTAACACTATAATCTATGTATCGCTGTCTGTATCTGGAACGTTGTATATTTTTTTTGTCCCCTGTGATGAGGTGCCTTTGTAAACGAATATCTGGCTCAAAGGTTGTAAATCCAATTTGTACAAATAAATGTTCTCCCACTGGGGCAAACCAATGGTGGACCCATTTGCATCCAGGGACAACATCAAGCTGAGGCTGTTTCATGCCCGCCCCCTCAGCAGGGCTGACTGCAGGGGGGTGCCTTTTCGAGTCCGTGGATTCCAGGCCTCTTCTACACCTTCCATCCATTTCCCTTGATCCACAAGGTGTTGCTCAAGATGAGGAGGGACAAGGCGAAGGTGATTCTGGTAGCCCCAGACTGGCCACACCAGTTCTTGTATCCAGATCTCCTCAGCCTCAGCTGCATGCCCCTGGGGTGGCTTCCAGCACACCTGGACCTCATCTCAGTCAACCAGGGGAAGGTAATCCATCCGGACCTTCAATCCCTGCACCTCACAGCCTGGTACCTGAGTGGTTAGAGTTCCAGGCTTTGGCTCTTTCCGAGGATGTCCTCACCATGGTGGAGACATCCAGAAAGGAATCGACCAGGAAATGTTATGCCTTCAAATGGAAAAGGTTTTCCATTTGGCGTCAGGGCAAGGGCCTGGACCCTTTGTCCTGTCCGGTGGCTAAGATTATTGACTACCTTTGGTCTTTGTCCAAAGGGGGTCTTTGGTCATCGACCATTAGGGTGCACCTGGCAGCTATCTCTGCTTACCAGACGAGGGCTGGGCAGCCAATATTGGCCCAGGAGACCGTGGTTGGGCGCTTTTTCAAAGGCCTGGATCACATATCCCTTCCAGTGCGTGAACCTCCACCTCCATGGTATTAACTGCTGGTACTGACAAAGCTCATGGGTAAGCCATTTGAACCAAAGCACAAGTGCGCATTGTCACACTTGTCAAAGACTGCCTTCCTGGTGGCTATCACGTCTGCCAGAAGGACAGGGGAGCTCCAGGCGCTTTCAGTGAACTCCCCTTATCTGGTCTTCCACAAGGACAAGGTTGTCCTAAGGCCCCACCCGAAATTCCTTCCGAAGGTGTGTCAGAGTTTCACCTTAACCAGGTGTTAACTCTGCCAGTATACAACCCTAATTACACCTCAGAGGCCGGGTACAGGCTCCATACTTTAGACCTGAGACAGGCTCTCTCCTGTTATAAGGAGAGGACGGGGAAAATTCAGGGAGAGGTTCGCCAGCTTTTTGTCACCTATGCTGAAGCCACTTCTGGCAGACCTGCAGCAAAACGGACCATTGCAAGGTGGATTATATCTTGCATAGGTCTGTGCTATGAGTTGGCAGGCATGAAGTCTCCCAGAGGGATAAGAGCTCATTCTACCCGCCATACCGCTGCATCGGTGGCTGCTTCCAGGGACATCCCTGTCCAGGAAATCTGTCAGGCTGCTACCTGGAAGTCGGCAATCACCTTCATTACCACATCGACCTTGAGTCACTCCGGGATGCTGGTTTTAGGGCCTCAGTTCTCCAGTCTCTGTTTCCCAAGTAGGGAGTGTGCACCTTGCCTCCTTTCTCCCGGAGAACTGCTAGGAGTCTGTCAATAAGTGTGGATGAACAGCATATCCACGATCCTAGAAAAACAGGTTACTAACCTGTAACAGTAGTTCTAGGAGTGGTATATGTTATCCACATGGACCCACCTGACCTCCCCAGCTGCAGACGCACAACACCTGGCTTCCAGTGGGCTAAGAGCTGGTGTAATGGGGCAGAGTCGAGGGTTATACCACCCGGGTGGGTGAGAGGAGTCAGCTTGAAGACTTCCGGTGATCCTTAAAGGGGAAAGGGACATGCCAATAAGTGTGGATGAACAACATATACCACTCCTTGAACTACTGTTACAGGTGAGTAACCTGTTTTTACGGTAGGTATGTAATTTCCATTTTTTGTCCCCGTTGGTTTCCACTTTGCCCTGATCCCACCAGTAGGGCTTCTGTTTTAACAAAATAAAAGCAAAACCCACTACCTAGACCCCACCCACCCCCTTTTTCTCTGGTTTTATTGTGGTGTTCTTTTTCTATCCTATATCCTTTTCTCTATCCCTTGGGCAACCTTGCCCCTCTCCTCTTTTTTTCTTCCACTTTGTTTCTGTCCTGGAGACAGAACTGAGGTGTGCAGTCGGCCGGCATTGGTTACTGGCCAGTCCCAAGCACCACATCATATATCTACCTCGTGGGCAGCACTGATGTTGGCCCCTAGCTCTATGTTTTTTGCTGCCCTGGTGTCCTAGTACCTCTGGCATAGACCCATATGTGGTAATAACTGGTGAAGATATTCTGGAAGATCAACAATTATGGTGAGTACATCATTTTCATTTCTTGAGGAGTTAGAATTTTCTGGATTGGATCTTTCAGAGGAAGTCCTGAAGGTGCTTAGGGTTTCAAGGAAACCTGCTACCAGGAAAACGTATACCTCTAAGTGGAAAAGATTTTCTTACTGGTGTACCCCAGAAAGACAACCCCAGTAGAGGTAGGGTTACCTTTAATCCTGGAATATCTAGTGCACCTTTAGTCGTTAGGGCTACTGCCTTCAACGTTAAAAGTGCATTCAGCAGCAGTCTCGGCATACATATCAACTGGCAAGGGAAAATCTCTGGCCTCACAACCCATTTTCAGAAGTTTTTTTAAAGGCCTCTGCCACTTGTACCCACCAGTGAGGGACCCAGTCCCACCTTGGGACCTCAGTGTACACCTTGCCCAGCTTGTAGAAGCTCCCTTTGAGCCTATGGAAGCTGTTGACCTAAAGTATTATTTACTTATTTGGAAAATGTTTCACCAGGAAAGACAACATGAGCTGTAAACAGCTTGTTTCCAGAAGCGTCCTAGGTGTGTGTGTGTGTGTGTGTGTTTTGTTGGTTTGTACAAGAATTGGGAGAACAGGCAAACACATAGCAATAACAGCAGTATAAGTACAATTACTAAAACAAAACAATGTAGTACAATTACAGAGCAGAAATAACCCAGAAAAACCGACCAGGGTTAACAAAACCATGTTTGGATTTAACATAAATTGCAACGACCCAAGAGCAGGTGATCCAGTAGGGTAAAGGCTAGAGGATGGATAACACATTTGAAGTGCTAGAAGTAGAAGGCTGAGCACATGACTTGGAAGTGCTATTGTATACGCAAGGGAGGGCAGTTATGACAAGTGGGGAAGTGGACAGGCAAGGGGTGAGGGTGGGGATGGAAGGGGGAGAGAGGGACAGCAAGACCTAACCCCTTCAGGATGCTGAGAACCCTGCAAGGGGGACAGGACCAGGCAGAAAGGGAGGGGAGAGAAAGGGAGCCGGGAGGTAGAGAAGAGAGGGGGGAGGAACAGGAGGAGAGGAGATAGATAGGGAGGTGGGCAGGTGATGGATTTGAAAGTGGGAGGAAAGGGAGACACAATCTATACCCTTTCAGGATGCAGAGAACCCTGCAAGGGGGTCAGGATTAGAAAGGGGGTAGAAGAGAGGGAGCCAGGATCTATATCCCTTCAGTATGACAGAGAACCCTACAAGGGAGGACAGGACCAGGCAGAAAATGAGGGGAGATAAGGGGAGCAGGAAGGAGGAAGAGGGGTGGAATGTGGCCAGGTGACCAGAGGAGAGGGATAGGAATAGGGAAGCTGGAGAAAATAGGGGTAAACTAGGAAAGGAAAAAGGGAGAGCATCAGTGTGGGGGGGTAGTGGGTGGGGAAGGACAGCAGTAGAGTGTCTAAATAGCACAGTAGGTTATGGACAAAAGTATGTCACATTAAAAACCATGTCCCTAGTTGCAGTAACTTCTGCCAGGAGGGTAAGCAAATTACAAGCACTCTGCACAGAGCCAGACTACATAATCCCTCATAGGGATAAGGTGGTTCTTTGAACCAACAGAAAATTTCTATCCAAGGTGATATCTGAATTCTACCTGAGTTAGTCAGTGACCCTCCCTGTACTTTATCTAGGACATTACAGTCCAGGTGAGGAAAAGTTGCTTAGCCTGGACCTAAATCAAGTTCTGACTGTTTACATGGACCAGGCAAAGATGTCAGGTCTCAGTACCTAGCTTTTTGTTACCTATGGTGAGACTGGCAAAGGCAAAGCAGCTACAGATCTGAAGCATGCTGGATAGTCTCTTGCACTCACTTCTATTATGAGAAAGCTGGGAAGCTGCCACCAAGAGGCTTAAGGGGACACTCCACAAGGGGGTACCACTGTCTCTGTGGCATCCTCAAGGGGCATTTCATTGTTGCACATTTACAAAGCAGCTACCTGGAAAACAGTACACACCTTAACAGAACACTACTTTTTGGACAGATAGTCCAGAAGGGATGCCAGCTTGGAAGTGCTGTCTTGCAGAACCTTTTTCCTAACTAGGTTCTGGACCCAACCTCCCAAGGTACTGCTGTAAAGTTTTGCTAAAGTGTAAATATGAAGTGAGGGATTCCTGGGGTTAGTAGAAACATATTACACACCTTAGTAATGTTTCTTCTCAAGAGGTCCCGCTCTATGTTTACACTTCCTAACATGCCTCCCCTTCCAGAATCTGAAATAGATTCCCGCAAGAATCTGTTCTTTTTTTATTGAGGTTGCTTGAGCATTACTATTGCAGTTCCTACAATTGTAAGTTGGTTATTACTGCTTGCATGCTAATTTTTCTCAAGTCTGCTTTCAATTTCTTTGGTATTATTGAAATTCTGTTCATATATTTTTTTTTAACTTGCTGGTTTCCCCCTCAGAGACCGGCAGACCACCACTGACCCAACCCGCAATTCACTAGTTAGACCCTCAATGAGCTGACTATGCCCCATCAGGTGTGGTTGGGGATGAAATCCCCTAGTTCCTTTGTGCTTGTCGGGTCCCCGTTGTGGCCTTGCAGGTCAGTTGGTGAGGGGCACTTTTATCTGCCGAAGGCTGTCCCTCGCCGGCTTCTGATTTTGTCCCCTGGTAAACCCCATGGAGACATGGCTGTGCCGTAATGTCAAGGCTCATGCCGATGTCAGCTACTCCTCTCTGTGCTTCTGCGGCACCGAGCTGCCATGCCCCCAGTCGGTCCAACATCTGGCCTCCCCCCCCCCGGGGAGATGAGCTGTCCTATGGACACTCAGTCTGCCGTCCCTGGCCAGCCTTCAACACTCCAGGCTTGTTCCCGAACCCAGGTCGCTGGCGTTGCAAGCGGTATCGCCGCAGTCCAGCCCACATTTTTTTTTTTTTTAAGCATTTTCTGGTAGCCTGTTTAGCTAGTATCACTAGTCGCTGCTACACCCTAGCTTGGAAACAGATCTGAGTAATAGCCAGGGTGGAGCAAAGGTGCAGAGTTTGAACCTACATTCCAAATCCTAAAATTTGCATGGGTTCAATTCTCCAGGGTGTCGGTCTCAGTTGAAATGACTAAGTGTAAACATAGTGAGGGATCCTTTAAGAAGAAACATCATTGCTATGGTGAACAAGTTTTTCTTCTGTGTCGTTCCTCTTTGTTACAGGGTTATTCAAAACCTTTGGGAAATGCATGCCTTCCTATTAGGGACACCAACACATACACACAAAGGTGTGATATCACCATTAAACCTAGGCCCCCCTCAACATTCTATCAGGCAGTTACTGCAAGACCTTTCCCAGTTCTATGTCAATTGAAGAATAAAAAGAAATATTAATGCAGTATCTGGTTGTGGGGAGGGGTGCATCTAACAATACAGGAGAAAACTGGTGATCCAGAATGCTTGGTGCTGTGGTCTGGTGGTGAGAGCACTAGCTTGGGAACAAGAAGATCGCAGGTTCAGACCTCATCAGAGCTGAAATACTCACTGTGTGACCTTGAGCAAGTCACTTAATTTCACAGTACTTCTTACCACCCAACTGTGGAAATGGGTAGACAAAGAACCCTGCCAGATAAGAGATGTTGCATCTGTGCAGGGCTATCCTGGGTAAATAAGTTGTATAAAAATGAATCAAACGGTGTTGGTTCAAAGTGTTTGCTATTTATTTAGTTTTTACCAGGGAGGTGCACTGGACAATACAAAGCCTATTTTCAGGCACAACCTGGGAGCTGAACAACATCAAACAGTATCAGTGTTACAAAGGCACAGATTGTACAGACATCAGCAGTAAAGGCGAAACATTTCAGTAATGCAAAAAACATAGCAAATACAGCATGTGTACAGAAGAGAGCAACAGAAATGCAAGTAACAGCAGCAAATACAGTGCACAGCTATAGCATGATCTGCTTGTTTCAGAAAGAAGTGTACTACAGTGGTTGCAGCAGCAGAGAAATGTGTGATTCTGTGTTAAAAATCCATGATAAACCTGTCTTGCTGACCAGATCCCAAGTCCGGAGTAGAAGCTGGCAAGGAGGGTTCACAGCATTCTTTGGGCACTCCTGAGGAGGAGGAGGGATGCTCGTTGCAGCATTCTGGCAGCTTCTGTTGGTGGAGGTACCTCTGACAACACAGGTGACCATGTGCTATCGGCCATCCTACTCCCCCAAGTCAACCGTGGCTTGTGCCAGTCAATGGAAGGGTGGGGGAGAAAAGGTGGAAGTGTAACTGATAAGTTAGATGACAGCCTCACAGTCCTCCCCGCCAACAGACACACACACCCACACCCCACCCCAGCACACCATAAAGGGGCCCCTCCAGCCAGTATCCCCAGCAGTATTGTTCTTCCTCCAGGTTGTGGGGAGGCCCCCAGCAGGGGTAAGTCAGCACTAAGGAGGATGCCAAAGGAGAAGGAAGTGCACCTCTACCACGAGCAGCAGGGAAAGCGATGGATGCCTGGAGTGAGGTGCTGGTGGGCACAGGAGAAGAATACACATCTGTTTAAAAAAAAAGTAATGAGGGAGAAGCAGCCCGCCCCCCAAAAACACGAGCAGGGTACTGCATCTCACATTGACTGTCCAGAGTAAACTAATCCTATGAAATGGGAAATGCTGAGAATGAAATAACCATGCTGTGTTCCCTGGTGATGTGGAAACAGTATACTTTCACATGCTCTTGGGACAGTCCTGATATTTCTGGTTTAAAAAAAGCAAATAGACAGACATGCATGTTTACTATTTCAATGCTGCTGTTCTATGAGCCTTCTGCTATGTGAAGAGAAGCTTCCTAAAAGGGCCTTCTCCAGGGCTGATGATCAGTGCAACAGGAATGCACACACAGCTGGAGTCTGTAAAATCAAACTTACCCCCCAAGTAATAAGTGCATCAACTGGACACTGCAGACCATGGGGGACCTCTCAAATGCTGTTTTCCTCTAGCTTCCCAGGTGGTAGCAGGGGGCTCAGCCCACCAGAGGCCCCCCGTTTTGTATTTCCAAATGCTGGCGCACTAGATTTATGACCAGTTGTACAGCTGGATGGAATACTCACTGAAAATGGTGCATCTGCTCACCTAGCGGCAGTTTTGTCTTGTGCTGCTCTATGAAGAATTAGTGGCACTGAATTTTCGAACAAGCACTGGGGACTTAACGTCAGTGAAGCAAGCAGGAAACCTTGGCTAAAGCATGAAGATTTAACTTGTCCACCTGTGGAGCAGTCAGTCTTGACAAGTTCTTTTCATCTCACCCTGGTTGTGTTTGCTTAGATTGCAAAGAGCACACACAGCAAACAAAGCACTTGCACTGCAGGCTCTGCAGTTATAGCAATGGATCTTATCTGTGTCAATCTTCACCATTCATCACATAGGGTACTGACCGGAGGCTAGGACCCTGCGGGAGCAATTTTTTTTTTTTTTTTGGTAGGTGGAGCCAACGCGCGCTCAGCACCGCCCTCGAGGCCAACGTTCCACGTGACGCTCGCGGGTTGGCCGTTAGGCGCCTCCTGCCTTCCAGTTTGTCTCCTGCCGTCAAGGTTACCTCGTGGGAAACTTCTCTCTGCTGATGTCCGCCTACCTTGTAGTTCGTTTAAGAATGTGTTTTCAACAACAAAGTCCGTCGGTTCCTGCCGGTTCTGTTAGCCACTCGACATTGCCGGTAAGACCTTTCCATTTTTTTTTTTCTTCCAGCGACGTCGAGTCTTTTTTGTATTTCTTTCTGAAGGTCGTGTCTAGGTTGGAGGGCAAGAAGACTTCGAAGACGGGTCGGCCCCCCATGTGGCCGAAAATTCACCATCACCGACCAGCACGACCATTGCCTTTTGTGTCTTGGCCCGCTTCACGACATGGATTCGTGCAATGCCTGCTTCTCCATGGATCGCCGGGGTCATCGAACAGCGCGCTTGGAAAGTGGTGTGAGCTCCGCCAACTTTCGAGGGTCGGGTGTGCACTTGTTGGGCCAAGCCACTCTCTCTCGGCCTTTCCTCCGGTCCCCTCCCAGTTCTATATAGACCGAGGAGGAGGGAGCCTCAGCTTCTAGTAGCCTAGTCGTGGCCGAGGCTTCTCCCGCGGTGCAGGAGGCCCAGTCCATTCCCTTTGGGGGGTGGGAGGCACCGTCATGGCAATCACCCCTTCAGGGGCGAAGGCTCCCCCGGTGTCGGACCCACAGTTCGCAAGGCCCGGGTCGACGCCATCGGTCGGTACTGTTTGGGCCTCTGCGCCATTTGCGGTGCCGTGGACCCTGTGGTGTCATCGGTGCTGGTCTGTTGTGCGGCGCCATGGCTGCTGTCGGCACCGTGGGAGTTGCTACAATGCCGTCTTTTTCTTCTCCTCATCTCGGCGCCGAACAAGGGCATGGCGCCGTGAGGAATTCAGAAGGCATGGTCGGAGCAGTCGTCGGCGCCGCCTCTTCTCTTGGTGCCATTCACGACACTGTGGAGTGGGTCGGTGCCGTGGGGGTTTCTGGCCTTGGCGCCGTCGGAGCTGTTGGCGCTGTCTCTGCCCTTGGCGCCACTTGCGGTGCCATGGCAGGTTCCGACTCCAAGACTGCTGTTCGGGCCAGAGCCATCTCTTCTTCAGCCACCGTTCGTGGTGCCCGGGGAGGGCACTGGCACCAGCTCGGGTGCAGTCTCCTTTTCTGGCACCCTGTATGGAAAAGATGGTGAGAGGTGCCCACCTACAGTTTGGCACAGGGCCTCAGCCTCCACTTCTTCGGAGGAAGAGTCAGGCTCTGAGTCAGACGAGCAGTCTGGCTCCCTGGAACTAGCTGCTAGTGTGGGTAGCCTAGTGGTGTCTTCAACGGACCGGAGTCAGCCCCCCTCTGAGGAGTGGCCGGTGACTTCCGAGGCTGGGGTCAGGGGCGTTGACCAGCGGACAGTGGTGCAGGTCACCATTGCACTGCAGCCTGGCCTTGGAGGATTCGCTGACCCCTCAGTGGTGGTACCCCCTCAGGTGGTGTGCCTGGACCACCCAACTTTGGGGCCGACCAGAGCACCTACCAGAGAGGAGGGTACTGTGCCTTGGATAGCTCCTTCGGGTGCTGACCAGGGCTGTCAGCTACCTAGGCTGGCCATCTCGAGGAGGAGGAGGGCACTCTCGGACTCCGAGGGGTCGAGGGGCATGGGGTCTGCACTGAGGCCTTTTTCGGGGGCCCACCCGGGCTCTGGAAGAAGCTGCAGTGCGGATTTCCGCTCTTCCCCTTCGCTGTCTTTGAGAGAGCCCCATTCTTTTGAGGTAGGGGACCATCCTTCTGGACCTATACGGCCCTGGTCATCTCACAGGGGGGATTCTTCCGGGCACAGCCAAGGCAGTTCTGAAATGGTTGTTCAGCTGTCGTCTGTGGAGTCTTCCGGAGCACCTTTATCCTGTGGCACTCCTTGTCCTCTCCCTAGCCCAGGCGGAGGTCAGCCGACTTCTCGGCTCTGTCCCCATCCCTCTGCCGCAGTCTCCTGCGCTCCCAGGCATCCTTGGTCCTAGCAGGCGTCTCTTCTGGGAGTAGTTTAGGGCCGTGGCTGCTCGTTTTTCTGCTTTTGTCAGGGCCATGGACAGGCAGGTTTTTCAACCTCCTCCCGAGCAGCCATCCTCTGAACAGTCAAGGTCCTCTAACTCCTCATCCCCCTCTTCTGGGGGTGAGGAACCTTCTGTCCACATCTCCCCAGCTGCTGATCTTGCAGAGTATCAGCGATTCCTCATGAGGATGTTGGAGGACCTGCATCTCTCCCCTGCCACTCGGAATAATCCAGAGCACTCGGTGCATGCCTTTTTTTAGGCGATTTCAGTGAGGACACCCTTGTGGTTCCTCACTGGCCTGCTACCTTTAGGGAGGCATCATTGAGTTCCTGGCAGAGACCCTTCTCAGGAGTCCCCTCCCCTAGGGATCTTTGCCAGTGGTATTGCGCCCCCTCCCCAGAGTCTCCAGGTTCCATGCCTCATCCTCAGTCAGGATTGATGCAGCAGAACACTCCCAATGGGCTTCGCACCCTCCACCGTGACCGGCCCCCAGATCAAGACTCCTCAGATTTTGACTTCTGGGGTAGGAGGACTTTCTACTCGGCACAGTTGCTGCTTTCTGTTTCTGCACATCAGGCCCACAATGCAGCCTATGACAGGTTCTTGTGCTGCAGGCTGGGTCAGCTCCTATCCTCTTTGTCTGACACGAAGCAAACCAGACAAGCCATTGCTCTCTCTGCATGTGGCCTGGAGCTAGCAAGGCACCAAGCAAGGGCATTGTATTTATTTATTTATTTAAGTCTAGGATTACATAATACCTTTGAGCCGAGGCTCTTTTACAAAGGTTCCACGTCACAAGTACAGAATAATACAGTTTTTGGAATTACAGAGTTAGACCGTCATGACACCAAGTGGTTATAACAACTTGGTTACAAGTACAAATTACACGACATATTACAATAACAATAGGAGGTGTATTAAAACATAAGTGAGGGGGAAAAGGGAGAAAGGGGTGGTACAGAGTATAGCAGCCTAGAGGGCTTTGTCAGGTCAGAGTATTTGAGTGTAAAGTTGAGCAAGGGAAAAAATAGGCAATAAAGAAACGCTAGGAGCGGGGTCAGCATGGGCAGCGGAGGGTAGGGGAGCTGCAGGAATGATGGGTGCTCAGCTAAGGCAATCACAGGTACTAGGAGCCACAAGGGATTTATGGAGCTTCGTTTTGAAGGCGCCCTGAGTCATGACGCAAGTGAGGTAGCTACCAGGGTTGTAGGCACAGCGATCTGCACT
Organism: Neoceratodus forsteri; assembly: GCA_016271365.2. NCBI lineage: Eukaryota > Metazoa > Chordata > Ceratodontiformes > Ceratodontidae > Neoceratodus > Neoceratodus forsteri. The sequence continues at coordinate 948,876,712 of CM028137.1, forward strand.
AGGCGGACGGTATGGCTAAGTCTTTCCCAGTTGTCACCCTTGGCCCGGCGTAGGGTGAATAACTCTGCACACCAGATGACCTATCTCTTCTCCCGTATAGCAAGACAATGTTTGTTGGGGCAACTTCCTTCCCCCACCGCGGGGGCCCCATCTCATTCTCCCCACTCTTGGCCACCCACTGAGAGCTAAAGGACTTTGTCCTTTAGGGTTTTAAAAGCCCCCTACGGGGGGACTCGGTACTCACCCATATGAGATGAATGGTGAAGACTGACACAGATAAGATATGAAAATTACATTCTTACCGTAGTACTTAAGTCTTTCTGTGTATCTTCTCCATTATCCTAACCCCACCCGCCCTCTCCCAGGGCCTCAGTCTCTGGATCCCCTCCCTCTCTGTGCCTTTCCTTGCCCCCCTTCCCTGTCTTGGGGGTGATGCTGGGGCATGGTGTGGGATGGTATGACTCGGGGTAGAGTGATCAGGATGGGATGGTATTCCCTCTTCAGTGCTCTGCTTCACTTCTTTGGAGTGAGAGAGGGTAGTTGCCCTCCATCTTCGCCTCCTCCTTTCTCTCTTTCAAAATTTTAGTTTCATGTCCTCTGGATAAGTCTTTAAGCTCATTTATCCCAACTAAAAATTGTCATTGTTACATATGAGAGGGGACAGAACCTCTGTTCCTGTCCTCTAAAAATAGCCATCTTCTGCTTTAAAGGAGTTTCTTTGCCGGTGATTCTGGGCCTTGAATTCTGGTAAATAAGCCTCTTGGCTACTCCTTGCAGTTCCTATACAATCTAGAGACAGGACAGAATCCAACATGTTCTGATTCTCTGTTTCCCCTCTCATGTCAAGCATTTATTTCTCAAAAATGTCCTACTCTTCCCTAACTCTCACCCTATTTTCCAGAGATTGGGCCCCCCTCCCAAGCTCCCTAGCTTTAGTTTCTCTCTTAATCTGTCCTCTCAGTCGTTTCTCATTTTGATTTTATGTCTTTTCCTTTCTCTGTCCCTTGGACTCTCTTGTCCCACCCTCCCAGCCCTCCTTTTCCTCACCTCTCCGGTGACTCAGAACTGGCAGGCAGGCGGACTCGACAGCGCCTAATGGCCAACCAAGCAGCGCCACATGGAGCGTTGGCCTTGAGGGCGGTGCCAAGAGCATGTCGGCTCCACCTACAAAAAAAAAAGCTCAGAGGTGCTCAGCCCGGCCAGTACCCATATGTGATGAATGGTGAAGATAGACAGATCATAATTATGGTAGATACGTAATTTTCATTTGTGTTTTGGGGAGTCCTGATAAATGCAAATACCCTTAAACATGGCAAAAGAGAATAGCTGATAACCTTACCTGTGTCAGTCTTCACCATTTGTCACCTGTGGGTATGTGGCTGGAGGTCACGACCCTGGAGAGCTTTTTTTTTTAGGATGGGCAGAGTCGACGCACTGTCGGCGTCACCCTCCAGGCCGACTCAATGCGTGGTGCTAACAGGTTGGCCGTTAAGTGTCGACTCCACCCTCCTGCCAGTTCATCTCCCACTGTAGAGGTCGCACCTCGTGAGGAGCTACTGTGCAAGAGGCCTACTGCTTCTACCGCGTCGATGCCAAAAGTCTCTGATACCGTGTAATTCTTCCTGCCGGTTCAGTTTTCGCCACCACTTGATGCTGCTGTGGTAAGACTGTTCCTTTTTTTAGTTGTCAGCGACGCTGAGTGTTTTGTTTAGCTTGTTTTGTCGTGGATCATGTCTCGGTCGGGGGGCAAGAAATCATTGAAGATGGGGGCAGCCCCCTACGCAGCAGTGCCCGTGTGGCCACAAGTACACCGTCACCGACCAGCGTGACCGTTGCCTCGCGTGTCTTGGCCTGCTTCACAATGTGGATTTGTGCAATGCCTGCTTCTCCATGGACCGTCGTGTCATTGAGCAATGCATGTAGAAAGTTAGACAAGCTCTGCCGACTTTCGGGGGACAGGCGCACACTCGGGCCAAGCCACGGTCTCTTGGCCTTTCCTCCGGGTCCCCTCCCAGTTCTGTATGGACCGTGGAGGAAGGGGCTTCTGCTCCTAGTAGCCTCTCCATTGCAGAAGCCCCTTCTGCCGTGCAGAAGGCCCAGTCCGTCCCCTGGGGGGGAGGGCAAGAGGCAGCACACTGGCAATCTCCCCTGGTGTTGTTTCCTCAGGCTGGGAAGCCTGGGTTGGTACCATTCTCAATGCCATCTGTCTGTGCCGTCTTCGGCCTCGGTGCCGTTCGTGGTGCTGTGGGCCCTGATGGCGCTGTGGTCAGTGCCGGTCCGTCGCTCAGTGCCATCTCCACTGTCAATGTCGTTCGCGGTGCCGATGGTGCTGACAACACCGTGGGAGGTTCTATAGCGCCGTCTTTGGCGGCCTCTCGTAAGCGGCACCAAGGCTGAGGACAGTGCTGTGTCTAGCTCTGGTGCCGCTTGCGGCGCCTAGCGAGCACATGGCCCGTGGGGATGTCATCCTTGGCGTTGCTCGTGGTGTCGAGGGACCGGTCTGTGCCATTGTCAGTGTCATCCCTGATTTCGGCACCGCGAGTGGTGCTGTGGGTCGGGACGGCACCGTGGCAGACATCAACTCTTCTTCTGCTACTGCCCTCGGTGCCGTGTCTTCTTCCAGCACCGTTCGTGGTGCAGTTGGAGACTTCAGCGCCGGCTCTGGTGCAGACACATGGACTGGTACCCCTTTTGGTCGGGATGGCAGTGGGCGTCCACGTACTGTCTGGCATCGAACTTCGGTCTCTACCTCCTCAGAGACGGAGTCTGAGTCTGATTCGGACAGGCTGTCCGACTCTTTGGAATTGGCAGTCCACGTGGACACCCTGATAGTTTCCGCAGCTGACCGGAGCCAGCCCCCCTCTGAAGAGCGGACAGTTGCCCCCATGTCCAAGGTCAGGGGTGCTGACCAGCAGGCAGTGGTGCAGGCCATTATTGCTCTGCAGCCTGGGCCCGGAGGGTTTTCTGCCCCCTCAGTTGTGGTACCCCCTCAGGTGGTGTGCCTGGATCGCCCATCTTTAGGGCCAATCAGAGCACCCACAGGAAGGGAGGGTGCTACTCCCTGCGTGGTCCCTTCGGGGACTGACCAGTGTTGTCAGCTGCCTAGGCTGGTCTGTGCGAGGAGGAGGGCTCGGTTGACAACGGCCAACCCACAAGCGCCACGCAGTTCGTTGGCCTCGAGGGCAGCAAAGGCAGTGCATCAACTCTGCCCATCCCAAAAAAAAGCTCCCGTGGGGTCGTGACCTCCCGCCAGAACCCACAGGCGATGAATGGTGAAGATGCACAGAAAGATCAGGAATTACGGTAGGTACATAATTTTCATTTTATTCACACAAGCTGTAGTATTTCTTGCAACAGTTGAGTTAGATAGCTTTTTTTAAAGTTTTTATTGCATGACCAGTATAACCAAGTATATCCAGTACACTCCAGAAATATTACAGAAATTGCTGTGTCCCGTTACTGTAAGATTGAAGTCTGAAAGACCCCAGTTATACGCGGTGGATAGATTTATTCAGTATGATTGCAACTTATCACAGTAAGTTGAAGGTATAAACATAAAATCATAGATGTAGGGAAAAAAAGTACAGATTCTATAGGACATATAACGGTCATTTCTGAAAAAAATATAAATTTTAGATATCCAAACCCATGAACCTATCATATAAATGTTCTAAAATGTTTACTTATTACAACAAACATATATGGAGGCTTATCCCTCAGTCACGTGAGTTTTCTGCCTATTCTAATCAGGAAAGATTTGCCGTTTGTATTTTAGGTATTTACTAACACTCCAGGACTGCTTTTTCCCCTGTCACTACCAGACGGGTCAGAGGCGGTTGCTCGCGCTGGGTCTCTAAAGACCTCCTAACCCTTATGAAGGCCAGAGACCATGCCTGGTCCACTTTCAAAGCAACCCCGTCTCCTGCCCTCTGGGATACTTACAGGCACATGAGGAACAAATGTAAACAGGCCAAATTTTTGAAACAGACCCACTTCCAGAACCTGCAAAAGGCCAACCTTGGAGACCATAGAAAATTCTGGGACTCCATCAGCTTCCTCCTAAACCCCCGCTCCAGCTACGCTGCACCACATCTCAACTACCAGGATGGGCTGCTGACCGACCCTCACGATGTGGCCAGTGTCTTCAACTGTAAGTTCACCAACTTATCCATGTACCTAAATAAGCTGCCAACTGCCCAACCTCAAACCCCGGCTCTAATATCTGACACACTGCCATCCTCCTCCAACTCTGCCACTCACCTGCAAATACCTCCATTCTATTTTAAAGCCCTCTCCATACATGATACAGTGAAGCTACTCAAACATCTACCTAACCACGGCTCCTCCAGATCTGATGGCCTATCTCCAGTCTTTCTTAAGCTGATCTCTTCAGCGATTGCCAAGCCACTCACCTTCATCTTTAACCTTGCCCTTTCCACCTCCTCCATGCCTGACCCATGGAAAATAGCTAAGGTTATCCCCATTCTTAAATCCAGTGACCCCAAATCCTCCGACAATTACCGTCCAATATCCATCCTCCTTCATCTCGGTAAACTACTCAAGAGAGCAGTCCACAATCAGCTCACTGAGTACATAAACAAATACACCCTCTTATGCAACCAACAGCATGTCTTTCGCAAGAATCATTCCACTGCCACTGCCCTCACTTTACTGACCGACCACATCCTCTCTAACATGGATAATGGTAAAGCCACCGGAGCTGTCTTCATCGACCTCTCAAAGGCTTTTTACATGGTTAACCATGCTCTCCTTACCTCCAAGCTTAGCCTCCTTGGTTGTTCTTAGAAAGTCACAAGCTGGTTCACTAGCTGCCTTACTGATTGCTCACAATTCATGTGTATTAGTCAGACCTGCTCCCCCACCCTGCCTGTCTCTGTGGGGGTCCCTCGAGGCTCGATCCTGGGTCCCCTCCTTCTCTCCTTATTCGTTAATGCACTTCCCTTCAACTGCAACTCTCCTGTATGCCGATGACCTTGTCCTCTTCCACAGTGACAAATCCATGGCTGCAATTTCCTCAGTTCTCTCACACAACTATGATGCAGCCCACAGCTGGTTCTCAAAAAACCTCCTCTTAGTAAATGCCAAAAAAACTAAATCCATGCTGTTTGGATCTAAGCCCTTCCTGGCCAAAAATAGAAATTGCGTACCTACCGTAATTATGATCTTTCTGTGTATCTTCACCATTCATCACAGATGGGTACTGGCCAGAGATCAGGACCCCGAGGGAGCCTTTTTTTTTTTTTTTAAAAAGGATAGGCGGAGTTGACGCAGCATCGGCGCCGCCCTTGAGGTCGACGTACTACGTGGCACTTGAGGATTAGCCGTTAAGCTGTGTCGACTCCGCCTGCCTACCAGTTCTGAGTCGCCGGAGAGGTAAGAGGAAGGGATGGAGGGTGGGACAAGAGAGTCCAAGGGACAGAAAAAGGAAGAGAAAAACTGAACTAAAAGGAGAAATAACGACTGAGAGGACAGCATAGAAGAATTAAGACTAAGGGGATTGGGTAGGGGCCCCAATCTCTGGAAAAGAAAGAAGGGAGGGAAGGGGGGAGAGAAAATTTCGGAGAGCGAGTGAGGTAACAAGGATCCAGGACCCTTGTCCGCCACCAGACTGTATAGGAACTGCAGGGAGTAGCAAAGCTCTTGCCAGAATTCAAGGCACAGAATAACTGGCAATACCCCAAAAGCAGAGTCGGCTATTCTGGAGAAGGACAGGGTACAGGGACTCAGTACTCTCTCTGTAAAGATATTTGGTGAAAAAAAGGGGAGTTCCTTTTTTTTTAAATCAGATGGATAACAGAAGGAGGGCAACCACCAGCTCTCGCCCCATAGGGCTGAAGATATGTAGTAGAGAAGAAGTGCCACTCGAACTGTACCCCTTAGGGAAGAAAACTACCCCCCTGTGTGTCCCAACTTTACCCCGCTCAAAAAGAGGGGTAGGCACAGAGGGAGGAGGATCCAGAGACTGGAGCCCCAGGGGGATGGCGGGCGGGATTGTGATGAATGATGAAGATACACAGAAAGATCATAATTACGGTAGGTACTTAATTTCTATATCTTATCTGTGTCAGTCTTCACCATTCATCACAGATGGGTGAGTACCAAGCCCCCCGAAGGGGGTTGATTAATTGCACCCTAAGGGACAGTGTCCCTTAGCCCTCAGTGGGTGACACACTAAGGGGAACCTTCTGGGCCTGAGGAGGCCGAGATGGGAGAGGCGAGGCAGGGGTCCCCCGGAGGGGAAGGAATTTGCCCCGACAAACGTCGTCTCGCCTTACGGGAAAAGAGATAGGTTCCCTGGTGAGCAGAGCAAATCACCCTACGCCGGGCCAAGGGTGACAACCGGGAAAGGCGAAGCCACGCCGATCACCTGGTGCAGATCGCTGTCCCTACTACCCTGGTAGCTACCTCATTGACGTCATAAGATGCCCTTGCTTGGTGCCTTGCTAGCTCCAGGCCACGTGCAGAGAGTGCGATGGCTTGCCTGGTTTGCTTCGAGTCAGGCAAAGCAGCTAGGATCTGACCCAGCGCTGACCACAAGAACCTGTTGTAGGCTGCATAGTGGGCCTGATGAGCGGAGATGGAGAGAAGCAACCGTGCCCGAGTAGAAAGTCCTCCTCCCCCAGAAATCAAAATCCGAATAGTCCTGATCTGGGGGCCGGTCACGGTGGAGGGCTCGAAGCCTGTCAGGAGTGTCCAGGTGCGTCAATCCGGACTGTGGAAGAGGCATAGAACCTGGAGACTCTGGGGGAGCACAATACCTCTGGCTGAGGTCTCTAGGGGCAGGAACTCCGGAGAAGGGCCTCTGCCAGAAACGCATGGATGCCTTCCGAAAGGTAGCAGGCCAGGGCAGCACCACAAGGGTGGCCGCACCGAAATCGCAAAGAAAGGCGTGCGCCGCATGCTCAGGATTGCTGACCGACAGGGGAGAAAGGTGAAGGTCCTCCAACATCCTCACGAGGAAGCGCTGATACTCGGAGAGATCAGCGGCAGGAGAGATATGGACAGATGGTTCCTCTCCCCCAGAAGAGGGGGATGAGGAGCTGGAGGTCACCATACGTTCCAAGGGTGGTTGCTCGGGGGGGAGGTTGAAAAAACCTGGCTGTCCATGGCCCTAACGTAGGCAGGGAACCGAGCAGCCACCGCTCTGAACTGCTCCCAGGTGAGAGGGCCACTAGGACCAAGAATGCCTGGGAGCGCTGGAGAATGCGGCAGAGGGATAGGGGCAGAGCCGAGAGAAGAAGTCGGCTGACCTCTGCCAGGGCTAGGGAGCGGACCATGGACACCCGAGGAGGGTGTCCCGGAAGACTCTGCAGCCGACAGCTGTACAACCACGTTGGTACTGCCTAGGCTGCGCCCAGAAGAATCCCCCCAGTGAGGCGACCAGGGCCGTATAGATCCAGAAGGACAGTCCCCTGCCTCCAAAGAATGGGACCCCCTCAAGGAACCGGAGGGGGAAGGTCGGAAGTCTGCACTACGGCTTCGACCAGGGCTGGGGTAGACCCCAGAGAAAGGCCGGCGAGCCGACCCCACACCCCTCAACCCCTCAGAGTCCGAGAGGGTCCTGGTCCTCGAGAGGGCCAACCTAGGCAGCTGGCAGCTCTGGGCTGCCCCCGAAGGGGAGACCCAGGGAGCAGTACCCTCCCCTCCCATAGGCTTCCCGATGGGCCCCAAAGTTGGGCGATCGAGACACACTATGGGAGGGGGTATCACCGCCAAGGGGTCAAGGAACCCTCCAAGGCCAGGTTGCATGGCAATGGTGGCTCGCACCATAGCCTGCTGGTCAGTACCACTGACCCCAACCTCGGGGATAACCTGACGCTCCTCAGAAGGGGGCTGGCTGCGACTCGTCGAGACCACCGGCTCGTTCTCCTCTGCAGACAACCCCGAAGGGTGTGACTGCTCGCTGGACTCCGAGCCCGACTCCGAAGAGGTAGAGTCCGAGGCCCTAAGCCAAACAGTAGGAGAGCGAGGAAAGGCGACCTTACTGAGAGGCCCGGAAGCCAATGCAGTGGCCGAGGCGGCCCCCGCGCCCTCCACAGCTCCGCAAGCAGGGCTGACAGAAGGCGGCAGGGCAGCTCGGGCCAAAGGTCCTGAGCCAGGGCCAGCTGCGGCGCCATCAAGTCCACTGGCACCGGGGGCAGTACCAGGAACAGAGACGGCGCTGACGGCAGCCCCAGCAACGGCCTCGGCGTCGACAACACCGCCAGGCACCTCAGCGCCGCGAACGGCACAGAGGACCGAACCGTGCCGACGGCCCCAGAAGCGGACTCGGCGCCGAACACGGCACCGTCAGGCCCTTCGGCACCGCGAATGGCACTGAGAGCACCAATGGCGCCACGGACGGCGCCAACAGACGGCTCCAAAGGCCCCACAGCGCCGTGCTCAACCTTGGTGCCGAGGCGAGACATAGAAAAAGGCAACGCCGAATCCAGGGTCACGGTCCCGAGAGCAGCGTTGATGCCACGAACGGCGCTGACAAAGCCCATGGCGCCGAGAGACGAGTTGGCGCCGTTGGCGCCGACCGACGGCATCGACCTGGGCCTTCAGGACCGGGGAGTGACACTGAGGGAGCCTTCACCCCTGAAGGGCCGATTGCCATAACGTCGCCTCCTGCCCGCTCCCAGGAGGAAGCGGGATGGGCCTCCTGCGCCGCGGGAGGAGCCTCGGCCAAGGCTAGGCTGCAAGAAGCCGAGGCTCCCTCCTCCTCGGTCCATATAGAACCGGGAGAGAACCCGGAGGAAAGGCCGAGAGAGCGCGGCTTGGCCCGAGTAGTGCGAACCCTACCCCCGAAAGTCGGCGGAGCTTGCCCTACTTTGAACGCACGCTGTTCTAGGATGCGGTGGTCCATGGAGAAGCAGGCGTCACACGAATCCATGTCGTGAAGCGGGCCAAGACACGCGAGACACCGGTCATGCTGGTCGGTAACGGAGTACTTGCGGCCGCACGGGCACCGACGCATAGGGGGTCGCCCCGCCTTGGAAAGTTTCTTGCACTCCAACCGCGACATGACCTGCGGAAAAAAACACCAAAAATAGACTCGACGTCGATATACTGTAAAATAAAAGGAAAGATCTTACCGGCGACGTCGAGTGGAGGCAGAACCCAGAACTAGCAGACCGACGGACTGAAACGCACAAATTAGAAGGCTAAGGCCTAACACAGTCAAAAAACTTCTTCAGTGGCTTCCCACGAGGTGACCTTGACGGCGGGAGACGAAGAACTGGAAGGCAGGCGGAGTTGACACAGCTATCTGCCAATCCGAGCCACATAGCACGTTGACCCCAGGGTGGTGCCGATGTTGCCGACCGCCTATCCTTTAAAAAAAAAAAAAGGCTCTGCTGTCCTGATTCCAGCCAGTACCCATCTGTGATGAATGGTGAAGACTGACACAGATAAGATCTAAAAGCCACACCCCCTTACGCATTCTCACCCCAGATGGTACAGCCCTGGAGGACGTCAACACCTACAAATACTTAGGAGTACTGCTCGACCCCTCCCTCACCTTCACTGAGTATGCAGATTCCCTTGTCAGAAGGTTCCATCAAAAGTTAGGTGCCGCCTATAGATTCAGGCAATACCTTACCCCTGAACCTAGACTAGCCATTGTCCAGGGTAATCTTCTCCCTATTCTTGACTACTGCTCCCCTATTTATGCCAGGATCTCAGCTACTGCTATGGCTAAACTCTCCGCTGCCTACAACAGCGCCTGCCGCTTTGCTTTATTTACCCCGTTCTCCACCCACCAATGTACCCTCTATACTACCCTTGGATGGCTACCGCTGCAAGGTTGCTTTGACCTAGCCCTCTGCTGCATGGTAGACAATGTCATCCGCACGGCTCCAGAATCCCCCCAACTGCCCTTCTGAAAACCCGAACACTCCTCAGCAACCTCTGCTCAAATGGTACTCCCCGTAGCTGTTCCTAGGGTATCTACCAACATGGGTAGCAGAGCTTGGTCTGCAGCTGCCCCCTTGCAGTGGAACAAACTACCGGCTGAACTCCGTTCCACTGACACACACTCCAGTTTCAAGTCCCACCTTAAAGTCTGGTTCCTGGAAAACTCATCCTGCCGATGCTCCCAGGGGTCTCGCACCAACCCACACTAGTCAACTCCCCAGCCCAGGGGTTACCCACCAACCCACACTAGTCAACTCTCTTGCCTACAACTGTTATATTGCATTTTTCACAGTAATATCTGACTTCCTTGCCTGTACGTATTGTATATACATTTTTTTACCGAGTATTCTGTGTATTACTTGTTCACTGGACGATGCAGTCTCACATTGTACACTGTGCCTATGATTTGTTTGTTTGTACCAAGTCTTCTCATGTCTGATATTGAAACCTTGTATTCACTGTTCTCAAATGGACCTATGAATCAAACCTGTATATTGTGTCTACTATTGTTGCTTGTATAAATCTGTTTCATGTGTATTACTGTTACCTTGTACTCCACTGTCACCCTGCGCCATGTGTTATGTCCCTGGGATCAGTGCACTCACCCGGTTATCAAAGTCATAAATAAATAAAGTTTATTATCTACCAACCCTAATGCCTTGTCAACTCTGTTTACTGTTTTTGTGGGTATACTGTAGTGGATGGACATCCAGTTTCACTATGTTTACACTTTGCCCTATATGTACTGCATTCCTACCGTGCTATTATGTGCCATCTTCATGGCTCAAGGTGTGCCTGAAAACCGCCCCGGGACCAGCGCATCTACCCAGTGAACAAGTAAAGATGAGAAGGTTACTTAACTGAAACTCTTAATCTTCTGGAGTATCTCCTCTATAGAGCCACACTTGTCCACCTACCATCCATCAGACTCACTTACATTTACTTTGTGTTCATTACTCATCCCTCCCGACAGGTGAAATGGCTCTGAAGGTAAGTTGCTTTTTCATCCCTTTTTACTGGAACATGTAGGTTACCTTGTGCTTTTCCATATTCTGCTCTATGCTCATTTTTTTGGCCAGAACAGGTGGGCTCCCTTCAGCCATGCCCCGCCGACCCCCATTATCCAACATCTTCCCAGGACTTACCTAGTCACCTAAATACCCCAACAGATTCCCCCTTCCCCATGGGTGGGTCATAAGGGAGAGGGCCATCTCCCCCCAAGTACAAATCCAGCTCCCGGCCTCCAGGTCCTGGTGATACGGCAGGTGAGGGATCGGCGAGCAGGGCTTCGTACAAGCCTGTCTTGCCACATTTTCTCCCTTCCCCATGCTAGGGTCTGTTCGTCAAGGATGCACATGCATGCTTTGAGGTCGCACAGCACCACTCGTGCTCCTGTCCCGCACTGCCACCAAGCCTCCACCTGGTGGCAGTCATTCAGCAGAGCAAGAAGTCTTCCCTCCCCAGGAGAGGAGAACAGATGCTCAATCCTGCCCCCGGCAACCCGTGCTCATTTCCAACAATGGCTCACTGGCGTGGAGCGAGGTGTGGGGTCCAGCACCTCAACACTCAGTGCCACTGGGCTGGCCCATCCTGTGCTTTTTTTATTGTATTTTCATGTTTATTAGAAACACTTTTAATCAGCTTTCTCACTCTCCTCCTCTGCTGAAGAAAAAACAAAAACAGTACTGAGAGGGTTGGGGCCACTAATGCTTTATATGCTGTGGGTGGTGGTGTACATTCAAACAACATGAAGTCTTGCTGTATTCTGACTATTGCAGTTGGCTCCAGCCTTTAAACTGCCCCGGAGAACAAAGGGTTAACTTTCGATGCAGTGCATAGAATGCTGAGCTCGAGCTCAGTTGAGGTCTCTGTTTCCCTTTGAAACTCAACCGTCAGATTCTTTACTGCATCTCACTGAACAGTCGCTCCAGAGATTTCTCCTTCAGCTCGGTTCGAAAGTCGGTTAAAGTCTCTGTTAAGTTGTCGGTTTTAAACCAAATTTATTTCCGCATAGTTGGTTCAGTCTCTGTCTGCGGTACCATGAGTACTAGATAGGATTTGTTCTGATTTTCTGTGTGGAAGTTGTAAAGTGTTAGATTGGTTCAGCTGAACCGATCACTTGTAGTGAATCCTCGTGTTTTACTTTAGTGTGTGGTTACCGATCCTTATTGGTTCTAAAAAAAAAAAAAAAAAAATGTGATCTTCCCTTGTCAGTCTTCACCATTCATTACTGCTTGGGTAGTGGGCTCCACCCACTACGGGAGATTTTTTTTTTTGGAGTCGACTCCAACAGTGCTGCCCACGAGAGTGACACGCTGCGTCATGCGCGAGGGGCGGCTGTTAGGTGCTGCAGACTCCTCCTCCATCTCAATTCTGTTTCTCCTGCCGTCGATGCTGCACCTGCTGCGCGGTTAGGATTTTCAGTACTAGGCCTAGTTGTCGTTTGTCGACGCCGTTTCAGACTCCTTCATCCTGCTTTTTTCTCAACGTCATCACTGGTAAGACCGTTCTTTTTTCTTCTCTATTATTCGACGACACCGAGAGCTGTGCGTTGTTTTTGCCTTAATTGTTTTGCATCATGTTAGGTTCAGGGACAAAATGCAAGTCGAAGGCCGGCCGTGCCCCTATGCGTCGGTGCTCCTCTGGCCACCATTTTTCCATCACGGACTGGCATGATGTTGTCTCCGTTGCCTGGGACCCAACCATAATATGGATGCCTGCAATGCCTGTTTCTCGATGGACAGTCATGTCCTGGAAGTCCGAGCGTTCAGGATTGGCAAAGCTCCGCTGACTTTCGGGGGACGGCGCCGCTCCAGGGATTCCCATGTAAGGTCTCTAGACTCTTCCTCCAGGTCCCCTCTCAGGCCTATACGGTCTGGAGAGGAGAAGGCATCCTCATCTTCTCTTGCCGAAGAGGAAGCCTCTTTTGCGGTGTCGGAGGAATGCCAGGGTCCCTCCTGGGGCCGCGGCGGCGGCGACCTCCTCGGAAGTGCAGGCTCCTCCAGTGTCGAGGCCCAGGTCTGCTGCCTTTCAGCGCCATTTCAGATCGTGGCGCCGGTGATCGAGACAGCGCCGTTTGCGGCGCTGTGTTGGCCCTCAGCGCCGTGGGCCTGGTCAGTTCTTCTAGCAGTGCCGTCGGGTCCCAATGCCGAGGGTGGTGCTGTGGGTCTCGCCAGGTCGGGTCTCGGCATTGCAGCGGGTCCTGGGTCATCCGGCGCCGTCGCTGGCACTAGCGCCGTTCGCGGTGCCGTTTAACTGGAGACCCCCGGGGTGGCCAATATTGTGGTCCAGCTGGTCTCTTCCTCCTCTGAGGAGGATGATTCAGATGTGGACCCGTCCTGGTACCCTGACTCTTCGGAGTCAGGGTCTCCAGTGAGATGAAGTGCTAGGCGGCCCAGCGTGCCTATTCCTCTGTCTCTTCTGCTGTCCTCCCCTGAGGCCTCCCAGGTTGGGGGTGGTCTGGGGTCCCTGGAGGGGGATGGCGTGGCGGCGGAGGGAGGGGCTGTCCCTCCTGGGGGAGTTGTGGCAGCTGCCGATCCCAGTGCTGCTGTACCTCCTCGGGGTGGGGTGTCACTGAGGTCAAGGAGGAGGAGGGTGTTCTCGGAGTCCAAGGGGGGTCAGTAGACATGGTTCAGGCACCTCGGTCTTCACCTGCCACCCCTTGGGGGGGCGGGTATTAGCCGTAGCACTGGGCCCCATCTTTCCTTCTCGAGCCCCAGGGACTCTTCTGGTGGCTTTGCTGTGGGCTGCCCTCTGGACCCATGCAGCCTGTGGTCTGCCACGTGGAGGATCCTCACTAGGCTCTCCCAGGCTTCGCATCCCCAGGGTTCCGTTCTGCAACCTGGTTTGTTGTCCAGGATCCCGCCAGCTCAGGACCAGTTTTCCATATTTCAGAGCCTCAGCAGAGAACAGTTGCCTCACCGTAGGTGCCCCTCTCCTATTCCTGTGCAGCCACCCCCCCCCCAAGGCCATGTCAGTCCTACCGGCCCGTTATCCTGGGAGACGTTCAGAGGCTCTGCGGCCGCCTTCCCCTCATATGTTAGTTACATGCATGAGCGGGTGTTTTGCCTATCCCCACCACTGCAGGAGTCCTCTGAACATTTGAGCTCTCCATCATCCTCGTCTCCCTCATCGGAAAGAGAGGAGCCCACTGCTCATCTCTCCTCCGATGCTGATTTCACTAAATATCAGCGATTCCTTTCGAGGATGGTGAGGGATCTTCGTATCTCCTTTGTTAGGTGAAACGATACTGAACGGGAGACGTGTGAATTCCTCGGTGAATTCAGTGCCCAGCATTTGGTGGTACTGTCCTGGCCTATTCCCTTCCAGGAGGCGTCTATCCATTCCTGGCAGTCGCCAGCCGCCCTTTCTCCAGCCCCGGCAGACTGCGGAACAAGGTATTGTGCCCCATTGGAATCTCTAGGTACCCTCCCCAACCCACTTTCGGGATTGGCATACCTAGAAACTCCTTCTGGGTGCTGCCGCCTGGTGCACGACCGTCCACCGGACTCAGATTCCCTACAATTTGACCGGTGGAGGGCGAAGAGTGTTCTCTTCTTCTCGTGCAATGTTATACATTGCATCAAATCAGGCTCACCATGCTGCCTACAGTAGGCATTTGTGGTTGATACTTTCCCAAATCTTAGCATCAATGCCTGATATGGAGCAAACCAGACAAGCTATTTCCCTCTCTGCTATAGGCCTGGAGCTGGCAAGACACCAAGCAAGGGCATCTTATGATGCCAGTGAGGTGGCTTCCAGGCCTGCAGGGACAGTGATCTGTATTAGACGGACGGCATGGCTTTGTCTATCAAGGTTGTCACCCCTGGCCCAGCACAGGGTGATTCGCTCCGCTTTCTGGGGGACCCGTCTCTTTTTCTCCTGAGCTAGGAGACTTCTGCAGGGGCTTCCTCTGTCTCCCCGTCCTCGGGGGACACCTCCTAGCTCTCCTCCACCATAGGCTTCTCACTTGATTAGCTTAGGGTCTTCCCCGCCTGTTTCCCACCAACAGGAGGCTGGGGGTCTGGTTCCCTCAGGGTTTCTTTATACTCCCTGGGGGGGGGGGAGCTTGGTACTCAACCAAGCAGTAATGAATGGTGAAGATTGAAAAGGGAAGATATGAGAATTACGTACCTACCGTAATTCTTGATCTTCTCTTGTATCTTCACCATTTATTACTGATACCCACCCACCTTCCCCTCAGTGGCCTCCTACTGCGGCGTCTCCCCCTCCCTTCTCGTTCCTCTCCTTTCCTTTGGCCTTTATGCCAAAAAATTAAAATAAACCCTATCCTGGTTTCCGTTCTTCTTGGATGGATCTTTTTTCCTCAAGGTAAAGGGGAATGCGTAGGACTCTTTCTCCTATCCTGAGGGAACTCTTTCTGACTTTCCCTAAGGGGGACCTCTGTGCTCCTTAGCCACGTTGTTCAGTTCACAGCTGAAGAGACCATCCCTCTATGGCTTAGCCTCAAAATTAATGTCCCCCTGGCGGGCATTATTTTATTGTCAGCTTCTTCTGGTTGGTGCTTCTGCACTTCTTAACCTTGAACTGCTGCCCTTGCCTTGCCTTCAGGGAGTCCGATTGAGTTCCCACTCTATCCTTCATACAAAGCTGCCTTTTGTAGGCCCTAACCCACCCACACACACTCGGTGTTAGCACTTAACAAGGTGCTAAGGGGCTACTCCCCATAGTTGGGCTCCGTCGGAACAGATTTCTGTCTGGGCAGTCTGTGACCTCTTAGCTAGAGTGTAGGGGGTTGGGATGATGAGAAGATAGAGAATCTGCCCTTTGTGTCAAATCTATACAAGCAGTTCAGTTGAACCTTTTCTCAGTCCTATTAGGAGGGATTCTTGCTCCCTTGGTTTTTGGTTCCGAGCTTATAACCCTCTCAACCAGTATATCTATGGGCAGTGTTCTCCCCTCTCAGCATCCCTTCTTTTTCTTCTCTTTCTTCTTCTTCCTTTTCTCTTTATCTGTTCCTCCTTTAGAGCTGCCCCAGATGGGAGGCCTTGCGGTCCCTTAGGGTAGGTATTCTCCCTCTTCTATCTGTCCTCTACCGGCTTATTCCTTCTTCAGTTTATATCCTTTCCTTTTTCTGTCCCTCTGTTCTCTTGACTTGCTCTCCCCTTTTTTTCCTTTACCCTTTATTTTGCCTCTCTGACTACCAGAACTGAGATGGAGGAGGAGTCTGCTGCACGTACGGCCGCCCCTCATGGCTGACACAGCACGTCGCTCTCGTGGGTGGCGCCGTTGGAGCAGACTCCAAAGAAAGAAAAAAAAATCTCCTGTAGCGGGTGCGTGCCTCCGGCACTACCCAAGCAGTAATGAATGGTGAAGATACAAGAGAAGATCAAGAATTACGGTAGGTACGTAATTCTCATTTTTGAACGTTTTTTTTACAATACCCGTGACACAGTTGGGTTGGCCATGTCTGAGAAACCCAAGAAAAAAACCAGGCCCACTGAGTTTCAACACTGCAGTGAGTTTGGGGAGGTCTTTCCTAAGGCCGATCCCCACACCACTTGTGTTTATTGTCTGGGGTTTGAACACCTCGATACAGACTGCCAGATTTGTAAACATTTTCCTAAATCTATCCTTGAAAAGAGATTAGGTAGACTGAGGAAAAAGGAGGCTGAGAAGTCCGCTGACCCGGATAGCCAGCCCGGTTCGGTTCTGACCGAACCAGAAGGAGTGCCCTCGACCAGGGCGATACTTCTTCGGGCAAGAGGAGAGCCATTCCTGAGGGGTCAGTTCCTACAAAAAGGAAACACAAAGAAAAATTGACCAGTTTGGATCCAGAGGTTCATGTTCCGACCACCAAGGAAACAGCCAGAGTGATTTGGATTGTGAAATTGCTTCGCCCAGTTCCGACTGATCCGGCACCTTTTGGCAGGGGTTCGGTTTGGCCGGTTCCCCCAGTTTAAGATTATACCCCTGAAGATTTTTATGAACCGGAGTTTGAGGAGGAGGGGCAGTTTGAAGATGATGGTGAAAGTCTGGATGTGCCTGTGGAACTGGACATCTCCCCAGACAGATCTTCTGGTGTATCCCCTCCTAGGTTTTCTGAGTCCCCTTCCCACTTTCTGTTTTACAGAAAAGGGGCTGAAATCCTCCAGCTTCCTATGGAGGAGGCAAAGGAGGATCAAGAGGAGCCTGATTATGTGAAAATGATGGACATCCCAGAGTCAGGAGACTGTCTATTCCCCTTCACAAATCCTTTGGGAAGCAGACACAAAAAATCGTAAAGTGGGACTTCCGGTTCCGGTCGCCGAGAGAATGGAAGCCTGACTTCAGACGCTCCAACTCAAATCAAAAATCCATTGGAATCTACAACTACAATATCAGCACCCTGTCGAAAAAACGTAGTATCAGTGAATACATGATGCCTCCTAAACCACGGCACAAAGATGGAGCAAGTGGATCTTGTCCTAAACTAAAATTTCCTAATCATAGCCCTTAACAACAGGCCACACTTTGCGCCGATATAGCTGACCTAATCTCTCAAACTCCTGGAACCTTGGATGATATGGAGCAAAACTTCATAATCACTTCTAAAACGTTATGCAGCACCTTACAGCAAATAAATGAAACCCTGTTCAGACTAGAGCAAAAAGCCGCGGAAGACAGGCAACATTTAACAGAGTTAGATGATCGTACAACTAAGCTAGAGGATGCCATATCAGAATACACTGCAATTTTGGACATTCACAATGCAGCTTTGAGGGACCTACATAAAAGAGAGATGCTGTTACAACAACTGGAAGACCTGGAAAATAGTAACCGACGGAACAATTTACGTGACACATGGTCTCCTGAAGGACAGAGACCAGTCCTATGCCACAATTCATGAACAGTTTCTGAAAGAGATCCTAAACTTGGAAGGAGACAAAGACCTGGGGATCACTTGAGCTCACAGATCTCTCATTGCAAAGCCCAAGGACCCTAAGGCGCGACCACGCTCAGTCATCATGGCCTTTGTCGACTACAGGATAAAGGAAGAAATCCTACATGCAGCTTGGCTAAAAAAACAAGTCCTTTTCGGAGATGTCTGACTTTTTTCGATCAGGACTATGCCCCTCATACTCTAGCTGTTAGGCAGAAGGCATACATGGTAGTAAAAGTAATAAGACAAGCTGGACACCAAGACCAACTCGAATATCCAGCCAGAATAAAGGTACATACCACAGAGGGATGGCAGCGATTTCCTGAGGTAGCTCAAGTGGTAGAATGGGCCAAGAAACAAGGAGTATCTATCCCAGCAGATGGCGCTACCACAGAGGCACCCTTCCTGAAGCAGAACTGGCAAACAAAGGGACTAAAAAATACCTGCGCAGCGCATAGAGGGGAAGTCAATGCGGTGTGGGACAGGGTCTGCCCGAAGAAAGTTCTCCCGAGATCCGAACAACAGTCAAATCCGCCATTGATTTCCCCCTCAGCAGAGACCATGACTTGATATAAAAAGGATGACTATTCATTTCTTGCATTTCAACGAGTTTGTCTATCTGTGAACTCCCTCCCAGACCCATAATGTGCTTCTCCCTGGTGACTGCCTGTACATCGTGGGCAGAGGTTGGCGAGCGGATTGAGAAATTGAGGGTCAAAGTTAACTAATTTCCTCAGGAGTGCATTTTGACTGTTAATATGGTGGCTTACTAAGGATTTTTGAAAAGTTTAGATATGAATTACAAATGTTTAAAGTTAATGAATATTGGCAAGAGGGTAGGAGGAGAGACAAGAGGGATAAAAGCAATCCTCTTCCCCAGATCAACACTTTACTACTCGAAAGTACTACCTAACAAAGATGGATCCAATGGATGTAAATATGGAAGGGGGGTTGGACATTGGGCTGGGGATCCCGTGCCCTTCCTCCGGGATGGGGGGCTGGCACTGGGGGATGTGGGAGGCACGGGCAAGACTGTCTGGGAGGTCATGCCTGCCGAGCCTGAAGAGCAGAATCATCATGCCACCCTGACGATGAGAGATCGGCCTGGCAACATACAGTTCTGATCTTTCACAGGGGGAAATACCGGGTTCTTAGTTGGGGAGAGAACAAAACAAAAATAAAACCACTAAGAGAGAGGGCGATGGAGAATGGTCAGAGAGGCGTTTTTTTAGGGGTTGCACCAATGTGCACTGCGCACAGCAGAACTCTCCACTGCAGGTCTGGTTTTCCGACGCATGTGGGCATAAGCCCTCTGTCAACACTGGACATGACCTGAGAAAAGTTCTATAAAAATGCATCCTCCTTCTGACGCTTCTTAAATTAGAACCCAGATGGTAACTAACGTTCATGAAAGATCTAGGAGATACGGGCTCTATACAGGGCGGCTTTGAGCGTGCTGGGCCGGCTGATGGGACCTGTGTGCATCCTTAATGGAGGGTGCCCCACACAGAAAATAAACCAGTTGGGTTCGTTCTGGTGTTTCTCCCTTGCCTCTTGGGGGCTGAGCCCCGTGGGCCCGGGGGGGGGGTCCGGATGGGTCCGATTCCCACTCCTTTGAGACAGGAATTTGCCTGTCTATTGTATTTTCCTTTTTCTGTGAGTTGCACTCCAGTTTTGGGTCACTACTAACCCTAAGGTGACTAACAACAACCCAGTCGGGACATGCCACATTTAGGTAGGTCTGTCCTGACAAGGAGACTAGATATATAGTCTCCTACTTCACCTCACAGAATAGTTCCTGAGATGAGGATTTGGGTATATCAACATCTTGAAGCTCCACCAATGTACACTCTATTGCTATTGTTTTGGCAGCATGTAAATAGTTATGAGCAGCTGAGTGTTCAGTATTTTGATTTTACTTTGTTGAAAATGTTACCACAGGCACCTCCATTCTGTCAGATATTATACCTTATGAAACAACAATTAATATGGTGGACCTAAAAATAATATCCTGGAACGTTAGCAGGGTTGATAGCCCTATTGAAAGGGCTCGAATTATACAAGAATTACAACGGAAACAGGCCACAATTGCTTTTTCACAGGGGACACACAAATACAGAAGAGCATAAAAAGCTACGTAGGGGCTATGTGGGGGAAGTATATGCAGCAGAATATCAGCAACATACGAATAAGAGGGGCGTGGCAATAATTATAAGAAGAGATACTCCCCTTCTAATCTCACAGGTTGAAACTGACCCAGAAGGGAGGTTTGTGAGGCTCAGAGGTGAATACAAAGGCCAGAGATGCATTTTTGTAAACTTATATGCCCTAAACAAGGAGCAGGAAAGAATCCCATTTTTAACCAGGGTCATCTCAGACTCTGTCTCGGACTCTCAGAGCCTTGTGGTTATTGGAGGGGACTTTAATTCAATGCTAGATTTACAGATGGATAGAGTAGGTTCCAATTCTAAAGGTCCCACCAAAGCTAGCAAACTGCTCTCTCGACTATGTCTGGAATAGTCTCTGGTTGACGCTTGGTGGTTTGTTCAACCTCGAGAATGAGACTACACATATTACTCGCCCAAATACAAATCATATTCTAGAATTGACCTTTTTTTTTAATATCGACCAATGCCCTACAATATATCCACGGGGCAGCCATAGGTAACATCTGTCTCTCAGACCATGCTTTAATTTCGTTGGACATGAGCTTGTCCTCTAGATCTCCGGAGTCTGTGTGGCGACTTAATGTCAGCTTATTGAACCAGGAAAACTTTAAAGATCTAATTCTACGTTCTACAAAGGACTTCCTAGATACAAACCCACAGGGTGAGATGGAAGACAGTGTGAGATGGGATGCCCTTAAGTGTTATTTGAGTGGGGGTCATTATCAAATACGCTTCCCAAAATAAAAAAGCTAAAATAAGGGAAAGATATGAATTAGAACAAAAAATCTCCCACCTTGAACTAACCCACCAGGGAACATTAGATCAGGCCACTAAAGTAGGATTGGACCACCTAAAACTAAAACTTAATAAAATCTTAGATACACATATAGAAGGGCAGCTTCGATACTCCCACCAAAAATATTATGAACAAGGCAATAGGGCAGGGAGGCTATTAGCCTGGCAGCTTCGTAAAGACAGAGCCTCCAGAGCTGTCCCTAGGCTACGAACCACAGAAAACAACTCTGTGATAACATCCCCCACTCATATCACGGCCCAGTTCCAGAAGTACTACGAGACCCTCTACCAAGAGGAGAGAAGTCCTGGACATCTAGAAAGTACCCAGTCCTATCTAGATAAACTTCAGCTACCTCAACTGACAGAGGAGCAGAGGCTGGGGTTAGAAGCTCCGATTTCTAACACCGAGATCATAAATAAAATTAAACAATTAAAAAATGGGAAGGCACCGGGTATGGATGGCTACACGGCTGAATTCTATAAAGAATTTATGAGAATCCTGTTGCCATCACTGGGGGGTGCTATTAATGAACTGCTGAGGGGAGAGGGGGCAGCTCCTAGGTCCTGGAGGCAGGCTCAGATCTCAGTAATCCTTAAACTAGGAAAAGATCCGGAAGACTGCAGGTCATACCGGCCAATCTCCCTGCTCCCGGTAGACCTAAACATTTTCACAGGGATTATGGCTGATCAACTACAAAAGGTGGTCAGGGACCTAGTGCATAGAAACCAACCGGCTTCATTTCTGGTTGGTACCTACAAGACAATATACGCAGATTGTTAAATATCATCTCGGCCCAAAAGACCAAAAAAAATGTTCAATTTGCCATTAGTATGGACGCTGAAAAAGTGTTCGACATGGTAGATTGGGAATTCTTGGTCTAAACCCTTGGTCGATTTGGCCTGGGAGACAAATTTATAACGATGATCAGGGCCCTCTACCATGCCTAGGAAGCCAGAATCAAAGTAAATGGCCATCTATCAGGCAAGTTTCCGTTATTAAGGTGCACAAGGAAGGACTGCCCCCTCTCTCCACTGCTCTTTGCACTATCATTAGAGTACATCCTCTTATAGAAGGGGTTACAGTAGTAGGTCATACCCAAAAAATTGCACTATATGCAGATGATTCTCTATATTTTATTTCAAACCCAGAGACCTCAGTTTCTGCTCTTCTTAGAGCACTGGAAGAATATGGTGCCTTAGCAGGCTATAGAATTAATTGAGGGAAATCTGAGGCTTTGGTGTTGAGTGGTGCTCCCCCTTGTGAATTCAGTGCAACCTTTCCCTTTGCCTGGGCTCATAAAAATACCATTCGATACCTTGGCATAGTAGTATCAGCAGAGCTTTCTCAGCTTTACAAGAACAATTATCTAAAATTATTTCAAACCCTGCAGGCAGATGTAGCAAGGTGGCAGTTACTACCGTTGACCTTATATGGAAGGGCACAAACCATCAAGATGAATGTTCTACCTAGGCTGATCTTTCTCTTTCAAACACTTCCCATACAGCTGCCTCGGGACTTCTGGGTCTTATTACACAAGATGACACAGAAGTTCCTATGGAATAACAGGCGCCCTAGAATAGCCATGAATAGCCTACAAGCTCTGAGAGAGAAGGGGGAAATAGCCCTCCCACAGTTTTATTTTTACTTTTTGGCTTCCAGGGGATCACAGCTATGCACTTGGGCTAACCATAGAGAGGACTCAGGGTGGTACTGTCTAGAAGAAAAATCCCTTAGGGACTGGGCACTCTGGGCCCTACTGACCAACACCATACCAGAGATAACACAAAGTGGGTTGATGAACCCATGGGTTTCTCACTCCATTAAAATTCAGAAAAAACTAAGGAAAATCACCCACACCCCAGAGGGCCTTGGACCTCTCTCATTAATTCGGTTTGAGCCGTCTTTTGTCCCACCTAGATCAGACTCCGGTTTCCAATATTGGGCCACAAGACACTTATCCACCTTTGCACAGTGTATTGCCAATGGTAAATGTCTCTCATTCGCCCAACTAGCAGAAAAATTCCAACTTCAGGCAACAGATCACTTTAAATTTTTACAAGTTCAGCACTACATATCCTCTAACAGGATACAAAATGTTCAGTAGAGAGATAACGGAACTAGAAAATTTTTTCTACTTCAATATAATAATTAAGGGCAACACTCGCCCTCTTTCACAGCTGTATAGTCTGTTGCTGAACAATAACACCTCGGGGACAGAAAAAAGTAAAACTGAGATGGGAGAAAGCGCTCACACTCACGATCACACAACAGGTTTGAAACAGGAGAATGAGTAGAGGCTGGCTGGTGACCAGCTCTCCAACATGGAGTGAGGTATTTTCTCACCCCCTCCACTGTATGGCATTTTGGGTGCCATCAGTCAGAATTGTGTTGGAGAGGATGTGGAGAATTAGGAACGCAAACACATATGTTCTGGGCATGCCCAAAACTCACACCATTTTGGAGTTGGGTACACTCCTTGATGCAAAGTATTACCAAACTGCAAATTCCCTTTACGGGATCGGATCTGGTGTTAGGTCTTCCGACCTTACTTTTTGGGCCAAGGTGAGCCTCTAAATTAGCCCAGATAATGAGGGTAGCTGCACTGAAGTGAATTACTTCGAGGTGACTGTCCCCACATCCCCTCACAGAACAAGACTGGGTGTCCAGAATGACTCGATTGGAAACTATGGAACAGATAACTAGCTCTTTGAGGTTGCAAAGAGAAAATTTCATTCAATTGTGGTCACCCTGGCATCAATACTTGCAAGGGCAGATGGAAATCCCTACTTGAGAGGTGAAAAAAGGAGAATGATCCCCATAATATATAATGTTAGATATAGAGAAATGGAGGTAGTGCCTGCTTATAGTTGCTGAACCTTTATTTTATCTTATTTTAAGTTTATTATAAATGTTGAGTGACTGGGGCTGAAAACAAAATGAGATAAGCAGTGTTAAGATTAAAAACTAAAAAGGAGGTCCTATTTTCATGGGAAATTGTATAGCTGACAGGGGTGCCCAATCCCCCGTCGGCTGTGCTGTGTTCCCCACCCCCAACAGAGTTCCAGGTGCTATGCTGGGAGCCCACCCCAGTGTGGCAGCAGTTTGTATGGCCGACGGGGGTTCCCAATCCCCCGTCGGCTCCACTGTCTCCCCCCCCCAAGAAAATATTGGGTGCCACGCTAGGAGCCCACCCCAGCGTGGCAGCAGTCATGGCCGACGGGGTGCCCAACTTCCGCCGGGTTTACTGCCCCCCAAACAGCCTTCCAGCTGCCACACTGGGAGCCCACCCAGCGTGACAAACGTCCCGCTGCTGTCTAAGTAAAAAAAAAAGAAACCTGAAAGAGAGAACCTTCCCTCGCACTGTCCCGACCCAATCTCCCCCCACGGCCACCCTCTGTGCATCCACCTCCACACCCCACCTCACCCCATACTTGCCTCCGAGTCTGGTGCGACAATCTTGGTGGACCGGGAACGTCTGCACTCTTCAAAGCCGACCATGAACTGAGGAAATGCCGGTAAGCTGTATAATGTAATAAATAGGGTTTTTTCAACTTTAGTGCATATCTCTGGCATTTTGGGAAATGTTTTCACCAAATTTTCAACATGGGGATTTTGGGACCCCACCTCATGAATTCTGTCACTGTCATGGTGTTAATCGGCCCCAAAAGGTGATTTCACGGTCACTGCGTGAAACCACCTTTCAAGACCGATTTACAAAAACAACAGTGTCACAGTTCATGAGGTAGGTCCCCAAAAACCTTATGTTGAAAATTTGGTGAAATTGCCAGAAATGAGTGTTTTATGAGCATGTGTTGCGCTGTTCCTACGCACTCTCGTAAGTTCGCGAATTTTCAATATGTTCACTCCAGATTTTCAACATTGCCATTTTACCACACCTCCTTATGAGCAGTACAGCTGTCATTCCTCGCATCTTGCCCAAAATGTGTTTCTGCGCATGTAGCGCACAATGGCGCAGTCGGTATGTGAAATCAATGTTCGGGACTGATTAAGAAAATCACAGTGACACTGTCCATGAGCAGAGGTGTTAAAATGGCTATGTTAAAAAGTTGGTGAAAAAATTCCCCAAAATGACTGTTTTATGAGCGTGCATTGCGCTGTTCCTACGCACGCTCGTAATTCATGGATTTCTAATATTTTCAGTCCAGATTTTCACCACTGGCATTTTTCCACACTTCCTTATGAACAGTACAGCTGTAATTTTTCACACCATGGCCGAAATGTGTTTTCGCACTTCCAGCGCAGAAATGCGTGGTCGCTGTGGGAAATCACTGTTTAGGACAGATTAAGAAAATCACAGTGACAATGTTCATGAGCAGAGGTTCTAAAATCCCTGTGTTGACAATCTGCTGTAAAAAATCCCCAAACTAATTGCATTACAGGTATGCGTTCGCATTTCTATGCACTCCGTGACTTCATTTTTAATATTTTCACTGCAGAATTTCAACATTGCCATTTTTGCACCTCCCCATGAACAGTACAGCTGTCATTTTCACATCCTGTTGAAATGTGTTTCGCACTTGTGGTGCCAAATGGCGTGTAATCGCTGTCTTGAAATCAGCTTCGGCTAACAAACTGATATTGCCACTGTTCATAAGGTGGGGGTCACAAAAAAACCAATGTTGAAAATTTGGAGTGAAAATGCCAACGAACGCCTGAGGTGTTAGGGTTTCCGACCATAACACCCCACCCTGTAAAGATTGACAGGCATCAGGGGCGTGACTTGGGATTGTCGCCTGTAATGCTCATACCATTCCACCCCCACCCACACCCTGCAGCCAGTGAGAGGCATCGAGGTGTGCCTTGGACTCTTCGGACCCAAAGTTCACCCCATTCTCCTATACAGGACCCATCTCACCGTATTTTCTGATGGAATGGGGTGAGCATAAGGGCCAAAGACTCCAAGGCACACTGTGACATTTGTCAGTGTCTTCAGGGTAGAGTGTGGTGAAATGGCGTGGCCGTTATGCCTGACTATCCAAAGGCACACCCCAATGCCTGTCAGTCTCTGCAGGGTGGTGGTGGAGTTGATTTCAGTTCAATACTTCACTACCATTCCTATTATGCAGCTCTCTTAACTCCTGCATTACCAATGCCAGCAAGCAAACATTCGGCATTGACAAATGCTTGTTTCTGCATGTGGTGAGAGCCTAAAAAAAGCTGGTCTTTATCAGTACTTCACAATCAGATGTTTTTAGTGCAGTATTAGCCACTGCTTAGCAGTTAAATCACAAATTGTAGTGAGAAAGAAATAATGTGACCTACTGGGAAATGAACCCAGACCCCCAGAATACCATCCCAGTGCTCTAACCACTGAGTTACAGGCTCACATGGTCGGACCTGGGGTTCCCGGACACACTTTTTTTCTCTGGAATTGCATATTCTGCAACTAGGAACAATCGGGATCTCAATTAGATGTTACTTGTGAGTATTGCTCCTTTTCTTGTGTGCACGGTGATCTTATCTGGGTCAGTCTTCACCATTCATCACATGTGGGTTAGTGGCCAGAGGTCACGACCCCACAGGAGCTCTTTTTTTTTTCACATCGCCATGGGCCCTGGTGATGCTGTGGTCAGCACCGTTTCTGCTGTTGATGCAGTTCATGGCACTGATGGCGCTGACGGCACCCTGGGAAATTCTACAGTGCTGTCTTTGACTGTTTCTGGACTTGACGCCACCCGCAGTGTTGAGACCAGGGGTGCTGCTTGCGGTTCCGTGCCATGCCAGGCTACGGCGCCGTGGGAAGTGTCATTCTTGCTCTCAGCACCGTTCGCAACATCGAGGAGGCTGTTGATCGCCATCGCCAGTGCCGTTAGCACACTGGGGGAATGATGCTCTCACTGGTGCCGTCCCTGACTTCGGCGCCGTGGGAAGGGACGGCGCCATGTCGGGTGCCAACTCCAGTTCCACTGCTGTTGTCGGCGCTCTCTCTTCCTCAGGCACCATTCATGGTGCCACGGAGGAGTTCAGTGCCGATTCTGGTTGGGGGAACCCGGACTGGCACCTCCCTCGGTCTGGACAGGAGCAGGTGCCCATGGGTGGTCTGGCACCAGGCCTCAGTCTCCATTTCTTCGGAGGTGGACTCCAGATCTGGTTTGGACTCACTGTCCAGTTCCTAGGATTTGGCAGAACCCATGGGCACCTCAGTAGTCACTTCGGTGGCCTGGACCCAGCCGCCCTCTGAGGAGCGGGCAGTAGTCCCCGAGTCTAGAGTCAGGGGTTCTGACTAGCAGGTGGTGATCCAGGCCACTGTTACCCTGCAGCCTGGACTTGGAGGATTTTCTGTCCCCTCAGCTGGGACACCCCTCCTGTGGTGTGCATGGATCGCCCAACTTTAGGGCCGACCAGGGCATCCATGGAAGGGAAGGGTGCTACTCACTGGGTGGTTTCCTCAGGGACCGCCCAGGGTTGTCAGCTGCCTAGGCTGGTGTTCTTGAGATGGAGGACTCTCTCAGAGTCCGAGGGGTCAGGGTTCGAGATGGCAGCCCTTCTCTGGGACCCACCTGGGTTCGGGGAGGAGTCGCAGCGCGGACCCCCACCCTTCCTTCTCGGTCTCCTCGAGAGTGCCCTTGTCATTGGAGGGAAGGGACCATCCTTTTGGGCTCACATGGTCCCGGTCACCTCACAGCGGGATTCTTCAGGGCATGGTTTAGGCAGTTCCAGTGTGGTTGATCAACTGTCGGCTGTTGGGCTCTCCGGAACTCCTGCTCCCTTGGGGACTTCCAGTGGGCTGTCTTTCCTGGACAGAGGACGTTCCTCTTCTATTGTGGATCTGGCCCCCATTCCTCTGTCGTCATCTCCTGCTCTCCCAGGTATTCCTGGTCCTAGGGGGCCTCTCACCTGGGAACAGTTCAGAGGTGCGGCTGCTCACTTCCCTACTTATGTCAGGGCCATGGACAAGTTTGTGTTCCACCCTACCCCCGAGCAGCCAGCCCCTGGATCTCTGAGGTCTTCCACTCCCTCATCCTCCTCTTCTGGAGGAGAGGAGCCTTCCATCCACATCTCCCCTGCCGCTCATCTGGCCAAGTATCAGCATTTCCTCACGAGGATGTTGGAGGACCTTCGTATCACCCCACCTCCCTCTCAGCACAATCCAGAGCATCTGACACATGCCTTTTTAGGTGATTTCAGTGCGGCCATCCTTGTGGTGCCCGCCTGGCCTGCTCCTTTTCAGGAGGCATCATTGCACTTCTGGCAACAATCCTTTTCCGGAGTCCCAGCCCCTAGGGATCTGAGCCAGAGGTATTGTGCCCCCCCCCCCCAAGTCTCCAGGTCATATGCCTCATCTTCAGTCAGGGTTGACGCAGCTGGACGCTCCCGATGGGCTTTGCGCCCTTCACCGTGACTGCCCCCCAGATCAAGACTCTGTGGATTTTTACTTCTAGGGGGAGGAGGATCTTCTACTTGCCATGGTGGTGGTTGTTGATTGCTGCTCATCAGACCCACTATGCTTCCTATGATAGGTTCTTGTGGTCCAGGCTGGGTCAGCTCCTAGCTTCCCTACCTGATTCAGAGGTAGCCAGACAAGCCATTGCACTCTCTGCATAAGGCCTGGAGCTAGCAAGGCATCAAGCGAGGGCATCTTATGACGCCAAGGAGGTAGCTTCCAGGGTCATAAGGACAGCAATCTGCATTAGGCGGACGGCATGGCTTCGTCTTTCCCAGTTGTTACCCTTGGCCTGGCGTAGGGTGATTTCCTCTGCCTACCAGAGAACCCACCTTTTCTCCCATAGGGTGAGATGGCGTCTTTCAGGGCAATTTCCTTCCCCCTCCGGGGGGGTCCCATCTCACTCTCCCCAGTCTCGGGCCTTGCCAGACCCATAACTGTTCTCCCTCCCAGTGTCTTCCCCACTGGGAGCTAAGGGGCTTAGTCCCTTAGGGTCTCGGGCCCCTTTCGGGGGGAGGGGGGCTTGGTACTCACCCACATGTGCTGAATGGTGAAGATTGACACAGATAAGATATGAAAATTACATACCCACCGTAATTCTTGATCTTTCTGTGTATCTTCACCATTCATCACAATTCCCACCCTCCACCCCCCTGGGGCCTCAGTCTCTGGGTCCCCCTTACCCCCCCTTCCGTTGGTCAGGAGCGGGGTGACCTTGGGCACACAGGAGGATTTTTCCTTCCGCCTTCTGATAGGGGCGGGATCGTGGGGGCTGCCCTCCTCATTGCCTTGGCTTCACCCTTTTGGGTTGGGATGTTAGTGGCTGCCCCCCCTCCCTCTCCCTCTATCTCTCTCAATCCTTATCCTTAGGGACTAATCCCTTTTCTTCATTTTAAGTAGGGAGATTTGTTTTCTCTCCCCTATTCTAATTTTAGTTAGTGAGAGGACAACCCTAGGTTCCTGTTCCCTTACGACCTTAAAGTGGTTCTGCTGGAGTACATTGCCAGTAATTTCTGTGCCTTGAATTCTCGTAATCTAGACTTGTTGCTACTCCTGGGCAGTAACTCAACTTCAGATCAGGGACCAGATAGCGAGCCTGGGGTATGTCCTCTCCCCTTCCACTTCTTGTTTCCCTCATTTCCTTCCCTTTTCTGCTTCCAGAGATTGGGGCCCCTCTTAATCCCCTTAGTTTTCTCTATCCCTTGTCTGTCCTCTCAGGCATTTATTTCTCCTTTTAGTGCATATATCTTTTCCTTTGTTTGTTCCTTGGACTTCCTTATCCCCCCCCCCCCAACCCTTTCTTACTCTATGACGACTCAGAACTGGCGGGAGGGAGGGTTCAGCGACACCTAACGGCCAACCCGCAAGCGCCACACAGTGCGTTGGCCTAGAGGGTGGCACCATCGATGTGTTGACTCCACCATCCAAATAAAAAAAACAACTCCCGTTGGGTTGTGACCTCCGGCCACTAACCCACATGTGTTGAATGGTGAAGATATACAGAAACATCAAGAATTATAGTAGGTATGTAATTTTCATTTTTTGATGCATGCAGTGAGGTGAGAGACTGCATAGATGGAAGGAAAAATAACACCATCACCGGCATTAGGTCTCATTCAGCAAGTAGGAAGGAGGACAGAATGGAACATGGGAAGCAATTCCACAGCCTCCACACTATTGGGGCAGCCTTTGACTAAAGTTTTTTTTTTTCTAGTTTTTCTTCTCCACTACCACATGCCCATTCCTCAGTTTCTGAGGCAGTTCTCTTGCACCTACTCCACATGTCTAGTTGGTAGTTGTTTTCGGGGCCTAGAGTCACCGGTACTCTCTGCTCCCGCACCACGCTTCTAGCTGGGTAGTGGTTTTCAGTTGCTGGGAGTCACCAGTACTGTCTGCTCCTACACCACACTACTTCACTACTAAAGGGTGCTGAAAATATGGAATAGCCAGGCTTTGGGGGTGATGGTAGACAGCACGGGATCCTTTAAAAGCAGACCGGACAGGTACCTGGAGGAAAAAAGCATTGGGGGAGGGGGAACAACAGCTGCGCAATGTACATGTATAGTCCGCGCCTCCCTCCAGTACTCCCCAGTCTTCTCCTCCTCCAACCCAGCAACCAATGACACCTTTGCCATCAATGTATCCCTCCCTTTCTCACTTCCTATCTTTGTAGCCAGTATCTACTGCTATCCAAATGTCCAGCCCGCTGTCTTCCTTGACCTCTTAAATTCCATTACTTCCCCCTCTCAATCTGGTGAGCTTTACATCCTTGGCGACCTCAATTTAAATTGGTTGTCCCCAACAACATCTACCACAAGAAATGCTGTCAGTGCCCTCAACCTCACATGACTAATTACAGAACCCACCCGCCCTAATCTCAAGACCCCAAACCACTCCCTACTTGATTGGGCCCTAACTTCGCACCCCCATAGAATCATCACCTCCAGCATCCTTCCGGATGCTCTCAGCGACCACAACCTGGTTTTCCTGATCAGAAAAGTTCACAGCCCTAAATCCCTACAAATACGGACCTATAAATCCCTAGAATTGGAACCACTCCTGCATAGCCTTTCCCTCTCAGACTGGTTCCCTCTAGTAAGCACCTCCTCAGTTGATAAAGCCCTAATCTATTTTAAAGACATCTTCCTAGCAAATTGGAATGCCTTTGCATGCTTAAAACAAACAAGGGTTAGAGGTCATCACCTCTCCTGGATTACTAGCCTACCACAGAGCCAGAGATTGGGCCTGGAAACAGCACAAAGTCTCCCAGCTTCCAAATGACCTTCTTATTTACTGAAAACTTCGTAATGCCTGCACCCAGGCTACCAGGCTAACCAAAACAGAGTACTTCAAATCTACCCTCATGACAAACATCAACTTCCCCTACAAGTTCTGGAGAGTGGTCTACACCCTCTTTACACCCCCCCATCCTGTCCACCCACCCTATACTTAAGATAAATGCCACCCTCGTTTTCGATTCGGTTGCAGTAGCTACTGAATTCAACTCCTATTACACCACTTGTGCTGATGAGCTACTCCAATCCCTCCCAAACTGTTCCCCTCCGTCTCCCCCTTCCTGTTGCCTATAAATGACCCCCCCATTCCCCCTTCTCCTTCACTACTGTCTCCCCAAATTACACCCTAAATGCCCTGCTAGCGATCAGCCCTTCAAAAGGCTCCTCCCTGGATGGCCTTGACCCTAAACTATTATCCCTCTCAGCCCCAGCCATCGCCTACTTGCTCTCTATTATTCTAAACCTCTCTTTCTCAACCGCCTCAGTACCTTCCCCATGGAAACACACAGTGGTCTTTCCCCTCCCCAAAGGCGGAGACCCCACCTCCCCTGGCAACTACCACCCCATCTCTCTTCTCCCTACCCTTGCCAAACCTAGCTTGCCGCTTACCTCAATGATGACTCCTTTTTCACCCCTTATCAGTCTGGCTTGAGGAAAAATCACTCCACCAACACATCCCTTACGGGAATGGAAAATGGCCAAATCACCTCAGCCATTTTTGTTGATCTGGCCAAAGCCTTTGACACAGTCTCCCACTCCCTTCCCTTCCCTTCTCTTCTCCTTGACACCATATCAACAGCTGGGTTATCCCCCTTAGCCACAGACTGGTTCAAGTCATACCTCACTGGCAGAACCCAATCAGTCAAGATCTCTGGCGCAATTTCCCCAACCCTCCCAATAAGAACTGACGTCCCCCTGGGATCAAGTGTTGGGCCCCATTTTGTTCTCTTTTTCTAAATGATCTCCCGTCCATCTGCTCTCCATTCTCCTCCATTCACATGTATGCTGATGATACAGTCTTGTATGCATCTGGCTCCTGCCCCACTGAGGTTGCATCCAACTTACAGCACGACTTCAACAAAGTTCAGCATTGGTTTGCAAACCACCAACTATCTCTCAACGCCAAAAAAATAGTTTCCATGACCTTCAGCACCAGGCAGAGACTTACCAGGTTTCCCTCTCTACCCTCCTTCCACACCCTTGATGGGACTTTACTTGAGAACACATCCTCCTTCAGGTATTAAGGTGTCTGGCTAGACCAACACCTGAACTTCTCTGGTCATATCAACGCCATTCCGAAAAAAGTGCGTCCCAAGCTCGGTGCCTTATTCAGGAACCGTGCCTGCATCCCACTCATGGCTAGGCGTGAGATTGTCCAGAAGATGATCCTACCTATCTTCGACTACTGTCACGCAGTCTACGGTGCTGCCTCTAAGTCCTCCCTGGCCAAACTAGATGCTCTCTTCAACTCCTTTTGCCATTTTACCCTTGACACTCCCCTCCACACTCATCACTGCAATCTCTACCATGCCCTATCCCTCCCTGACAAACCGTCTCTCACTGCACAAAATTCACCTCCAAGCACTGGCTGGGTGAACTTCCCTCTTATTTCTCCCCTGCCTTTACAACCACCCCCCTTACCACTCCCTAAGATCTACCAACTCACAAACCCTGGTGGTCCCACGCCGCTCCACCCTTATTGGCCAATTGGGTTTTTCTTATTGCCTCCCAAAAATCTGGAATTCACTTCCCCCTCAAATTCGCCACTCATCCTCTTGCTACTCCATTATCTCTGTCCTCAAGAACTTCCTTGCCACTTTTTTTGCCTCCCTAATCCCCCTGCCATCTCCCCTAAGCCCATATTACCATAAGCATACTCCCTACCACTCCTACTTCCCTCTAATCGTGCTCCTCCTTGTTCCCTACTTTCTCTCCTCCTAAAGTGCTCCTCCCCCTTCTTTCTCTACCCTTAATCTATCTCCCTCCTGTAAGCTCAATCACTGCCTTGTGCAGGCAGGATCTGTAGTGTACGGTGGGCAACAACTTTAACCCCTTACCCCTATTTCTCCTTTTACTGCACCCCCTCAGTCACTTCTAGATCACTGCCTTGTGCAGGCAGGGTCACCCAGCACACTGGTGGGGTACTACCCCCCCTACTATAGCTGACCTCTGCTACCCCCCCACAACATCCCTCCCCCAACACCCCCCTTTCTCGCATCACTATATATAAATAACTCTCATCACCTATAACCAGTGTCCTACCAGTAGAGCTGTCCACTGCCCTGCCCAGATAGGGATAACAGGACTTCAACTCCCCCTTGGATACCCCCATCTACAATGCCTCTCAACACCCTGCCACTCTCACCTCTCCTCTCCTCGTACCCCCCCTTCTGGTTAAGATAGCCTAACGCTGGTCTACACCAACACTCAATTAAGCACTTGTAACCTACCCCTATACTCCTCTCATATGCACTTTAGTCCACCCTGTCATCTCTGTTTGCCTTGAAAATCGTGTTCTGTCTGCGTCTCTCCATAAATTTCCTTTCCCTTTTTCCATTCTACCCTCCGCAATTTTTCGTTCCTTCCTTCCATTCTTCCTCTTTTTACTCCAATCACTGTAAATCTTGAATATCTATATTACACTAATGGCTACCCAATTACTATTGGGTCACCTTACCAACTAGTGCTACATCAGTCAATCTTTATTTAACCAGGTGAACATCATTGAGAAGAACTAATTTACAAGATGAGCCTGGGCATTGACATATATAAGTACAGGCAACAGTATATACAACGTTACAATTGGGAGTACAACACAGTAATTCAAACAAGAAAAGAAAAAAGTAAATAAATGATAGATACAGGGCAGAGATATATACAGTGTTACAACTAATTAGTGTTTATACCATGCAGTAATGCTAGCATAA
This sequence comes from Neoceratodus forsteri, assembly GCA_016271365.2. Taxonomy (NCBI): domain Eukaryota; kingdom Metazoa; phylum Chordata; order Ceratodontiformes; family Ceratodontidae; genus Neoceratodus; species Neoceratodus forsteri. The sequence goes on from CM028137.1 coordinate 948,910,603, forward strand.
ACAAAGAGAAAGTGTACATATCTTAGACGAAAATAGCATACGTATTACGGTACAAAAACCTACGTACATTAGCTGTGACAGGAACCTATGCAGCAAGGAAGGGGGCAAAGCCAGATGAGGAGGTAAGAGTGATACGTTTGGGGAGGGCATTACATAGTTTAGGGAATAGATCAGGGTAATGCTATGATGTGAAATGAGTCAGGGCACGGAAAAGAAATAGGGGAGAGGAGGTTAGAATACAGAAGTCCTAATCCTAGGATAGGTGCGGTAAGAGTACCATGGAGGCAAGTACAGGTTTCTGAAAAAGAACATTGATAAAGGGATTTAAAGAAGCTCAGTTTCACTGGGATTGACAACTTCAGAGTTTTCTGTATTGTGTTCCAAATGACAGGAAGAGCATGACTTATTGCAGATTTTCCATATCTGGTTCTCACCTTAGGGATGAATAGTGAGATGTAAGAGAGGCTTCTCAAGGTGTAGTTTCCAACCCTACAGGTGGGCAGGCAACTCACAATATAATGCGGGAGCATATTAGTGATTGCTCTGTAGGTCCAGAGCACTGAGTTCTTTTGTTGTCTGAATGTTAGTGAGCTCCACCCTGTCTTGGCATACAGCTCACAGTGGTGTGTGGCATAAGGGAGACCAGTATGAACTGAATAGCTTGATGGTACAGTACATCCAGATTAGAGAGGGAGAGCTGTGGGTCTTGGCCATACAGGAAATCGGCATAATCTGAAAGAAGCAAGAATGTAGTCTGGACCAACCTACTTTTAGCTTCTAGTGTAAGTAGATTTCTAATACGGATGAAGAGACCAAGTCTCTGTTCAGTTTTTTTGAGAGTTCATCGATATGATGGACAAAGGACAATTTGTGGTCTATCCAAAACCCAATATACTTAAATTTCTCAAAGAACTCCAGTGGCTCACCCAGTAATGTGTATACACGAAGGGAGCAGAACCAGGGAGACAGTGTTTAGTTGCAAGGGTAGAGGGAGCAAGTATCATAGCCTTGGTCTTTTTTGCATTTAGGAGGATCTTTAATTGAAGTAGATTTTTCTGTAAATGATCAAAGTCTCGTTGGAGATCACTGCCGGCAAGATCCAGAGTAGGTCTGGCAATGTACAAGACAGTATCATCCACAAACAGGTGTCTGTTTGCTGCAGAGATGCCAGTATTTTTTTTTTTTTGAGCTCCGGCTACAACCCCGCCCCCACACACTCAGTCATTCCCAGCGCCATCCCGGACATGGACCCCCTCCCTTCAGCACCCCGCAGCTTACCCTCCGCAGCAGGGTGGTGGGGAGGCGACTCAACCCACCCCAGCGGATCCATGCCAGGCGCCCTCAGGAATGGCGCCCGGGGGCTGACGTCGTGCTGCCAGGCTCCCATTTTCTTTGTTTTCCTCCCGGCGGGTATGGCGATGCAATGGCGGCCAGCGACTGAGTCGCGCCGCGCTCCCGTGCTCGCCTAGTCAAGCGCCTGCCACGCCCTGCCCCTGGCTTGGCGGTTGCATGTTGTCGGTATCCTCAGCCTCCGCTAGGGGTCAGGCAAGCACCGCCACCCAATCCCTCACCTCGGAGATGAGAGCAGTCCTCCGGACGCTCAATCCATCTCCTCCCCGCCGCCCCCCGGCAACCCATGCCCGTTCCCGAACATGGGTCGCCGGCGTGGTGCGAGGTGTAGCGACCAGCGCCTCAACCCTCAGAGCCACCGGGCTGGCTGAGATGCCAGTATTAATCCAGTTAATATAGACAGCAAATAGTAGCAGGCCTAAAATGGACCCTTGAGGGACACCCCTTAACAGGGTTTTTTGAGGAGAGAGGCCTCCCCCTCAACCTTAACCAGCTGTTGCCGCTCAGTAAGGTCGTTAGTAAACCAGTTCAAGGCTGGTTGGACTGCTCCAATATTTCTTAGAACACACAGGAGTAAGTCATGGTCCACAGTATCAAAAGCTTTGCTCAGGTCAAGAAACAAAGACCACATGTAATTTTTGTATCCAAGGTAGTCTGCCAATCATTAGTGACCTTAGCCAATGCAGATACAGTGCTGTGGTGAGGTCTAAAGCCTGACTAAACTGGATTTAACAGGTTGTAGGTCTCCAGATAGGACCTAAGTTGCTCATCGACTACCTTTTCTAATAATTTGGATAGGATGGGCAACAGTGATATCGGTCAGTAGTTATTTAGGTCACTGGATTTAAACAGGAACTACATGAGCTATCTTCCAGACTGCAGAGAGTGCTTCCTGTGCAAGGGACATATTAAAGAGGTGAGTAATAGGGGGTGACAGAATGTAATATCCCAGCTTTAGGTAATAAGGTTCAGTATTGTCAGCGCCTGCTGACATTCTGGTGTCAAGGCTCAATAATAGATCCTCTACTTGTTTTAAGGTAATTGGAGTGAAGGGGAATAGTCCTTCATGGGAGGGGATAACTGAGGCATGGCATGCCAGGTCATGGTTGCTCAGCTGCGAGCAAAGTTTAGATGCTGGAGAGGTGTCAAAGTTGCCAAGTTATGTGTTTTCCAGTGTTACCAACTGTTGCCAATTTGCTATATGTGTCTTCATATCTACTATACCAACTGTTGAATTGTTAGCCAATGTTATCCATCTGTAATCCCTCCTGCTCCCATTGTATGCAAGTAAGCAAATTGTATTCCAACATTGTAAAATTTCTCTGTATTCTGTCCCATTGTTCCCTACCCCCCAGGTCACACCGGGAGTTGAGCAACTTGTTGCTCAGCATGCCTTCCTGGTGAAACATTTCAATAAATAAAAAAAATAAAATGTACAATCACTGAATAGTAATACAACCAGTAGCTGGTTTGGAGGGGCGCAAATTACATGGACTGACATCTCCATTTCTTCCTGTGTAATCCAGTGTTGACTGCTGAGGCAGTTCCTACCTGTTTTCCCAGCTGGAGATGGGTGCTAATAGGTAGTGGTAGTACAGAACATGACTGTGGAGTTAAGAGCAAAATTTACATGAAAAGCAGGGGACACATCCCTCCTGTGCTTTTGACTTCAGCAGGGACACAAAGCAATTTATTTACATATTTTATTTATTTTAAATGTTGCCACCCTAGTACGTACACGTTTAGGTGCAGGTACTTAATGTCAAAGAGGGGGTGAGGAAGTCAAAGTACTAGCTTGCCCAATACATAGTAGGTTAAACATACAAAGTTACAAGTTATTAGTAAGTAGATTGTTAATATCAGATCTCAAAGGAAAAGGGGGCATAAAGCAATTATGCCCCTTCTGCTTTTGAGATCCCATTGCTTTGGGGGTTTTATGCCTGCTGTGTTTCTCCAATTGTGCCCACCAGTACCCCATTCCTTTGAGCAACCAGCACCTCCCTGCTACCTCCCAGACTCACCCCTCACTGCCACCTTGTGGATCCTTCCAGACCTCAGTCCTATACCCTGGGAGCTGGCTTGTCCCCATTAACTCATTGGGTCCAGTAGATGCCATATGGTGTCAGAACCTGACCCAAAATGGCCACCTGGACTCAATGAGTTAAGGGTCAATCCAATTGCTAAGAAGTGCTTCCAGGAACCACCTTCCATTCCAGTTAGCCAGCTGGTCACTGCTGGGAGCCTGCAATAACCTGGAGGATGAACTAGAAGTTGCAGATGCTGGCTCACAGCATATGGGTGGTGCGACGGTGGGGGATTGCAGGGCCACCATCTGGTGTACTGATGTGGCATTTTTGTCAATTTTCTGCCCACACTCCCTGCACTCCTGCACACCCTGCTGCTGAGCTGTGTTGGGGGAAGGGGCTGATGGCGCTTGGTTAAACTCACCATCAAAGGCACCTAAGCCATGTCACCGGCAGGAGCCAATGAAGAGCAACACAGAAATAGCAGAAGCCACTGGAGAGTGATGCAGCAGGCAGCCCTCCCCCTGGGAGTAGAGTATCTCCCCTCTCCTACCAACCATCTCTCCTGACATCCCAATGGGGCAAGCAGTCCTCCCTCCTTACCAACCTCCAGTCCTGAGATCCTGGGCTCAGAGAGTGAACCCGGGTCACCAATGTGCAAGAACCAGCAGAAGCCAATTAGGAGCAATTGGGCAAGCAGCCCTCCCACTGGGAGGAGGGTGTCTTCTGTCCCTACCAACCTCCATGACATCCCGGGCTCGGAGAGTGAACCCGAGTCGCCTGTGTGCAGGAACAATTACTTGGCGCCATTGAGCCAGCAGAGAGATTGCATTGCTTATTTGTTTTTTAACCAGTTAAGAACAGTGGGCTAAATAGCCTGTTTACAGGATCGGCCTCGGCCAGAGGCAACACTGAGTTAAATGATCCCACCTGGCTGTTGGTGGATGCAGTGGCACTTCATTGTGCTGTCACCTGGGAAACTGGCACCTACATGGGAGCCCTGGAAAGCCAATGCAGAAAGCCAATTCGGAAGCTTGAAGCCTTGGCATGTCCTTTAAGTAAGATGCGCTGTTGCATGGAAGGGAGACAAGCTGATCAACGAGCAGCACTGGCCTCGGCTGTGGAGGCAGTTGCATGCCTCTCTGGTTAGAAGCATTTACAGGCACTGGATTTTGGGAATGAGTTTGCAGGTCTGTACACAGCCCCAGCACATACAATTTTATGGACAAAACTACAGCCCTCTTTCTCAATGCACAACTTATGGGACTCACAGGGCTTGTGGGGGGAGGGGGGAAGGCATGATATTCTTTATTTTGCACATGTGGAGTTTTACACTGACGTGAAGAACATTGGTCCCCTGTCACAGCTACTGACGCAGTTTTTAATTGACATACCAGATAAAAAGTACATTTCCAGAGTGGTCCCCAATGAATGGTTGAGCAAAGATCCAGCTGCTGTAACTGATAAGGTCATGCCTCACTCTAACTTTTCAATAGGTTGGCATATTTTATTTTGTGTGTGTGTGTGTGTGCACACTTAAGAGGACCCCAGAGGTTAGGAGAGCTGCAGCGTGCATCTGTTGACAGTGGCCACAGTATGTTCTACCTTCCTTGGGGAGATGAGCAGCACTGCCAAGCTGAAGTGTAGTCTGTTTGGAAAACACCCATCAGTTCTGGTAAAATGAAAATCATCGGGAAGCATTACTGGAAATGAGATGAAAGGATCTCACTTCTGGCTGAGGGGACAGTCTTGAACTGACACTCATCAACCAACAACTGTGACAAACCTCTCATCTCCTCCCAGGACTTTATGACTAACCAGGCTAGTAATGTCAGCTAAATGTGCCACAGTCTCCCCGCAATCATAGTAAAACAGTAATTTAGAGGCAGTGTAGTATTGTGGTCATAGCACTGGCTTATAACCGGGAGGTTGCAGGTTCAAACTCTGCTAGAGTCTAATATTGTATGGCCTTGAGCAAGTCACTTAACCTCCCAGTGCTCCACTCCACCTGACAATGGAAATGTATCTATTTAGAATGTTTGACCAGGAAAAAGCACCCTGAGTCAAAGCTTGTTTATGGGGGGAGGAGAAGGAATGGGTCATAAATAAAACTCATCAGTTTCCAACAAACATCTCTCTAACAGTTACTAGGCTTGGATCATTTTTGTATACATGGGCAGTATTGCATTAGGTAGGGAAAAGAGTTAGGCTAGGTGGGCCACATGGTCCTTATCTGCAGTCGCCTTCTATGTTTCAGTATAAATGTGCAATATTTAGTTATTGATTTGAAAATGTTTAACCGGGAAAGGCACACTGAACAGAGGCTCATTTCCATGTGCGACTGGGTGGGGGAGAACAGTACAACAACACAGCAACAATAAATTAACATAGAATTTGACGGCAGAGCAGGACTGCTTGGCCCATCCAGCCTGCCAGTTCCTCCCTACCTGCGCTTTTACCACAGACCATAACTGATCTACAGTTCTTTCTCCACCCCTCTTCCTTTCAACTATGATTCCCCTGTGCTTATCCCATGTATTTTTGGAACCCGTCACTGTTTTTACCCACCCCCCAACCTTCCAGGAATCCAGCCTCTTTCTGTGAAGAAGTACTTTCTCACATCTCTCCTGAATCTACCCCCTTCAGCTTCATAGCACGTCCCCTTGTTCTTGAGCACCTCTTCTTCTGGCATATAAAACATACAATAAGGTATATCAAAGTGCAAAATAACAGGATAACATTAGAGTGACAAATGACTGAGTCATGAGGTTGAACACAGAGCAGCAAATATGTGCAATTAAGTGACAACAGTGCAGGCGAAATAAAAAAATATTACATTGAAAATACTGTGCAGTCTAGTTAGGCATGGCTGTACACAGGTGAGTGTGAGTCTGAAACTTGGGTCTGGCAGGGCAAGTCGGAGGGGTTCAGATGGAGGACTGGCAGAAGCAGGAAGCGGTGGGAAGAGTTTTTATTTGGTGCTTAAGGGGAAGGGGCAAATATGTACAAAAGGTAGTAGCAGTTGACAGCTGCAGTGCACTTCTGAACTGCAAACTGGACTTGCCAGGAGAGGTATCACAGGACATTAGAAACAGGAATGGAGACCACCCTGATGGCCCAGGCACAGTGCTTCATGCTACCGTGTGGATGAGCTGGGTTCGACAACGAATCACAGTAGTCACATCGGGAGGCAGGGCGGTAGGATATAGCTGCCATGTGGCAGCATGCCTCAGCCGAGGAATGTTGACAGCAAGTGCCGTCACCGCAGTGCAGTGACCCCTGTGGCTGGGCCTGGGAGCTCTCTCTCCTGCCACAGGGAACGTGCTGTGTGTGTACGAGGCTGACAGGTACTGCACTCATGTCCAAGAAGCAGGAGGGACCAGCAACAGTGGGCGAAGGCCCCACGGCCGTCTGAATGAGGTTTCTGGCTCCTAGTGCCTGCTGACACTTGATCCTGGGGACAAATAGTGGGCTGCTTTTGGGGGAATGGCCCTCCCCCCGGAGCCCTTGCCATGCAGGGCAGAACAATGAGGGTAGCCGATAGGCTGTTGGAGGAGACAAGAGATGCAGGCCTGAAAAAGGGTACATTCTTGAGTCCAAGGTATATCCCTAGAAAGACAGATGTGACCAGGGAGAAAAGCCCAGTTGCAGTTTGTCTGTTTCTTTTGCTGTTTTTCAGTGCCACTGCCTGCTCTAAGGACTAGGAGTGGTACTGTCATAGTTTTGGCTGGCGTTTTAGTTACTGGTATGTTTGGGACACCGGGGCCTGTTTAGCAATCTGTGATTTTCTTCTTGTCATATTATGTTTTGGGGGGTGCCAAGCACCTATCGTTAGCTGCTTTTTACATTCCCGTGTTGCTCTGAGGAGGGACTTCCTTTACTGACCAGGTTTAAGCAATCCAAATATGACCCAAGGGAAATCCTTCTCATGGGTGATGCCAATATTAATTCTACTAATAAAGCAAACTGGAGATCTAGAGACCACCTTGAGACTTTGAACCTTAAGCAAGTGATGATCTGAGCTACAAGACTAAATTACAAGGTTGGTTCTGAGTCCCTAGTAGACTAGATAGTCACCCCAAGACCTGATCATATCCATCAAACCCACCCTTTACCAGCTAGCTTAAGTGATCATTCTATAGTTATTTTTTATTGAAGTGCTTGTAGGCCTCTGTCCCCTCTTATGCCTACAGATCTGTTCATAATCTGATCATTAATGAATTCAGAATCCCCTCCCTGGCCCTGCCATAGGGGAAATCCACGGAGGAACTGCCTGAGTGTGGAGCTGGATCAGGAGGTATGTCAAGGGGTGAATGGAGCCTTCTGAGAGAGACACAGAGACAGACAGAGCCTGCCTTCTAGCCTCCCCCGGTGGTAAAAAGTTATATGGAAAAAGAATAGAAGTAGGGAAAACAGAAGTCAGGAATGGATCACCCCTTGTCTGGTACAATTGATGCAGGAGAGAGACAGGGTCTGGAAAGCTTTCAGGAAGCAACATACAAATTTAACATTGCTTGAATATAAAACAAAACTGAGGAACAGATGTAAACAGAGACAAAAATGAAATAATACTAAAGCTCCCAATTTCAATTCTCAAACAGTTAACCGGCAAATTGGCAAATTAGACAATTTCCCTGGAAGGACCAGCTCTACAGCAATACTTTTTTTAATTTTTTTCATTTTTATTGTGAGACACATTAAATACAGTTTGGCATTGTTAAAGCGGTCATAGATATCATATTTGGTATTAGTCCATAGGTAACCTTATACAAACATGTTACAGGAAAAAATTAAATCTCAAGTCATAATTCTCACCATCTGCTTTTTTAAGTGGTTGAAGCATATTCCAAATATAGTTCACAGCTAATCTCAAGATAAACCTACTGTCCTGACAACCCCCCACTGGAGCAGTCTCCTCTCCACCTATGGAACAAATGAAGAATTAACTTGAGCCATGGACCACACCCATTTTCTCCATCTAATGGTGAAGGCTGGGATTCTGTCAGACAAACCTGCAGATGACTGCTGTAGTTGGTAAACAGATTGTACTGTTGACCTCCAGTCGGACACTGTGGGTATTATGACGGGTTTCATCCAGCGCCTTGTCACCGCCTTCTTTGCTGCCAATATAAGAACTGGCAACAATGTTTTGTGCCATGGAGGGGAGTGAGGGGGCATAATTGTTAACAACACTATTTCAGCTGTAAGTTCAACATTGTCTCCCAGGCAGTCTTGTACTTCACTTTGAAATGAGCACCAAAATGGGGTAAAGAGGGGGCATGACCAGAAGACATGTGCTAAGTAGTTAGCCAAACAATACTGGCATCCTCCCCAGCAATGCCCATATTGGGTTGGCAGGTATTTGGTTAGACTTGCCGGAGCCCTAAAATATCTATTTCTGCATTTCCATGCAAATTCTCACCATGGTATCAAACTTGTGACTTTAACTGCAACAAGTGTTTTTTTTTTTTAACATACTATTTTTCTGCCCCTTTCTTCGCTGCTCCAGGAACCTTTCTTCTGGGTTTCCTAGGTTGTGCGCGCTCTCGTAGTTCCACCCTGGGTACCTCTTGTTCCAGGTACCAGCTGCCTACCCCATCCTGCCGCAGTTTACCCCCGGGGCAAGGAGGAGAGGGCCACCCCTTACCCTCTCTCACACCTCGAGACTGTTCGGAGGTCAGCTGGCCCCATCTCCAGAGCCCACTTATGGATTTACTCAGGATGACCGGAACCTGTCTACAGGAACCTGGGGCAGGGTATTTCCATTTTTTCTGGTCCCAGCCCTCGAGGCGTCCATGCAGCTACTGGGAAGCCTGAGGGTCAGCCACATCATGACACGCTTTGTGTTCGGCTTCTGATAAGGCCCCCACCTTGTCTGCAAGCTACCTTCACTGCACCTCCACCTGTGGTCACCCAGGTGGTGGTATAGCAGTGAGACTTGCATCCCACCCCACCCGGAGGAGGAGAGCAGCCTGTTGGCCTCAATCCTCCTCCCTGAGCCAACCCTCCAGCTGTCAAGAGTCCGCACCCGAACCCGGGTTGCTGGCGCCATGAGCGGTAACCCTACCGCTGCGCCGGTGGGCCGGCCTAACTGCAGCAAGTGTTGAGTCATTCCACACATCCAAAGAGATTTGTGACTCCAGATCGGCATTCCAGCTATCAAGGGCTGAGGATGTGGAGTCCCCCAACATGTCTCTTAGTATTCTGTATAACTATCCTATCAAATGAATTCCAATGTTCCCATCACTATGTTGAATTATTAGTTACAAAAACAGGAGGGTTCCTAATTGAGAGTTTAGCACTACATTCTGGTTGTTGTTGGATATATCTTTTTACTTGTGTATAACGATAGTAGTCTCTAAGGGGAAGTCCGTAGGTCTGTTGTAATACTTTGAAGGGGTCCACTCCCTCCCTATCCATGAACTGATAAACTGTAAGCCTACCCAACGCCAGTGTTGAAATGTGGTGTCCATTTGGTTTGGTAAAAAATTCCCATTGTCACTCAGTAGATGCATATAAAAAAAGATATGCTTAAATTCTGGGAGTCTATGAAGCTTGAACCATATTTTCAAGAGTTGGGAAGTTACATCAGTAAAATGCCTAAGATGGGGAGCAAGTCTCTCTGTCAAAAATAATATCTGGGCTGTATCGTATAAATTGTTGATCGCAAATTCGATATCTTTCCAGGGTGATCGGTAGGTGTCTGATAAGCACTGCAGAGCTATCTTAAGGAAAGTTGCCACAGCATAGCATTCTAAGTTTGAGGGAGTTAGTCCCACCTCGCGCCAGGGGCAACTGCAAGATTGACACCCAAATTCTTGGGCATTGTCCCCCCCATATAAAGTTGAACAACACTGTAGTCCAAGATTTAAAGTAAAATCTTAACTAAAAGTATAGGATAGACTGGAATAAATATAATAGACGAGGGAGAATATTCACACAGAGAATAGCAATACCACTTCTGACTACTAAACATGGTAATTTGACAGATATGATGGAAAGTGCCATGGAGCTCAACACCACCTTTTGTGGAGCTGCAAAAATTGCTCCATTGGTTGAAATATCAGACCTAGAGCAGCCTGGGTCTAGCTATGGTGGTTCTGATGCTGGTTTTAAATTTAGATTACTAACGGTAGCTAAAACTGTAAAGTACTTCATGAACATAAACCTAAAAACAAGAATGGGGTTGGGCAATATTATCAAAAACTCTTTTCCTTTTTTATTGATGTACTGGCTCATCCTCTGTACACCTTGTACAGCCATTTGATAGCTACTGACGAGGTCCCAAGGTTATCGAAGTAGGCTACTGCGATTCCTATTTCTAAATTCGGGGAGCACACTCTGACCAAAAATTACCGTCCTATTTCCCCTACTTGCTGCATTGTCTAAGATCTTTGAAAGGATCGTTTTTGACCTAGATGCTGGCAGTTTGCTAACACCTTGCCAGCATGGTTTTCAACATAATCACAGCATGCTCACAGCTGTGCTTGAAATTATTAATGATCTTCACAGGGCCTTGGACAATGGGGACACAGCTGGGGTGCATTACTTGGATCTTTCCAAAGGATTCGATCTGGTACACTATGGTCACCTGCTCGCCAAGCTACGGGCCCTTGGTCTGTTGATATCTGCCATGCCCTGGTTCCAGAATTACCTGACTGGCAGATCTCAGTCAGTCTCATTGAATTCTGTTTCCTCTCCGCTCATCAAAATGACTACTACAGTACCCCAGGGATCAGTCCTGGGGCCTACACTGTTTAGTGGCTGAATAATCTAGCTGATCTATTGCATAGCTGTGAGTCCTGTATGATCATGTACACAGATGCTATTGCTTTGTACAGAAGAGCATATAATGTCAGTGACATGACCAGATACTTGCAGCCTTAGGTTGTTAAAAAATGGCCTCCTATTGAGTGTTGGTAAAACCAAGTACATGCACTTTGGAACTAAACAAGCACTGAAGGCTCCCCACCACCACTATAACTTAATTAAAGATTTAACTGGTATATGTATGGAGAGCGGAACATTTCAAATACCTTGGTTTTATCCTAGACCAGACTGTCTCCTTAAAAGAACGTATTGCCATGCTGGTTAAATCAGTTCACACTCACCTTGGCGGCCTTTATAAGATAAAAAAAGTGTTCATCCACTTAGTCTCAGAAAGTCCCAGCTCAGTCCCTTCTGTCCTCAGTGGACTACAGACCTCCAGTCTATGCTGCTGCTAATGTTATGGACATGCAAAGAGTTAATATCCTATAAAACTCCATATACAGACTTGCTGCTTCCAGCCTCAGATTTTCACATCGCGGCACCCTTTACAAACACCTTTGCTGGCATTCATTTGATTTATGCATTACTTATTTCACCCTTAACAGTTTTAGGTGTTTCTTACAGGTCCTATTAGATTCTTATTCTTGGTAGATGCTAGCCCCAACACTGGTTCCCAATGCATTAGATCTGCTCACACTCTACTGATAAGACCCTCACTCTCCCATTCCTCCCTGGGTCAATGCTTTTATATATAGAGCCACTACATGCTGGAATAATCTACCTGCTTCACTACACTCTGTCAATTCGCAGACTACATTTAAAATGGTGTTAAAAACATACTTGTATGGATTTGTCAATGTGCAAGTGTAATGCTACCTGCTTACTGTGTACAGTGATGTAGTGTGTATTTATTCTGAACTGTTGCTTCTTTGCATCTCCAGGTCACCCTTGAAAATGGGCATCTTGGGCCAGTTCACTGGCACAACAGTAGAAATATCACTTGCAATGTCGGCTACCTGGGTTCAGGAACAGACCTGAATCATTGGAGGGCTGGCCGGGGGGCAGGTGGGTTGCGCATCCCCTTGGGATGCTCTCCACCTTGGGAGAGGGGCAGCTAGAGCCTCTAGTGCAGTGCCTCACTCCAACTGGGCAACAGAGGTGCTGCCAGCAGGAGAGCACATCAAGGCAGGGGTGGACATCAGTGTAGGAGGATGTGCGTGGAAACACGTACTACACACATGCCATCAGTGTTGCAAGGGTCAGGGAGGAACATGGGAAAAACCAGCCAGGACCCTAGCAGAATGATGCCTGCTTCTCACCATAGACCCCATGCCACTGACCAAGGCCCTCTCCCGCACAACTAAAGCTGGAGATCCCCTGGAGGAATTGGGGGACACCCTCTGGCCCCACCTAGGGGGAGCCAAGATGGAACACGCGGGAGAGGCAAGTCCAAGATGAGGTGGGTGATAGGGCTAGGTCAGGTCGATGGGGAAATATCCTGGGGGAAGAGAAGAAAGCAGATTAAGTGGGGGGGGGGGAGAAAATGGGCATCTAATTTTCTTGGGTCCTACCTGGTCAACAAATTTCAAATAAATAAAAAATAAAATGCCATAACAGCAAGTAAGCAGGAGAGTTTATAAATGGCTGTGTATCAGGGTTTACTGACTAGGGCAATCTTCCTGTGGACCATAAAGTTATGATAAACAAACTGTACCTATGGGCTTACACCTTCCACTGTGCGATGGTTCCAGTGCTAGCTAAGTGAACATCAGCAGTGTGTAACATTCGGGGTATCTAAATCTAGCCTCTTGCACAGGCATCCCTCAGGGCTTGGTACTGGGCCCTTTCTAATTTTCACTGTACAACTATCGTCTAGCCAAATGACCTCATTGTCAGAAACACACTTATACACTGATGACGTCAATGCTGTTGTGCACTGCAGTGCCAAAACATCTGTGAAGTATTCAGTCCCATTTGCTGTGTGACTTTCTCAAAATCCCAAATCTTCTGTATCAAAACAAGCTGGTTCTTAATTCAAAGAAAACTCAAGCAATGATTTTCAGATCCCCAGCCTCTCACAGGAAACTAGGAAAGAATGTGTTTATTCTTAGCCAGAACAACTACTAGTATATTCTGATCATTTCCAAAAATAATCTTGTGTATTTTAGAATGCTTAAAATTGTTATTTTTCATAGTTGTAATATTTAAATTGGAAATCACAGAAACTACTTTTTTTTTTAAATGAAAGCTTGGAGTAAGCTCAATATGTATTGATCCTAATGATACAGTTGTACTGTGTCAGGGGTCAAAACTGGCACCGGCCCACTAGCCTACTGCTGGTAGATTTTGTTTTGGGCTAGTAAGATTTTCATTTAACTTGCCCTGTGGTCTTGGACTGGAGGCGGTAACATTTAAATAAGTACACCAGCTGGGCCAGTGGAAAGTCTGTGGGACTAGTGGATTTTTCTCAGTTACTAGCCCTGCTGACTAGTGGCTGGAAAACCCCTGCTTTGTCACTACATGTCTATACATGTTGATATATTGTTAAAGATGACAGGACTTTAAAAATTTAGAGAACTATTTTATGTTTTTTCTATCAATTTGTAACATTTAGTTTTTCTATATCAATATATGGTCATTGTAATACTGTCTTATCAATATATCTACTAAGCTGACACCAAGCTTTCATTTAAAAAAAATCAAGTTTCTAGCACTAATGGTTCCAAAGTTATCGCATTTTAAATAAATTACCCTTTGAAAGGTCTACTTTGGGAACTGTTGGGGACAGAAACTTAATTTTTTTAATGAAAGCTTGGAGTCCAGCCATTAAGAATTCACTCAGTCAGTACTACTTTTATGTGTCTATACTATTCTATATGTATCAATACTATTCTATATGTGTCTATACTATTCTATACATACATATCAATACTAGTTAAACCTGTTTTTTCAGTGTATTATCAATATGTGTTTTCTTGCTGTGGCACAGTCAAAAAAATGATAAATATTTATTTTTATTAGCTTTTGTTTACCAGGTAAGCATGCTAGACAAGGAATGCCTATTTTCAGGTGCAACCCGGGAGATTACAAGAGTAGGTTTACGAGCAGAACGAGAACAATTACAACATAGTGAAATACAGGCACTGAACAGGGTGAAACAAATAAACAAGTACAGGATGATCAGATGAGCATATACATCAAAGTTAGAACATACAAGAAGTAATAATAGTTCTGGGTATAACACAGGGGCTTTTAAGGTGGGACATTGGGTGGTTGTCCCGGTATAAGGATGATAAGTGCTGAGATGCAGAAAACCCTAAGAGTGGATGGTTCCCCTAGTTGAGCTCAGGGGGAAGGGGTTAGTGTTGATGCCATTTTTTTGTAATGACAGAATGTATCAATACTTTTTTTTTGTAACAATACATACAATTATATGGCTTTTTAAAATGTTATTTCTATTAGTTTCTAAACCCATCTTATGAATGTTATACACAGCATACAAAAGATCATATATTTTATCAAACAGCAAACTTACCATAGGCTATGAAGCTGGTATACCCAGATCTTACAAGAAACAGTCTTCACCATTGATTCCCACTAGTGGATCTGAGCTGGAGGTGCTAGGACCCAGCGGGAGACAACACTTTTCAGAGGGCTGGCACTGTGTTGGGCAGCCTGCATGCGCAACACTGGGCATCATCACACATGGCCACTGGTTTACTGCTGTGCTACCTCCCCCAACAGCCCCAGTTCCTTTTTTCCCTGCTGTCAAGTGTGCAATGGTGGCATCACTTGCCAGCTGGGAGTCAGAACTTCACCATCTACATGAAAACAACATTCAGTTCTTCAGTTTCCATGTTTAATATTGAGTTTTTTGGGGGGTGGTATCAGTTTAGTTTTTATTCATAAAATAACTGGTTTCTCTCTCAGCCCTACCGAGTATCAATGGTCGACCATGGAAGATGGCAAGGAGCTTGTAGAGGCAGGCTGCTCTGGTTGCAGTGCCGGGTCAGGTCCACTCCGCCTTCCGGAGAGGGGTTCTGACAATGGGCAGTCCAGTGCTTGGAAGGAAAGGCAGCCTTCCCATAAGTACAAAAAGAAGCAGTACTGATCCCGCACATGCTCGGCATTGTGGTTCAAGCACCACTCTACTTTGGCCTCTTTCTCTTCTCACAAGATAGGGAAGAAACAGCACTGGTCAAGGTTACTCTCTGCAAGGTCTGTCATGAGACATTTGACTTCCTGGAGTTGGAGGTCCCCACCATCATCACGAGTGACACCAGGAACTTCTAGGCCTGGGAGGTCGGTGTCTTGTGCCTGGAGCCCCCCCCCTCCGTCTGTAAGTGAGGGCTCCAGTGGGCAGTTTCCACCACTGGATAGCTCTTATGGAGCAGTGGGTGCAGTGTTTGTCCCAGGTGGCACTGCTAGTGGCACAGGCCCCTGACCACTCTCTGTCATCTGGAGTGGTGCTGCCAGCAGTACTACTGGACTCGGGAGAGCATACACTTGCAGCAACAGCCTTTGGGACCTTGCTGGGAGTAGCACTGCTGACATCTGTTCCGCTTGTGGTGCTTTCATCCTGTAAGGGAACGGGAACAGTCACAGTGCCACTGCTGGTCACTCTGCTGCTGGCTTGATTGTTGATGCCAGTTCCGGTGCCGTGGCCAATGCCAGTTTCAGACCCTTTGAGCCCTGGCTCAGTGTTGGATGTGGCACGGTGCCAGGAACCCTCCAAGTGCTACCTGCAGTGTTGGTTCTGGCACTGCCCCTGGCACTGGTCTTTTGCACCTTGGGGCCGGGATCAGTATTGCCACAGCTGTGCACTCTGTTGTCGGTCCTGGAACCCCACTCTCTTGTCTAGCCTCCTTGAGAGGAGTGTGTAGAGGGAGATGAGTCAGATCCTGACCTTTGTATCTCTGACGGTGGGATGATGACTCTTATTATGGTCAAGAGGTCTCAGACCCAATTCCTGTGTATATACCTCAGGAAGACCTATCTTTTCAGGCTGTGTTCAGAAACATGTACTCAGCATTGGATTTTGAGTCAACAGTCATTGACCAGGCTGGGCACCTCTAGCTGGAGTTTCTGAATGTTCCCAATATGCTGGTCAGTTTAATTCCTCCTGTCCAGTGTGCACTAGAAACCTTGTCTCATGTGGTTTGGCAGAGACCTGCTTCAGTGGCAGCTGTCACTCAACCCATAGCTGATTGTTATTTCTCTCTCCTAAGCTGGTCTCCGGGCTTCCTTACTTCATGGGCTGTACCTCCTAATGCTGACAGACAGGCAGGAATCAGACCTTTGCAGCAGGGGACATCCAGCCCTCCACTTCCTGTCTCCCTCAGTTTACTTCCTGCCTGCAGTGAAGCAGGTACTCTGCAGCAGAGTCCTGTCAAACGTGGCAGGGCTGAAGAGACTGTGAGTTATAAAATCTTTGTTCTTCAAGTGTATTTTTGAATTATTGGAAATGCTCTAGCAACGGGGAGCGGTATTCAAATGCTCCAAGGTGGGATCCAGTCTCAGCCTTGCAAGCTGCACAGAGTGGCACCACCTCGCTCAGGTTCATTTTTTCACTGCAGTTGGGGACTTATTCAAGGGGGAAAATGGCACCGGAGTGCATCCCAGGAGCCAGGCAGCAACACAGTGTCTCACAAGGGAAAATGTATTTGAACACCAGAGTGCTTCCCATGAGACAGGCAGCCACACAGTGCCTTCCCATTGACGAACAGCTCTTTTGAAAGCTTCAGCCACTTGTCGACAGGGCAACTCGTTGCGCTAATTAGCTCACTTATTCCCAGGGGATTCACAGGATTTTGGACCCCAGCACCAACACAGTTACACTGGGGAAAAAGTTTATCTAAGCACCGGAGTGCTTCCAAGGAGCTAGGCAGGCACTGCATGGCTTCTGATCAATAACGGCCTTTTGGGAAAGCTGCAGCCAGTCAACGATGGTAGAATTAGTCAGCACTCATTCAGAAAGCATGCCAGGTCACTCAAAAAGTGTATTTAAGCACTGGAGTGTTTCCAAGTGGCTAGGCAGGCACTGCGTGGCTTCCGATCCACGAACAGCTTTTTGGATAGCTGCAACCACTCGTCAACGGTACAACTAGTCGGCGCTCATTCAAAGTGCACGCCAAGCCGCTCGTCGATGATCTGCCTTCTCATCGACAAGCGCTGAGGAGCTTAACAGTGTGGTAGGCTGTGACAGGAGAACTGAGATCAGCACCTGCGCACCCCCTCCCCAGCCAATCTCCCTCATCAAAGGCAGGGATTTATTTTACCAGTGCCTGAGAAGGGAACAGTCACTTCTAAGTGGCTCCTAAAGGGTAATTACCAAGGCAGAGTAAGATTCTTCCAGTAAAAAGAGCCTTTTTTGGTGACATGACCTTGGACAAACATCCCAGGGGCAGAAAATCTAGGGCATGGGCAGAGTTCAGTATTCTGCCCTTAAAGGGGCAGCAGCAGCATAAACCAGAAAACCTCCAAGAGGAGAGGGTATGCTGAATAAAAAAAGGCAGCATCTGCGAATGCCGAGGTCTCGAAGGATGCAACCCCTTCCTCGGCTCAGACTGATAACCAACAGACACACAGGTCTGAGCGAGCAGCAACCATCAGGTCTGAGAGAGCAGCGGCCACCGGGGGCCCAGCAGTCTACAGCCTCCTCTCGGGCCCCAGGCCTCATTGACAGGTAAAATGAGGCCTTTCCCTTGGTCCCTGCATGCTTCATGGGCAACCTCCGGGGTTTCCAGATGGGAGACCTCACAAGAAAGCAAAAGAAAGAGGTCCCCATCTTCATCCTCATCTGAAGAGAAGTTGTCCTCACATCACTAGGCGGGAGGGCCTGGTCTCTTTCATAAAAAAAAAAAAAAAAAGTCATAGCTGAGATTCCTTGGATCTTCCCCGGAGGCTCCCACCCAGACAAACAGGCGTCCGCCTTCCAGCTGTCACCAATCTGGCCTTGACCTTCTCTATTCCTCCAGCCACAGGGGACTTGCTAAAGGAGGAATGACAATGTCCAGAACACACCTATACAGTGGCCTGACAGATCTCTCAGCTTCTTTTTTTTTTTTTATTTGCCCTTTATCCTGGCTGGACCACCGTCTACTTCCTCCACCCTGGTCACGGCCCCCGGAGACCTCTACCACCGCCTATAGCTGCAGAGGATCCTCGGTCACCCCCGGCTTACCCCCCGGAGGGTAGGGCCGCAGGGCACCTTCGTGACCCCGGAACTGTGACTGGTTGGGGTCCCTCAATGGCGGTGGCGATGCGAGGATCTCCGGGGAGGGCTTCATCCTACGGTGGTCCTGCCTGCCTTTTTCCGTTTTTCTCCCCAGAGGAGGCAGGGACGAATGACGCCCAGCATCTGCCCGCCTCCTCCCCCACAGCGCCGGTTGCGTGAGAACTCCCGGCCACCGCCAGGAGTCCCCAGCGCCCGAGCGCTACCCACACCCTCCCCGGAGAAGGAGAGCTGTCCAGCGGATGCTCGATCCTACTCCTCCCGGCCGGCCCTCCGACGACCCGGATCCGTTCCCGAACCCGGGTCGCCGGCGTCGCAAGCAGAAATCCCACCACTGCGCCGACGGGCCAGCAGATCTCTCAGCTTCTTAAGTTTGACAAGGAGCAATCTAAAAAGCAGTCAGACTGCCGAAGAATCGCCCTTCTGATTTTAAACTTAACCAAAGAAGTTTGTCAGCCCAGCCGATGGATGGGCTTCTCTCAGGGGCCCGGTGGATGGGAAAGTGGATGCCCTCATCTAGGCCTTCCAAGCATCAGCAACATCTCCAGGCAGCAACCGCTAATCCTTTATCAGCTTAAGCCGCTCTGTCTTGGGCCCAGGTTTTTAGCCTTTCAATTCACTGTGGACCCAGAGAAGAACATACCTATTTTTCTTCAGCGGCAGTTCATGGGTTTAGTTTAGACTTATGCAGCAGACATGTAGGAGGAGGCAATCAATTATGCCGCTTGGACCATGTTTTTAATCAAACCTCGGATCGTTGCAACCTCTGGCTTCAGGTCTGGCAAGCAGTCGCCTCTTCGATGAGCCAGTTGGTTAACACACCCTATGAAGGTAATCTCCAGTTTGGTTTAGCCCTAAAGGAGGCAGTGAAGGCCTCCAGGGAGATGGCTAGGCGCATATGCCACAATCAAGAGGCAGGGGCCAATCCTGGACTTCAGACCACAGGCGCATTTTTCTTAAACAACTTATAATAAGGGTCAGAACACTAACTTCTCAGAGAAAAACAACATGCAACCCAGGTCCATCCTTGTATAGGGAGCAGACATTTAAAATTTTCTCAAGGAATAGGTCCAAACCAACTCTGACAGAGGGGTCCTAAACATCAAAGCCTCCACTAACTTGTGTGGTGCCCTCCCCCATCTCTGGCAACCAGTCCAAAAGACAGGCGAGGTTACAGGCCATTACAGACCTTCAGCATGCAGGGGCTATGGAGCAAGTTTCAACCACAGAGATCAGTTGGGTTTTTTCTTTTTTCTCTCCCCATTCTTCATCATGCCTAAATGTACAGGGGAATTCAGGCCAGTCCCAGGTATCCAATTCTTGAATAGTTTTATCCTCAGCAGACCCTTCAAGGTGGAACCCTTGTCATCAACCATCAGGGGGTTGCAAAAAGGGGACTCCCTGGCTTCTGTAGATCTGCAAGATGCCTATTTGCATATTCCCACTCAGGAACAACACACATACACTATCTCAGGTTCAGAGTAGGAAAGCAGGACTTTCAATTCAAAACTCTGCCATTGGGGTCTTCCTCAGACCCCACGGTCAGTATTAAAAGTGCAAGTAACGGTCATAGTCCACATGAAAGCCCCACAGCTCAACCAAGCATTGCAAGCAGTGGCAGAGGTAGTCCAGTGCCTGCCGGCACATGTTTTTCAAATCAACTGGAGAAAAGAGTTCCCTAATTCCAAACCAGACCTTGATCCCCCTTGGGGCAGACATCATGGCACAGGGTTTTCCCCCCGAAAACTACAATTTGGGATCTGCTAAAGCTCACCAAGGAGTTCCACATAGCTCCTTAGCTGCCTGCTTATTTTTTCATACAGCTCATTGAGACAGTTTAAACTCTCCCTCCAGTGATGGTCTCAGAGGACAGAGGTCATGAAGGGTCACAAGTTGGGCCTTCCACACCAAATCCGAATCACGACCGACCCGAGCCTCAGGAGCTGGGGAGGGCTCACCGGCATCGGCTGTTGGCACTGGGCAGGTGGTCGCTGTTAGACACAAGGTACAGCACAAACGTTCTTGAGATGGGAACAGTAGGCCATGCCCTGAGGCACTCTGAACAGCTATTCCTCAATCAGGATAGTTGATTCTAACTGACAATCTGACAACATTGGCATACATCAACTATCAGGGCGGCAAAAGAAGCTCAAAAATGCTAAGGGAATCCCTTCTCTTTTATAGTGGGCTGAGCAATGTATGTTCCAGGACAGGGAGATGTCACAGCAGTCTGGCTTAGTTGCAAGGTTATTCGACCAAGGGAATGGGAGCTGAAGGACAGTGCCTACCACATCCTAACAGAATAGTGGGGCAATCTTCAGACAGTTCTCTTCGTTGGCTGGCAGAACTCCAAGATAAAGCAATTCTGCTCCCTATCCAAGGACGAATCAGCGGTGGCTCAGGTCACCTTTCCCCTAATCTGGGATCAGTTCAGTCTCCTGTATGTCTTCCCTCCAATACTGCTTCTATCATGAGTCCTGCACAAAGTAGCTCTTTACAGGACAGTCTTCATTCTAGTCTGCCCCCTATGGCTTTTCTTCCCATGGTTCCCAATTATCTTTCCTCTGTCGAGGCGCCCACCTGTATCCTTCATGTTCAACGCAGACCTGCTCCATCAAGGTCCAGTTTTGCATCCCATTTAAACAAATTGTCTCTCTAGGCCTGGGAATTGAGCAGAAATACTTTCAAGGTGCTAGGTTACACGACTCCTGTTGTGAAATGATGGACTTATGTCTCCCTTCTTCCTCCAAAGAGTATTATAGAATCTGAAGGAAATTCTGGTTCTAGCTTCATTCTCAACACACATGGAACTATCCAATATAAATGCCTGTACTACTGCAGTTCCTTTAAGATAGAGGGACAAAGGACTGCAACCAGCCACCTTACATGTTTAGGTTTCTGCTCTGGGGGCACTCTGGTTGATGGATTCAGGGGATTCATTGTGCTCATATCCACATGTCTGGAGGTTTCTAAAGGCA
Source organism: Neoceratodus forsteri (assembly GCA_016271365.2). Classification (NCBI taxonomy): domain Eukaryota; kingdom Metazoa; phylum Chordata; order Ceratodontiformes; family Ceratodontidae; genus Neoceratodus; species Neoceratodus forsteri. Next base: position 948,931,959 of record CM028137.1, read on the forward strand.
GTGATATAAAAACGCCTTCCAGTCCACCAAAGCTACCACCTTGGAGTCTTAATCTGGTTCTCAAGGCTGTGATCAAGGTCCCCTTTACAGCCTCTCGAGTCATCCATCATACCTCTTAAAATAAAGATCTCTTTTTCATCATAACTGTTACTTTAGCCAGAAGAATCAGCAAACAAAAAGCATTGTTTACCCACGAGCTGTACACTATCTTTCATTAGGCTCGAACAGTTTCAGGTTTTTTGCCAAGAGTCATGTCTCCCTTCCAATACAATCAAGGGTTCATTCTTCATTCCTTCTGGCCACTCCCTAAAAGCAACAGGGAAGGGGAATTCCATCCACTAGGCCTAGGAAAAGTGATAAAAATGTATATTAAGAGAGAGGAAGCTATTCACAACACTTTGTTCATGTCAGCTATGGGCCAAATTTATGGGCAACATGGATTCAAAAGGCTCTGTAGCCAGATGGATTCTATCTATCACCTCCATGGCTTATGATCAGGCTGGAGTAACTTGCCTGGCCCAGTGAGAGCCCATCCCACCAGAGCTATGGCACCTTTGTGGGCGTACTTCAGAGAAGCATCTACAGCACACCTAGGCAGCGTGGCCACTTGATCATCCATTCATACATTTTCAAAATGTAATTCACTGGAGGTGATCTCCTCGGTGGAGGCATGTTTTGGCTGCAGAGTGCTTCCGGTGGTGGCGGATCCTTAAGGGCTCTTGACATTCTTCCCAGTCGGGGCATCTGGGGATGTGCTGCTTTCGTATATCCCATGAAGTAAGGAAGTCTAGAGACCAGCTTAGGAGAGAGAAATTGAAATTTAAATACCTGTAAATTTTCTTTCTCCTACAGCTGGTCTCCAGGCTTCAGATTCCCTCCCAGAATGTATATAGTTGGCTAGTCTCTCGGCCACATATGCCTTGAAATTCTTGTTTTTTGTTTCAAAGTTCTTGTAGTATTGCCACATTGGACTGCTTTAGGAAGAACTGAGGGAGACAAGAAGTGGAAGGCTGGATGTCCCCTGCTGCAGAGGTCTGATTCATGCCTACCTATGAGCATCAGGAGGTACAGCCCAGGAGTAAGGAAGCCCAGAGACCAGCCATCAGAGAATGAAAGTGTACAGGTATTTACATTTCAATTTTCACAAGAATGACAAGGCCACTGTATCCAAAAAGGTAAGTGTGCACCCCATTAATAAGGAGTCATGCAAGACTGACACTATGGGCAAATGAACCTATGCTTCAGCCATGCTGGACATGAGGATATTTAGCTACCAACAGCATTTTTCCCAGATATGAGTATACCCTATGGAGCAAGCTAAAGTCTCTGGCAGAAGCTCTACCAGACTCATAGGCTAAACAGGATATTCTGTTGACTGTTGAGCAAGGAACTGAATCCAACAGTCAGTAGCTCAAGGCCTCAATGGATACCTTTGATGCAGCATCTCGCTCTGCAACTGCAGGCATTTGTATCCGATGGCATTCCCAGCTGTGGACTGCTGGCTTCACTGGGGACGTCCAGCAATAGGTAATGAATGTCCCATTCAGTGGCATTTACCTGTTCGAGCATCAGGTGGAGCAATCTCTAAAGGTGTCTAATGAAACTAGAATGATCACTTCAACTCCCAGAGAAGCAAGGGACATGGGTCCTTTCACAACAAGCAGTCCTTTCAAGGCAGACACAGGAGCACCCAGAACAACAGAAACCAGTCTCCCTAGCCTCAAAAGAAGCCACATCCGAAGGCACAAGCACTGAACGCACATATTGCCATCATCTGAAACTCTGGCTACGGTTCTGCCTCAGCTGCCATGGCAGACCTCTCCTCCCCAGTGGGAGGCACCAGACCCAGTTCTACTGTTAATGGGAGCCCATTATGATGGATAAGTGAGTCCTCAGGATTATCTGAGAGGGGTACTCCCTGGATTTCTTAGAACCCCCAGATTATCCACCCAGAAGGCAACCCCCCTTTGTCAGCTTACATATCAGAGCTTGAGGTGTAGGAGACCCTGGGCCTACTGAGCAACAGGGCAGTGGAAATAGTGCCTGAGTCAGAACAAAACAGAGAGTTCTACTCACAATACTTCCTAGTTTCAAAGAAATCAGGGGGCGTGTGCCCCATTCTCAACCTCAGAAATCTGAACAAATTCATGGATCAAGAAAAATTCTAAATGATTTCTCTGGGCTCCCTGCTACCCCACCTGAAGTCTCAGAACTGGCTAGCATCCTTGGTATGCAGTATACATACCAACACATTATGGTACACCCCAGCTACCATATAGATCTAGTTTTGTTGTGCTGGGGCAGCATTACCAGATCTTCTTTGAGGATATTGCCTCCTTTAGGCTACACCTTTGGAACTATAGCTGCCAGGCACTAAGACCATATGGAAACTTTTGTTAGCCGGGAGCAACCCATGATGGTGTCATCCTTTAGCATCTATATAAACGTGGGTGGCCCCATCACTCCTCTGTTCTTTTCTCGCTGTCGATCATCCTCATCGGACCTGCTGTAGAAAATGTCATCAATTAGCCATTGTCATTTCTTCTTTTCATTTATTTTCAGTTTATTTTATTGCCTGTGCATGCCACCAAAGTTGAAAGAACCTTTGTTTTGGTACTGTAAGTGCAGAGATAAAATGTATAATGAAGATTCACACACAGTTTGTGTGGGCTGTTTGGGCCTATTTCACAATGTGAGGAACTGAGATCTGCCAGAGCTTTAATCAGGTTCCATTGCAAGAAAGCTCTAGGAAACTACCTTCAAACTTTAACAGCCATGGAGAAGGACCAAGGCCCCAAATCGGTGTTGCCGTTGCCGTCAGCCAAAAAACAGCTGCAGAAATTGAAGGACAGTGACAAGGAACAGTCATCATGGCACTCCTCATTGTTGGGCACAGGCATAATAACAGGGATAAAGAAAGAAAGATCTGCTTCACCAGTGAGGTCCCAGTCACTGTTGCAACAAACAAAAAAATCTAGTGCAGAATTGTCTGCTCTAGCAGTCTTGACAACAGCTCCCCTGACTGTCGAGGAGACACCAAGGTCGGGCTTGGCTCAGGCTGTGCTATACCTACTGTAGATGGTACAACCCCGTTATTGTCAGGTCAAGACCTGTCATTGACACAAGTAGTCATGGCCCCTGGCCAGGGTGTCATCGACTCTTAGGCTGTGATGGCATCATTTTCCAAGATGATGCGACACAATCTGCTTGGTTTGCCTATGCAGGCAGTTATCCCATTGACAGGGCTTCTTGGTTCCCAGCCCCCACTGACAACATCTACCAGCACACCACAAATTTCTCCTTCCCAGCTGACAGCAGTGTCACTGCTGCCTTCAGTGGCACCCGTCATTGACACAGACATCAACGTGGGAAACTGTCCTGACCTCACAGTTATGGAGGAGGATTTAGAAGAGGAGTATGAGGGAGAACAGTATGTGCTACAATCTAGCTCTACCCTCTGATCCTGTAGTGAGGACTCAGTGGTGTATACCTCGAGGTCTACTCCTGAGGATGCTACATTTCAGGCCATGATGTAGAAGAGGAAAATTCCACTAAAATAAACTTTTTTTTTTAATTCAAAGTTTAAGTTTTCAGAAAAAAAAATGCATAGAACATTAACAAATAACTAAATACTATACAATGGAAAATAAATACTGAAAGACCACAGTAAATTATAAACGTGCATCTTAAAATTCTTACAGTGAATCAAGTAGTCAAGCAATTTGCCTTTTCAATTCAGACCTAAGAGCAGAACGCAGATTAACAGTTACAGCATTTAAAACTAACTATAAAGCTGATTTATAAGTTATAAATGATTCCCACATTAAATTAGAGTTCCAGTTTGTCTAAAATAACTTGACTAATTCTTCCCTTAATTGTCAAGGTGTCCAGAGAATCAAACCATTCCCTTAATGAAAGTGTTCTTTTATCTTTCCAGTGTTTTAAGATTAACCTTTTAAACGCTAGAGATACAGATAATACCCACATCTGCCTGTGCTTCTGAAGAGTGGAGATCGAGGAAGTGTCTCCCAAGGTAAACAAGGCTGGGGAAAATGGAGTAGAAGCTCCAAGTATTCGTTGGCACTGCAAATTAATACTTTTTCATACTTTCAAGGTTTCACTGCAATACCAGAATAAATGGCTTAAATCTGCTTTTGGGGCACTACATTTCCAGCATTTGTCTGTTGCAGATTTTCCTGTCATCTTAACTGGTACTGGGGAAGTAGTAAAAATGATGAAGGGCTTTAAACTGAATGAACCTTCCTTGTGCTTCTCTGCAACTTTTATGGGCATTTTCTCAAAGCTGGGATCACATTTTATTTTCTGTAATTTGTATTTTAAATCCCTTTTCCCACTTACCCTTGGCTGAACCAGTTAAAATACGATCATTGTCAGACAATAGTTTGTAAATATAACTAGCCCCTTTTCAGAGGTGAGCTAACCTGAAAATGTTATTCCATTCTGAGTTATCTTGACATTTATTGTCAGGCAGCATTATTCATTTCAGTAATGTTTCTCTTAGTTGAAAATATATAACCAAAATTGTACTTTATAAATGTTGTATTATTGTTTCAAGTCTTCAAAAAGTAATAAATGAGTCTCATTATCTAACAGGTCTGCAATAGTTCTGATGCCTTTCTTGCTCCAAACGATGTCTTGAAATTTTTTTACCATTAAAGACAAAGTCTGTATTACTTTGAATGGACAGGAACTGAAATGGCAAGAAACTAGCATTTCTGAGATTAGTGAATTTTGTGCACACCAATTTTGTAACAGATACGGGGGATGATAAGATAAATTGGGAGTGGGCACAAACAGACATGTATTAATTTCAGGGGCTTCGCTAGCTCACTTTCTGCCTTTGCCCACAAAGGGTAAGTTGGATTCGAGGAAGCTGTAAACCGTTTTGCAGCCTGTTTAAGTCTGACAGTCCAATAATACCCTTTCTACCAGGGTTGAGCAAACCACCCCCAATTCTGCCTAGAATCCATCAGTTTCTGACTGTTTAAACATGGGGAGGGGGGGTCATCATCCCATAAGTAATTGGATATTAGCTTATCCAGCTTTTGAAATCAAACTCCCTTTACTGGAACAACAGTGTTATTTAGGACACAAAATATTTTTGGAGCGGTGATCACCTTAATCAAATTTATTTTACCCCATTAGGATAAGTGGAGTTTTGACCATTTAGTTAACTCAGTGACCACTTAATTCAGAACAACAGTTAAGTTAATATTAGTTGTTTTATTTCCAATAGAATCAAATATTTTTATTCCCAGATGGGGTAACCCCCTTGATACCCATGTGATTGTATGATCTGTGTCTAGTCTAATTTCTTCAGAGAGAGAGAGAGATTCTGAAAGCACAATATTTGGACCAGTTCATATATAAAACAGACAATGCTCCAAATTCTAGAATTAATTAATTTTAGGTTCCCTAATGAGAAATGAGGCTGTGTTAAGGTAAATACTCAGTCATCTGCAAATGTAAATACATTATTGGAATAACTACCCATTTGTACCATATGTATTTGCATCGAATACATTATTTTCCTGATCGAGGGCTCTATGGTTAACACAAACAGTAAAGGGGATAACAGGCACTCTTGTCTTGTGCCTCTGTAGAGATGAATTGGGTCTGAAATTAAGCCATTTGTAATAATAGAAGCTCTGCATTTTTTTATAAACTATTGAAATCCACTTCCTCAGCAGAGGCCCAAAATTATAGGAGTCTAAAACTTTGTTGAGGAATCCCCATTCTAGGGAATCAACCGCTTTTCCAATATCTAAGGAAATTGCTAACATACAAGATTTCTTTTGGTTCTGAGCAGCCCACAACACAGAAAATAACCTAAGTAAGTTACTGTATCTGAAGTTTGTCTTTCTATCATAAAGCCCACTTGTTCTTTTCCGATCAAATTTTCCATAACTTGTACCAATCTGTTGGCTAGGGTTTTTGTTAGTATTTTGTAATCAAAGCTTAGGAATGATATGGGGTCTATAATTCAAGCATTCCAATTGATCCGTACCTTTTTTCCTAACAGGCAAATCAGTGCGTCATTCAAAATGCTAGATAAATTACCCATATCTAAAGACCTCTGAAACAGAGAAGTTAAATGTTTAACACATATTTGGGCATAAATGTCTGTAGATTTTGCTGGGCAGACCATCAAGTCAAATAGGCTTGTCAGTGTTTTGTTTTTCAGCTTCTGTTATTTTAGATAGTTTTCTAAATGTTAGAAGATCTCTAGAGAGAATGTAGCCGGGAGTTCTTGCAATTTGTACAAGTTTTCATAAAATTTCTTGAAATGATTGTTAATCTCTTTTAAGTCATACAAAATCTTTCTGTTACTATTCTTAACCCCATTAATGCCATTCTGAATTTGTTTTTTGAGACGATAAGCTAATAGCTTTCCAACCTTTTCACCAACCTCCTGATAAGACTGCTTTGTATGAAACAAAGCATATTCAATCCTTGAAGAATGATGTTTGTTAATTTCAAATTTCAGTTTAGTAATCTGGTATATAAACTCCTGTTTTGGGGTGGGTTTTTCAAAATTCCAATTGTAATTCGGTGAACCGTGGTTCTGTGTCTGTCAATTCTTTTTGTCACTCTTTTTTTTTGTTAGAGGCAAAACTAATAATCCTACCCCAATGCAAGCTTTAAAAGCTTCCTGAAGACATTGTGAGGGCACCTATCCATTATAATTTATCTCAATACAATAATGTGTCCTTATTAATCCATTCCCTAAATTTGAGGTCTTGCAAAAGGGAAATATTACATTTCCATCTGGAGCTTTATGTTCAAACTGAATGGATGCCTTCAGAAGACAATGATCAGAAATTATTAAATTTTCATTTTCAGTAATGGTCAATGGAAACTAAATTTATTTATTTAATTTTTGTTACCAGGTAAGTACACTAGACAATAAATACCATTGCCTATTTTCAGGCCCGACCTGGGACAGTTACAGACAGAGGAACAGCAAGGGTGGGGATGTGGCCCGGCACTTGCTGACTCCTGGTGTAGATTGGGGGAATGGCACTGCATCAGGCCCTGCTGACTGGGGGGGTATGGTGGATGTCGGTGTACACTCTGACGTCTGTGGCACGCCACGCCTCCGGGGAAGAACATGGGAAAAATGTCTCCCCGGTTGACCAGATGATGGTTGCCAGCCCCTGCCACCATGGAAGCCCCTTCGACAGCCCCAGACCACCTCAGCAGCACCCAGGCCAACTACAGAAGAGTGCACTGGTTGGCCCTTTCCCCTTGGAGGAGGGGGACCCACCCGGTGAAGGGTTACACTGGGTTACCCAGGGGGCTGTGATGTGGGGTGGTGGTGGCTGGCAGTGGGGTAGAGTGCTGGCAGGGTCCCTAGGTGACCTGAAAGCATTAAAAAAAATATCTTGACTCTAAATGTTATTAAAATGTATAGGAAAAATTGCCCCCATTGAAATCAATGAGGCATGCAAATGCGGCGTTTATTTTGTGACATCACAAAATGGGTCTACACATACCTACGTGGGGGCATGTCAGCACCTTCAGCAAGTTCCTTTGTTTTTCGCTGTGGTGACAAGAGAGAATTTTACTAGTAGTGTAATTTTCATAATCGGCAGGGAAAAAAGGAAATATGTATAGCCACCAGCTCTGGGACAGTGACCTATACAATTTGTTTGGGGGAGCGGGAATTATAAATCTAAGAACCTGCTCTTTAAGAACATTTCACACCTTTTTTAGTCAAAATTGCCACCCCATTCATGAGTTAAAACAAATGTATTCTACACTAGCCACCTAATTTCTTAACAATTAGTCTGCCTCTACTGGAACAAGATGTGTCTCTTGTAACATTGCTACCTCTACTTTATGGTGAATATGTATTTTTTCCTTTTGTTGGGGCACCAAGCCCTTGAACATTCCAAGAGACTACTGTTACAGCACTCATATTTAAAAAATCAGGTACAGTAATTACTACTTATGTACTTGTGACAGGGTTGAATATGACCCTGTCCCAGTTATTATGGAGAGTTTGAGTGCAGGGATCTGATCTTCCTTTGTCAACCTTCACTATTCATTATTGCTTGGGTGTAAGCTGGAGGCATGCACCCACCATGGGAGTTTAGTTTTTTCTCCAGAGGAGTCGGTGCTGATGGTGCTGCCCCATGACGCATCGCATGATGAGTGAGGTGTGGCTGTTAGGCATCGCAGACTCCCCCCTCCATCCCAGTTCTGTTTCTCCCACCATTGAGGCTGCACCTGCTGCACATGTGAGAGTTTTTGGGACTGTGACATAGGCCTACTTCGTGTTTGAAGTGACTACTTCATCCCAGTTTTTTTTCCCCCAACGCCGTTGACTCCGGTAAGTCTGTTCCTTCCTTTTTTGACAGCGCTGGGAGTTTTGCTGTGTTTTAGTTTGTTTTCGCATCATGTCTGGCTCAGGAGCTAAGTGAAAGTCGAAAGCAGGCCGTGCCCCTATGTGTCGGTGCTCCTGTGGCCAGCATTTTTCCATAACGGACCGGCATGATGTCTGCCTTCGGTGCCTGGGACCTAACCATGACATGGACAGATGCAATGCCTGTATCTCGATGGACCGCCATGTTCTCGAAGTCCGCACATTCAAAACTGGCAAGGCCTCACTGAGTTTGGGGGGATGGCATTGCTCTCGGGCCTCCCAGGCCAGGTCTTTAGGCCCTTCCTCCGGGTCCCCTCCCAGGCCTATATGGTCTGAAGAGGAGGAGGTCTCATTGTCTTCTAGTCTTGCCAAGGAGGAGGCCTCTTTTGCAGTGTCAGGGGAACACCATGACCCCTCCTGGGGCCGGGGTGGGGACACCACCTCAGCAGTCACTTCTTCGGGGCTGCAGGCTCCCCCAGTGTTGTGGCCCACAGCTGCTGGGCCCGGCATGGGTGGACCCTCGACGCCACTTTCCAGCACCATCTCGGATCCCGGCACTGCCTGCGGCACTGGTGATCGGGATGGTGCTGCTTGTGGCGCAATTTTGGCTCTCGGCGCTGCTGGCAGTGCTGCGGGCCCGGTTGACACTGCTGGCGGTGCTGTGTTAAGTCCCGGTGCCGAAGGCAGTGCTGGGGACTCGTCTGGAGCTGCAGGCAAGTTGGTACCGGGTTCTGGCATGGTATCTGGTGTGCCGAGGCTGAACAGTGCCACGAGTGACACCGGCATCGTTCGCAGTGCCTTTTCTCAGGGGACTCCTGGGGTGGTCAATATTGAGGTCTTTCTAGTCGCCTCTTCCTTGGAAGCTGATGACTCAGACGTGGACCCATCCTGGCTCCCTGATTCCTTGGGATCGGGGTCTTCTGTGGGACAAGGTGTCAAGCAGCCCAGCATGCCCATTCCTCAGTCTCCATAGCAGTCCTCTTCTGAGGACTTCCAGGCTGGGGGTGGCCTGGGGTCATTAGGAGGGAACAGTGTGGGGGCCAGGGAGGGGTCTCTTCACCCAGAAGGGGCTGTAACAGCTGCTATCTCCGGTGCTGCTGCACCCTCTCAGGGTGAACTAGGGGCCTTGTCTTCTGGGGGCTCCCCTCTGAGATCCCAGGATCGATGGGTTGTGTCACTGGCATCGAGGAGGAGGGCATCCTCTGAGTCTGAGGGGTTGAGGGGCCAAGGTGAGGCATGTTGAGTTTCGCCTGCTGCCGTTCAGGGTGTAGGTAGGAACCATAGTGCCGAGCCCCGTCTCTCCCGCTTAGGCTCAGGGAACCACTCCAGTGGCATTGCTGTAGGCTGCCGTTCTGGATCCTTGCAGCCCCAGGTACATCACGGGGGAGGATCCCCTTCCAAGCTCTTCCAAGGTTCGCATCCCCAGGGTTCCGTTCTGCAACCTGGTTTGTTGTCTAGGACCCCGCCAGCTCGGGCTCCGTTCCCCGGATTTCAGAGCCTGAGCAGAGGACAGTTGCCTCTTCGTAGGTGCCCTACTCCCATTCCTCTGCAGCCACCACCCTCTTTTCAAGGCCATGTCGGTCCTACAGGTCCATTATCCTGGGAGACATTCAGAGGCACTGCAACGGCCTTCCCCTCATATGTTAGATGTATGCATGAGTGGGTGTTTCGCCTATCCCCACCACCGCAGGAGTCCTCTGCACATTCGAGCTCCCCATCCTCCTCGTCTCCCTCCTCGGAGGGAGAGGAACCCTCTGCTCACCTCTCTTCCGATGCTGATTTCATGGAATATCAGCGCTTTCTTTCGAGGATGGTTGGGGACCTCCATATCTCCTTTGTTAGGCGAGACAATACTGAATGGGAGATGTGTGAATTCCTCAGTGAATTCAGTGCCCAACATTTGGTGGTGCCATCCTGACCTATTCCTTTCCAGGAAGCGTCTATCCGTTTCTGGCAGTCTCCAGTCGACCCTGTCCCAGCCCTGGCAGACTGCAGGAGGAGGTATTGTGCCCCATCTGAGTCCCTAGGTTCTCTTCCCAACCCACCTTTGGGATTGGTGTCCCTAGAGACTCCTTCCGGGCGGTGCCGCCGCCTGGTGCACGACCGACCATCGGACTCAGATTCTCTACAATTTGACTGGTTGGGGCGAAGACTGTTTTCTTCCTCTCATGCGATGCTGTGTATCACATCTCATCAGGCACACCATGCTGCCTACAACAGGCATCTATGGTCGATGCTATCTCAGCTTCTAGTATCAATGCCTGATACAGAGCAAGCTAGACAGGCCATTGCCCTCTCTTCTATAGGCCTGGAGCTGGCAAGGTACTAGGCGAGGGCTTCTTATGACGCCAGTGAGGTGGCTTCCAGGCTTGCAAGGACAGCGATCTGCATTAGGTGGATGGCATGGCTTTGTCTATCAAGGTTGTCACCCCTGGCCTGGTGTAGGGTGATTCGCTCTGCTTTCCGGGGGACCTGTCTTTTCTCCACCAGAGCTAGGAGCCTTCTGTAGGGGCTTCCTCTGTCTCCTCGTCTCAGGGGGACACCTCCTAGCTCTCCTCAGCCTTAGGCTTCTTGTGTGATTAGGCCAGGGTCTCTCCCTTCTGTTTTCCACCAACAGGAGGCTGAGGGTCTTATTCCCTCAGGGTTTCCCTTGTTCCCTCTGGGGTTTACACTACCTGCTAGTAATGAATGGTGAAGATTGACAAGGAAGATATAAAATTATGTACCTACCGTAATTTTGATCTTCTTTGTATCTTCACCATTCATAACTGCTCGCCTCACCTTTCCCCAAGGGCTTCCTACTTCAGCGTCTCCCCCTTCCTGCTTGTTCCTTCCCTCTTCTTCGTTGGCCTTTAAGCCAAAAAAAAAAAAACTGTCTTCATTTTCCTGTTCATCTCTGGACGGATCCTATGTCCTCAAAGTAAAAGGGGGAACGAGTAGGATTTATTCTATCCTGAGGGAACTCTTTCTGATTACCCCTAGGGGTGACCTCTTGGCTCTTTCTTAGCCATATTGTTCAATTCACAGTTAACGAGATTGTCCCTCTAATGGCTCGGTTCCTTTTTTTCCCAGGTCTTAATCTCCTATTGTGTCAGCTTCTGCTGGTTGGTGCTGTCCTGGCACTTCAATTACCTTGAGCTGATGCTCTTGCCTTGCCTTCAGGGAGTCCAATTGAGTTCACGCTCTTTATGTAAAAGGGTGCCCTCTGTAGAGCTCACCCCATCCCCTCACACATCTGTGTTAGCACTTAACAAGGCGCTAGGGGGCCTCTTTCCCCTTCCTAGTTGGGCACTCTCTTTCCGGAACAGAATTTCTGCCTTGGCAGTCTGTGAGCTCTCGGCTAGAGTTTAAGGGGTTGGGATGGTGGGAGGTTAGAGAATCTGCCCTTTGTGTCCAATCTGTGCAACTGGTTCGACTGAACCTTCCCTTCAGTCCTATCAAGTGGGATCCTTGCTTCCTTGTTTTTGGTTCTGAGCTTATAAGCCTTTAAACCAATATCTCAATGGGCAGAGTTCTCCCCTCCTAACATCCCTTGTTCTTTCCCCTTCTTCATCTTCCTCCTTTTTCTCCTCTTCTTTATATGTTCCTCCCTTGGAGCCACCCCAGAAGTGAGGCCCTGCGGTCCCTTAGGGTAGGCATTTCCTTCTTTTTCTGTCCTCTACCGGCTTAGTCCTTTTTCAGTTTATATCCTTTCCTTTTTCTATCCCTCGGCTCTCTTGCCTCGCTCTTTTTCTTACTCTTTTTGCGCCTCTCTGGCTGACAGAGTGGGATGGATGAGGAGTCTGCGGACTTAACGTCCGCCCCTCGCACATCCGCGTCGTCACTCTTAGCGGCACCATCAGGTGCTGACTCCTCTGGTAAAAAAAAAAAAAACCACCTCTTGTGGCGGGTGCACACCTCTGGCTTACACCCAAGCAGTAATGAATGGTGAAGATACAAGAGAAGATCAAGAATTATGGTAGATACGTAATTTTCATTTCTATTCTTTCCTTTCCAGTCTCTTGTCTGTCTGGTTACGCAACCAAATTTTCCTGTGAGACCTAGGATTTGATCACCCTGACAGTCTTGCAATTTTCTGCCTCTCACTGTCTCTCAGTCTTCCCTTGCTGCTTGTCTTTTTCCTCCATTGCATATCTGCTGGTATAAAAATATATGCAGATCATTATGTGGAATTGTAACTGATACTGGGATCCCTTTGTTTAGAAATTATATAGTGTTACTGTTGAAATGTATATAATAATAATTTGAGATGATTACAGAAAGCTATTGGGAATGCAAAGGGTTAATCTGAGAGCAGTTTTAAGCCCTTTTTCAGAAGCTCTGGAGAAGGGGCCTCAGTTCTGGGACATTGTGTTCTTGCTGCACCTGCATGAAATTGACAAGAACATTTTAGAAAAAAAATAGGATGCTTATTAAGGAGGGGGTTGCAAACAGAGCTGCAATTTCTTGCAAGAGACACATGAAGATTGAAGGAAAACTCAGATGTATCTTCTCAGTTTATTCTGCCTTTGTAAATAGTTATTCTGCAAATGTTTTTGTTACTGCTTGTACTAATATACACTTTTTGCAAATTCTACAACTGCTCCTGGTTTTTCCTATGCTTCTTGACCTGTGCCTCGACGACAGTACTAAGTAATCTAAAATTGTATGTAAAACATAACTAAAATGTAAAATATCTAACAAAAGTATACTTATTCTATACTGCCTAAACTGTATATATAACTACAGTCACCCATAACAGTTTTTAAACAATAATGTTACTAAAATCAGCTATGTAGGATTGATTGAGAACTAACTAACTACTAGACCTAAGACATCAGGAGAGCTGCGAACACACCCACAAATATATTAATCCCAATGTGGAACCACATAACTCTAGGCACTTGAGGCACTATATCTCACACTAGTTAATGAAAGGAATACATTATAAATGGCATTGCAAATTGGCAAAAATAAACAAATCACACAGAGTTATTAGAAAGTTGCCAACCAGGTGATAATCACTGTAAGACATTCCTCAATTCGGCAAACTGTGACTGTAGATAAAGTTAATAACCGGGTTCCAATACCTCATAGACGGTGACCCCCCCCAGCACTCTCGTCTAGTCCCCTAAGCTAGCATCCTCAATCTCCCTTTATCATATCCTGACTCAGGGCCTAATTTGTAAGACCCTCTGAAACTCAAGTACTGTCATGTGAACCAAAGTGTAGATCCGGGACCTCTCTTAAGATCCCAGATGATGAAACCCTACATATACACTGCACCAAATGTTTAAATCCTCTATCAATGTTTTAAGTTTTACTACCGTGTCATATGTTTTAAGTTTGTACTGTTGCCCAATGTATAACAATTGTACCCAATGTTTAAGTTTCTGATCCTTAGTGTATGTTCTTATTGACGTGGAGCCTTTGCAAAGGAGTCTGTTACTTAAAGGATTGTAATTCCGATATCTTTCAATAAATAAATAAAATAAATAAAAATAATTAAGAAATTGTTCTGATATGCAGTAGCTAGATGTCCAGGTTTAAAACATAACTTGTTACCTAAGGAGCAACAAAAGTAAACATATAGCATCACAAGTGATATATTTTGCATATCTGAGCCCTAGTATGTCCCTTTTTTGAATGCACGTGCCCCCCCCACCAAGATACAAGACGAGGGTAGGGGGACCAGCAACAAACTTACAAAGAAAGAATGGTAGATACTGAAAAGTTAAATAATAAATAAAAGTACTCAACACAGGGGAGGTTCCAGAGGACTAGAAGATGGCATATGTAGTCCCTCTGCATAAAAGCGGTAGTAGGGAGGAGGCTGGGAACTATAGGTCGGTCAGCCTCACTTCAGTGGTGGGAAAGATCTTGAAGACACTGCTGAAAGAATTATGGCACACTTGGAATCCAACAGTGCACTGGAATCTGATAGATTTTTTTGACTGGGTGATGGGGCTAGTAGACATCACCTACCTCGACTTCAGTAAGGCCTTTGACACTGTCCCATGTAGGAGTCTGGTGAACAAGATGGGCAACCTGGCCATGGGGCACAAGGTGGCAAATAGTGAAGAACTGGCTAACGGACAGGAGGCAGAGGGTGGTGGTAAATGGGATCCAATCCGGGGACACGGGGGTGACCAGCGGGGTATCTCAGGATTCAGTCCTTGGTCCAGTCCTGTTCAATATCTTCATTAGTGACATTGCAGTAGGACTGGAGGGAAAGGTCTGCCTGTTTGCAGATGACACCAATATCGGCAACAGGGTGGATACTCTGGAAGGGTTGGAGAGAATGAGGAGGGACCTAGGGAAGCTTGAGAATGGTCTGAGTTGTGGCAGCTGATATTCAATTCAAAGAAGTGCAAAATAATGCATCTGGGAAGAGGGAACTCAAGGGAGAGCTACAGCATTTGTGTGTGTGTGTGTGTGGGGATTTCTGATGATCACCAGCAAAGAAAGGGACCTGGAGGTTATCATTTCAGATGACCTAAAGATGTCCAAACAGAGTACAAAAGCTGCAGGGAGGACCAGTGGCATGCATGGGTGCATAGGCGAGGGTATCACTAGCAGAAGGAGGGAAGTAGTGATGCCATTGTACAAAACACTGAGGCTGCACCTTGAGTACTATGTACAATAATGGAGGCCTACACCTTTGCAAGGACATCGACAGGGCAGAGGCAGTCCAGAGAAGGGCAACTAAGATGGTACAGGGTTTGTATCAGAAAACATATGAGTAAAGACTGAAAGACCTCAATATGTACTTGCTGGAGGAAAGGAGGGACATGATAGAGACATTTAAGTACCCCAAGGGTATTAACAAGGTGCAAGGGGGATAAATCTTCCAACTTAGGAGTACAACAAGAGGGCATGACATGAAACTGGAAGGGGGTAGGTTGAGGGGTAATGTGAGGAAGTTTTTCTTCATGGAGAGGGTGGTGGACACATGGAATAGACTGCCACAGGAGGTGGTGGGAGCAAGGACAGTGGAGAGATTTCAACATGCCTGGGACAGGCATAAGGGAACCTTAGAGGTGTGTAGGAGTGAGGAAAAGCCATGACTAGCTAGGGCCACAGGCCACAAACAAGTGTAGGGAAAAAGGGCATACTGGATGGGCCTAAAGGTCCTTATCTGCCGACAATTTCTGTGTTTCTATGTTAACGTAAATAAAAATCTTCATTAGAAATATTACGAGGTGGAAGCTGTGGACCTGTTTTTTTTTTTTTTTTGGTGCCTTCTCAAGTGGCCCACCGAAATTCTGACATCTCACCCTCTTGTTGGTGTTAGTGTGGGGAAACAGAGGCAACCTAGGCACATATTTTCTGGAGCTGTCCCATGCTTGACCTCTTCCGGGAGCAAATTAAGTCACATCTGTCCCAGATATTTAGCACGCAAGTCCATTTAGACCCAGAGCACCTGATCCTGGGGACTGTCCCAGATGATATGAAGAGGAAGGAAGAGGGATATCTCTGGTCTATCCTGATAGTGGCTGCCTTAAAGTTGATAATCAAAAAATGGCTACAGCATGACCCACCAGAAATAGCAGACTGGGTGGGTATAGTTCAATACATTCAAAGGATGGAGAGGTTGACCTTTAGCCTAACATAGAAACATAGACTTTGACGGCAGATAAGGACCGCTTGGCCCACCTAGTCTGCCCATTTCTCTACCTAGAGGATAAGCTGCAGATCCTATTTAACCAACAGCCTATTTCTTCCTACCCCCCACAAAAATTGCCTTATGCCCGTCCCATGCATTCTTGAGTTCTCCCACAGTTTTAGACCCCACAACCTCCTCAGGAAGGCTGTTCCATGCGTCCACCACCCTCTCTGTGAAAAAATACTTCCTCACATTGCCCCTGAGCCATCCCCCCTCTATCTTCAAATTGTGTCCCCTTGTTCTTGCACATCTCTTTTTCTGAAAGATGCTACCCTCTTGGACTTTGTTGATTTCACTGAGGTACTTTAATGTTTCTATCATGTCCCCCCTCTCCCTCCTTTCCTCAAGGGTATACATATTAAGCTCCTTTAGTCGCTTCTCGTATGGCTTCTCTTGCAGACCCTGCACCATTTTAGTTGCCCTCCTCTTAACTGCCTGCATCTTATCTATGTCCTTGCAGAGATGGGGTCTCCAGAACTGGACGCAGTACTCCAGATGGGGTCTCACCAACTATCTGTACGGAGGGGATAACAACTTCCTGTTTTCTGCTGGTGATGCCTCTCCCTATACATCCCAGTATCGCCCCAGCCCTCCCTATTGCCTTCTCACATTGCTTGTCAACTTTAAGGTCATCTGATATGATTACCCTCAGGTCCCTTTCCATTTTTGTTGTTGTTACTACCTTCCCCAATTGTGTAATCTTCCCCTTGGTTTTTCTTTCCCAGGTGCATTACTTTGCACTGAATCCAAGCTGCCATACTTCTGACCATTCCTCCAACCTTGCCAAGTCCTTCTCATCCTTTCCACGCCTCCTTGTGTATTAACCCTGTTGCAGATCTTTGTGTCATCTGCAAAGGCATACTTTTCCTTCCAGTCCCTCTGCAATGTCACTTATAAAAGACATTAAAAGGACTGGACCCAATACTGAACCCTGCGGTACCCCACTAGTAACCCCTCTTTCTTCAGAGTGGACTCCATTTACAATTACCTTCTGTGTCCTGTTGTTCAGCCAGTGTTTTACCCAGGCTACCACCCTGGAACCCAGTCCCAGGCTGGTTAATTTGACTACTAATGTTTTGTGTGGGACTGTGTCAAATGCCTTGCTAAAGTCTAGGTAGGCCATGTCCACAGCCCCTCCCTGGTCTACTACTTTGGTCACCCAGTCAAAGAAATCAATTGGATTCATCTGACGTGACCTTCCTGCTGTGAATCCATGCTGCCTTGGGTCCTGTGCCCCACTGGCCTCTAGGTACTCAATAATTCTTTCCTTCAGAAGTGATTCCATCACTTTCCTTACCACAGAGGCACAGGTCTGTAGTTTCCTGCTTCTGTCTTGGTCCCACTTTTGTGAAGGGGAATCACATCAGCCTTCTTCCACTCCTCAGGCACCACACCATCCTCCCATGATTTGTTAAAAAGGGTAGTCAGTGGTGTCACTAGTTCTCTGGTTAATTCTTTTAGAATTCTGGGGTGAATTCCATCTGGCCCCATTGCTTTGTCCACCTTCAGTTTTAGGAGTTCTTTCAGAACCCTTTCTTCTGTGAAAGGACTGGGATCGACCCCCCCTCTCCAGCTTCTGTTAATTGGATTAGGCACCTTCCCCACTTCATCTTTTGTGAATACTGAACAGAAGTATTCATTCAGTATCCCTGCTTTTTCACTGTCACTCCCTCCACACCCACCATCCATTCTATTCAGCCTCACTATCCCTCCCTTTGTCTTTCTACACTCCCGGATAGACCTATAAAAGGTTTTATCCCCCTTCTTAACCGAGTTGGCTATCTTTTCCTCAGTTTGTGCCTTTGCTATTCTGACTACCCTCCCTGCTTCTTTCTGCCTTAAATGGTACAGTTCTCTGTTCTGCTCCTTCTGTGTTTCCTTATACTTCCTAAATGCTATCTTTTTCTCCCTAACCTTCACCGCCACCTCTTTTGAAAACCATAGTGGCTTTTTCTTTCATTTTGATTTGTTTATTTGCTTCACACAAAGTCTTGTTGCCTCTGTGATGGCAGTTTTGATATTTCCCATTATTGCTCCACCCTCCTTCTAGCCTGTTTGCTAGTGCTTTTAAGACACTCCCATCTTGCCAAAGTCAGCCCTCCTGAAGTTCAGAACCCTAACTTTTGTATGGCTTGACTCTGTAGCTGAGTTTATCGTGAACCACACTGTTTGGTGGTCACTTGTTCCCAAATGGCTACCCACTTCTAAATCTGAGATCCTCTCACTGTCCCCATTTGAGAGTACGAGATCTAAGATTGTTCCCTCATGAGTAGGTTCCAAAACTAGCTGTCTGAGGCATGCCACCTGAAGGGATCAAGAATGGCCCTGCTTTTGCATGTGGCTGCATCAAAGGTGCTCCACTTAACATCTGGCATATTAAGGTCCCCCAACAACAGTATCTCCCCTTTCTTTGCCATCCTATGTATGCCTTCTATCATATCCTTGTCCATTCCCTCCCCCTGACATGGTGGTCTGTATACAACCCCTGTGCGGATTATGGTGCCATTTCCAGTCTCTAAGATGACCCACAGTGCCTCTTCTCCTCCTCCCTGTTTACTCTTTTGTTCAGTTGCTTTTATCCCTTCCCTTACATAGAGAGCTACTCCCCCCCTTCTGCCCTCCTTGTCTATACTGTAGGTTGTGTACCCTGGTATGTGAACATCCCAGTCATGGTTCTCTGTGTACCATGTTTCTGTGACTGCTACGATATCCAGGCATCCCTCTTCCATCAAGGCCACCAGTTCAGGGAGCTTGTTGCCCAGACTATGGGAGTTGGTACTCATTACCCTGCATTTCTTGATGGCCTTACCCCTTTTTGCCCCATCCCTGTCCTTATTGCGTTTGTCACCTTCTCCATTTACCCCTTCGTTTCTCCCTATCGACATCTCTATGTTGGTGTCTACCTCACTTAGTACCCTGAATTTTTGGGGAGGGGGGCTAGGATTTCCCTGCTCCTTTTCAGTGCCTCGCCCCTTGCCTAGTTTAAATGCTTGACAATGAAGTATTTAAATCTATCACCTAGGATCCTGGTTCCCCTCCTGGACAGATGTAGACCATCACACCAGTAAAGGCCTGCATCCCTCCAGGTGGACCCCCAGTCCCCAATGAAGCCAAATCCCTGAGCTCTGCACCAGTTTTTCAACCACTGATTGAATCCCATGGTGTGGAGCACCCTAGCCTCACCCGTGCCATAGACAGGCAGCACCTCCGAGAAGGTTACTCTGTGTGCTATTTGTCTAAGGCCCCTCCCCATCTCCACAAATGCTTCTTGCACTGATCTGATCCCTTTCTTAGCCAGGTCATTTGTTCCTAGGTGGACAATGACATCCAGCTCCCTCCCCTGTGCAGCTGCTCCCGCAATCCTGAGGTTTCGCTCCCTGTCCCTTCAAGCCATGGTGCCAGGGAGGCACCTTACCTCTCTCTCTCTCCCCTTCCTCCCCCAGTTCTACCTTCCTAACAATTGAGTCCCCCACCAAGAGTTGTTTCCTTCCCCTTGGGGGTCCCATGCCACCCTCCTGTGGGTCTCCTTTGTGGAGGTTCCCAGCATTTGTGGAGGTTCTCCGCATTCTCCTTGGTCTCCACTGTGGGTGACTCCATAGAGGAACCACACTTTTCCAGAACAGCATAGAAATTGTGGAGAGGTACAACTGGAGGGATGTGCCTCTGTTCCACCACCCTCACCCTCCTGAGCCCACTGTGGTCCAACTGCTCCTGTTTCTTGGCAACCTCTGAGGCAATGGCATGACGGTGGTCCCTGGGTGGGAGAGGAGGTCCCACAAATCCTGGCCAACTCAGCCTGGAGATGAGCAACCTCCTCCCTCAGCCCAGAGAGGTGCCTGCAGATGGGACAGCACTGCATCCTCCAGAACGTCTCCCAGAAGACTGCTGCTCCACAGCCACTGCACTGCACCACTCCCATCATGTCTTTTTTCTGGCCCCCTAACTGTTGTTTGGAATACTTACTCTTTCCTCTGTTTGTTTATTTCTTTTTTTCTCTACCTACTTACTTACTGCCTCTGTGCTCTTTTAGCTCCTGATCTTCCTGTTCTGCGACAAGAAGTTCCTATATTTCTCAGTAGTTGCTTACTTGCTCAGAGTCAGACCTCCAGCAGCTGGGGAGGACGGAGAGCTACTCTTGCCCTTCTAGGATGGTGAGACTGTGGTGGCTCTGTGATCACTCACTTCCTGCTCCCAAGCAGGAAGTTCCTGTTGTCAGTTAAATCCTGTGGCTATAAAAGTAGAACTGATTTTTTGGGAAGGAAGGAGGGCAATATAGTCCCAGTAGAGAAGTTTTAGTTCTACCAGTAGCTCCTTCCTCCTGGTGTTCTGTCTGTTCTCTCTAACACCGAAACTACATAAATAAATAAATATCAGAATCAGTGGACAAGGACCTTTACCAAGGTTTCACAACCGGGAAGAGGGGAATAGATCACTGAGGTTAACTTATATGGAAATAATTTTTTATTCACAGAGGACCTAACCCTACAAGGAAGAAGTCCCAGACCTCTTAAATCGATATGCAGGAGGAGATGATTGGTTACCCGAAACAATTAGATGACTGAAGGATGGAATTTGGCACCTGACAACTTATTAAAGACGGGGAGGAATATATTCTAAAAGTATTTTGTATACACTTAATATAGTCTATGTGTTTGTTTTATAG
This sequence comes from Neoceratodus forsteri, assembly GCA_016271365.2. Lineage (NCBI taxonomy): Eukaryota > Metazoa > Chordata > Ceratodontiformes > Ceratodontidae > Neoceratodus > Neoceratodus forsteri. Next base: position 948,952,656 of record CM028137.1, read on the forward strand.
GGATATTTATTAACGTGTTACTTTATCTTATATTTAAATACTGTGTGGACAGTCTGTTTTTTTTTTGAGAGACCCAGCTGTTGTTCTTTTTCTTCACTTTTTTCGTTATCTTTGATGTGACAGTTATAGTTAATCTGCAATATGTAAATGTTTTATTGAAGTCCATGTAACTTGAATTATTCTGATATGCTTTATTCTCAATAAAAATGAGTATAAAAAGAAATATTGAGAGGAAATGTGAGCCACAGTATTCTTACATTCTGCCCCATGCTTCCTCATCTGCATACAACAACATGTCAATATTTAGTGCGTGCTTCTGCATGTACTGGGGAGTATGGTGACATGGCACCCCCCCCCCACTCCCTGCAAGTTGTATCTCAAGCATCCAACCCCAGCCTGAGCTTTGCAGGGTTTGACCAGCCATATATTGTTGCTCAATAAAGTTCATAAAACTGCATTACCATGGAGAACACTTAAATATCTTAGAGGAGTATTTTGTCCTGGGATCAACATTAACTCTTGCAACATTAGTATAAGCAAACATCCAGTGAAGCAGACATAAATTTTAAAAAGTTTTCCTTTTTTTTTTTTTTTTTGTTTTTGTACCCATCGCCAACCCCCTCTGCCCCCAAGTACCCATATAGGAATAAAAGAGCCAGGTACATCCAGAACATGAGAAGAACTGTATTGTCCCATCATGATGTAATTAGGATGACCAACTCACAGTATATGTCTGCTAGCACATAGCTGTGAGGTGTATTAGAATCAGTCTCTGATCAGCAACAGGGAAAGGAGCCGCACTGCTAGCCCAGTGATCGTAAGTAGTGAGCAGGGCGGAAATAATCAGGCTAACACTTTCCGGATCAATATGACATGGCACTGGCATCTCTGCAAGAAACCATTAAAACAAGTTGCCTCGGTCCTTCAATAATGCAATCAAGACAAATATGACCAACAGACGAATCTAAAATATCTAGATGATCTGCTGACTCCAAGGAAACACAATGACAAGAGAGTTTATCTGACACTGTAGAAGAAGGAGGAGGCAAGGACACGACTGGGTTCCCCATGTCGCTAGGATACAAGGATTTATTTGACGCAGATCATGTAGGTATCTGCCAACTCTTTTTTTTTTTTGCAATTAACATTTTATTGATTTTAATTAAATAAAACAAGCCGGCCCGGTGGTGTTGTGGGTTGAGGCACTGGACGCCACACCTCGTGCCATGCTGGCGACCCGGGTTCGGGTAGCTGGGGTTGGCCGAGGATGAGAGGATCGAGTGTCCGGTGGACTGCTCCCCTCTCCTGGGATGGGATCCTGGGGACACAGCACTCTGTAGTGGCCTCCGGTGTAGATCGGTGGCACTACAAGAGTGAAGCCGTAGAAGGGGTGGGACATGGGAGTGGACGTCAGCACCACATGTGCACAGACATCACTGCACGTTCACATCCCATGGGAACCTAACTGAAACCACCCTCCGATAATGAAGGATGACACCTCCAGTGGGGTCCTGCTGCCCCCTAACAATGCCTGTCTTGAGGGGCAGGGCTCAAAGGTGATCGGTCCTTCTCCCAGGGAGGGGGGGTCCTTCATGGGAGCAAATCACGGTCCTCCTGCTCGGCCTAGATCACAGCAGAGGCTGGCGGGTGGACAGAGCATGAGACCAGCGTAACAGGGCCGATCTGGGGGGAAGCCCCCCATCGTGACTCTGGGAGATAAAGAAAATTCAAAAAAAGAAATTTAAATAAAACAAAGTTTACCAATACAATCTAGATTTCTGTCCAGGGCAAGCCCCTTGGATTTACAACTCTAAATCTCACAAGTGGTATAAAACAAAAAAATGCAATGTATAGCACTGCTTACAAATAGCCAAAAGAGAAAAGGAAACAGAAACAAGTGTTCTACGTACTGTAATGCCTATTCATGGTGAGCTTGTCCACAATGATGTAAATGCAAAACATGTAACCAAGTGATACTGTATGTATTACCAACCAGATGTATGCAAAACCATTTATACTGAGGAGCTTCATGTTTATCTAGGATATCTATTATGAATAATAGATGCATCTGGAAATGTTAGTTTGAACATACCAATTGATGATTTATGTTGAAGGTTTGCTTGTTAGAAGGAAGCAGCCCTCCGGTACTCTACAGTAGGAAGAGTTGAGATAATTCCCCCAAATATCTGTGCATGCTGACATCTTGTTTTGATTGGCGTACATCACCATTTCATAACTGGTTGTTTTGCCCATTTCTACCAACCACTCTTGAATTGGGAGGGGGGGTCCTCTCTTTCCAGTGTCTAAGAAGGATCCTTTTTGTGGTTACTAGTGCACGCAATAACCATTTCTTTCCTTTAGAACAGACAACATCCTCATTATGATGCACTGTTGTTAGACCTAGAAGTACCAAAGGAGATGTAACAGCACTGCTGCAAGACAGAATGTTACCACATACATGCTGAACTTCTTTCCAGAAGTCATGCAAGGCTGGACAGGACCAAGTATATGTGTGACAGAGCCTCCATGCATGTTACATCTCCAGCAGGCACCTGATGGAAGGAGGCCCACTCGTGTAATTTAAGAGGTCTGTACATAATGTTAAATTGTGTGAATCTATTCTTAGTGTCTTTAAAGGCAATCCACGTATTATTCCAACAAGTGTTCTAAAGCGGTGGTGTGATTTTGAGGCCTAGTTCTTTCATCCACTGTTGACTTACCTTTCAGGTAGGGTTCAGAAGAAGACTTAGATGTTGAGAAAGAGGGCAAAGTGAGGAGTCGTTGACTTCTTTTAATTTTGTGGTACATTTGTTGGAGCTGTCTATCCATCTGTTCAGAGTTTTTCTGTTGAGCTTTGAGGTCCAGGACACCGATTTTGGTATGATTTTAACTTTCTCAGAACAAGAAGGGGGGAGTTTTACATTTGTTTTGTTGAAAGATTTAGCAGATATTTTTATATTCAGGTCCTTTGAGCTGCTATTTCTGTAGAAGCTGATGCTGAATTTCATGAGGGCTGTCTCAAGGAGATGCTAGTCTCCTTGACAATGCTGTTGAGCTCGTGCTGGAGCCAGCTTGGGTTGGCAACTGTTTGGAATGTTTAATACAATTCTTGAAAGAACTGGGAGTGGATTCAATCCAGGATCTAGCAATAAAATCCCATGCCTCTTCAATTGAATGTAACACATGTACTTCTCTACCTGGCAACTGACAATATTTCTTCTTTAATAATAAAATGCAGAAACTTAATAATGATGGGTCTGTTTGTCTATTTTGGGGTTTTGATTTAAGTGCCCTATGCACTTTTTTTTTTTATCTCTAAGGGCCACAAGAAGTTAAGTAAAAAGGAATAAACTCCTGCAAAAAAACAATCATGTCCTTGCCTTGCAGATTTTCTGGTACCCCAGTTAGGCTCAGATTATTACATCTTGTTCTGTTTTTTTATGTTCTCTACTCCAGTAAATAAATGACGTAAATGGGAAGTGTTATGCTTGGTGGAGTCTTCTACTTTCGTGAGAGATTCTTCTATTAACGCTAATCTCGCCTGAAAAGTGTCCATCCTGTCATTTAAATCTTTTTTATTTGTCACTATCAGCTTCTTTTTTTGAGGTATGTAGTAGCCAATTTAATGTATTTTTATCATTTCTTTAATGAACAGCATATCTTCCTGATTGGATTAGTCCTGCTTACTTGATGTGTTGTGTTGCAGTTGAGGAGAAAAAGCCCCGCTCTGTCCGCTTGATTGTCCCACTCCACTCTTGCCATGGCTGGGCACATTTTGATGTGGCAGTCAGCAAAACTTTAAAGCAGCAGTGCAACAATCTGGTGAAAATGTTGACCTATGCTTTTTTCTGCTATTTTAGATTGCTACTTACCTCCTGACATGTATGATACCCTTCTTTCCAGAATTTGAGTCTGCTTTAGTACTTTTTTTCATGTCCAAAATAATAAAGATGCGCTCCTTTCAATATGGCTCGGACCAAGTTTTCATCAGTATTTGCAGCTGTTTTTGAACAACTATTGTTCTGTAAGGTCAGAGAGCACTGCTTGTTACATAATAGTTAATTTTAGTCACAATAGAAGTGATATATAAACAAATGATGGATAAAAACAGCTGAAAATACTGATGAAGACCTGGTCCACACCATATTAAAAGGAGCACTCCTTTTATTATTTCAGACATGGAAAAAAGTACTAAAGTATACTCAAATTGTGGAAAGAAGGGTATCATACAAGTCAGGAGGTAAAAGGCAGACTAAAAGAGCATAAAAAAGTACAGGTCAAAATTTTCACCAGATCGTTGCACTGCTGCTTTAACATTGAAAAGGTCCAATGAAAGCCGGCCCAGTGGCGCTGAGGGTTGAGGTGCTGGATGCCACACCTCACGCTACACAGGTGACCAGGACACGGTGATGGACTCGGGTTGGCGGGGGGTCAGAGAGGGATTGAGTGCCCGATGGTTGTTCTCCCTCTCTGGGGAGGGTTGTAAAGCTAGCCCTGCCACATTTCTGCCGTCTCCTGGGTGAACCTAGGTAATGACAGTGCAGTCGGGGAAGCCAATAGAAGGGAGGGACCAACGTTGGCCGAGGGCCCTGAGTGGAGACGCATCTCACCACACCTCCGCCTCACTGAGAGCCAACGTCAGCAGGAGAGGGCACAACAGAACAAGGAAAAAATAGTCGTCGATCCTAGGTGACGATTCCTCCAGCCCAGCAGATCCGCCAGCCAAGGGCAGTCTCCGCTGTGCAGATACACATTCCCCTGAATGTTGAGGGAGGTAAGGGGAATCTCTCCTCACCTTATCCGGGGAGGGCGGGTTATCGGGGCCTCTAGAATTACAGGAGTAGCGCTGTATGCACTCTAGGAGCAAACTCCTTGGTAATTGGAGTAGGTACGTGGCTATGTGGGGATCCGAGAGAGTGGACAGACTGGGGCAGTAAGGCGGAAAAAGAATAAAAAAAGCTCCAACAAAAATGACTTGTTTAAAATAAAAAATTGGCATTTTGTTAGTGAACGATGAACTCTAAAGAAAACTGTCAGCAATGCCAGTAAAAGCAGCAGTACTAGGTAAATAAACTCTGGTCACTTGCAGGTTTGTTCCCTGTGCTCTGTTGAGCAATTACCTGGTAGTCTTTGTTGGTTTTGCTGTATTATTACCCCTAATTTGCTGTTTTTCTTTGTTTTTGTTTATATTTCTCCCACCTGCTATGCTGAATAGGAACCCTCTGCTGCCAACTGCGCATGCGCATGCCTCGCAGTTTCTACACAGGGTCTGCAGTAATGCACAGCACAGGGTCCCACAGAAGTAAACAAAAGGCATGATGTGAGGTGGGAAAGTACAGTTACGTAAGAACTTACCGTAACAGTAGATCTTCGAGAGAGGCTCTTGCAGTAGGTAATCACATATAGGACTGACCTGGCAGGCGGCAGGACCCCACGGAAAGATTTCTAGCTAGCAGTCCCTGGCGAGGGACCGCCCCCATGTCAGGTGACCAGCGTCAGGAGACGTCAGTATAAAGGGGCGGTCCCGGATGCCTGTCTTCCAGTTCTTTACCGCCACAGGCTAAAAGAGGCTGGACGAGAGAGAAGCGGATATTTCTCTATATGGAAAAGGAGCTGAAAAAGCCTAGGGGGATGAAGGGCGGGAAGGTATTACCTACTGCAAGAGCCTCTCTCGAAGATCTACTGTTACGGTAAGTTCTTACGTAACTGTACTATCTTACTTCGAGAGGGCTCTTGCAGTAGGTAATTACATATAGGACCGAATCCCAAGCAGTCTGGAATAAAGAAAGGCACGGGAGGAGGAAACTACTCCAAGGAGTAGCTCTAGCTGTGCAAGCCTCAAGACAGGAGGCCTTGCAAAACAGACTTAGCCAGCCTAACTCTCGTGAGAGGCAATATCCAAACTGTAGTGTTTCATACAGGTATGGATGGAAGTCCAGGTGGCGGCAGCGCATATGTCTGCCGCAGACACATTCTTGAAACAAACTACAGAGGCAGCTACTCGTCTTGTGGAGTGGCCTCTGACTTGACCCGGGAGGGTCTTGTGGTACTGGTCATAACAGAAAGTGATGCAATGAGCCAACCATTTAGACAGGCATTGCTTGGAAACTGCATTGCCTTCCCTTTTGCGAGCAAAAGAGACGAACAACTGATCAGTCTTTCTGAGATCCTTCGTCCTGTTGGTGTAGTATCTCAGAACCGTGAACATCCATAGTATGGAGTAAATATTCCCCTTGGTTAGAGTACTGCGTAGAAAAGGCAGGTAGCTCTATGGACTGATTTAAGGTAGACTCTGCTACTACTTTAGGTAGAAACTTAGGATTCATGCAAAGAGCAACTCTTTCCTTGTGAAAAATCAAATAGGGATTTTACACATAAGGGCCTGGAGCTGAGATTCTTCGAGCTAAGTAATGGCCACCAAGAAAAGCGTCTTCCATTTAAAGAAACTTCAAATCTGCAGAAGCTGCAGGTTCGAAGGGAGGGAGAATAAGTTTCTCGAGAACAAAATTCAAGTCCCAAGGGGGGGCAGGAGTATGGATGGGGTGCCTCAGATGGAGGACCCCTCTGAGAAAGGTCTTAGAGACCTCCAGTTGAGCGAAAGCTTTGTCTGCGAAGGGAACATGATAGGCCGAGATGGCTGCCATGTGTACCTTCAGAGAGGAATGGCTGAGACCCAGGTCAAACATATGACGTAAATACTCCAGCAGAAGCCCCGCTGAACAGGAGAAAGGCTCCACGTTCTTGGAGGTGGCCCAAATAGTGAATCTCTTCCACTTCATGGCATAAGTGGATCTGGTGGAGGGTTTTCTGGCCTCCACTAAAATCTCCGCCACTTTGGGAGACACACCAAAACGGGATTGGGCTAGGTCTGCAGGAGCCATGCATGCAGTTGAAGGGATTTGAGGCCTGGATGGACCAGGGTCCCCTGATCCTGGGTCAACAAACCTCGAGATAGAGGAAAAGGAAGAGGAGGATCCTCTGAATATTGTTGTAGAAGAGAGAACGAGATTTGCCTGGGCCAGAAAGGAGCGATCAGAATCATTCTCGCTCCTTCTGAAACTAGTTTCTGCAGGACTCGTGGAATAAGAGGAATTGGGGGAAAGGCATAGACGAATCTGTCCTTCCAGTCTAGAGACAGAGCGTCATTCCAGAAAGCACCTCGCTCTGGAACGAGCAAGCAGAAGGTGGGAAGTTTTGCATTTTGGGGGGATGCGAACAGGTTGACCTGTGGTGTTCCCCAAAGTTGGAAGATATTGTCTAGGACCCCTTAGTCCAGTTTCCACTCATGAGTCAGAGCAGAAGAGCGACTTAGCCTGTCTGCCAGGGTGTTGTCGACTCCTGGAATGTGAATCGCCGTGAGGTGAAGGTCGTGTTGTGTTGCCCAATCCCAAACCCTCATTGCCTCCCTGCATAGAGGGTAGGACCGAGTTCCTCCCTGCTTGTTGATGTACCACAGTACACACATGTTGTCCATCTGGACGGCTAGGTGGCTGGGAAGGATGTATTGGTGAAGGGCTTGGAGAGCGTACAACACTGACCGAAGCTCGAGCACATTGATGTGAAGAGCTTGTTTTAGCCTAGACCAAGAGCCCTGGGCCCGATGAGGGCCTAGATGGGCTCCCCAACCTTCGCCTGAGGCGTCTGTGGTTAGCGTCTGGGAGGGGGGGGGAGGATGAAAGAAAGGGAACCCCCAAAACAGGTTCTCTCGAACCATCCACCATTGCAAGTCTTGCATCATCGGCGATGAGATCAGAACTGAGTGATCTAGGTCATCCACTGGTTGATCCCACTGAGAGTGTAGAGTCCACTGAGAGATCTTCATGTGGAGTCGAGCACAAGAGACCGTCGCGATAGCAGCCGCCATGAGCCCGAGAAGGCGAAGGACCGACCTCGCCGAGACCATCCTGCGATCGGATAACAGACTTATCTGGGTCTGAAGGGAGGTCGCCCTGTCCGGAGGCAGGAAGGCCTTGCCCATGGTCGTATCGAGGATCGCCCCAATGAACTGTAGCCTCTGGGAAGGATCCAGATGAGACTTGGAATGGTTGATGGTAATACCCAGGCAGGCAAAAACCTGCTGGGTGAGGGAGAGAAAACCCAGGAGTTCCTTGCAGGATGAGGCCGCCGGGAGCCAGTCATCCAGGTAAGGGAACACCTGTACTCCCTTGGTATGCAGGTGGGCTGCCACCACTGCCAGGCATTTGGTAAATACTCGCCGAGAATAGACCAAACGGAAGCGCCTTGAACTGGTAGTGGTCCCCCTTGAACGCAAAACGAAGGTATTTGTGATGAGATGAGTGAATGGGAATGTGCAGATAAGCACCCTGAATATCCAGAGCACAAAGCCATTGACCCGGCCGGATGAGGGGCAGAAGGCTCTGCAGAGAGAGCATCCTGAACCTTTTGTACTCTACATAAAGATTCAGGGAACTGAGATCTAAAATCGGTCTGAGATCTCCCATCTTCTTTGGAACCAGGAAGACATGGGAATAGTAACCCGTCCCCTGAGGATGAAGGGGGATGGGCTCTTTGGCTTGCTTCAGCAGAAGAGCCGAGATTTCCTCCTGGACCAAAGGAAGGTGTTCTCGGGAATACGACGACTTCAGAGGGGGGTGGCGGGGTGGTTTCTGAAGAAACTCTATGGAGTGTCCTTCTGCTATGAGCTGCAGCACCCAAGAATCCGTGGTTATCCTCTCCCATCTGGAAGGTGGAGGGAAAACCTCCCTCCTACCGGTTCCTCTGGGGAGTCCAGAGGCAGTGGGAGAGGAAAGAAGTCGGGTGGTGTGGGGCAGCGCCACAGCTGAAGCACCCGCTGCTTTTTTGGGTGGGGGGGGCTTAGCAGCCACGGGGGCCCCAACGTTTTGTGGCCCGCCTTCCCTGGGGTTTCGCCTTTGGCCGATTCCGTCTGCGAAAAGGACAGTGCTGCTGCTGATGGGGATGGTACATGGAATCAACTGATTTCAGAGCCGTCCCCTTCTCCTGCAAATCAGTAATGATGTCCTTGACATCACCCCTGGAAAGGTGCTTCCTGGACAGCAGATTGCACCTCCTGGACCAGACCTGACACGTGGAGCCAAGCACGATGCCGTAGGCCTACAGCGTAAGCTGAGCTCCACCCACCAGTGTCCACTGTGTCTTATGTCGCACGTAGCATGTGGCAACTGGCCAAACGAGCAGAGCGGACGAGATCAGCCAACTTCTGTTTGACTTGGGAGTCAGGCAAGGAGTCCAGCTTGGCTTCCACCTGAGTAAGGATGGCCTTCTGGTAGTCCCCCATGTGGCTGATGTAGTTCAGGGCCCTAATCCCCAGTGTGGAGGAAGCGTAAATCTTTCTCCTGTACTGGTCCAGAAGGTGAGATTCCTTATCAGGAGGTGACGAGCTAAGATGTTTTGGGTTCGCCAACCGGCCATGAGCGGCGCTAATCACGACCAAGTCGGCATGAGGGTGAGAATCCAGGAAATCAACACCCTCTGGAGCCTGATATAGCCTGTTCGACTTCCTAGGAAGTGGGGCTAAGGCCGACGGCTGTTTCCATATCGTGGTGACAAGGTCGGCATGAGGCTCTATCCAGGGTGGCACTAATATAGTAGTTGTCACGGGCAGATCCAGATGTTCAGCGAGTTTCAGACGCTGAGGATCTGGTTCCAAAGAGCGCTACTGATGAACCTCCTGGATTTTTCTAAGCAACTCCGTAAAAGAAGGATCCTCTGGAGGAGATTTCGGAGGAGTCCTTGGCCGGGGGCTTCGACGGAGAGCAAGGCTTGTCGTCTCTCTCGGAGCAGCTGTCAGAAGAGTCTGAGGAGTCCGAGAGTGAAGAGGAGGAAGAAGAAGAGTAAGACTCCCTTTCCCGACCCAGGGGAGGAACGGGTCCCTTGGGTAGTCCCCGGGGACGCGTGTCCTGCCCCTCTCTAGATCCAGACGGAAGAACCCTGGAGTCCGGAGGTGATGAGGGAGTGTGCCGCCTGGGGCGTATGGGAACCTGGGAGGGCACTGTCACCGGAAGGTGGCTCTCGACCTCTTTGGTGAGCTGAGCCTTGGCCTCAGCCCACCAGGTGGCCAGAGTCTCCTGCAGGTCCACCAGCGGCTGCGGGGGCAGTGGAGGAGGAGGAGGCGGGGGATAAGAATATGGACTATACCCATATGGAGTGTATCCAAAAACCCGTCTGCGGGTAACCCGGCATCTGGTATTGCGACGTCGAGTACTGCGGCGTCGGGAAGCCCGGCGTCGGGTACTGCAGCATCAGATACGGCGTTCCCGGGTACACCAGTGTCGAATAAGACGGCGGGTACCCGGAAGCCGAGGGGGGCTGCCTGAGCAGACGGCCTGGCTGGGAACCTCACGGGCGGGTCTGTAGCAGAGAGCCCGGAGGGAGGGCCCGATGGGAGCAGGAACTCTCCCTGAGTCGGTAAGGCCGATGGCAGAGGCTCTGACGCTGGGGGGTACCGACGTCGGAGGGGTCGGTGTCCAGGAAGCTGACGTCAGGTCTGTCGCTCCAGATGGAGGAAGGACTGACGGAGGTAAAAAATTCCCAGCTTTGCCCGGGGACGGAGGGGAAAGTCCCCGGGGTCAGGATGGGGGGGGACTCTGGTTCCCCAGACAGCAGTGAAGGCTGCGGTGAACCGGGCATGACGGACGTTGGGGGGGGGTCTGTCGTCGGTTCCCTCGCCGGCCGGACGTCGGATGAGCCGACGTGAGGCATACAGGCGAGCTCTCAGCGGGCGCCGTAGGAGCCGATGTCCAACTTACGTGAGCCTTCACCGGAGACAGGTTGAGAGGAAGGGTCTTTCTGGTCCAGTGGGGGAAGAAGCCGTGCGTCAGCCCCAAAGGGTCAGACGTCTTACCAGCCCTCTCCGGGTGGACGTCAGAGGAGCCAACGCCCGGCCTACCGGAGTGTAAAAGGCTAGGGATACAGAAGGACTCAAACACAGGTGATTTTCTCTGGAAGTCTCTCCCAACAGCTTCTTTATTGGGAAATTCCGATGTAAAGTAAGAAAATCAAAAATAAAAAGGCGGACTAAATTCGTCAAAAATAATAAAAATTACATACATTTAAGGAGCACAACACAAACAGCAGCGATGCAGCATCAAACGATAATATCCCAGTCTTGTGCATATTATTCCATAGTCACTAGAGCACTACCTAGGGTGTATACGCTTCAGCACCCTGGAACACATCTGACTTCTCTCTTAAGAGAGCAACTATATATAAAATGGGACTATTCCTGATTGGCTAGAGTTCCTGCCACTCAGCTTACATAAAACAATTTTTATAAGAAAGTAAATGTTTTTTATCTCAAAAAGGCTTATATGATCTTTTACAGAAGTATTTCTTTTATCTTTTAGCTTCACAATCATTTATTTCAATTCTGGTTCTAAAACCTCAGATTTCAAGGGTTATGCCCCACCTCTTGTTTCCCATTCTCTATATAATGATTAACAATATGGCCGGCCGGCCCTTAGGGAGAGAATCCACCACACAGAGAGCCCTTCAATCTTATACCAGGTAAAACCATTTCCCTCTGGTTCTTTTGTATTATTATATTTATTCTGTTCTCATTTGAGGGGCTCTTATTGTAATGGGAATATTTTCAAGCTCACAACAAACCATTTATTATGCTGCCTGCTGAGCTGTGGATACTAAAACACAGCTCAGACGCCGACAGCAGCCGAAATATAAAGGCAGGTTTTAAACTTAGACAACATTCACACTACAAAAGCGCTTTAGCGCAAAAGGAGCAACGCGCGACTTAACACACTACATCTCTAGTAATGGAAAAGCCATTTTTTTTAGATTTGTGTTGTTTACGAGCTGTGCGATAGTGAGCACATTCGTGCAGCTCGTAAAGAACGCCGAGACGGAGCGTCTCGACAATACGCTCGTCTCTTAAGTAAAAATACATCTATTGCTGCTTTTCTAGCAAGGGAGGCATTCTTGAGGCGTTTTTAGCCACAAAGGGGTAATTATAATGTTATTCATTTTTCCGGCAAATTAAAGTATTCTGAGCTGTATTTAAAGGGGCCACTCCAACTTCAAAGGAAGACAGGAACACTTCATTCACTTTCCAGGAGGGTACCGAATATAATGCTAATATTAGCGACTAGATAGGATGGGGGGTAACAGTAAAAGACAAACAGACAATAAGACAATAAAAAAAAAGATGCATAGGTGGCCAGTCTATGCAGGAAAAGACAACACAGGAATCATTACACACATAGGAAAGACACATGAAGGGAAGGGGGGGGGATCTAGTCGAAGCAAAACTATAGTACCTCTCTAGAAATATGAAAAAGGGGGGTCTGTGACTAGATTATCAGACCCTTTGACATGGAATCCCCCACGATGGAAGGCCGCAAGCCTGCGGCTGAACCAGGGGCCGAGGCCTCCAACTGCCCGGAAGTGCCTGCAAGGCCTGAGCGCGAGCCAGACGGTCGGGCCAACGCCACCTCAGAAACCTCCGAGGCGGTCGTCGAGGAGCGTTTCCCCGGAGGGGATGTTACCTGTGTGCCGCGACTCCCGAGGGAGACGCGTGGAGGGAGCCTTTTGTCCCGTGCCTCTCCTTGTCCTTCTTCTTCATGGCCTTCGGGGAAGTGGACGCCTGCCTTAGCTTTTAAGCTCCTTTCCATAGAGCTCATTTTCTTCTTAAGAATATGGGCCTCTAGGGATTGCTGCTGTCTTTTTCAGGTGGCCGCGTTAAAGCTAAGGCAATGCTGGCACTTCTCGACTTGATGATCTGGGCCTAGGCAGAACAGGCACAGGGAGTGGCCGTCCTTGTGCGGTAGTTGGGCGCTGCACGAATCGCCCTTGTTCTTGTGCTCAGAGGGTGTAGGGGACAACATACACTGACGTTAGTACTGACGTTGTCGAAAAAATAAAGATTTTTTGGTAAAAAATATGGCGAAGGTAGGGCTGATGAGACGAAACTTTCCTGACTGCACAAGCTAACAGCGGGAAAGAACTGGAAAGGCGGGCGTCCGGACCGCTTTATACCGACGCTCCTCTGACGCCGGTCACCTGACATGGGGCGGTCCTCGCCAGGGACTGCTAGCTAGAAATTTTTCCGTGGAGTCCTGCCGCCTGCCGGCGTCAGTCTTATATGTAATTACCTACTGCAAGAGCCCTCTCGAAGTAAGATCTTCAAACAACATGAAGTCTTGCTATATTATAGACATTAGCAGTTTGTTCCAGCTCTAGAACTGCCCTGAGTGAAATGGTTAAAACCATTCCAAAATAGAATTTTGGCACGAGAGCAGCTCTATCTGTGTCATTTCAAACTTGAACTGTCAGATTCTTTACTCTACTCAGTGAACAGTCGCTCCGGAGATTTCTCCTTCTGCTCGGTTCATTTCTTGGTTTAAAAGTGTTTTCTCAGTTGGATTTAACGAGAATAGTTTTATTTAACTGCAAAACCGTTTCGTTCAAGCTCTATCTGTGGTAACCGTAAGTAAATGAAGGTTTTGTCTGTGTGGAACTTGTAAGTTATCGGTTCGGTTTTGAACCGATCAGTGGGTTTAAAACTCATTTAAAACTAAAAGTTACTATTTTAGAGTGCGGTTCCGGTTCTTATCGGTTCTAAAAAAAACGGATTTATTACGTTTTTTCCAATACCCGTGACACGGTTAGGAACCGATAAGGGTGTCTTGCCTGGCACTGCCGTTAAAAGGGCAAGTTTTTGGTTAGGCTGGCATTATGTCTGAGAAACCCAAAAGAAAAACTGGCCCACTGGGTTTCAACACTGTGATGTTTGTGGGGAAGTCTTTGCCAAGGCTGACCCACACACCACATGTGTTTATTGTCTGGGGTTTGACCACCTCCAGTCAGACTGCCAGGTATGTAAGAATTTCCCTGCAGCCACCCTGGAAAAAAGATTGGGCAGGCTCAGGGAACGAGAGGCCAAAAAGTCCGCTGACCCGGATGGCCAGCCCGGTTCAGTGCCAACCGAACCAGAGGGAGTGCCCTCTGACCAGGGCCAGACTTCCTCGGGCCAAAGAAAAGATGGTTCTGAGGAACCAATTCCAGTAAAGAAAACAAGAAAATCAGCAGGTCTGAGTCCAAAATTCCTTCTCCAACTGCTGCAGAGATAGCAAAAGCCATACAAATTGTCCAGTCACTGTCTCAGGGTCGTCCGAACCACCACTATCTGGTAAAGGTCGGTTCGTCCGGTCCCAGTGGTTCAAGATTATGATATTGAGGAATTTTATGAACCAGAGGAGGGAGGAGGATTATGAACAGTATGAATGTGGCTGGGAAGGTCTGGGTGTGCCCATTGAACCGGACATCTCCCAGACAGACCTTTAGAATCTCTCCCATGCTGTCTGAGTCCCATCTCATTTTATGTTTTATAGAAAAGTTGCTGAAACCTCCAGCTTCCTTTAGAAGAGGCTGTGGATGAGCAAGAGGAGCCTGATTTTGTAGAAATGATGGATATTCCAGAGTCTAGGAGATTGTCTTTCTTTACATAAGTCTTTTAGGAAACAAACAATTAAAATTTTAAAAGCTCCTAATTCTGTGTCTCCTGTAGATAAAAGATGGACAGAAGGTATACATTGTCAGGCCCTGATACAGAATTCCTTTCTCAGCAATGCAGTCATGTTAGGGTAGTTCAGGCTGCTGCCTGTGATAAAGCTAATATTCCCTTGGCTTCACATCCTCCTGACAAGGATTCCAGGAAGATTGATGCCATGGCAAAAACGTATATGGCAGCCTCTCTGGGACTCAGGCAAGCAAATTATATGGCTTATGTAGCTAGGTATCAGAAATCTAGATGGATACTGTTATGCAATTGGCCAAGCAGGCCCATGGCCAGCTGGCTAGTGAACTAGAACAGGTGGCTGCTGATGGCATTGAAGCCTCTAAGGTTCAGTTTCATGCTGCTGTGGATGTTAATGATGTTTCCTCTAGGGTCATGGCCCATCTGTAGCTTTTCATAGGTTGGCCTGGCTCAGGTGTACTAGTTTGTCACAGGATACCCAGACTAAGGCTATGGATTTTCCGTGTGGGAAATTCTCTGTTTGGAGAGCAGACAGAGAATTACATGAAAGATGGATGAATATAGGACTACTTACAAGAGTGCCCAGGCTAAGGAGCGGCAAGCCACTCCTCAAAGGCATGCCCCCAGGGGTAGGGGTAGGCCTTTTCACAGGCCTTTCTGCCAGACTCAGGCCTCCTCTGCCTATGCTCAGAGGGGCTTCTTCAGAGGCAGGGGCAGACGAGGGGTGGGCAGACCTGCTCCCACCCCCCAGCCTAAAGCTCCTGCGAAACAGGCACCCTGATGGGGTGCCCAGGGCCGATTCTCCTACCAGTGGGGGCAGGCTGGCTTACTTCAGCTGAGAATTGGGCTTCTTTAACCTCAGACAAGTGGGTTCTGGAAGTAGTAAGCCAGGGTCTGGTTCTCAGTTTCAAAAAGTTTCCCAAGTTGAGAAGCAGATTTTTTCTACCTGCAAGTGCTTCAGAGACCCTCGCTCTGGAAACAGAGGTCTCATCCCTGTCAGCTCTCAGAGCAGTAGAAAGGGTTCCTCCCCTGCATCAGGGCAGGGGTCTGTATTCCAGATACTTCCTTACCCCAAAAAAGACAGGAGAATGGCGGCCCATTTTAGATCTCAGATATCTGAACAAGCATCTTTTGAAACCAAAGTTCAAAATGGTAACTCTGGCAATGATTTTACCTTCCCTAAGGCCAGGGACTGGCTAGCCTCCCTGGACCTCAAGGATGCCTATTTCCATGTCCTAATCAGAAGATCCCATCAAAGTACCTCAGATTCGAACTGCTCTCAGGTCATTACCAGTTCAGAGCAATGCCTTGACCTTACCTCTGCTCCAAGGGTATTCACAAAGTGTCTAGCAGTGGCAGTGGCCCACTTAAGGAGGCAGAGGACTGCTGTTTTCCCTATCTAGACGACTGGCTCATTGTAGGCCAGTCCCAGAACAGGTAAAATCTCACCTGCAGGTCACCCAGCAGCTTCTCACCTCCCTGGGTTTTCTGCTAAACCTACCAAAGTCGGTTCTGGAACCAGTCCAGGTACTCACCTTTATAGGGGCAGAATTGGACACAAAGCTAGCCAGAGCCTTTCTTCCCCAGAAAGGGTAAGGAATTTAGTGGCTCTGGCCTCTTCCTTCACTCTGCAGGTCTCTCGACCAGCAAGACACTTTCTGCAGCTCCTGGGACACATGGCTGCATCCACAGCTGTTGTGCAGGGAGCCAGATTTCAGATGAGATCATTAGTTTCACTTGAGAACCTTTTGGTCTCAGAGAAGAGACCCCTTTCCAAGTTGGTCCCAGTGACTTGAACCTTGATCCTAGCTCTCCAGTGGTGGCAGGATCAGAGCAATTTAAGAGGGGGGTCCCCTTCATTTCCCCTTCTCACGACTTGACTCTCACTACAGATGCTTCCCTTCTGGGTTGGGGAGCCCACATGGGCGACCTTTCCACTCAGGGAGTTTGGTCCCCCCAGGAATCTCTGCTCCACATCAATTTGCTGGAACTCAGAGCTGTCTTTTTAGCTCTTCAAGCTTTTTCTGCATCTGTCCACGACAAGGTGATACAAGTCAGAACAGACAACATCACAACAATGTGGTACATCAACAAGCGGGGGCACTCGGTCTTCGGCCTTGTGCACGAGGCAATGAAGTTGTGGTCTCTGGCCTATTCCCTGAACACTTCCCTCATAGCAGTTCATCTTCCAGGGAAGGACAATGTCCTAGCGGATGCCCTCAGCAGGATTTCCCAGGGCCATCACGAATGGTCCCTGGATCCTCAAGTGCTGAGGATAGTTTTTGCCAGGTGGGGCATCCCTCAGATAGATCTTTTTGCAGCCCCAGACAATCACAAACTTCCTCTGTTCTGTTGCAGGCCTCCAGTGCTGGGCTCAGTTCCCCTGGATGCCCTTCTTCTGGATTGGGAGGAAGTTCCTCATGCTTCCCCCTTTCCTCTCCTATTCAAAGTACTAGTCAAAATCAGATCTCAGCCTTGCAGGGTGATTCTGATTGCCCCGGATTGGCCAGGCAGCCTGGTACCCACTCCTTCTGTCTCTGACAGTCCATCTTCTCCTGTGCCTCCCAGGAATCACAATCTGTTGACTTGTGCCCAGGGAAGGGTTTGGTATCCGGACCTCAAATCCTCAACCTCAAGGCCTGGCTCTTGAGGAGTTAGAGTTTTGATTTACACCTCTCTCAGGGTGTTCTTGAGATCCTAAAGGCTTCCAGAAAGCCTTCCACTAGGGCTACTTATAGTTCTAAATGGAAAAGGTTTTCCATTTGGTGTGCTGGGAAAAATATTTCCCCAGAATCTGCTGAATTGCCCATTTTGTTAGATTACATGGTACATCTTAATTCCTTGGGTCTCAGACCAGCTACCCTGAGAGTTCATTTGGCAGCTGTGTCTGCTTTTCTGTCAGCAGGAAAGTCATCCCCTCTTTCCTCTCATCCTGTGTTTTCCAAGTTTTTTAAGGGATTACTCCATACTAATCTTCCTTTTCGGGAACCGGCCCCTGCTTGGGACCTTAATGTTTGCATTGCCCAGTTAATGCAACCCCCTTTTGAACCTCTGTCTTCTGCAGAGATTAAGTACCTAACTTGAAAACTGTTTTTCTAGTGGCTATCACTTCTGCCAGGCAGCATAAGTGAATTGCAAAGCCTTGTCAGTGGAGACTGACTTTATTTCTTTCCACAGGGATAAGGTGAGTCCTTGGACTAATAGGAAGTTTTTGCCTAAGGTGGTTTCAGATTTCATCTTAATCAATCTATCTCCTTCCAGTATTTTCACTGATCACTCCTCTTGGGTGAGAGGAGGTTGCATAACCTGGATGTTAAGAGAGCTCTTAGTTATTATATAGAGCGTACTAAAGGTCAAGGTTTGAATTCCTCCAACTTTTCCTTACCTATGGTGAAGTTGGGAAAGGCAAACCTGCCACTAAGAGATCAATAGCCAGGTGGATTGTCTCTTGTATCCAATTTTGTTATCAGAAAGTGGGCAGAGCCCCCGGTTTGAGGGCTCATTCTACCAGGGGTACAGCTCGTCTCTAGCTGCTGCCAGAGATATCCCTTTATTAGAGATTTGCCAGGCTGCTACTTGGAAAACGGTACACTTTTACCAAGCATTACCCTGGATGTCCAGGCCAGGAGAGATGCTCGGTTTGGCACAGCTGTTCTTCAGAGCCTATTCCTAAGTAGGTTCTGCCCTCCTCCATGGAGGTACTGCTGTGTATTCTGCTAATGTCTATAATATAGCAAGACTTCATGTTGTTTGAAGAAAAATTACTCACCTTAGTAATGTTGTTTCTTCTAATGGAGTCTTGCTATATTCCTAGACCTCCCCAACCTGCCCCTCTCAGAACCTCTACTTGGTGAGAGGTGCGGGCAACTTAGTGTGGGCACTACTTATGTCCTGTTAGCATTTTGTCCCCTTTGGGACTTTGGGGTGTGTATGTGTACGCTGCTGTGTGTTTTATTATACTTATGTTCCATTTTCATATTATTAGAATGGTGTTAGTATTTCTGGTCCCCTGACTTGAGTCTTGGGTGTTGGGACCATCAATGGTTGTTATTATTTAGGTAGCCATTTGGCTAGTGTAGGTTACAGCTTCCACACAGACCTTAGTGAGTTTGGCTCAGAAAGATCTGACAGTTCAAGTTTGAAATGACACAGATAGAGCTGCTCTCGTGCCAAAATTCTATTTTGGAATGGTTTTAACCATTTCACTCCGGGGCAGTTCTAGAGCTGGAACAAACTGCTAATGTCTATAATATAGCAAGACTCCATTAGAAGAAACAACATTACTAAGGTGAATAATTTTTTCTTGGCTGCAAATTAGGCACCAGCCATATTTTCTGTGGATCCACACCAAAGGAAAATAATTATAAATATCTAAAAAACTAAAGATCACTAGAAAAAAATATTTGCAGATAAGGAAACCAGAACTATGGCTGCATGCATCCAGCCAAAAAGCAGAATTTTGATAATCACTTCCGATTATCTAGTACTGCTGCTTTAAATGTGATTTTTTTTTATTTTCGTTTTTTAAACTATCACGATTGGTAAGAAGGCACCTGTTTTAAATTGCCATCACCTCAGGCACCCATGCGCGAACCCATCCACTAAAAGAAATTTAACAGAAGTTTTGGAGGTCCCTTGCACTCCTCTATTATTATTCCACGGTCTGTCCTGCATTAGAGGATGCTACCTTTGCTGCATGGTACAGATCAAACTCACTGCCTGCAGTAGCCAGAAGGCTGTCATGTGCAGTATCAGTCCCATTGCTAAAACCTTATTATACTTAACCAACGAGAGCTGACTCTATAGCCATCATGTCTTCTCATGATAGGTCTAATGTGCTTAAACACATGAGTACTTAAGCTCTACTAAGAATGAATTACTTAAAACTTGGGGCTGAGGTTAGTAAGTATTTGCTCCACTCAGGGCTATGATGTTTCTGATGCTGCAGGACTGCCACTTCTGGCATTTGCATGAGGAGATATTCTTGGCTAAGGGTTGCTGGTTTTGCAAATGATGCGCAGCAAGCAGTTTTGAATGCCACTTTTAGAGGAATGAAACTGTTTGGTTATGATGTTGAAGAGGCACTCAGGCTTTCAGACATCCAAAATTATGCTAAGATCTGTCGTCATCTTCTGATCTCGGCTCCTGCAATTGTTAAGCCTCTCACCCATCTACTCAACCTCTCCTTCTCCTCTGGTGCGGTTCCTCAGGCCTGGAAATCTATTCTCGTTATTCCCCTCCACAAAGGCGTGACCCTTCTATGCCTAGAAATTACAGGCCAGTCTCTCTCCTCCCTGCCCTTACCAAGCTACAGGAAAATCTAGTCCACTCCAGGCTGTCAGAATAGCTCATTACAAACAATCTCTTATCTGCCCATCAGTCAGGCTTTAGGAAGCAGCATTCCACTATCTCCTCACTCTTGCATGCCACAAATCACATCCTCACCGCCTCAGACCAAGGCCTTCTCACTGCTGCAGTGTTTGTCGACCTGGCCAGGGCCTTTGATTCCATCATTCCTCCTATCAAAACTTGAAATAGCAGGCCTAGCTCCTATCACCATATAGTGGTTCAATTCCTACCTCTCCCAACAGGGTACAGTCAGTCAGAATTGCTGATGTCTCATCCCTCCCCCAATCCTAGCAGGCGTACCACAAGGCTCTGTCCTTGGCCCCATCCTCTTCTCTCTCTTCATAAACAACCTGAAGGAAGGCAGCTGCAAAGGCCAACAAAATGCTGGGTTGTATTGCAAGGGGTATATCCTCGAGGAGGAGGAGGTGATTCTGCCACTGTATAGGTCATTAGTTAGACCACACCTGGGTACTGCGTGCAGTACTGGCGTCCGTATCTGAAGAGGGACATTAAGTTACTGGAGGGGTGCAGCGCGAGCGACAAAGATGATCAAGGGGCTGGGGACTTATCATCGAGAGGAGGCTGAGGAGTTGAACATGTACTGCTGGAGGAGAGGAGAGACAGGGTGACATGATTGAAACCTTTAAATACATGAAAGGAATAAACAAGATGGGTACAGAGGGGTTGTTCAAAGTAAGGGAGGGAGGGCCACCAGGGCCATGATATGAGACTGGAGCGAGGAAGGTTCAGGAGGAGATGAGGAGACACTTTTACAGAGGGGTGGTGGCTGGGTGGAATCGTTACCTGCTGAAGTGGTATGCAGTAGAACAGTGGACTGCTTCAAGCGAGGATGGGACAGGACAAGGGGAGGGTTAATGAAGGGAAGGGTGGAAGGGAGGGCAGCTGCAGAATAGGTGTGCTAGCTGCACATCTGAGCAGACTTGATAGACCCTCTAGGTCTTTATTTGCTGGCAAATTTCATACGTTCATAACCTTCCCTCCTCCTGCACAAAATCAGCATACACAAGTATGTGGATGACACTATCCTCTTTACCTCAGGCCTTCAAACAGTTTCGCAAGAATGTCTCTTCAGTGAATGCTACCAGGTCGGGGATGCAGGCAGCAATAGCCAAACTGGGCAACTGATGTACACAGGTGGAGGGACGGGTGTCTGTGATGAAGGATGCCACCACAAATGACAGTGTTTGGCTGGGAGATCTCAAACAGCAAATTAAAGCCTAAAACCAAAGTGACGGATCTTAAAGGCCAGTCACACACAAATAATCATAGACTGAGTGGGGCTGCACGAAACCTGTAAGTGCAAAAATATGCCCCAGTTTCTCTTGCAGATGTTACCAGCACTTCTGGACCTACCTAAAGACTGCAACTGGAGGACTGAGCAGGCCCACAGAATGTCAGGGCCCATGGCAGTGGTGATGTAGCCCCCTCCCCCCCAAAAAAAAATCTGTGGTCCTGAATTTCCTCCACTACACAGTCAAGAGTTCTGTATTGGTCCAGAACAAAGGAACTCTGAAGACACATCTGGTGGAGGGTGATGTAGCCAAACTGAAGGAGTGGGTGGGTGGTTGGTGGGTAGCTGCTACAGCAGTAAAACAGAGGACTGGACACCCTTTTACGTAAACTTGTTTGACTTGTCAGACTGAGGATAGAAGGAGTGACGTAGCAGGACAATGGCTGTTACATGAAGTCAGACTGCAAGGCTGGTCACTAATCTTGGGCAGTGTATATGCACCCACTGGGGATGACCCAGATTTTTTTCATGATCTCTCTCAGGCCTTGCAAGGGGTTGAAAAGTTGTCAGTAAACACGGGAGGGGATTTTAATTAGGAGCAAGAATTTCTCTTAGAATTGGGAGATGGCAGTGGAGGCCTCTCCCTCGGCCAAGCGCAGGGTGTATGTCATACTACAGGAGGACTTTGGGCCAGTGGATATCTGGCAGCTGAGTGAGACCCACTGATAGAAATTATACATACTGATCCAGGGACCACGACTCTCATTCACGTTTGGACTGTTTCCTAGTGTTCACAGGTTTGGTGTAGGGGGTAATTGGCAGTATCATAGGAATTAGATTCATATCCCATCGCACCCCAGTATCCTGTGGCTTGTTCCTCCTGGCTGAAGCTCCACGCTCAGTCAGATGGCAGTTTAATAACTCCCATTTGGAAGATGAGGCATACCACAATTATACTTCTACATACATTAGGGACTACCTTATTCACAATGACACCCCTGACATATCAAAGGCTGTGCTGTGGGAAGGCCTCAAGACATACCCGAGAGAGAGAGGCTGATTAGTCACACAACTTATCAAAAAAGGGTAATCCTAGAACAGGTTCAGGATCTGAAAACCAGCGTGTGGGCCCTAGAGAGGGATTATGCTTGAGCCCCCTTCCCCACAGGACTTGCAGGACCTTACCATAGCCAGGTACAGACTGAATAAGCTATATAATCAAAGCAGAATGTACCCTCTTCTGTGAGGCAGAGACACTTGTGCATGCTTTTATTACATCCAGACTGCACTATTGTAATGATCTTTATCTCAGGCTGTCTGGCAGTTTGATGCACTGCTTGCAGTTAATGCAGAAAACTGCAGCTTGATTGACTGCCAGAGTTACTCGCTCTGAGCATC
Source organism: Neoceratodus forsteri (assembly GCA_016271365.2). Taxonomy (NCBI): domain Eukaryota; kingdom Metazoa; phylum Chordata; order Ceratodontiformes; family Ceratodontidae; genus Neoceratodus; species Neoceratodus forsteri. The sequence goes on from CM028137.1 coordinate 948,975,146, forward strand.
TCTCTCCCCTGCTTTGTGGACATTGCAATGGCTGCCTGTGAGGTGGTGCCATCTCCTTCAAGACAGGTTTAACAACATATAAAGCCCTACATGATTTGGGTCCAGGCTACCTGAAAAAGCTCTTGTGTCTATATGCTCCCGATCGCCCCCTCCGTTCCCCTGACATGGACCTCTTGAAGGTCTCCAGATCCTGTTTAACTCATTATTACCTGGGTGGCCATTTTGTGTCAGGTAAACAATGGATAGTTTGGACTTCATATGGCGGTACTGGAGGTAATGAGTCAAAGCTGTCTGGGGACCAGACTTCGCAGTGGCAACTCCAGTTTTCTGGAATTGGCTGCCCCATAAACTTAGGGAGGCCTCTTCATTTGAGGTATTTAAGTGGGGGTTAAAATAGCATCTTTTTTTTCCCCAATAGCCTACCCCATTACATATGTATAAAAAAAAAGAACTGTTGGGAGGATGGTAACACACCCAGGGGTTTGTAACCTTGCCCTACCTCAATCATCTACCATGCTGGCTAATCTATTGTGTATTACGAGTAATTTATTGTCTTCTGTGTGAAAATGTCTGCATATACTGTGTGTATTCTTCAATATTAGTTACTCTTTTGCTTCACTGTACACTATGTACCTGGGTCGCATCTGGAAACAAGCCTCGGCTCAGTGTGCCTTTCCCAGTCATCAAAATTTTAAATAAATAAATAAAAAACAATTTTCAGGAAATTTTAGAGGCCTTAGTTTGCCTAAGTTTCCTGAGACTAACAAGGCCACACTAGAAGCCTTGATCACAGGCTCAGAGGTGCACATGGCAATCAGGGCTCTAGCATCTCAACATGCCACGGGGTCTGATGGATTCACCATTGAGTTCTACAAGGGGAACATCAACTTGCTGATACCGCTACTCTTTGAAGTATATGCAGAAGTACTGCCCAGGGGCTCTGTACCAGAGTCCCTGGACAGGGTCCTTATACTCTGATTGCTAAACCTGGCAGAGATCCAGTACACTGTGAGAATTAGCAGCCCATTTCTCTTATTAATGTTGACAACAAGATCCTGGCCAAGGTCCTAGCAGGAAGATTAGAGGAGGTACTCCCTGCTCTGGTCCACTCGGACCAAGTGGGCTTTAAAACGGGTAAAAACAATAAAATAAAACAAGGTGCTACATCAGTGTGTAGGCTGAAAATAAAACAAAAAGATAACATTAAATATATGCTGAAAATAGAAAGTTAGAATCAATGTTTCGACCATAGGTGGTCTTCAGGAATTGTCTAAAAGAGAACCTTGTTTTTTTTCTCTTTTAGATAATTCCCCATGAAGACCTATGGCTGAAATATAGATTCTAACTCTATTTTCAGCATACATTTAATATTACCTTTTTTTAAGGGTAGGCACTCCCCAGACTATGTGAGGCACTTTCTAGCATGCCAAAATAAGGCACAGGATTGTCCCACCCTGTGGTGCCTTATCCCTCGATGCAGGGAAGCATTCAAGAGGGTAGAGTGCCACTACTTGTTTTATACCCTGTCACAATTCAATGATTTACCAGCTTCTGAATCTTGGGTATGCATACAGTACTAGAATCCCAGATCATCTGTCCTAACCAACAGTTTCATATTCAAGGATTTACCGGAGGCAGGGCACACAACAGGAAAGCCCCTGTCACTCTTTCTGTCCGTTCTAGCCTCAAGACTCTGGCAGTTAAAATTAGTCACCTGGAATGGTAGGGCTCCAGAGTAGAGGGGGGAGTATCAGGTTATGCTCTCTGCGGATGACATACTGCTCATGCTCACACCTGTAGTTCTTGATACCAGACCTCACGCATACTATGGCCACCTTTTTTTTGTTTATAGAATTGTCAGGATATAAAATAAATTGGGACAAATCTGAGGACCTTTCCAATTTTGGCATACTGTCTAAGTATCCTGTTTACTAACTGGGATTTCAAATGGTGCCCAAATGAGCTCAAGTATTTAATTTTTTTTTTTCCCTCAATTGTTTAACCAGTAGTGGCACACTAAGCTGAAAGCTTGTTTACAGGTGCGACCTGGGAGCACAGAGAAGTTAAGTAACTTGCTCAGGGTCACACAGTATGCAAGTGGGTGCTGTGGGATTCAAACCCAGGTCTCCAGATTTTCAGCTCAGAGCCTTAAACCACTGCACTATACTGCCTGGCGTTAGCCCCCCTGAGGAAGACCCACCTGGCTGGGTCAATATGTAGGGGTATTAGCCCTGTGTTTGTACATGCTATGCTTCTGTAATAAATAATCCTTAATGAAACTCAGCATCCTGGTGTGTGGCCAGTTTTTCAGTTTTCAAGTTGTCTATTAATATGACTGGAGCACCTTTAGGACAGCTGATGTGCGTCCCTCTACTTTTCTTCTGTTGCTTTTAGATGGTGCTAGGATGCCATATGGTTATTTTCAAAAGGGGTGGAGTCGCCACAGTGGTATTGCATAGAAAGTGCCCAGATTGTGCCGTTATATCCCCAAGATATACCATCGAAAACCAGAACCTCATTTACTAACAAACCCCCTCAGGTCACCTCAACGAGCTCCACCACCTGTGCAGCAGTGTGCAGAAATCTGGGATGCATAGTCTCTGTCTTAATGTGGGCATTCCCCGTGGTAAAAACCAAACAAGTGGGTAGATGTGCAGTAAACTGGGAAGCCGTGGGGGGTAATACAGACCCTAGGACCCTAGCTTCCACCAACTACAACAGACATATGGCCTGGAGCAGTCCCAGTTTCAGAGATGTATGCAACTGAGAAGTGCAGTCTCGTCATCGCTGAGGAGGGTGGGGGAACCACAGCCCGAACCAGATGAGGACTTCCTGAGCAGAGCATGGGAGGGTCAACACCAGGCGCCTTGACGACAGGATTCCTAAGGGAACAGGTGGATTTGGGTACTACCTTTCCAAGGATATGGTGGGCAGACCTAGGAGTTGATATTACTGATAATCAGTGGTCACAATGACTTGGGATTAATGAATCTTTGGTGAAATCCACTTCTATGCGTTACGGTTTAAAATTGCACACACAGAATGTTCTGGGCCCCTCCAGGATGCAATGGGTAGGTCTATGGGATGATGACACTTGATGGAAATTTAGTAAGGAATTGGACACTCTGTCACATTTGCTTTGGGACTGAGAGGTTTGCCAGATATTCTGGAGGCGCATAAAACAAGAACTTCCTACGATTTGGCAGAGAACCACAACATTTACCCCAGCATTATGCATCTTTGGTCTCATTGACTCAAACTGCCCACTGGAGGGCCCTGAGGGCATCTGGCTGATGCAGGCACTCTTGGTGGCCAAGAATCTGATTCTGGCATCCTGAAAGGACTCAACACCATCTGTGTTATAGTAATGGATGTCCAAGTCTCAACCCTGGACAGTCTGGAATGTCTAATATACAGCCACAAACATAATTAAAAAAATAGTTCCACAGGACCTGGAAAACATTCCTGAGCTATGTTGAGGCTGCCTGCCAGAAGTGCCAGTGAGTTTGATCTCCTGGTGTGTGTTCTTCACCAATCATTAACAGGGACACTTCACGGTCATCTTGATATGGATGTGCCTGCCTTCTTTTTTTGTGTAATCTAATAGCCTTAAGATTAATTTTAGCATATTAATACACTCATCAAACATTATTCAGAATGATACATGTAACCTGTTGACTTATGTTATACAATACCTGATTTATCCCACGTCCCTTTATTCACATGTAATAGGAAATGTTGTGTTGTATTGTTTGATATGTATTTGTCACTTTGGGAAGCAGTTATCATAGTGGTTAAGTCGAGCACTGAGCTGCAAACCTGGAGAACTGGGTTTGAATCCCACAGCCACCACTTGCATACTGTGTGACCCTGAGCAATTTGCTTAAGTTCCCTGTGTTCCCAGGATTCACCTTGAAACAAACCTCAGCTTAAGATGTCTTTTCTGGCCAAAAACTGTAAAAATAAATAAATAAAAACTTGTATTGTAAACAAAATTAAAAAAACAGCTATTTTAAAAAAATTACTTCTGCCCATGAACAGGTAACTCTATTTGCTAAAAGTAACGGTGGGTGGCATACCCTTTTGTTTTATTATTCCTCCTTCTGAAACTCCTTACCAGTCAGTTGGTGCCTCTCAGTAATGGCCCGTCCTTCTTCCTGTCTATATGGAAGTCCATTGTAGCGCGCCAGTGGTTTAAAGAACTGGTGACACATTCAGGAGAACTTTAACAAAACAGAATATTTAGAGACTGTCCAGCTTGTATATCCCATTAGTTCTGTACTCCTTCTCCCATTATCTAGTAGTGTAGGGCCATTTGTATGAAAACATGATCTTTGCTCCTGAAGACTTCATCTATTCCTACTGACGTCCCTACCTGACGTCAGAGAGCACTGCTTGTGACCTCACAGTTACTCCCATGGCAACAGATTGTGATGTCACAACAGAAGATTATGAACTTGGAGTATGGAGTAAACTACATAGGCAGATTAACTCAAAATGAACTGTAAGGGACAACAATCATATATCTGCACACATTTCTTTAGTAATAAATTTTGGGGAGAAGAAATGAAATATAAATGGAATGCAAGAAGAATTGTACCTAATTATTAGATTCTTTAAAGTTTTCTTTGAGGCGTCAGTAGCTCTTTATGGTTCTGAGCTGCAAACCTGGAGACTTGGGTTTGAATCCCACAGCCCCCCACTTGCATGCTATGTGACCCTAAGCAAGTCACTTAACTTCCTTGTGCTCCCAGGTCGCACCTTGAAACAAGCTTCAGCTTAGTGTGCCTCTCCTAGTTGAACAATTTCTCTTTCCCCCTTCCCTATCTTACTGGGTTAGGAGTCAAGCTAATGTTCCCTGTAATTGCTGTTGAACTGACCTGTATGTTTAATATGTACTCACCGAGGACTGTGATTGCTGCTTCAGTGCATTACTCCTCACCAAGGACACTGATTGCTACTTCAGTGCAGTACTGCTCAATGCTAAGGACTCTAATTGCTACTTCAGTGCATTACTTCTCAATGGTGAGGACTCTGATTGCTTCTTCAGTTCAGTACTGCTCAATACTAAGGACTCTGATTGCTGCTTCAAGGCATTACTCCTCAATGCTGAGGACTCTGCTGCTTCAGTGCAGTACTGCTCAATACTAAGGAATCTGATTGCTGATTCAGTGCATTACTTCTCACCGAGGACTCCGATTGCTGCTTCAGTGCATTACTCCTCAAAGCTGAAGACTCCAATTGCTGCTTCAGTGCATTACTCTTCACTGAGGACACTGATTGCTGCTTCAGTGCAGTACTGCTCAATGCTGAGGACTCTGCTGCTTCAGTGCATTACTTCTCAATGCTGAGGACTCTGATTGCTGCTTTAGTGCATTACTCCTCACCGAGGACTCAGATTGCTGCTTCAGTGCATTACTCCTCACTGAGGACCCCGATTGCTGCTTCAGTGCTTTACTTTTCAATGCTGAGGACTCCAATTGCTGCTTCAGTGCATTACTCTGCAAGGAATCCTGATCACTGCTTGAATGCATTGCTTCTTGTCGAACTCTGTTACCAATTGGAGTGGTGTTACTTGTCTTTGATGAATTCTGTTCACAACTTGAGTGCATTGCTCCTTGTTAATGAACTCTGATCACAGGTTGTGTGCACTGCTTCTTGTTAATGACCTCTGATCAATCACAACTTGAGTGCACTGCTTCTCTTTGGTGAGCTCCGATGGCAACTTGAGTGCATTGCTTCTCTTTGGTGAGCTCCGATTGCAACATGAGTGCATTGCTTGTCTTTGGTGAATTCTGATGGCAACATGAGTGCATTGCTTCTCTTTGTTGAACTCTGATGGCAACTTACATGCATTGCTTCTCTTTAGTGAACTCTGATGGCAACTTGAGTGCATTGCTTCTCTTTGGTGAACTCTGCAACTCCAGTGCATTGCTTCTCTTTGGTGAACTCTGATTGCGTGAGTACAATACTTCTCATTGGTGAGCTCTGATTGCAACTTGAGTGCATTGCGTCTCTTTGGTGAACTCTGCAGCTTGAGTGTATTGCTTCTCTTTGGTGAGCTCTGATTGCAACTTGAGTGCATTGCGTCTCTTTGTTGAACTATGATTGCAACTTGAATGCATTGCTTCTCTTTAGTGAGCTCTGATTGCAACTTGAGTGCATGCCCTCTCTTTGGTGAAATATGATTGCAACTTGAGTGCATTGCTTCTCTTTGGTGAACTCTGCAACTCCAGTGCATTGCTTCTCTTTGGTGAACTCTGATTGCAATGTGAGTGCAATACTTCTCATTGGTGAGCTCTGATTGCAACCTGAGTGCATTGCGTCTCTTTGGTGAACTCTGCAGCTTGAGTGTATTGCTTCTCTTTGGTGAGCTCTGATTGCAACTTGAGTGCATTCTTTCTTTGGTGAACTCTGATTGCATCTTGAATGCATTGCTTATCTTTGGTGAGCTCTGATTGCAACTTGAATAAACTGCTTCTCTTTGATGAACTCTGATTGCAACTTGAGTGCATTGCTTCTCTTGATGGACTCTGATGGCAACTTGAGTGCATTGCTTCTTGTTAATGAACTCTGATTGCAACATGTATACACTGCTTCTGTTAATGAACTGTGATCTCAACTTGAGTGCTTTGCTTCTTGTTTATGAACTCTGATTGCAACTTGTGTGCATTGCTTCTTTTTGGTGAACTCTGATCGCAACTTGAGTGCACTGCTTCTTGTTAATGAACTCTAATGGTAACTTCAGTGCATTGATTCTCTTTGGTGAACTCTGATGGTGACTTTAGTTATTTTATTCTTTGGTAACCTGGTAAGGCCCACTAGGCACAAGTGCCTGTTTTCAGGGGTGACCTGGGAGCACTGAGGAGGTCAAGTGACTGGCTCAGAGTCACACAGTATGCAAGTGGAGGTTGTTGGAATCAAACCCAGGTCTGATGGATGTAACAAGCTCATTCACAGCTCATTACTCTAACCTCTAGGCTATACTGCCAGCCCCGAGTGCACTGCTTCTTGTTAATAAACTCTGATCACAACCAAAATGCGTTGCTTCTTGTTAATGAACTCTGATCACAATGTGTGTGCACTGCCTCTTGTTAATGAACTCTGATCACAACCTGAGTGCACTGCTTCTTGTTAATGACCTCTATTCACAACTTGTGCACACCGCTTCTCGTTAATGAACTCTGAGTGCATTGCATCTCTTTACTGAACTGTGATGGCAACTTGAGTGCATTGCTTCTCTTTGGCGAACTCTGATGGTAACTTGAGTGCACTACTTCTCTTTGGTGAACTCTGATTGTAATGTGAGTGCAATACTTCCCGTTGGTGAGCTCTGATGGCAACTTGATTGCATTGCCTCTCTTTGGTGAACTCTGATCACAACTTGAGTGCACTGTTTCTCTATGCTGAACTCTGACTGACTGTAGTTTGATGTATTGCTTCTCTTTGATGAACTCCAATCACAAGTTGATTGCTTGCTTCTCTTTGAAGAATTATGATTGCTACTAGCTTGCATTTTTTCTCAGTGCTGAACACTGATTAAAGTGACTTGCTCCCTTGAACTGCTGACAGAATGAATTCCTCCTCAGAAGTAATGGCTATATATTGGAACCCTGACAATTTGTGGGGATAGCAAATGTCCTCAAAGTTGCTAAAATCCTGGACCAAAACTACTAAGGAGACCCTGCCTGAACTCCCAAATTAAAACACCTGTAGTCGATCAACTGGGACATAACCCAAAAGAATTGTGCCAGACCCTTATTTGGAAATTTCAGGAAACATTCCACCACAAGACCTCAAGAAATAGTGACTGGTTTAAGAAAAACAGACATTTTTCTTTCCTTGAAACATAAAGATGTAATTTCTGAGAATGACTGTGCTAAAATATATCGCCATGTTGCTCACCCGAGGAAGCCACTGAGCCATGGTGGAGCTGTGCTGGCAGTCACCCTTCGCTGCATTGCACTGAAATGTTTACTAATGGCAGGAAATGTTTCTGCTAAGCTTGTCTAGCCAAGTAAGGTACTTGGAGCAAGTTAATGGTAGACTAGTCTGTGACTGTGAATTTGTTGTGAGCAGTGGACACCCCAGGGCCCAGGGCTAGTCCCACAGCTACCTTGCACTCCACAAAGCCCTCCTCCACCCCATTCTCCTCCTCCAACACCCCAGTAGTGTAAATAATGACATAGCTGCATACTTGTAACTGTAGTTTCTCTGCTGGTATTCCTTCTACTGTCACACTAGTGCAGTTCCTCCGAGCATGCTTGAAATACACAGAAAACTCACTGACTAGAGTCTTAGCTCCTCTCATTTCCACTACAGCCAGTCCCCTTCATGCTGTAGATTTCTTTGTGCTGAGAAAGTTAGGTTATTGCTTATGTAGCTCCTGCATTAAAAATAAATATTTTGGGGGGGGGGGGTCACCCAATGCCATAGCACTTCAGTGCTGGTGAGCTGGGTTCAGTAGTAGGCATGGGGAGCCAGGTTCATGATGGTCAGTGCTGGGGCTACTACTAGCATAGTCTGAGACAGCCTGGGGAGGAGAGACAGTCGGGTTATGCCATTGCAGCAGCTCCTTGCGGTGGGCCTGGAAGTCCTTCCCTCACAAGGGGTGGCGCTTGCACACAAGTGTGCTGCAACACAGGAGGCCATCAAGGGGAGGTGGAAGGGGGAGACAGTGAGGATTAAAAAAACACACCGTGGTTGCGGTGAAAGCTGGCTACTGTTTGGAGCCCAACACAGTGGATTCCCCATCATAACATGGGTAGGCTGAGACAAGAGGAAGACGAGGTAGGCTTACTCCAAACGGTGGTCCACCCCCAGGCCTGAGAACTGAACAGACGGTAGTAAAGGACAAATAGCTTTATTAAAAACTGGGTAAGGGAAGGCAAGACCTATGATTGGCCAGTTGTGATCATGTGACTGCATTCCACAACATCAGCACAGGTCAAAAATACTTAACATTCTGAACCGCTTTGCTTAGTTTTTAAATTAAAAATGACAGGAACCATTTTATATTTGAAATAAGGAACTTCAGGGTATGCAAACCTGTGGGCTAAGGATATAATGGCACTTTTTGAGCTTGTAACACCTTTAAAACCCTCGATAGCACCCCCCGAGAGTCAGTCCCTTGTTTCAAATACCTTAGTGTGTGGCTAGACAGTCACCTCAACTTCTCAGTCTATATTGATGCCATCATCAAAAAAGTACCCCTCAAACACAATGCCTTCTACAGGAATAAATCCTGCTTTCCACCCGCCAATGTGGCATGAGATGGGTCTCAAAATGATCCTCCTGCTGTTTGACTAAATAGATGCTGGCCACGGTGGTGCTCCAAAATCCATGTTCACCAGACTGGACCCTATCTTCCACTTCTTCTGTCATCTTTCTACTGGCTCTCCCCTTTTTACTCATCACTACTCCCTGCACCATCATGATGCCTATCCCATTGTGCTTCCTTTCTCCCCAAATTCATTTTCACGTCCTTCCTCCCTGACCCCATCTCTCCCTCAGCTCACTCTACATACTTCCTTTGCTCCTATAGCTCTCACTTCATTATTCTCCATTGCTCCACATTCACTGATCTGGCCTCCTTCTCAGCCTGGGCTGCCTTCACTCTGAAACTCTCTTTCCTCCTGTCTTAGACTAGCGCCCCTCTTACCTTTCCTTTATAGCCCTTCTGCTGGCCCCTTTCCCTTCTACTTGGTGCTGTCATCACTTAACTGGCACCTGCTGTAGCCTTTTTCCCTCCATCATGCCCTACTGTCTTAGTGGCATGCTGAGGGAGTTACTGCTGCCCAGAAGGAAGGAGAGAAAGGGAGACATCATAGACATGTTAAAATACCTCAGAGGTATCAATAAGGTACAGGAGGGGCATCTTGCAGAAAAGAGATGCTCAAGGACAAGGGTGCATGTTATGAAGATGGAAGGAGACTTAGAGGAATATGAGGAAATCACGTCTTCACGGAAAGGGTGGTTGACATCTGAAGCAGCCTCCCAGCAGAAGTGGTGGGTACTGATATAGTAGCAGGATTCAAACATGCATGGTATAGACACAGGGGGACCTTAGTAACAGGGTGGGGGTAAGGCCAGAAATTGAATAGGGTCTACGATAGCACAGTAGGTAGGGACCTTAGGGCAGACTAGGTGGGCCAAGAGGTTTTTTTCTGCTGACAGCTTCTATGTTTGTATGTAACCATTATGCTGTAGATTTACTATATATATATGAGTTGCTGCCCGTCTCTATCCATTACATTGCACAACTGTATTGCAAGTTGTTGCCCTTCCATTGTTGTCACTGGGTAACTTCCCTCTACCATGTTGTGCTTTACATATGGTCATTGTTTTGTAGTCTCAACTGCTTAAACTGGTTGCTCCCCTTCCCCAGATCGTGCCTGGAAATAAGCTCTGTCTCAGTGCACCTTTCCCAGTTACCAATTTTCAAATCAATAAATAAAACTTCGTTGCTTGTGCCTCACTTCCTGGAGTTTGCCATTATCCCACAATAACGCATGCTGTCATGCCTTATTTTTAATTAGAAAAACAAGTAAGTGTATGTCCTCCTGTCAGGCCCTGTCCCCACCCCACCCATAGGTTATTAGAAACTGTACCCCCTTCCCTCAGCTCCCCACCTTTATGGGATAAAAGCTCCCTGTCCAAAGTCCTCTCCCCCTTTGGGTGCCTAGTGCTTGACATGGGGATGGAGACGTGGTCAGGTAAGTCCAAGCTATTGTAATGGTAAAAGGGCCCGTTCTCCCTCCAGCATGCCCCACTGTCTGAGCGGCATGCTGAGGGAGTTACTACTGCCCATGGTAGCAAACACTAGTGTGAAAAGCAGTAAATAATAGAAGCCCATTGGTTGTACATCCTCATCGATCATTTCATAGTGGAGCCCTACTGAATGCATTGTCTGAATGGAGGTGTAACTTATTCATTTATTAGAATGATCCTTTTATGAGATAGTCAATTAAAATGATTTCTAAAACTATCACAGTGGCAAAAACTGGTGCACAGCAATCTTATTTATTTTTAAAAACCATTATTTTTAACAGGTCTGACAATGATTGTATTCTGCCTTTCTGGGCATAGCTCTTTAATTCTTTGAAAAGGCTTATTCCTTGATCAAATATTTGATGGCCTGGCAGTATATTCTAGAGGTTAAAGCAATGAGCTGTAGAAGAGCTTGGTACATCCAGCAGACCTAGGTTTGATTCCCATAACCTTCTCTTGCATACTGTGTGACCCTGAGCAGTCATTTAATCTCCTGTGCTTTGGGATAAACCTAGAAACAAGCTTGAGCTTAGTGTGCCTTTCCGCCCAAAATTGTAAAATAAAAAATAAAGATTTAAGACAAGTGAACCTGTGCACTGAAAAGTATTAATTTTAACAGGTAATTTTTTATCAGGTATTCCTTGGGTGGAACACTGGCTAGCAATATTTTTTGATCTGGGCTGAGCCCCAGCAATATTTTGCCACAAGCTGCCTTTTTTTTTTTAAAGACATTTCTTCCCCTGCTTTCTCTCGCATACCTCTGCTGCTGACTGTAGGTGTGACACGTGCCCGCAACCCCCAACCCCGCAATGCTACCACTGTTTAATTAGGCGGACTGCGGCTGGCATTATTTAAACCTGGCACCTTTATCTTGCTACCTCCCTCCCTTTCCCTTAGTTTGTGCTCGCCGCCGAGAAAATCATTAGGGTTCACCATTCAATCACAGTGCAATTTTTCAGCATGCTGCACTGTGATTGGCCAGGGGAAGGGCTTGTATTGGGTGCACTATGCATGCATGCGTGCATTAGGGCAGTTCTGTGTGTTTGAAGGGGTGATTGATTTGTGGCGGCGGGTCACAGTGAGTGGCTGGCTGGCCTGGAAGAAGAGCGCAATGGTGGACCGTTGGTCCAGGCATCCAGCCAGAAGAGAGGAGCTGGAGAAAACAGCTGGAGTGAGTGAGAGGAGTCGAGTTGATGTGGTCCGGAGAGGGGCCAGGCAGGGAATTAGAGCGCAGTACATCGATGGGCAACGGACAGCCAGACCAGCAGCAGCAGCAAATGAGAAAGGATGACTGGGTCGGGTCACTGGGTGGGGTCCTTCATCTGGGCAGCAGGCGTGAGGAGCTGCGCACAGGGCAACAGAGCAGCCAGCAAAGACAGCCCCAGCCAGCAAAGCCCAGCAGCAGCAGGCCAGCGAGTGAGCCCAGCAGCACATCGATTCGGAGGAAGTAGCCGGAGTCCGACAGGAGCATTAGGCAGCCAGGCCACCAGCAGCAGCAGGCAGCATTGGTTGGCAACATTCCCCTCCTCCACTCCCTTAAGGCCCAGACTGCACAGCAAGCCAGGTGAGGTGTGGTAGAGATGGGAGGGTCGGATGCGGAGTCCAGTAGGTGACTGGGGAAAAGAGATGGTCTCTGCAGCAGTCAACAGTCTGTGACTAGTGGTACTAGCTACACTCTGATGGGGTCATGGGGTGGGTAAACTGTGTCTCTGGCTCTGCATCTGGCAGCTCTACAGTGTCTAATGCATTGGGGGGGGGTAGCCTGACTGGGCCCTGGGAAGCTTCAGGACTGGAATAGAGCTAGCCTACTGGCTAGCTTGTTAACTTCTTGCTGTCTTGCTGAAGCCTTCAGTTAGCAAGCTAGCCAGTAGGCTAGGGTCTCAGTTCCCGTCCTAAAGGCCCAGTCATGGGGTAAGCACTGCAGTAAGCAAAATGGGTAATAATAAGGTGTCTGTGGGGAAGAGTGGCGGGACTGGTCTGTCTTTGCAGCAGTGTGCGACTAATCTTATGGGCATGAGGGTGAACTTTGTTTGTGGCAGCTCTGCAGTGTCTGATGTGTTGGGGGTGGGGGGGGTAGCCTGGCTGGGCCCTGGGAAGTTTCAGGACTGGAACCAAGAGCTTGCCTACTGGTTGGCTTGCTAACATGCTTGCTGTCTTGCTGAAGCCTTCAGCAAGTCGGTTAGCAAGCTAGCCAGTAGGCTAGGTCTTAGTTCCCATTCTAAAGGCCCTGTCATGGGGGTAAGCACTGTAGTAAGCAAAACGGGTAATAATAAGGTGTCTGTGGTGGCCTGTGGGGATGAGTGGGATGCTGGTCTGTCTCTGCAGCAGTATGCGACTAATCTTAGGGGCATGGGGGTGAACTCTGTCTCTGGTAGCTCTGCAGTATTTGATGCATGGGACATTTCAGGACGGGAACGAGACCTAGCCTACTGGCTAGCTTGCTAACTTACTTGCTGTCTTGCGAAGCCTTGTGCAGCAAGCAGAGTCAGCAGTAGGCCAGGTCTCGGTTCCCATCCTAAGTGCCCTGTCGGGGGTAAGCAGTGACACGACTGGGACACGTTTCTTCCCTCCTCCTCCTGGAAATACAAGAGCAGAGTCATGTACTACTAGTACTTAGTGTCAGAAATATGAGCGTCCTTTGCCTTTCGTGCCAGTGCAATCATAGCTCTAATCAGAACATTGTTTTGCATCTGTCTGTCTGACCTCATGTTCAGCTAACAAATTATTGCCAGTACCGTAATTGAATGTATTGTGTATCACTTCTTGAAAATACCACAGGAGAAAAGAAAAAATGCTTATTGGCAATAAGGAATGAAGAATATTTTTTCCAGGTGTAGGCCTTGTGGGGCATAAAACAAACTGCAAAATTCTAACTAAAGGTTGTGGGCTTATGTGCTAGATTTGAAATATGCATTCCCCGACAAACGAATACCCAGTTTGTGAATTGGGATTCAAGATTTTTCCCACCATGAATTGAAATCAAGTCTTTCTCATGTTTCAGATTGTGACCAAAATTTTGGGAATCCACTTAAAGCTATAATTCAACATTTCAGACTTGTTCCCAGTGAGACACATGCTAGTCAAGAAAAAAAAAACAACCCAGTTCAGTCATATTTGTGTTGGGCTGAAAACCGTACAACGTTACATTTGTTTTGTAAAATGTTTATCAATGTTGACCAACAGAGATTTCAAGGGGCTCGAGTGGGGGTCAGGCTACTTGGGGTGGGAGAAGATGGCTTGGTGATGAGGGTGGGGTTGTGATCCCACCTCATTACCACCATCTTCTCCCAGGTAGCTCAACCCCCCTTTGAAATCTCTGTTGCTCAATGTTGACAAACGTTTTACCAAAAATGTCACCTGAGAGGGATAAAAAGGTCAGGTGGAGAGTATGAGCATTATAACATAATGAGAAAGTAAAACAAAAAATAGGGAGCCACATCCCTCATTAAACTGCACAGTGAAGCTGGAAGAAGCAACAGCTGCCAGCCAGCTAAGTTATTTTTAGGTTTCTTACTACTTCACTACTATGTGGCCTGTGGCTACTGAAAAGCTGTTTTATTGTATATAATGGCTCTTGGGTTGCTAGGACACATCTGTGCCACTGGAAATGTGTCTGTTGGGCCGGTGTGTTTTTAGTCACTATCCCTGTTGGCTAGTGGCTGCAAAACTTAATTTTGACCCCTAGTCTTCTATGTGCCCGAGGGCATGTCTAAAAAAGTATATATAAAGTATCTCTCCTGGAGAGATGCAGTACTTTATGCTTTCTTTGGACATAGCCATGGGCACATAGAGAGACTCTCCGACTCTGTCTGTAACCTACCTACCTGGTGATAATGGTGTATATGGGTATGCAGTGAAATACAGTACTTGCTCCATTTATGCCACACTCTCTCCCGACCGCTGCTAAACACAAAGGGCAGCCAGGATGAGGGTGCACTGAGCTCAGAAATTATGTGTGTATGACTTGATGTGGGGGACCTGGAGTGTGAGTGTGTGTGTGTAAGGGGGGTTGGGTCTTCTCATGTCTACTGCCTCCTATTAGCCTACAGATAACACAACCTGGTGTTTCCTATTCCGTTTTGGACTTTGTTTACTGGTAACTGGTTAATGGGGTGCCCAGTCTCCAGCTCCAGCCAAAGCAAAGCAACTGAACTTTTGTCTGTTTTGACATCTGGGGGTGTGGGGTGGAGCAGAACCTAATGGGGAGGAAATAGAAGTGAATCAATGATTGTGGTCCTTGTAGCCAAATGGGGGACGCCCCGACCTGCAGTGTTACCTTTATCTGCTATGTAGGTGTTTCAACAGGCCTTGTATGTTGTGTTATTGCAGGAGCATGTCTGGTGAAATGCCACTAGGTAAGTTTGGGGGCCGGGTCAGGACACTTTTCTGGGCCACACAGTTTTCGTGATCCTGGGGATACACAGTATATCACAGCTGGTTGTGTAATTACAGGTAGCATTCAATTTCTAGACTGCCTTCTTGTCGTCACACATGCATATGCTTTCACAGCTCTTAATTGGGATTTTCATGATGATTGATATGGGGGCATGGGAAGAGAAAGCCTGGGTGGTGATCGCCTTCTCTCTCATCCTGGTTGTGCATGGTGTGTGTGTGTGTGTGTGTACACATACGTAACAACACTTGCTCCATGCTGTTTTATTGTACAAGTCGATGTCATGGTGGCAACAGCAGCTGTGGCTATTTTTCTTGGGGGGGGGTTGTGTTTTACATTACCCTCCCATGGCATTTGCTGCTGGACGGTTCAACATGGGGGTTGGATGATGGAGACTTTGGTGTACATCCATCCAGTCTTGCTGCTTGAGTGCTGCCGTCCTGTGAAGGATAACTGCGCTGCAGCACTGAACATGTAAGTCATTTTTCCTAGAGGCTCTTTTCAAATATTTCTTCAAATTCTGTTATTGCTTCAGCTATCCAGGCTTCTTAATTATCCTTTTGGGTTTTTAGGGTTTACTTGCTGTTGTTCAGAACCATTTCTGAATTGTATAACGTACTTTCTGTCTCTGTTCTACTCTTCTATTCTTGGCACGATGCTCATGTTTTATAGAACAAACTCAGCGGCTGACAGGGACATCAGCTACATCATGCAGTTCTGAAATGGCAGGGGCACTTAACACCATGTAAAGCAGAAACACCCACTGACGTTACTGAATGGCATGCAAAGATGGAATAACCTCATTTTATCCAGTACACAAAAAACAGTTTCTATTGGGGAAAAACAGACTTAAGCACAGTTCTCCTTTAAATGTCAACTGTGTCATAAAATATGTAAGTCAAGAGGTGTGGTGCTGGAAGTCAGGAAATGAGTTCTAGGGTGCTCCTCTGTATTTAACCCCTGTAGTGATGAGCACTAGCCTCCTGGGGTGCACTGAGGTGGTGGTCGGGGACTGGAAAGTTGACAGTCTGGTCCATGGTCCCAGGCACCTACCCTGGAGTTCTGGAAAATCAAGAGGGGAGGTCCCAGGGTAACAGACTACCTCCCCAGTGGCACATCATTGATCTGACGTGCACAGACATGTAGTACCAGTCCAGACCCTGGGGGGGGTGCTCCAGGCGTGGGTGATTGTGCTGGCTGGTGGCTGAGTGGGAACTGGGGAAGGAGCGATGTTAATGGGATAAGTGATGCTCCCCAGTCCCCAACTCCCGAAACCGGACCACCCGATTAGTGCTTTCATATGAAAACACTTGTTTGTAAGTAAAGTGCCTGCACTTACTGACAGTCTCAGTCCCCTCGTAAACTCTGCTGCTGTAACTAGGCAACTGGTGGTTGCAGTGCCATGCCCTCTCATGTTTGTGTTAAACCGCGCCACTGTTTGCTCATGAAGCATGCCAAGAGTAGTGTGTCAAGTTAACACATGCCAACATGATATTGCACCATGCAGCAGGGCCTGGTACGCTGCCAGGCCAGCTGGTGAAGTTTTAGGATGACCATCACCATAAGCGTCTGTGTAGGCATGGGCAGTAATGTTTTATTGTTTTTGAGAAGTCTACTTGAGCTGTCAGGATTCAGGGGGTTGGGAGGTCACTGGGTAGTGCTGTGTTGGCTGACTAGATTTGTTTTAAATCTGTAAACTTTTGCTGAATATGTTTACATCCCTACTTATTCTCTCAGTTGTATACTGTGTGTGTGTCTCCAGATTTATAGTCTTCTAACTTGTTTGTGACAGCATGGCTAATTTTAATGTATGTTCCTTCAAAGGCAAGCAGCTGAGCTTGTATCATATTTATATAACCTACCTACATTTATTTACAAGTTGTAAACTGAAATGCATTTAATGGAATTGTTGTGAAATAGAGGATGTGTGGTTTGTTCAGGAAAAGTATGGTGTATTTTGGAACAATGTCCTGTTACCTTACCAGTACTCTTACTGACTGTGGCAGTATGTGTGCACTAGCAAAGAAATCATGGCATATTTCTGACACGGTATCTATGATCATGCTTAATAAATTTCTGGTTTTCTCAGACCTTTTTATGTCATTAAAGATAGCCCCACTGACCACATGCAATTATTAAAGCTTTCTGGTCACTGATGTTACCTGTGAAATGTATATGCTACAGTACATTCATACTGTGGATCTATTAGGATGATGATGTCACATCATGCTTCTGATGCTGGTTATAATGCATGCTTCATTTTGCAGATGTAGCACTTGGTGGAGGGAGTGTGCCTGACAGTTGCCCCCCCCCCCACGCACATCACACAGTACTCCTTCCCTGGTGTACAATTGATGCCCTCCCAGCCTGTTTCCATATAGTAGTGAATGTGTTGCTGGTGTGTGTAGTGATGCATCCAGTGACTCCTCCTTCTGATCCCTTCCCAACCCTTATAGAGAGGAACATGTTCCTCAGATCCCTGTCCCTTAGGAAGAAAGAAGACCACAACACAGTAAAAGACACCACATGGTAATTACAACATGTATTAACATTCACACAGCAGCGAACCAAATATCAAGTTTCTTTGAAATCAAACCCCAAATGCCTCCACCCCCAAAAAAAGCATTCCTGTTAAAGTTTAAAACAAGCCTTTTAAATACTGCTTATTCCTTTCCCATGCTTGAGGCAGGGGCTTAACCCCAGACCCTTGTGTTATGACACAAGGTGCTCTGCTCCCATAAACCCCGGTGATGGTGGGTTGACCTCTCACCTCTAGCCCATGGGGTGGGGCTTTGAACCCTGACCCCTGAACCCTTACTGGTTGACCTCTGGGTACAGGGGCGGGGCCTTGACCCCTGAACCCCACCAAAAATTTTACTAACCCGGCTCCTATGATTCCATCCACCCTCTCTGCACCTGGGCATTTGGTGATTTGCTAGTTCTGACATTAGAAAACAAGCATTTGTCAATGCTGAATGTTTGCTTGCTGGCATTGGCATTGGTAGCGTAGAAGTTACAGAGCTGCATAAGAGAAATGGCAGTGAAATATTGAACTGAAGCCAACCCCACCACCACCACCCTGCAGAGAGTGACAGGCATTGGGGTGTGCCTTTGGGTCGTCAGGCATAACGGCCAAGCCATTTCACCACACCCCACCCTGCAGACACTGACAAGTGTCACGGTGTGCTCAGGATCTTTGGCCGCTCATGCACCCATTCCATCAGAAATACGGTGAGATGGGTGCGGTATAGGAGAATGGGGTGAACTTTGGGGCCGAAGAGTTCAAGGCATACCTTGATGCCTCTCACTGGCTGCAGGATATGGAATGGTATGAGCATTACAGGCAAGAATCCCAAGTCGCACCCTGATGCCTGTCATTCTCTACAGGTTGGGGCGTTATGGTTGGAAACCCTAGCACCTCAGGCATTCGTTGGTATTTTCACTCCAAATTTTCAACATTTTTTTTTGTGACCCCCCACCTCATGAACAGTGGCAATATCAGTTTGTTAGTCGAAGCTGCTTATGTACAGCTACTACGGCATTTAGCACCAAAGGTGCAAAACACATTCCGGACAGGATGTGAAAATGACAGCTGTACTGTTCATGGGAGGTGTAAAAATAGCAATGTTGCAAATCTGCAGTAAAAATATTAAAAACTGGTGAAGTCCACGAGAATTTTTCACCAAATTTTCAACATAGCCATTTTAAGACCTCTGCTCATGAACAGTGTCACTATGATTTTCTTAATGTGTCCCATACATTGATTTCGCACTGACTGCGCCATTTATAAGCTACATGAGGCGGAAACACGTTTTGGCAAGATGTGAAAAATGACAGCTGTACTGCTCATAAGGAAGTGTAATAAAATGGTAATGTTGAAAATCTGAGTGAAAATATTGAAAATTTTCAAACTTCGAACTGCGTAGGAACTGCGCAGCATGCTCGTAAAACAGTCATTTTTAGAAATTTTTTCACCAAATTTTCAACATAGCCATTTTAAGACCTCTGCTCATTAACAGTGTCACTGTGATTTTCTTAATGTGTCCCATACATTGATTTCGCACACTGACTGTGCCATTGTGTGCTACATGGGCAGAAACACGTTTTGGGCAAGATGTGAAAAATGACAGCTGTACTGCTCATAAGGAGGTGTGGTAAAATGGCAATGTTGAAAATCTGGAGTGAAAATATTGAAAATTCGCGAACTTACGAGCGTGCATAGGAACTGCGCAACACACGCTCGTAAAACAGTCATTTTTAGGAATTTTTCCACCAAATTTTCAACATAGACTTTTTGAGAGCCCACCTTATGAACAGTGGCAGTGTCGTTTCATTACTCAGTCCTGAAAGGTGATTTCGCGCAGTGACTGCGAAATCACCCTTCGGGCCCGATTAACGCCATGACAGTGAGCATTCATGAGAAGGGGTCCCAAAAAACCCATGTTGAAAATTTGGTGCAAAAATTCCAAAAAATGCCTGAGATATGCAGCAAAGTTGAAAAAACCCTATCTATCCATTATACAGCTTACCGGCATTTCCTCAGTTCGCGGTCGGCTTTGAAGAGTGCAGACATGTTCGGTCCACGAAGATCGTTGCGCCCAGAGTCTGGAGGTAGTATGGGGTGAGGAGGTGATGAGGCGGGGTGCGCGGTGGGTGGGCGTGGTGGGGTCAGAGACAGCGAGGACCGTTTTAAGTTTCAGGTATTTTTTACTAAATGGCGATGCGGGGCGTTTACCACGCTGGGGTGGGCTCCCAGCGTGGCACAAGATGGCTGGTGGGGAAGTGGAGGCCGGCCAGAGGATTAGGCACCCCTGTTGTAATAGCATCTGTTGCCAGCGTGGCACCCCTGTACTGAGAGAGGACCAGTGGAGCCGGCCGGGGATTGGGCACCCCGTTGGCTACTCTGATGTGTAGCCACTGGGTGGGTACCAGCGGTGGCATATAGCTCTCTGCTTTGGGCGCGGCACCGTCGGCTACACAGTGTGTGCGTGGGGGTGAGCACGCGGTATGCCATCGTGTGTGTGTAGAGGCGGCGCGCGGGCAGGCGATATCTAATCGCTGCTCACTGAGCGTAGCTCCCCTTGCAACTGTATGCCACTGCATTTTGGAGTTGTCATAGACAGCTCCAGCAGGCGATGGAGAACTGCGGCGCACGTGCAAACACACTGACTGAATTGAAGAGGGCTGTCACCTCCGAAGCTTCGGATGATGGCACTATGTTTCTTGCACATGCGTGCAAGCAAACATAATGACTTCATTTAGAGGGAACAGTCAGCACAGAGGCCCCCCACACTCAAGTGTCGGGCTGTTCCCAGTGTGCACTTTTCTACTGTGATTGGGTATTACAAATTAACAGTAATTAGCAAAATAAGTTTACTCTGATTTAAGATTAATTTAATTTAAAGGATGGTTAAAGGATAGTTATTAATTAATTGTAATATATTCAGCCTCATGATATTTGACTGCATTAATATCTCTGGAACTTCTAATTATTTATAAGCTCTTTACTAGTAATGTAATGTATATACACATATATGGTTTATTTTTCCTTTTATCTATATATATATTACCCATTTAAGAGTGTTATGTAAACTATATTTTATGTAACATAGACTTTGACGACAGATAAGGACCACTTAGCCCACCCAGTCTGCCCATTTCCCTACCTATTTAATAAGCTGCAGATTCTAGTTAACCAACAGCCTACTTCCTGCAACCCCCCACTACAATTGCCTTATGTCTGTCCCATGTATGTATGAATTCCCCCACTGTTTTAGACCCAACCTCCTCCCCAGGAAGGCAGTTCCATGCATCCACCACCTCTCTGTGAAAAAACATTTCCTCACATTACCCCTGAGCCGTCTCTATCTTTAAATTGTGCCCCTTGTTCTTCCACATCTCTTTGCTACCATCCTGGACTTTATTGATTCCCTTGAGGTACTTGAAAGTTTCTATCATGTCCCCCCTGTCCCTCCTTTCATCAAGGATATACTGTACATGTTAAGCTCTTTCGGTCTCTCTTCATATGGTTTCTGATGCAGACCCTGCACCATTTTAGTTGCCCTCCTCTGGACTGCTTCCATCCTGTCTATGTCCTTGCGTAGATGGGGTCTCCAAAACTGCACACAGTATTCCAGATGGGGTCTCACCAACTGTCTGTACAGAGGGATAACCACTCCTCTTTTCTACTTGTGATACCCTTCCTATGCATCCCAGTATCCCCTGGCTCTCCTTACTGACTTCTCACATTGCTTATCCACCTTTAGCTCATCTGATATGACTACCTCAAGTCCATTTTGTTGTTGTTAGTACCTCCCTGCTATTGAGTACACTTCTCATGGTTTTTTGTTTTCCAGGTGCATTACGTTGCACTTTGCATTGAATCTAAGTTGCCATATATCTGACCATTCCTCCAACCTTGCCAAGTCTCTTCTCATCCTTTCTGCCCCTCCTTGTGTATCAACTCTGTTACAGATCTTTGTGTCATCTGCAAAGAGGCATACCTTTCTCTCCAGACCCTCTGCAATGTCACCTATAAAGATGTTAAAGAGGACTGGACCCAGTACTGAGCCCTGAGGTACTCCACTAGTAACCCCCCCTTTCTTCGGAATGTGTTCCATTCACTATTACCTTCTGTGTCCTGTTGTGAGCCAGTTTGCTACCCAGGCTACCACCCTGGAACCCACTCCCAGGCTGGCTAACTTGATTATTAACAGCTACAAGGCTGGCAGCAGGAAGGGTCGAGGGCTACGGTTGTTGAAAAGCCCTCCCTAGCTCCCTCGGTTCCCCAAAGCTACAAGGCTGGCAGCAGGAAGGGTCGGGAGGGCTACGGTTGTTGAAAAGCCCTCCCCAGCTCCCCTCGGTTCCCCGAAGCTACAAGGCTGGCAGCAGGAAGGGTCGAGAGGGCTACGGTTGTTGAAAAGCCCTCCCCAGCTCCCTCGGTTCCCCGGAAGCTACAAGGCTGGCAGCAGGAAGGGGTCAGGAGGGCACAGTGGTTGAAAAGCCCTCCCCAGCTCCTCGGTTCCCTGAAGCCACAAGGCTGGCAGTAGGAAGGGTTGGAGGGCTACGGTTGTTGAAAAGCCTCCCCAGCTCCCCTCGGTTCCCTGAAGCTACAAGGCTGGCAGCAGGAAGGGTCGAGAGGGCTACGGTTGTTGAAAAGCCCTTCCCAGCTCCCCTCGGTTCCCCGAAGCTACAAGGCTGGCAGCAGGAAGGTACGCGATCTCAAGACTGCGCTCGGTTTTAAACCTTAGCGCCTTTTTTCTGCTCAGCTCCCTGGCGCTGTAGTACTCGCTGCTGCAGCCACTTTAATCCCAAGGAAATTAATGTATTTTGACTCACAAGACTGTGCCTAAGACTGTGCCTACGTACACTCTAGCCTGCCTACCTTGATTTAATTAACTTTTGCTGATTCTGGTACACTGCAGCTGCTGTTTTAATTAATTTTAGCATATCCTCTAACACAGCAGCTGCTTGCAGGCTTGAAACATTATTAGTAGAGTTCTAGTTATTACATGTTTGTTTGCACTATAAGCTAGTGTACTGTTGGGGGACGGTGGCTGATGTGTGCATATTATTAGTAGAGTTCTAGTTATTACATGTTTGTTGCACTATAAGTTAGTGTACTACTGGGGACAGTGGCTGGTGTGTGCATATTATGAGTAGAGTTCTAGTTATTACATGTTTGTTTGCACTATAAGCTAGTGTACTGTTGGGGGAGTGGCTGGTGTGTGCATATATGAGTAGAGTTCTAGTTATTACATTGTTGTTTGCACTATTAGCTAGTGTGACTACTGGGGATGGTGGCTGGTGGTACACTGCAGCTGCTGTTTAATTAATTTGAATTGAAATTAAATTGAAATTTCACTGTTTTCCAGTTACCCAAGTATAAACTGAGCTGAAAGTGTGATTTTACAATTTCTATTTCATTCCTACTGATTGTTCTGTTTGCTTCTCACTTGCTGCTAAACTCTAATCCCCCCTCCCCGTCCCCTGATTAACTCCTTTGTGCATATTCACTGTCTGACCCAGCCCTGATTTTCAATGTATTTAAGCCCTTGTATGTTTTCTCTTTTCCCCAGGGTCGAGAGGGCTACGGTTGTTGAAAAGCCCTCCCCAGCTCCCTCGGTTCCCTGAAGCTACAAGGCTGGCAGCAAGGGTGCGATCTCAAGACTACGCTCGGTTTTAAACCTTGCGCCTTTTTCTGCTCAGCTCCCTGGTGCTGTAGTACTGCTGCTGCAGCCACTTTAATCCCAAGGAAGTTAATGTTTTTGACTCACAAGACTGTGCCTAAGACTGTGCTCACGATACACTCTAGCCTGCCTACCTTGATTTAATTAACTTTGCTGATTCTGGTGCGCTGCAGCTGCTGTTTTAATTAATTTTAGCATATCCTCTAACACAGCAGCTGCTTGCAGGCTTGAAATTTTCGCCCACCCCCTCCTCTACCATTAATTAAATACACTGGTAATCCCGCCCACTTTTGTTCCAACCTATAAACTAACTTGGAGGGCAGTCCTACCCCTCCCCCTTGCTGCATCAGTCCTAATTCAAACCAGCGAGGCAGTCCTTTTTTTTTTTTCCCTCCACTCACTCTTGCCTATTGTCTCTGTTTGCCTCTGTTCTACCCTTATTTTGTATGGAAAAGTAACTCAGACTGAGGGTATCCCAGTTTTATCTTTTCCCCTCACCTTTTCAAATTCCCCCTGCTCCTGTCCGCTCCTCATAAACTGCACTCTATTGGAATACCTGCCTCTTGTGAATAACTTGTTTAATTGACTGCCAACCTCTGGCCACTAAGGGTCTCACTCAAACTGCCTTCACTATAGGTGTCACCCTGCCCTTAATTCACCATTTCTGTCACTTATATTCTTCTCTTATAAGGGACAATCTACTTCTGATTTACAGAGGTTTCATACAAGGCATACATAATGTTCTCTCTTGCATGTCCAAGGTCACTTCTGGTGGTATCAGGATTACTACCCACCATAATCATCCTCTCCTATCTCTCATGTAACATACCAGCTGGATACCCTGGGTCCCACTGCCATGAAGAATTCTCCTTTGTATTCTCCAACCTTATACCAACTAGAACCTTGCTCCCTTCTCCTAACCTGTACCTCCATATAACTCATCCTTCCAAATTGGGCATTTCCTTCTCTATCACCCCCCTAGCATGCCCAAATACCTCAAGCGCAATTACAGATTCTACAAAGAAGTTTGGGTGATGCTTCTGTACTTATGCTTGTCAGGAGACATAGAATCTAACCCTGGCCCCCATTGGAATGCCAGGTCCACGGATGACTCCTCTTGGTTTTCCACTAAGGGCATGAAAATTGCCCACATGAATATCAGAAGTTTACCAGCAAACTTTCCTGAACTTGAAGCCTGGATAGCCCTGTACTGTCCGGACATACTTGGACTAACTGAAACATGGCTCAGGCCAGAGATGCCTGATTCCATGTACGAAATACCTGGCTACAGCTTGTCCAGATTCGATCGCCCCACCAAACAAAAGGGTGGAGGAGTTGCCCTTTATTATAAAGAGCATCTCAATGTCTCTGTACTCCAGTTATGGATAACAAATCACTGTGAAGCTCTGCATACAGTTCTACAACTAGTGGGGATAAAAGGCTAAATCTGATCTGTGCCTACAATCTTCCAAAGGGGGCTCTCCCTGGCTTAAATGGGCTCTTGGATTATCTGGCCACTCTAAACGGTAGATCTGAAGTCATACTAATGGGAGACTTCAACCTAGACCTATCAGGGAGTCACGCCGGTACATATACTGAAGCTCTCGCCCGACTTAACCTCGCTCAACTTATCTCTAGCCCTACACGCATCTCTTCCAACTCGGAGCACCAATCTCTCCTGGACTGGATGGCTACAAATAGAACAAATAAAATAATTGCTGCAGGGACCTTTTCGGATTCTATTAGTGATCACCTGCCTATGTTCTGTATCTGGAATGGCCACTGCCTTAAACCCCCCCCCAAGAATCATTCAATTTCGGGATTTTGCCAAACTAAACCGAACTGCACTTCGAGGATATTAATAATACAGACTGGTCTCCATCTATTACACTGATGATGTAAACACAGCACTTGAATACCTGATGTCTCAGCTTCTGGCCCTTCAGGATCTGCATCCCTCTGAAAAAGGTGTCTTAGGGTCCTCTAATAAATGGCTTAAAAGACCTCCTTTGAGCCATGATAAAAGAGACAAGGCCTGGACCTTGGCAAGAAGTCCCAACAATCAGAAGACTGGGTTAACTATAAACAACTGAGAAATGCCTGCAAAAAGATATTCGAAGGCTAAAAGGAGCTACTGCCTTAAGCTTCTCCAATCTTCAGCGGGTGATACCAGGGATTTTTGGAACCACATCAAAAATTTCATTGGGCAAAGGCCCAAGACGGCCATTACCGACATGACACTGAATGACGCAAACTGTAACAAGTTATCTACTATTGCTAATGCTCTTAATGCACAATTCTCGGATCTCTCCGAATACACTGAGAAATTCATCCAACCTCTTTCACCTCCTCCTGAGGTGCAACTTTCGCATGAAACCCCTTTTCGTCTCACATTAGTCTCCTCCACCGAAGTGCTGCATCTCCTCAAATCAGTATCCACCTATGGATCTGCTGGCCTGGATGGGCTACTGCCAAGCTTCTTGAAGCAGGCAGCCCCTGCCCTTGCTGTTCCTATTGCAAGAATCTTTAATCTTTCCATAATAACCCAAACTGTACCAACATTGTGGAAAACTGCTCGCGTTGTCCCTGTTCACAAAAAAGGGAATACCAAAAATATGTCAAACTATAGACCAATTGCCATTCTCTCTACCCTAAATAAACTTCTCGAGAAGGCCATCGCTACTCGGGTCACAAATTACCTGCACCTTAACAACCTTATATCCCCTACCCAGCATGGATTCCGAACAGGACACAGCACCACAACTGCTCTACTTCAGCTGACAAATGCAGTCCTTACAGCGATGGATAAGAGCCTGCTCACTGGGGCTATATTTCTCGATCTCACAAGGCATTTGACCTTGTGAATCACTCTCTGCTACTTTCAAACTGTCCTGCCTTGGCTTTGACCTGTCGTCCATCTCCTGGTTCGATAGCTACCTCTCAGGAGGTTGCAATTTGTCCAAATTGAATCCGTTGTCTCAAATCTTTCCCTACCTCTGTTGGAGTCCCCAAGGATCTATTCTTGGCCCACTACTTTTCTCCTTTTCATTAACAACTTGCCCTCCTTCCCTGCTCCTCCTCGTTAATCCTTTATGCGATGACATGGTGCTTCTCTCCAGTGGTAAAGATCCCTTATCAGTAGAGCACATCTTCAAGCAGACTTCAACTGCTTGCAGGAGTGGTTACTACAGAACAGGCTCCTAATGAATGCTAAGAAAACTGTAACTATGCTTTTGGCCCCGTCAAGAATCAGATCTCTTACTCCAGACTTATTGATACATTCTCTAGATGACTCCCTCTTGAATTCATTACCTCCTTCAGGTATCTAGTCCTCTCGACCCATCTCTTGACTTTAACCTCCACATTGCGGCTACATATAAGACAGTTTACTCAAAACTTGGTCTTGCCTTTAAAATTAGGTCCTCCCTCAATGATGCTGCCCGGCTTGCTATTGCACTAGGATTTCTCCTCCCTGCTCTAACATATTGCTCTCAGGTTTACCTTAAAGCTAGCAAAGGAGCACTCTAGAAATGGAGCACCTGCTATAACAGTATATGCAGATTTACTCTCTCCACTCACAGACTTACCCATCATTGCCTGCTCTACTCAAAACTAAATTGGCTCTCCCCAGACTCGCTCAGACACTATTCTGCAGGCTGTACAATTGATAATATGATCAGAACGGGGTCCCCCAAATACCTTGCCGAACTATTAACTCAGCCCTCCCAAGCATACCTCCTCAGGGCATCTGCTCAAACCCAACTTGAAATTCCCAGATATCTCACACAAAAAGGAGAACGATACTTTGCCATATCTGCCCCCGCTTCTGGAACTCCATTCCTCCCACATCAAACTCTCCAAATCCCACAAGGCCTTTAAACTGAGTCTTCAGGGCACCTATTAGAATCCGACTGCTGCTCTTGCTGTAACTTGAGCTTCTCTCCTAGCATTTTCTCTTCCCTATGGCACTTACTGATTTCCTACTGGTTTCAAAATCTGAAAGTTTCCCACATCCAGCAGAAATCCTATTGTTATAATGCTACTTCATTTAAGTTTTGTTTGCTGTTTGTCGTTTCAATTTAGTCACTGATGTATCATCAGATGAAAATAATTAATGTAATGTTATCTGTTTCTCTTTTATAGTTACTGATAATGACTGTACCTGGCTGTATACTGTTCAAATGTTTGTTCTCACCTCATGCTCGTCATGAAATACTCTTTAATGTTGACTCTGGTCTCCCTTGTCTGTACTCTCCCGGGTCGTGCCTGAATATAGGCAACATTGTTGTCTCGTGTACTTACCCGGTAAACAAAAACCAAATAAATAAATAATCTTTTGTGTGTAGCTGTATTTGTTGAGATAACTTCAAAATCAATAAAAACATATTGATAAAAAAAAATGTTGGTTTACTTAATGCTTACTGTAGCATACTGAACAACAGAGGAAGTTTGGCACATACCACCTGTTTAAATAAAGATGTCACTTGAAAAGAGGCTCAGTAGATTTCCAGCTAGAAATCCATCTTTTTTACTTAATCCCAGGTGCAGAAACATGCCTGACATGTTTCAGATCTTTGGCTAGATCCTTTATCATAAGCAATTAAAAAGACATGAAAATATGTCCTTTTATATTGTTGGATCCTAATGATGTCACACTTCATGAGTCATTTAGTCTCTGTACCAGTATTGCATTCAGTTTCTACAAAGAATCTATACATAAACACAATCACAATCATCCAAAAATTTAAATACCCATCTACATTTGTACTAAAAGCCACACATTGTGAACATTTAGAAAACAATCTTTAAATCACTACAGTAAATACATTATGACACCGTATGCAAGCAAACTAGAAGATTAAAAACAGATGAAGGGTTCCACCTGTGCAAATCTACCTGAATTAAAGCTACCAACAGTCCCTATTTTCTCAGGCAGTCCCTATTTTAGGCAGCATGTCCCAGTGTCCCCACAAATTTTGCAAAATGTCACTTTTGTCCTGGTTTTTGCTTACTTGTCCCAGTTTTGTCCCTTTTTTTTTGTTGACTGCTAATTCGTGAGTGAGTTATTTCAGCATCACTGTGGCACTGCTTGGGCTGGACAGCAGTTTGCAACTTCAACCCCTGCGCCTGTGTTGCACTGCAAGCATGTCAGTGGGAGCACAGTAAAGCATGTTCCTTCCTGTTAGATTATACTCTGTAGTAGTGCAAACAAGCACATGTGGACATCTGCCTGCCAGCAGCTGAGAGAGACTCCAGACAGAGAACAGCAAGGAACTAAGGTACCTGAACCTGATCAGCTGTAGGGAGGTGTGTGAAAACAATCTGGTGTGGTGGTGGGAGTTACTGAAGTGAAGTTTACTCAGCAAATGAGGTGAGTGTAAACGGGTTAAGTGGGACTGTCAGGAGGAGCAATACATGCAGTTCGAATGCCTGATCACAATTTAACGCAGATTTGCTTCTAATGAACTTTCTGTACATCATGATTTGGAACTTGCTGCAGCAGAATGATGTACTGTTGTAATCTGAATGTTTGCTACTGGTGTTACTGTGGGGTGGCATGGCCAGAGCAAGCAGCAACATTTAATTGATTGTGTGCAGCGCTGTCTGCGGCAGTGCCCATGGGAGTGACACGGGGAGGTCATGGTCAGGATGGACCGTCCCAGTTTTAGGCCTCGAAGGTTGGTGGCCTTAGCCTGAATCCTTTCTGACATGTAAGACTGGCAGTATGGAGAGCTCCAAATAATGTGGCTCAGTGCAAACCGGTAATTGGCTGCTACATAACAGGCAAAACATTTTTTCATTTCCCCAGTTTGATAACATGCTAAAGAGACACCAGATACAAATATACATACAATTTTTAAAAACAGCTGATGTGTCTAGGATGTGCAAATCTACTTAATCAAACCTGTGTCCTTGCCAAGGTATAGACCTGGCAGTCTGAGAACACCTCAGTAATAGAACTCGGTCCATGTCGCTGACTGGCTGATGCAGAACAGGGGATAACGTTATACACCCAGCACGATGCCACTCTGTAAAGGAGTCATAAAGGGAAGAGATAAGAAGGAAGATGTGAGAGAAATCAAGGAGGAAAGGGAAAAGATGAAAAACAGAGAAGGAAACCTAACATCAGTTCAAGTTACATATCATTTTTATGTTTTGTATGCATAGCGCAAGTATAATGTCTGACAACTAGTGCTGAAGCAGGTTCTGAAGGTCTGCACTGTTGTGGCCAATACCGCATAGCATTTTGGGGCATGTGTGATGTCCACTAATAATGGGGGATACAGCCGGTGACACTAGTTTGGAACATTGCCACCAACTTTAAAAAGAAAATAGCCGCACCAGGATGCGCCCCCCACACACGCACATATTGCATGCTAATCGCTCCTCCCCACACACTGTAAGGCTGACAGGGGTGCCCAATCCCCGTCGGCTCCAATGTCCCCCCAACAGGCGAGCGGGTGCCACGCTGAGAGCCCACCAGAGTGGCAATAGTCCAGAGTGGCCAACGGTGCCCAATCCCTGCTGGCTCAGCTGCCCCCCGCCCCAAACAGCCTTCCAGCTGCCATGCTGGGAACCCACCCCAGTGTGGCAAAAGTCCCGCGTCATCCAAGAAAAAAAAAAAAAAGAAACCTGAAAGAGAAAACCTTCCCTCGCTGACTGTCCTGACCCCCGCTCCCGCCACCCACGCCCACCCTCTGGACACCCTGCTTCCCCACACCCCCTTCACCCCATACTTACCTCCAAAATCTGGCACGATGATCTTCGGTGGACCGGGAACACGTCTGAACTCTTCAAAGCCAACCGCGAACTGAGGAAATGCCGGTAAGCTATATAATGTAATAATGCATATCTCAGGCATTTTTGAGAATTTGTTCACCAAATTTTTAACATGGAGTTTTCAGGACCCCACCTCATGAATTCTGTCACTGTCATTTTGTTAATCAGCCCCGAAAGGTGATTTCGTGGTCACTGCACGGAACCACCTTTTGGACCAATTAACAAAATGACAGTGTCACAGTTCATGAGGTAGGTCCCCAAAAACCCTATGTTGAAAATCTGGTGAAAAATTCCCAAAATGACTGTTTTATTAGTATGCGCTATGCTGTTCCTACACACGCCGTAAGTTTGAGAATTTTCAGTATTTTCACTCCAGATTTTCAACATTGCCATTTTACCACCTCTTTTGAGCAGTACAGCTGTCATTTTTCACATCTTGTCCAAAGCGTGTTTCCACGCATGTAGCGCACAGTGGCGCAGTCGGTGTCGAAATCAATGTTCGGGACAGATTAAGAAAATCACAGTGACACTGTTCATAAGCAGAGGTGTTACAATGGCTATGTTAAACATTTGGTGAAAAACCTCCATAAAATGACTGTGTTACGAGCGACCATTGAGCAGTTTCCATGCACCCTTGTAAATTCATGGATTTCTAATATTTTCAGTCCAGATTTTCACCACTGGCATTCTTCCACACTTCCTTATGAACAGTACAGCTGTCATTTTTCACACCATGGCCGAAATGTGTTTTCGCACTTCCAGCGCAGACATGCTTGGCCGCTGTGGAAAATCACTGTTCGGGACAGATTAAGAAAATCACAGTGACACTGTTCATGAGTGGAGGTTCCAAAATGCCCGTGTTGACAATCTGCTGTAAAAAATCCCCAAACTAATTGCATTATGGGTTTGCGCTGCGCAGTTTTTACACACGCTTGGGACTTCACCAGTTTTTTTTTTATGTTTTCACTGCAGAGTTTCAACATTGCCATTTTTTCCACCTCCCCATGAACAGTACAGCTGTCATTTTTCACATCCTGTTTGAAATGTGTTTTCACACCTGTGGTGCCAAATGGCATAGTCACTGTGCAAAATCAGCTTTCGGCTAACAAACTGATATTGCCACTGTTCATAAGGTGGGGGTCAAAAAAAACCCATGTTGAAAATCTGGAGTGAAAATGCCAATGAACGCCTGAGATGTTAGGGTTTACAACCATAATGCCCCACCCTGTAGAGATTGACAGGCATCAAGGGTGTGACTTGGGATTCTCGCCTGTAATGCTCATACCATTCCACACCCTGCAGCCAGTGAGAGGCATCGAGGTGTGCCTTGGACTCTTCCGCCCCATCGTTCACCCCATTCTCCTATACAGCACCCATCTCACCATATTTCCTGATGGAATGGGGTAAGCATAAGGGCCAAAGACCCAAGGCACACTGTGACACTTGTCGGTGTCTGCAGGGTAGGGTCTGGTGAAATAGCATGGCCGTTATGCCTGACGACCCAAAGGCACACCCTAATGCCTGTCAGTCTCTGCAGGGTGGTGACGGGGTTGGCTTCAGTTCAATACTTCACTGCCATTCCTATTATGCAGCTCTCTAACTCCTACACTACCAAAGCCAATGCCAGCAAGCAAACATTCGGCATTGACAAATGCTTGTTATTATCAGTGGGAATCCATCTTGATGGATAAATGGATTTTAAGGATCACGCAAGAGGGGGAACCCCTGGAATTGTTGGATCCCCGGGACAATCCTCCCAGGAGGCAACTCCTCTTGTCAGCTCACATGTCAGAGCTTCTGAGAAACAGGACCATGAAAATAGTGCAGATTCAGAATGGAACCCGGGGATCTACTCCCACTAGTTCCTAGCACCAAAGAAATCAGGTGGCAAGTGCCCCATTCTCAGTCTCATAAAACTAATCAAATACATGAATTGAGAAAAATTCAAAAGGACTTTTCTGAAATCCTTTCTACCTTACTTGAAGCATCAGGACTGGCTAGCATAACTGGATATGTAGGATGCACATCAGAACATACTCCTGCATCCCAACCACCACAAGTACCTGAGGTTCTGTATGGAGGGCAGCACTATCAGTTCAGAGCCCCTCTTTGAGCTTTCCTCGTAGCTGAAATCTATACAAATTGCTTGGCAGTACTCACAGCACAACTCAGGAAGTTAGGACTTCAGGTCTTCCTGTACCTGGATGACTGGCTCATATCAATCCTATCTAAGCAGGAGATGGGGCAGGCAGTGACGTGACCACTGCCTTTGAATTCTAGCATCCATGGAAGTCCTGTAGAACCATGCAAAGTCACAGCTGGAGCCCTCCTAGGTACTGCTAGTCATAGAAACAGTTCTGGACATGACCGAGCTCGGCCTTCCCCGGACAGTAGACTACGAGCAGTCTTGCAGATGGCATGTTATACCATGGAATGTACTGCTGTTCCAGCCCACTCCATGCAATGCACGCTTGGGCCTCATAGCTCTCTTCAGTGTCCACAGTGCCTCTTGCAAGGCTGCACATGAGGACAACTTAGTGGATGCTCAGTACCCAGTGGTCCCTGGCATCGCACCCTTGATATTACCCTATTTAGGTGACCAAACAACCCTCTAATGAGGTACTTGCTATGGCGGTCAGTGGAGTAAAACCTCCTCAAGGGCTTCCCCTTCTCCCCACCGTAACCAAAGGTCACTTTCACCACAGATGCCTCACAACCAGGGTGGGGAGCCCACTACCAGGGTCTTCAGACACAGGGTGTGTGGGACTTGTCAGGAACACATCTCAGCATAAATGTACTAGAGATGCATGCAGTTCTGTACAGTCTGAAGGGCCTAGTGGACTTAGACAGCCAAAAGAAAGTCCTCCTCCAGATGAACAAGTCTGTCATGTACTGTGTCAACAAACCAAGGAAGAGAACACTCTTACCTCTCTGGAGAGAGGCAATGAGAGTGTGGGAATTGTGCCTGGAGCAGGGGATCCTGCTTCAAGTGGTCTACCTGCCACAGATCCAGAACAATCTGGCAGTCAAAATAAGTTGAACAGAGGCAGATCCTTATGAGTGGTCACTAGCACCAGACATCATGAGATCGCTATTTGACAAGTTGGGCACCACAGATGTGGACCTTTTTGTGCCTCCACTCAACACCGAATTGCCTCAGTTCTGCTCCAGAAATCCAGGACCTGGCATTTTCTGTCAGGATGCATTCAAACTGCCATAGCACAAGTTTCTTATGTATTCCCTCCAGTTTCTCTCTTTCAGAAAGTTTTGTTGAAGCAAGAGGCTCACGGAGGCAAGATGATCTTAGTAGCTCCTGCTGGCCTTGGTAAATATGGTTTTCTCTGTTGAATCAACTGGCAGTCAGCAAACCATGGCTACTGACACTTGGACAGACCTATTGATCCAGGGTCAGCTAGTCCATCTCAGCCTGCGCCCGAAATGATTCCGCCTGGCTCCTGAAGAGACAGTAATGAACAGGTTTTAGAGAGTCTCAGAGGTCTCTGAAATACTCTGGCTGCATGTAAACCTTCCCTTAGGAAGACACACACAGCCAAGTGGAAAAGATTTTCCATCTGTTGTTCCAAAATGCCCATGGACCCTCAAGTGTCCACCTGAAAAGGTTTTGGAGTATTTACTGGACTTTTCTGATGCTGGTCTACAGTATTCAACAGTCAAGGTCCATCCTTGTGCTATATCAGTATATCACAAACCTGTAGATGCCCTCTCCTGGCCCAGCTGCCACTGTTTAAGAGGTTCGTCAAGGATATTCTGCATACAAAGCCCCCACAGGGAAGCTGGTGGCTCCTGGGACCTTATTCACCATAGGCTGTTTGAACTTATTGTGACTTGTGACATGAAGTTTGTAATTTGGAAAGCAACATTTCTGGTAGCAGTTACCTCTGCAGGCAGAGCACCTAAAAGCCATGCTTTGGTCACAGATCCTCTGTATACTGTTTTCCATAAAGATATGCAGTTCTTCCTTACACCCCCCAAGTTTCTACCTGCAGTGGTGTCTGGGGTTCCATCTGAATCAGGCTATAATCTTGTCTACCTACTTTGCCTACTTCCAGAATGAGGGAGAAAGGAATGTCCATTTATTGGGTGTAAAGAGGATCCTTAGGTTTTACCTAGTCAAAACAGTTTCTTGTCTCTTTTGACCCTGATTGAAAGGTACAGCCTGTCACAATCACATGCATTTCAGTCTGGATTGCAAATTGCCTTCGCCACTGCTATACCATGGCACATATATAATGAGAGGACAAGGTGCATGCCCACTCACCCAGAGTGGTTACTACTTCTCTGGCAGAGACAACACCTGTGCCAACTGGAGAAATTTGCAGAGCTGCAACTTGGAGCACAATGCACACTTTTACCAAGCACTATGCCCTAGATGTCTGTGCAAGGCAGCATGCCACTTTGTCATGACAATTCTGAATTGATTATATCATGAGTGAGCCCTGTGCCCATGCCTCCCTAGTCCAGGGGACTCTCTCTGAGCTCGGTACTCTGACCTATTAGCTGGAATCTATGGACAAGACTGATTCTTGGAAGCTATGAAAGCTACATACTTACCAAAACCATTAATCTTCCTCAGTATCTTCTCTATAGATTACTGCGCCCACTCAACATCCTCCAGACTCACTCCAGTATTGTGGTGTTGGTCTTCTCCCCCTTGTTCTTAGTTTAGACTGTGAAGACACTGTGTTACTGGTTTGGAGGCCCTTCTTACATGGGCCACCAGGGCTATCTTATGCCCTTAGGAATAGTGCATAGGTTACTCGTTAGGTTCATGCGACTCACCTCCTCGGTAAATAAGGTACTGAGGTGGCTGGGGGCTGGTGTTGCTGTATACTAGTGGGCACATGCGGTGATGTGCATGCAGGGCCTAGTTGCACCACCAGCCAATTAGAAAAGTTCTGGTTCCCATTGAGTCCAACCTCCGCCGGCTCAAGCCCATTAGTGGTGATCTGTGGAGAAATTATTCAGTGAGGAAATATCACTGCGCCTCTTGCAAATCCTGCATGATTGGCTCCATGGCTTGCTGGAATATAGCAGGTGCAGGGGCTATACTTAAGGGCTGTCTGTTACAGCAGCACAGTCCCTTGTGTATGGAAATTGTCAAATACCATTTAAAATCTGTCCAGCATTTGAAGGTATGTAGTGGATCTATTTTGTTAAAGCACTGGCCACCTGCCGGCGTAGCAGCAAGCCCCATCATGTGGCCATTCTGTTCAGTGGTAGCATTACCGCTTGTAGCCTGATGACCCAGGTTCCAGAAGTAGCCTGAGCTGTCAGAGGGATGACCAGGGAGGCGAGATGAGTGTCTCAGAGGACACTGTCCACATCAGGGAGGGTCAGAGTTCAGACTCTGCTGAAGTAGCTTCACCTGGGTGACCCCAGGTGGTAGTGCATGCGGAGCCGAGGATCAGGAGGCAGGATGTCAGCATGCTCTGATGCGCAATGCACGCACATGTGTGCCTGCATCAGGAGCTCATCTTGGCATCCTAGGGTGGGAGAAAAACAGAAAACACTGACTGTATAGGAGGACGTCCACCGCTCATTGTAGGCTCCACATTGCCGACTGTGGTGCTCTCCTCCAAACATTGACCAGTCTCCATCAGGGGCGGAGCCCTCCTGATGTCCCTGTCCTGGTGGGCAGGGCAGCGTGTACAAGGAAGAAAGGCAAGTTCCAGAGACGGTCTGGGCCTGGGTGAGTGGGGTTAGGACTGATGGGGACGGGTTCGATGAGGGGGGAAAGCACACTAAATAAAAAAAAGTCCTCAACACATGGCACTGGGTACTGGTCTGTGCATATCACATGATTCACCTTAACCTTAAAAGTCAATAGGGCAACATTTCAGAACTGATCTCATTATGGTAATTAGCATTGAGGGTATTAAGGCCAGTGCTTGACTGAGCAATGGACTTGTTAATCAAACACTGGTCTTAATTACCTCCCAGTGTTAATTAATATTAAGAAATTAGTTTTGAAAGCTTGCCTCACTGGCCATAATGGGGCATGCACTCATGTGCCTCCTGCATGTGTCAGAGCACATGCAGTGTGGGGGCTGAGGCAGCACTGAAAGGATCAACTCCAGTAGTCCCCTCGGGGCTAAAATATGATCCCTTGCACCGCACAAAAGGCATTTAAAATGATAAAACTCATCAATAGGTTTTTGAAGTGAAGCTTCCTCGAGAGAAAGCACTATCAAAACATGCTAACCCACTTTAAGTTCTTAAATCGTTTTACCATCCAACCAATACAGTACACAAACTCAACCCCAGCATATCTCCCATCTGTGGGAGGTGTAACGGAGAACTTGGGGTGTAAGAAAAGCTGCAACCAGTTTGGATTACTGTAGCAGGGGCTGTTGGGAGGATACACAAGTGCCAAATTCCAGCCACACCGCAGACCATGATATTTAGTACTGAGGACCAGGAAAAGTGTGAATGGATCCTGTTCAGTAGAAACATTATTTTGTTAAAAGTGATGGCTCGACACTACGTACAAAATATGAGGGTTTCTAAGGTCACTCCCTCGTCACTTCAGCAACAGAAAAAACTCCTGCACAACATACAGTACATCCACTTGAAAGACAAATGTACCACCTCAGGGGATGGGCAGATAGTTTGAAAAAGCATGGGAACCAATTGTGGACTCCCTACTGATACAGGCTCCCATGCTGGTTCGGTTAGGGATTGGGTGAGGCAAGCAAAGGCTGAAACACCTACTAAGAGTATAAAGGGCTACAGTGTTTATTTATTTCTTTATTTAGTTTTTCCTGACCGGGAAAGGACGACTAGATGATTCTGCCTATTTTTAGCCTTGTCCCCGGGGTGTGCATGTGTGGAAAATGATGAAAACCAGCTAAAATTGAACCAGGTAACACTGTTGGTGGTATTTGTACTGAATCTGCACAATATATTACTGAAGAGCAATGGAGCTACTGTATATAACACCAGAAGTGAATTACAATCTGGGAAGTTAATGTTTAGGCTGTACTAGAACTCAATTAATTATGTCCATGGTTTGTCTTTAAGTTGCTAGCCAGACCATTCCTGGCATGCTGCAATACAATGTCTCGATAAACTGCAACATTTTAATCAACATCCTTTAAAAAAAAAAAAAATTTTGGCTAGGAAAGCAGACTGAGTTGTAACTTTCTAGGTGCAACTCAGGAACCCTGGGAGATTAAGTGACTTGCTCTGGGTCTCACAATATACCAGTGGTTGTCATGGGTTTCAAACCCAGGTCTGCTGGAAGTCTAGTTTCAGAATGGGTGCTCTAACCTCTAGACTATACTGCCTTACAGCATACTCTTGGCAGTGGAGGCAAATACACCAGTACTTTTTTCACTTTGGATCTTGCAACTCTCCAGATTTTTGAGATTATCTCAAGAAAACTTGGGGATCAATTCAGTTGATTGGCACTAGCACCAGCCTGCATACCTCTGCCCAGCTGATCCTGCACACTGGATAGCATCTTCTGCCCCGGCACTGGGGCAGGGGTGGTCCTGAGGAGACAGAGCATGGCAGAATATGTCAGTCAGAGAATTTATTCTCTGATCTGCAAGAGCAGGGAATTGTGGCATATGACACTCCACCGCAGACTGCCATAGCCCCTTTACACATCATTTAAAACAGTAAAAAAATGAAATTTGTTGTGCCATGCCTCTTTGCTGTCCTGACTTGGAAGGCTGGCGGCAACTGAGTGTGGGAACCTCCTCAGGGCCTGTTGGACAGTTAATGATGCAGCTGAAAAGGAAACTAAGACATGGAGCACCAGCTGAACTAAAACATTTATTCCTGGAACTCACTGTTCCACACCATGCTCTGGCTCATCTTTTGTTTTCTTAATATTTACTGTTTTATTGATGGTTCGATACCTATAAACACAACAGCAAAAAAGCACACAACATGTCAGCCGGACAACTCGAGCAGATTAAATTACAACAATACAGTTCCAAGTCTGAATCCTGGTCCATACTACAGAGAACACTATTAGTCCGTTGACTGCAATCCTTTTCATCCTACTGCCTAGAGAAAAGGTTACTGTCTCCATTCGATATGTGTTATTAGCAATCACTCGCCATTCTTTAGCAGCTGAGGGGAGGAGTAAACCAGTGTTTTGTGACACATTTTCTAGTTGTTACGGTAATATCCCCAACAAATATTTAGTGGGCTGTATCCCTGAATCCCTCTGGGTAGTCAGAAAATAACAAAATCCTGGGGCCCGACTCAAAGTGTGGTGGGAATATGTCCCATGGGGCCTTTTCTATTGCCAGGAAGACGGGTTTCAGTTTGTCACATGCTCAAAAAACTGGTTCAACTTTTCCCCAGCTGGGACATTCCAGATAGCAACAGGCTTTATAACACTGTTTGCCCTTTAGTGGCCATGATGTATATCACAATTGCAAACCAATTTGTGCTCATCTGCTCTGAGGCAGCCATTTATATTGAGGTTAATCCATTAAGCCATAAAGCATAATATAAATTCTGGACTACAAACTGATTTATCATTGGTAGAACAGTAGGCATGCGCAAATGAGATGCACTTCAACATTACTAAATGTGCAGTACTACATCTGGGAAAAAATAACCCACTACACACATATTATTTAAACAACACTGCCATTACAACTACAACAGCAGAAAAATATTTAGGAATTCTGATCAATAATAAACTATCCTCAACTTCCCACTGCACTAAAATAGCAAATCAAGCAAATGCTATTCTTCGTAGGATAAGTAAAACATTTGTGTCCAGAACAGAACAATGTCTCCTACCCCTTTACAGAGGTCATGTCAAGCCACTCCTGGACTATGGTTCCCCCTTCTGGAGTCCCTATTTAAACTCGGACATAACTAGGATTGAAAAAATACAGCATAAAGCCACAAAGCTCATACCACACTTATCAAAATATAACTACACCACCAGATTAGCAAGAACAGGTCTACATACACTAGCTCAACGAAGACTCAGGGGGGACTTGCTACTAATATTCAAAATCTTATACAATCAAGAACAGATGCAAATATGTGGCATCAAATTTTCCACCAGAAAAATGGTGGCTAGACTACGCAATAGACAACTAGAGATCATGAAGGCAAAAACCAATAAAAGAATAAACTACTTTACCATAAGGGCACCTAGAATTTGGAATAGGTTGCCACAGGAAATAGTTGACTCTCCAAACATCCTGTCATTTAAAAACAAATTAGACAAATGGTTGACTGAACAGGGACCCATTGAATGATCCATAAATATGGAGGACAATCGTGATGGGCAATCCGCCTTCTTTTGTCCAGCAATACCAAAATACCAAAGTAATCAGTGGTCTCTTCAAACTTCTAAAATAACTTTTGGAAGAGGAGAGTATTATGGTAACAGTGCTATATTACTGAATACAATGGTGCTTTATGTGCCTGGCATGCACCACAACTCCTCCCCCCTTAAATGTTAGAGTAGGACCCTAGGGAGGGTGCCATAATTCAGAACTATATATCTAGTCTTTTTTTTGGGGGGGGGGGAGAGTTATACTCACGCAAAGGATACCATCTCTTTCTCAAGGTGGTGTGGCTGTAGGAGTCTCACCTTTATGGTCAGCATTAGAAATCCTCTCCAAAAGGGTACTCTTGCTTCAGTCGGTGTGTCCGTTAACCTGGAACCTATAACAACACTTGGAAAACAGGCAACTTTTTTAATCTCAACAGTTTCAGACTGCCAACCTAGAATCATTACATACAACAGTTGTTAAACTATCAGAGGCAGGTGACATGTTGACAACCCTTTCTAACAGGGTAGTACTAATACTGCTCAACTGATCAGTTTGTCTTCACCAGCAACCCCATGCCCTACATCAGCAGTATATGACACAGGCCCAGTTGGACACACAATTTTCCAAGTCCTTCCCCCAATTTGTATAGTTCTAGGCTGAAACAGCTTGATCGACATGTAATTGGTGTTCCTTGACATGACTGCTGCATGTGAAACCTCTGTGACCTTCTTTGTTGTAGCCATGACGGGCAATGTCCAGCTTAAGCAAATCCAACAGGAAGCTAGAGAGCATCAAGAATAGCAAGGCAGGCATTTGTCCTGTAGTAGAGTGGGCTGGATTTGGACAGATAAGTCAGCAATGGCCACGTCTAGGGTGTAAGCTCAGGTGGTCTTGTACAGAACAATTCCAAATGAGAAAGGCACTGCGCACTAGTCAAGGTCAAGGAGGCGGTACAGGTATGGGGTAAGCAGCCCCAAACTGAACACATAGGAAACCCAACTATACTGCATACAGGAGCACAGTGCGGTGCGATGCTGCATTCCAAAAAGGAGTGCAACAGTTCACTTCCAATAAACCAAACAGGTCATTTGTTTTGGAACAAATTCACTTCAAACAATTAAATGGTACAAACAGAGAAATAACTGCTGACTACAGAGAAGCAGTTACCTTGGCTCGCTCACTGGAGCTTCCTCAGGGTGTGCTAGACTGCACATAGAGCTCTCTTAAATAGCTAAAAAGGTGACATCACAGGTTTTCAAAATTTTAATATTCATGCCTCCCATGATGAAATGCCATAAATGACATCACAATGGTCCCAAAGTTTAATACATTTAAAATCCTAAATCTTTTCATTACATATCAAGGACCAATTTGAAAACATCTAAGGAGTGGGATAGATGAAAACAGCTAGAGATAAATAAGCAGCAAACAATTTTGTTTTAAATAAAACGCAAAAATAAATTTTAGAATAACACATGAATCATTAAAGACAAAATAGTTAGATATTTTAAAAGAAGTCATATCAAATAATATAGAATAATTTTCCTATAGATATAGATTTAGGTATTAATTTAGAACAGTGATACCTGCTTAGTCCATGATGATGCAAAAAAAATGAAATAACTAAAAAATGTATTTCATATATAAATAGCCCTAATTTACAATAGGCAAAAAACTAAAGTGTCTCTTTAGATAAAAATACTTAAAGGGAAACAATGGGAAAGATAAAGCTTTCCTCAGACACTGCAGAAACTCTCAATTAGTGCTTTCAGACAGTAACAACTTTATTTAATGATTTAGAACAGCTACCCACAAC
This sequence comes from Neoceratodus forsteri, assembly GCA_016271365.2. Classification (NCBI taxonomy): domain Eukaryota; kingdom Metazoa; phylum Chordata; order Ceratodontiformes; family Ceratodontidae; genus Neoceratodus; species Neoceratodus forsteri. Next base: position 949,016,372 of record CM028137.1, read on the forward strand.
TTACACTTCCTGTTGCTGACAGCAGCCATTTCATGAACAGCAGTGAGCTTCCTGAGACTCACTGATGATATACTTGTTTGACTTTAGTTATTGGTTGGCAGGACATATTAGCATAAAGTGAGTCAACTCTGCTACTCATGAAATGGCGGCCGCCAGTAATAGAACGTGGAAGTTGAAGGCCACTGTTTAAATCACTAAAAAAATCAATTAGAGTTATTTGTTAAAAAATGTTACCGTCTGAAAGCACTAATCAGGCATTTTTGTAGTGCCTGGGTAAAGCTGTGCCTTTTCTACTGTTTCCCTTTAACATAATGTGCTAAACAATGAAAAGGATGCATTTCATCAGAGCCTGTAAATGCGTAATAAATAATGATGATACAGTCCATACAAAAAAACAGTTCATTTCATATTTTCATCAATGTTATCAAAACATGACAGAAATCAGTCTGAAACAGTTATACATACTGAACTATCAATACTCAATGGAGACGAGTTCAGGGATGAGATTGTAGGCGGGCCAAGTCGGGAGTGTAACGATTCAAAATTGCTAAAGCAGTGGTACCTGTGCTCAACCATCCTCATAGCTGTAACAAGAAAGAAAGAAAAGGCAATTAATAGAAACAAATGTTTAAAATGAGTTGTCAGTCTCAAGAATCCACAAGTTATTGTAAATAATCACGTTGACAAATGAGGTGGTGGGGGGGTGCCTAGTAGCAGGATTAAACTAAATACAAACAATGCAAAGACAGAAAATAACACATATCAGAAAATTATAAATATGGTTTAAAGTCAATTTCCTGGTTAAGACTGGCCAGCCCAGTGGCGCTGAGGGCTGAGGTGCTGGACACATTACCTCACGCTACATCAGCAACCCATGTTCAGGAATGAGCATGGGCGGCTGGGGGTTGGAGAAGGATTGAACGTCCGAAGAACTGCTCTCCTTCTCCAGGGAAGGGGACATCAGTGGTCAGCGCTTGACTGGCCCCCAGTGGAGACTAGGGGGCAGTGCGCCGATGCTGCAGAAAAGGGGCAGAGATGGGGCAGATGCCTGGAGGTAGCACATGTGGACGCGTGCACATACCCTCCACTGATGTCACTGCATGCCCCTCCCTGCAGGGGAGAAACTTGAAAAATCCCCTAGGCAGCACGAGGTCTGCCCCGATGGCGTCGCCATGGATGCCCCCAAGTTAGCTCCCTCCTGGACCCGCCCTCTAGGTCTCCGTGAGTGGTGGGAAGTATCCACTGTGAGTGGCTGGGAGGGACTGTGGCGGGAGGTCTGAGCTCTGGCGCATAGCGGGTGATAGCTGTGAAGGCAGGCTGGAAGGGGAACCAAAGGCAAAACCCTCCAGCCAAGGACATAAATAAATAATAAAATAAATATGTCCAGGTTAAGACCATCCAGTGTAAACGCATCCAGTGTAAAGATCCAGTATGTTTCACATTTGCCTATTATAGCGTGAAACATACTGGATCCTCACACTGGATGCATTGACACCGGATGGTCTTAACCGGGAAATTGACTTTAAACTATATTTATAATTTTCTGATATGTGTTAGTTGCTGTCTTTGCATTCTTGAAGGAAGCCCTTTTCTCTCTCTCTCTCTCAGGGCACTGCCAAGCTCCCTTTTAAAGCAGAGTGGTTTCTCATGCTTGTTCCTTTTACCCTTCTGCTTTATACAGGTGTTTTTGACTTCCTGGACCCCATCCCGAATTATGGACCGGTTTACTTCTACTCCCATGGTCACCCTAAGCTTGGTCAAGTGCTCTCCCAGAATTACTCCATCCTGTTGAAGTCAGCCTTATGAAGTCCGAGAACACGTGTCTTTGTGTTCTCGACTTCCCTTCCCTTCCCATATTAAGCTGAAGTCATATTGTTGGGAGAGCACTACTACCCACTGGCTCAACTACATTGGAGTCCCTTACCGTAGAGCTTTTATTTGAAAAGGAAACTAACAGGGACTGGCCCAGTGGCATGGTGGGTGGTATCACTGCTTGTCAAACCAGCAGCTCAGGTTCGAGAATGGATCAGGGCCATTCAAGGGCTGGCCAGGAGATAGAGGATTGACCAGGATCAGCCAGATATAAAGTAAGCTATCTAACCTGTCAGCTACTTTTAAAAAATTCCATTTAATTATTTGTTTATTCAGCACCTCTAGGTCCTGCAGTATTAAGGCACACTCACTTCACATTGCTCACTGCACCTCACAGAAATCCTATAGTGTTTGTGTCTTTATTTTTTAAAACCACATACTATAACAAATAAAATAGGAGCCGACTCCGTGCCACTGGGCGATGGGGGAATCGCCTGGCACACTGGCAACCCAGGTTCATGCCTCGAGCCCAGGATGACAGGAGTGGAGGCTGGTGTGGAGGGTTTGGAGCATCCTTAGTTAGCTCTCCTCCTCGGGGGTTGAGACTGCATTGCTCTGGTGCAGCTCCTGGCTGCCTGTTGTGGTGGCATACTTTTGTGGTGTGGGTGACCATGCGTTGCAAGTATGCTCGACCAGGATGCTGTGAGTGTGCGGCTGTACTGGGAGGGTGGGGTAAAAAGGAAAATGGCCACCTGGCCAAGCGGATGATGGCGTCTGGCCTCTCTGTGCACAGCAAAGCCCAGAGGAAGTCCAAGCTGATTCCCACTGGGCCCCGTAAGGAATGGAGGGCCAGTAGGCAAGTCTCCCCTGCTAGGTGTGACCACAGAAGGGAGGCCCCACTGATGAAGGGATATGTCAGGTCGACAGGATGCTGGCAGACATGGGGACAGCAGGATGATGACATGGGGGACTTAGGTGGTGGTGAGGAGCCTAGGCTGCCCAAGAAAAAAAAAATATATGGCTACCCATGCACAACTCACCGTGTATCTCCATCTCAAGATCCCATATGTCTCAAGCTGAGCAGTCACACTACAAACATAATACTGTTCTTTGAAAATCCAACCCTAGTTTTTTTAGCATATCAGGATTGAAACAGACTTTGGACCAATCTGCATGAAGAATCAGACTCAAGTGCCGTACTCCACTACCATGAGAAAAATACCACTGGAGGCATTTCCCACTAACAGATGGGTTTTGCACAGACTTGAATGGACCCCATTGCCTTTATCTGCCAACAATATCTACGTTTCTATGACTGGTAATTGGTTCACTTTAGTGATGCACTCTAATTGGATTAGAGTTTGAGCCCTTAGTCCTCATTTAGCAGGTTGACAATGCACCTGTAAGTTGACTGTTAAGTAACTGATAAAGTACTTCAGTAATTTAAGTTATGTTGTGTATGTAAACGTGGCAACTACCTCCTTGCTTGCACGTTCAGGAGAGTGCTACAATCCTTGACCCACCCTCTTCCTTGCTGTGGCACAGTGCTTTTGCAGTCCTTGCACACCGCAGTGTCTGAGCCCCAGGTGACCTCACTCCCAACATAGCAGGCTCCCTGGCCCACTGTGTGGGCTCACTGCACCACAGTCCTGAAATACCCTCTTTTGTCCTGAATTTTGAGCTGCTGATAAGAGAAGTGTTATAGGAATTTGTAATACATGTCCTGACTTTTGAGGTGTTGCCAAGATAAACTTCAGGACATGTCCTGAATTTCAGGAAGTGTCCTCAGTTTAGTGGGCTGTGAGGCGGTCACCCTATGGGCAGTAGCCCTCCCCATCCTGACTAGGACACGCTGCCTCTGGCAGCATGTTGCCCAGCCTGGCCACCCAACTGCAGTGACCCAAATCCACTCCCAAAGCCAAGTGCCAGCATGGAAGTGTAACATGCCATTGGGTGGTCCGGCTGCTGCTGTGTTCACAGTTCTCACACAGACGGTTGCAGTGAGTGTCACTGTGGGCACAGTACATTACTGTGTTGTATGTGGCAGCATCTCAGGTGTTAATCTTGCCAAAAAACAAAGTCAGTGGAAAGCTAATTTATGCCTTCCTCTAAGTTTGAGGTGTTCCTCATTTCGTTTTCATGTATTGGGCCAGTACTGTACTGAAAAAATAAGGGATTAATAACTCACAAGAACCTTCGACTCTTCATCATGAGAGAAATATTTCCAATGTCTAAAGGAGTAATAAGAAATGCCTTTGTCCCTGTTCTCTTCAGAGAAATGCAGATTCTGTGCTAAAGCCAACATTCCTGGATCATTCATCCGTCATTCTGGACCACCTCCTCCTTTGGCTGCTCAAATTTAAATGCTTGCCATGTGTTCCCCAGGGTCAGCAGCCTTGCAGCTAAACAAACACCTTGCATTCCTAGAATTTGATGAACACTGTTCCAAAAAGTAAGGAAATAGAGATGCAGAGGTGCTGGGTGCCTTTTTTTCTACCAAGGTTCTTCTAACTCCAGATGCCCGCTTGGCCCTCCTTTGGCTGGACCCCCCCCAGAATGATCACTCACCTTCTCCAGGACTTATCCCCCACCTTACCCTTATGAAAGGATCCTCTGGGTGGGACCCTACCCCAGGGAAGCAAGATCCACATGCTGGGTGTGCCAAGTTGGTGGTGTCAGGCCTGCGAGGGTCTGGCACCATCCAGCACAAGTGGGACGTTTGCCATCTCCATTTTCTCCCTGGTGGTCTAATGCACTATGATGTGCATACACTTGCATACTTGTGTACTAGCCTCTGCTGGGTGTCAGTCAAATAGTGCAGTCACAAGACTCTATTCCTGAGGGAGGTGAGCCGTACTCAGGGTCACTTGATCCTCCCTCCTCAGCTATACCCCTGCAACCTAGTTCCAACCTCAACCTGTGTCATTAGCACAGCTAGCATGAGTGTTACCTCTGTGCTACTGGGCCCAAGATCCTGGATACCTAACTCCCTAATTTCACTTACTGTGAGGCTAGTTCTCACTCACAAAGAGTGGGGGCACACAACTGTATGAAAACAGCATCCACACAACACCTCCACACTTTGGGGATATTCAGAAATGGTGAGTTTTTGTCACAGGAGAGGACTCCCCCAGACCAAGACACAATGCAAATGAAGGTCTCCTGATGTTAGTAGGTACGAATGAGGTTTACACCCACCCACTAACACCTGTTTAGTGATACCCACAAGGTGTTGTGCACGGGGTTAAGCTATTTGCATGGCAGTACACCATGCAGAGCACTCACTGGGGCCGGCACTATCTCCAAAATCACCCTCCCATCCCCTCATACTTTGATGCTCACATTTGGGTGGACTCCTTTCTTTTATAATACATTTTTATTGAAAAATATTGTTTGCATTACAGACAGTAGGAGCAGTACAATCACAGTTCAAGGAAATAAGAGCTGAAACAGTAGATGTTACATTATGGAGTATGTAAGGATATGGAGCACAAATTCCCACCTTTCAATGGAGATACAGTGCGCAAATACAGAAACCTTTAAGAGGTAAATTCTATTCAGACAACATCACGGATACAGTGTACAGTACACATATACAACCATGGTAAAATGTATTTTTTCTTTTGTGGCAGCTTTCAAATTGAATCTCTTAGTCTTCGCATTCTCACAAGTTGCTGCAGTTCCTTCCTTCCGAGTCCTAAAGCAGCCTGTGTGTGTGTCATCCTGAGTTGTGCTGTTGCAGTGTGATCTGGATAGTGTGTGTGTGTGTGTGTGTGTGTGTGTGTGTCAGCCTGAGTTGTGCGGTTGCACTGTGATCTGGACAGTATGTGTGTGTGTGTGTGTGTGTGTGTGTGTCAGCCTGAGTTGATGCGGTTGCAGTGTGATCTGGACAGTATGTGTGTGTGTGTGTGTGTGTGTGTGTGTGTCTGTGTGTCAGCCTGAGTTGTGCTGTTGCAGTGTGATCTGGACAGTGTGTGTGTGTGTGTGTGTCAGCCTGAGTTGTGCTGTTGCAGTGTGATCTGGACAGTGTGTGTGTGTGTGTGTCAGCCTGAGTTGTGCTGTTGCAGTGTGATCTGGACAGTGTGTGTGTGTATGTATGTGTCAGCCTGCGTTGTGCTGTTGCAGTGTGATCTGGACAGTGTGTGTGTGTCAGCCTGAGTTGTGCTGTTGCAGTGTGATCTGGACTGTGTGTGTGTGTGTGTGTGTGTGTGTGTGTGTGTGTGTGTGTGTCAGCCTGAGTTGTGCTGTTGCAGTGTGATCTGGACAGTGTGTGTCAGCCTGAGTTGTGCTGTTGCAGTGTGATCTGGACTGTGTGTGTGTCAGCCTGAGTTGTGCTGTTGCAGTGTGATCTGGACAGTGAGCAGCAAGTGTGTGCCAGGTGGCAGTGTGCTGGTACCTGGCCCCTTGTAGTTAGCACGCTGGTGGCATCCAAAAAAAAAGTGGGGGAAAAAACCCCACTAAAATAAAAACAATTCTCCACATTCCCTCAGGTTATCAAGTTTCTTCCTCCTGCTGAGTTCTGAAGCAGTGTGTGTGTCTTGTCCTGAGCTGTGCTGATGCAGTGTGATCTGGGCAGTGTGTGTGTATGTGTGTGTCAGGCCAGCTGGTAGCTAGTCAATGCCTGGCCTCTGGTAATCCATGGTGGCATCCTATTGATAAAATTAAAAAAAGTCTTACTCTTCATTATTCATCACCTAGGTGGCTGAGTCCTGTAGCAAGCATTAGGAAATGGATCAACAGAGGCCAAGGAGATGGTGGGATGGGATCATCCAGTCGCATCAAAGAAAAAACAAAGTGGAGTGGGCTTGGTCATATACCCGCTGCCTCAGTGGGAACTACAAGTGTAAAGGGACTCATTATCTCTTAACAGCTCGGCTTCTCAGTCTCCACTTTCCTGGAAGAAACACACAATGTTGTGCCCAGGATAACAATTTTATTGTTGAAAACAACAAAAGAACAGCAGTAACAGATGAAAGGAGAAAGGATGGCACCCTCCCTCGGCTAAGGAAAAAGTGGAGACTAAGGAGCCGAGCTCTTAAGAGACAGTGAATGTAAACAATTGCTTTTGGCACTGGCCCTTGCTGTTTTTGAGGCACCTGTTTGTGACTGGTAAGTGCAGAGGGAGATGACAGTAGTGGTCGAACAGTCCAGGAGTATCATACATTGTAGGAACCACTCGTAGTGGCACTGCAAGGATTGCAACAGGAGCGATCACTGCAGAAAAAAGGAACAAGAAAGGAGTGTGTGTCAGGTAGTGACAGAGGAGGAGGAAGAGCAAAGTGATAAAAAAAGACCAAAACTAGTGGACAACAGAAAAAGGCCACAAAACAACAAGGGGAACACAACAAGAAGTATCTGAAATGACAACAGATAGACACAGGCAAAACTGGTGCCCCAGGACACATGGTAGAAGAAAAACCATTCCTTGACCCTGGAGAACTGGTAGAGGAGAGTGTGGAAGCATCCCTCAATAGCCTGTCCATTAGGTAACTGCCAAGAGTGCCATGAGGAAAGAAAAAATGGTGATGTCAGTGGTGTGGGATTTCTTTTGAGTACACAAGAATCATGGACACATGTAGTGTGTCTTATGTAAAGACAGGCTGAGTTGGGGTAAGGAGGAAACAAGGCTGGGAATGTCTTCCATGAAAAGGCATTTGCTGAAGTCCCACAAATCTCAATATGTGAAGGTATGCCAAAACACGGTGTCTGCAGCAGCACCACCAGGCAGTGAAGTTGATGATGATAATTATGATGACCAGGGAAAGGAGAACATTAAGAGACCAGGTAGAGAGGAAGAGGAAGAAAGTCTTTCAAGTGGTAGTCGATGCACAACTCCAACATCTTCCATTCATCAGTTTTTTAGCCCATTGAGTCCCACACCTCCAAAAGGCTACACATCCCCAGCAACTCCCCACCCCCCCAGTCATAGTAAAAGGAGAAAAAAGTACTCAACTCTCACTGGTCCAGTCCCTGGAAATGGAACAGAAATATAAAGCCAACAGACCAGTGTCAAAAAAGTTGGCAAGGGTAATTATAGAAATGCTAGCCATCGACTTGCTGCCATTCTCCTTTGTAAGCAAAACTGGTTTTCTATCGCTAATGCAAGTTGCTGTGCTAAGATGTCAAGTACCTAGCCATACCTACTTTTCCCCAGTGGATCTTCCTGATTTGTATCAGAGTGTCTACAAGACTGTGTCACATGGCCTGAAATTATCATTTGTTCCAGCCATTCAGATCATCACTGACATTTGGACCAGTGGTCAGACTACTGATTACATGGCAGTAACTGCCTATTGGGTCAGGAGGGGAGGATCAGGAAAAAGCTGATATCCTGAACACTTTGTCCAGTTTTCACAGAGGAAGGGGAAGGGAATGGGCCAAATAGAAGCAACAGGGACACTGGGGGTTGACACAAGTACCTTTACAGAGGAGAGAATCCTGAAGGGACTTGCATATCTGAAGGTGGACAAAGCTATGGTGCCACACAGGATACATCCAAGGGTACTGAAGGAGCTCAGGAGGTACTGACTGTATTCTGACAGTCCTTTTAACAACTCACTGGAAACAGCGGTGGATCCAAAGGACTGGAGGAGGGCAGATGTAGTCCACTTCACAAAATGCTAGCAAGGAGGAGGCTGGCAACTAGCCAGTCATCTTGACATATGTGGTGGGAAGCTAATGGAGTCACTCGAAAAGAAAGGATTATGGAATATCTTAAAGTCAACAGGCTACAAGACCCAAGACAACACGTATTCATGGGTAGGAGGTCATGTCAGACAAATCTGATGATTTCTCTGACTGGGTGACAGGTAAATAGATCAGGGTAAGGCTACGGAAGTGGCCTACTCAGAGTTCAGTAAAACTTTCACTATTCCATTAAGATCCCCATAAGGAAACCGGGTAGCTTAGGGGTGGGTCAAAAGGTGGTAAACTGGGTAACAAATAGCTTAAGGGACAGATGACAGAGGGTGGTGGCAAACAGAGTTCATTACAGGGAAGGGAGGGTGATCAACAGGGTGCCACAGGGCTCAGTATTTGGACCAGTCCTCTTTAATGTCTTTACAAATGGCATTGCAGACGAGGTAGAAGGGAAGGCCTGCCTCTTTGTAGATAACCCCAAAATTTGCTATAGGGTGGACACTCCAGAGGGAGTGGAAAGACTGTGAAGAGACCTAAGAAAACTTGAGGAGTGGTCAGGGGCATGGCAGCTGGGTTTCAGTGCAAAAAAAGCTAAAAAATCACACACTTGGGGCACAGAAACCCAGAAGCAGAATGCAAAATAGGAGAAGATTTATTGACAGTCACCAAACAGGAAAGGGATCCGGAGTAATGATATCTGATGGCACAGCAACATGAAAAGCAGTGGGTAGGGCCAGTGGGATGTTGGAGTGCATAGGGAGGGTAGCACCAGCAGAGAGGGAGGTGGTGTCACTGTATAGCTCACTGGTGAGACCCCACCTGGAGTACTGTGTCCTGTTCTGGAAACTACATCTCAGGAAGGACATAGAGTGGGTGCAGTCCAGAGGAGGACAACTAAAATAGTGCAGGGTCTGAATCAAAAGCCCTATGAGGAAAGGCTAAAGGAGCTAAATATGAACACCCTGGAAGGAAATACCCCAAGAAGGTAAATACATACAGTATATAAGGTACAGGAGGGGAGTATTTTTCAGAGGAAAAGATGCATGAGACCAAGGGGACATGCTATGAAGCTGGAAGAGGGTAAATGGATGGATGCCTGGAACAGTCTTCCAGAGGAGGTGATGTGGGTGAAAACAGTGGTGGGCTTCAAGCACACATGGAGAGGCACAAAGATCTTAGTGGGAAGCAATGGGGTAGGAAGCCAGAGATCAAGTAGTGTCTATGGTGACAGTATATGCAGGAAACAATGGACAGACTGAATGGGCCAAGCAGTCCTTATCTGCTATCAAATTCTATGTTACTGTTGTACTACAGCGTTCTGACATCCCTACTGTGGTACAACAGCATTCTGACATCATTGCTGTGGTACAACAGCATTCTAACACAGCCACTATGGTACAACGCATTCTAACATCAGTACTGCAATATAACAGCATTCTGACATCACTACTGTGATACAACAGCATTCTGACATCGCTACTGCAGTACAGCATTCTGACATCACTACTGTGGTACAACAGCATTCTGACATCGCTACTGCAGTACAGCATTCTGACATCACTACTGTGATACAACAGCATTCTGACATCGCTACTGCAGTACAGCATTCTGACATCACTACTGTGGTACAACAGCATTCTGACATCATTGCTGTGGTACAACAGCATTCTGACACAGCCACTATGGTACAACTGCATTCTAACATCAGTACTGCAATATAACAGCATTCTGACATCACTACTGTGATACAACAGCATTCTGACATCGCTACTGCAGTACAACAGCATTCTGACATCACTACTGTGATACAACAGCATTCTGACATCGCTACTGTAGTACAACAGCATTCTGACATCACTACTGTGATACAACAGCATTCTGACATCACTACTGTGGTACAACAGCATTCTGACATCACTACTGCAGTACAGCATTCTGACATCGCTACTGCAGTACAACAGCATTCTGACATCACTACTGTGGTACAACAGCATTCTGACATCACTACTGTGATACAACAGCATTCTGACATCACTACTGCAGTACAACAGCATTCTGACATCACTACTGTGGTACAACAGCATTCTAAGTAAGCAAGTAAACTTTATTTGTGTTTGGCACCCTTCCAAAGCTCAAGGCACCTTAACAACATGAATCAAACAACATAAACAACCTCTTACTGTGGTACATCATTCTGGCATCACTACTGATGTAAAACAGCGTCTTTACATGGCTACTGTGGTACACCAGCATTCTCGCATCACCACTGTGTTACAACATTCTGACATTACTGCTATGGTACAACAACATTCTGGCACAGCTACTGTGGTACAACAGCATTCTAACATAGCTACTGGGGTACAACAACATTCTGACATCACTGTTGTGGTACAACAGCATTCCAAGTAAGTAAGTAAAACTTTATTTGTATTAGTCGACCTTCCAAAGCTCAAGCACCTTAATGACATGAATAAAACAACTTCTTAAAATACAATAAAATGATAAATATATAAGATCTTACAGTGTTTCTGACATCAATCTTCCCAGGACCCTTCAAAGGCCTGTTGAAACAAATAGGCCTTAAGGGAGTTTTTGAAACCCTCAGCAGTCAGGCTATCTCGTATTCTGACATTACTACTGTGGCAAAACATAATTCTGACATCACTAGTGTTGTACAGCAGTATCCTTACATGGCTACTGTGGTACACCGAACAGTCTGACATCACTACTGTGGTACAACAGCATTCTGACATCACTACTGTTGTAAAACAGTATCTTTACACGGTTATTGTGGTACACCTACATTCTCACATCACTGCTGTGGTACAACAGCATTCTGACATAATTACTGTGGTACAACAACATTCTGACACAGCTAATGTGATACAACAACATTATGACACATCTACTGTGGTATAACAGCATTCTAACATAGTTACTGAAGTACAACAGCATTCTGACATTGCTACTGTGGTACAACAACATTCTGACATCACTGCTGTGGTACAGCAGCAAAAATCAATACTGTGGTACAACAGAATTCTGACACTACTGTGGTACAACAGCATTCTGACATAACTGCTGTTGTGAAACAGTATCTTTACATGGCTACTGTGGTACACCAGCATTCTCACATCACTACTGTGGTACAACAGCATTCTGACACAGCTAATGCGATACAACAACATTCTGGCACAACTACTGAGGTACAATAGCATTCTGACGTCGCTACTGTGGTACAACAGCAAAAATTAGTACTGTGATACAACAGCATTCTGATGTCACTACTGTAGTACAACAACATTCTAACATAGCTACTGTGGTACAACAGCATTCTGACATTGCTTCTATGGTACAACAGTGTTCCGACATCACTACTGTGGTACAACAGTGTTCTGACATCACTACTGTGGTACAACAGCATTGTAACATAGCCACTGTGGTACAACAGCATTCTGACATTACTGTTGTGGAATGACAGCATCTGATGTCACTACAGTGGTACAGCAGCATTCTGACATCACTACTGTGGTATAACAACATTCTGACATTACTACTGTGGTACAACAGCATAATAACACAACTCCTATGCTACAACAGCATTCTGACATCGCTACTTGGGTACAACAACATTCTAACACAGCTACTGTGGTATGACAGCATTCTGACACAGCTACTATGGTACAACAGCATTCTAACATCAATACTGCAATACAACAGCATTCTGACATCACTACAGTGGTACAACAGCATTCTGAAATCACCACTGTGGTACAACAGCATCTGGACATGTATGGCTTTCCATACATAACAACACTGAACTGTATATATAGAGTATAATGCTTAGGCAGCCATACACAACAAACCTGTGTTAGCATCGAGAGGCTAACATGCCTATGCAGCTCGAGAGGTTATGGTTGTCATGACAACCTCAACATGCAAACTCAGGCTCCTCTGTGTATGGCTCCCCATACATTGTCTTTTATAGTATATTGGCATGGCATGGATCATTACAGTGTCAGTGGCTCAGTAGGTAGCACACTCGCCTTTGAGGCCGGGAGATCAGAGGGCTGTGGGTTCAGTTCTCACATCTGGCACTTGGGTTAATATCCCAATACTGACACTGTAGTGCAGCATGAGAGGGGTGCTGCACTTCTGATGTGCCGTCTTTCGGATGAGACGTTAAACCGAGGTCCCATCTGCCTGGATTGGTGGTAGTTCAGGTGGATGTTAAAGATCCCATGGCACTTATCGAAAAGAGTAGGGGAAGTTTTATTGAACAAGAAACAAAACATCACAGAAGGAAAACTTCAGAACATAGGCAATAAAATAAACATATACACAAAAGAAAAATTCCTCATAGGTTCAAACAAAGGTTAAGACATCAAAAAACAGGAAAATACTTCCATAAATTCACAACTTTATCATTCGAATAATTCCTAATATCTCTTAATCTAAGTGCAGATAAATCAGTATCCACATAATTGATAATTACAGAATGTGCTGTCTGCTTTTGTTGTAGAACAAAATGACAACGAGCCTGCCATAGAAAATATTGTAATAGAGCAAAAAAAAAACATTTAATGTACTCCTATGATACTTTTCCCATATTCCTGTATAATCACCTAAAACAAGTATGCCATATGTCAGGGAAGCTAAATGTGGCATATGCCAATGTAATGCTGCAGCATTCCAAAATGCTTTACTATCCATACAATCTATAAAGAAATGGAATTGACTTTCTTCAATATTAGTACACATAGGTCTCAGACAATACCTGTCACTTAAAGGTTTATATTTCATAGTTCCCTAACACCCAATCTCCCATGTACTGAAATCCATATTATATCCCATGTTTTAACCGAATTCTGAAATCTGTTAATTTATATAAAGCAAAAGTCATTTTGTTGGGGTACAATCAGGAAATATGAGTGTTAGCTTCTGAATATCATAAACAACGTATTCATAAAAAGACTTTCTAGTTAAAGTGAGTAATTTCTGTAAAGGTATCTTCCATTGATACAACTTTTTTAAGGTGGAAAGTCCATATTTAGGTAAATCATCAGAAACTAGTATCTTGGGTGGAAACATAGACCATTTAAAAAAATATTTATGCCAAATTGATTGTACCCAAAAATGCCATGGTAAACAAGTCTCATGCCAAATAAAGGTAAAGAAGAGAATAAAAATGGAATGTAAAAACAACAGGATTAACCATTTGTAAACACCCTTTTTTTTTTGAAGATATGTAAAATCTCTTTTAACTGGATTAAGCCTGTTACCCCAAAGCATCTGAAAAAAACTATCACCTAGTTTCAACAGATATTGGTGGAGGAAAAGATGACTAAGATAAATGAATACTGGTAGTAAAAAATTTTATAATCATAATCCTCTTTGTTTTCCAAATTTCCAGTTTTTCCATTGATTTACCTTAGTTTTCCCAATCAATAGTTGCTTCTCCCAATTATAAAGTGCTATATCATCAGCCCCAAACCATATCCCTAAAATTTTTTGAGGTGAATTTGGAAAAGATATACCAAAGCAATTAGATAAATCCGGGGGGGTTAGACTTAAAGACAATACAAAGCTTTTCTCTGTATTAAGAGAAGCTCCTGAAAAATGACCAAAAGATATAAAAATGTCTAAAGCCTTCTGTAATGATAAAGTATCTGCTAATAAAAGAGTAACATCATCTGCAAAGGCTGTGACTTTAATTTTTTCTAAATGCGGAGAGGGTGAAATGCCTATAATTTCCTGATCCGAAACAATGCGTCTGATGACAGGATCTAATACAAAAGTATATAAAAGGGGACTTAGGGGACATCCTTGCCTAACACCCCTGCCAATCCTAATTTCTGTACCCATAAAACCATTCACAAGTGGAATAGTGACCGCCTGACTATAAAGTTTAGTTATCCATTGAACAAAGTTCGGAATACCATAATGCAATAAAATAAAATAAAGATAGGAATGACACACAGCATCAAAAGCTTTAGCTTGATCTAACGCTGCCACTAATCCAGAATCTTGAAAACTAGATGTACTATTTGCAAAAGATCTCGATTAAAAAAGATTGTGCTGAATTTTCCTAGTAGGAATAGAACATGTCTGAGAGGGATGTATAAGAACATCTGCTACCTTTACTAACGTATATTTAAGATTTTGGTCAAAATCTTATAATCACTGTTCAGAAGACTGATTGGTCTCCAGTTGGTTAAAAGATTTTTATCACCCTTTTTATAAATGAAGTTCATAAGTGAAGTAGAAAAATCTTTACAAGATACAGCTGTGGACAAAATGGAATTAAACACTAAAGGTAAAAAATACCCCATATATTGTATACAAATTTTATAAAATTCATTTGGAATTCTATCCAAACCTGGAGAAGATCCAGTTTTTAACTGTTTAATTACCTCTATAACCTCTTGAGTAGTAATAGGTTTCGTTAAAAGTGTTAACATGCTTTCTGAAAGCTCTGGTAAAGTAATAAAATTCTGTTTTGGAAAAGAGTCAGTAGAAGACGTTAAGTGAGGTGAGAAATATTCTTGAACATGTTGCTGAACAATGGATAACATACCAATATCAGTAGTAATTAATTCCCCTTTTGAATTATAAAGGCCTGACATTAGTGTATGTGCTAAACGTGATTTGCAAGCCTGATAAGGATCAAACATAGGGCTTTGTTTAGTACCAAATGTAAATTCCAAATCTAAAGATTTAGCTCTATCATATTGAAATGTCTTCATCTGTTTTTTTATTACCAAAATTTGAGAAGTGTAAAGAGAATGGTCTTTAGGAGGAAAAGACATCAATTTGTATAACTGGTTTCTGTGTAATAAGTATTGCATATAATCTGAATCAACCTTAGATTTACCCCAACTAAGGAACAAATGTTTAATTTCGTGTTTTGTCTGCAACCACCAGTCATACAGGGAGTTAAATAAATCCATAGTAGAGAATTTAGCCGCAAAAAAGAATTCTAATTTAGAAAAAGAAACTGTATCATTTAAGAAAGAGGTATTCAATCTCCAACGTTGACTCATGGTAGACAATTTAGGAGGCATATTAGTTAAAGAAAGGTTACAAATCAAAATAAGATGATCTGAGAATTCAGTGGGTGTAACCGTACAAGATGTAGAAAAAAGATAGTGGGAAATAAAACCATCAATACGGGTAGCAAAGGTATGCCTAAAGTAAGTTGTTCGGCCTGAATGTATACTTATAAACGTCCCTGAAGACCAGCATCTCTAATGATATTATCAAGGACATTTGTATCACAATATACTTTTTCCAGAAGCTCTACATAATTTTATATCTAATGAGCAATTAAAATCCCCTCCTATATTATATGTCTCCTAGTAAAAGAAAAGGCTTAATTTCCTCAAATAATTCTATGCACTTAATTTTGTTTGGGGGCATATATAGTAATGAAGTAAAATAATAATCTCCCTAAGGAACAATCTAGAATTAAAGCTCTACCTGGCCTAACATCAATTAATTTAGAAATTTTAAAAGCCGAATTCCCAAATAATACACCAATGCCATCTGCAATATCTGACCAAGGTCAAAAGAGGCCCCTAGATCCATCTTTTTAATTGCTCAACTTCAATAAGAGAAGAAATTCTGGTTTCTTGTAAAAAAATTATATCTAGGATTAAAGATCCTAAGTACATTAATATAGATAGCTGTTTTTGAAATGCTTTTAGGCTACACACATTATAAGAAGCTAGCTTTAGTGAAGCCATCTAATCAAACAAAAAATTCAAGTACCATTTTTTTGACTAACTTTCCTTTTTTTTCTTTCTTTTCTTTTGCTAATTCTGTGGCCTTACTATCCTCATCTTCTGTGACCAATTCCGATATATGGGATGTATCAGATGCAAGGTCTGAATCCCTAATTTCATCCTGTAAAGGTAGAAAAAAATTATCAGTAGGAAGTGGATTTACAAAAGGTTGTTTTAGAGAGGCTCTAGTAAGACGCCTGCTCTTAACTGTCTCAAAAGGAGGGGGCATAGTCAACCCAGAATTCTGCTTCCCAGATACTGAAGGCCTAAGAATAGGTTTATCTATTGGGATCTAAGATTCCTTAATTTCAGCTATCCTTTCTTCTGCCTTACTAGAGTCAAATGACTTGCTTAATACCTGAGAGACCGGAATAGTAGGTATATTAGGAGAATTATGCTCAAGAGAACCCTTTCTTTTAGTTTGGGCTTTACGTAATAAATCATCTTGGTCCCAACCTTCTGTACAATTGCATCTTGCCCAAGGACACTGATGAAAGGCATGACCTTTTTCATCACATAAGTTGCATTGAAATATATTATTGCACATATCTATTGAATGACCAAACCCTCCACATAAAGGGCATTTTAATACATCACATACACTGCTGATATGAGTTCGAGCTCCACATTTATAGCAGGCTCTAGGCTGACCCCCATAAAAACAGACTCCCCTATCTTTACCCAAAAATAAACTATTGGGAAGAAGCACAATGTCAGAATTGACCTGAAAAAGTTTAACTTTAAATTTCCAACCCCCTGTCCAAATTCCCTCAGTATCAAGCAGTGCTTCAGGGGCCTAAGATATCACATTTTGACTGAAGCCAATGATATATATAACACATTTACCCTTCATTTCAAACATAATGGTAACAAAACGAACCTGTGGTCTAGTAAGTGGGATGGCAAAAAGGAGACCATAAAGGTGTATTTTTGCAAAGCATATTTTCCCAAAATCTTTCTAGCTGTAAATTGGTTTGAAAACTCACATCAAAGGAATCTTCCCCTGAAATATGTATTAAGGCATATATTTCTGTGGAAAGAAACCCCATAGAATTTTTTAAAAGTTGTTTAAATACATAATATCTATCAGGGTGTTCCTGAAGACCCCCTTTATATCTTAGCCTTACTGCATTGCAACGTGGAGCCTGTTCTAATTGATTTTTAAATAATTCTGACATAGGAAGCTTTTTTTGAGAATCCTTTTCCATATCATTTTGAAATGGAGCTCCTTCATGATTTTTTGAATGATTGAAAAGTGCAGCTGTAGAGGTACTTGGCTTAGAAAAAGGCAAAGCACACTCCCCCACCCTCAATAACCTTGTTACTCTCATTATGAGATTGGTGTACAAAGTCTGTACCTGAGCTCCAGGTTTGAAGATTCGGTGGCATGCATAGATGAAGGAGAAATTGTGGAAGACGAGGACCACGACAAGTCCGGAATCCATTGTCCCGACACAGTCTGTTTCCAGCCAGAGTCTGATAATGCTGTGGTTTCCGACCAATCTTTAAGAAATTCATCCTGGTTTGCATCCCGAAGCCCAAACTGCACGTCGCATGGCTTGTGGCGTCTGTGGTCCATCTGCTAATGTTTTCCAAAGAAGCGTTCCCTGAACCAGCTGTTCCTTTATAGTATCCGATTTTACTGAGACGCTTGAGACTGCCGCGAACAGCAGGCGCCGAAATAGGAAGTGAATCGGATGCAGTACACACCGCTATATCTGCTACTCTCCATTGATGGAATATCACCAGCCGAATTCGTAGAACAGGGATTTTCTCGGTGCTGTTTCCAGCTGCAGAGTGGTCTTGGGTGAGCCAGAAATATCCTCCAAAATAACATTTTCAATACTGTCAGATACGCACTATCTCTGACCTCCATCTCGGAGCAAAGCTGCAAGTCGTCTGCCATAATGCAACGTGACGTCAGAGGATCCCTACCGCCACTACTCGGCAGCCAGTAGGGGAATTTCCTGTGTCCTGGCCAAATTCCTCATTCACTAAAAATACCACCAACAGCTTAATCTGGTTCCAAGGTCAGTTGGCATTCATCTGTATCCCTACCCCGGTCGTGCCTGAAAATAGGCAGGATTTGTCTAGTGCACTTACCCGGTCAACAAAACTAAATAAATAAATAAATGCCTGAGAATGGCATGATGTGAAGCTACGATCTCTGTCTTGCAGCTAAAGTGCTGACCTGAGAAACTGAGAGGCACTCTAAGCAAGGCACCCATCATAGACTGCCACTACCAATGCGAGCTCACTCACTGCAAGATCTTGAGAAGACTGATCTCTGTGTTTCAGTCCTGCCTTACAGCTGGTATCTCCCATCAGGGCATTGGTAGCAGGGCTGAAGTGGTTGCATTTCAGACTGAACTGAGGAAAAAAAAAGCCTTTGTCAGTGCTGTGGTTGTAGGAGGAAGGAACGTAAGGATGTTCTATGTTGTGCTGCAGTAGTGACATTTATACTGCAGCACAACATTATGACATCACTACTGCAGCACAATAAGCATATTCCAGGCAAGGCATGGCACATTTATTTGTTAGATATCCATCCTAGGCTCTAAGCACTGTACAAGCAGGATAAGATACTTAAACTACATATGCCATGAAACAGGTCAGGTGATAAACTGTGGCAAAGATTTAAAGTATACCACCCAAGATTTTTATAACTAAGTGGTCCCAAAAACCATATTAAATATATGTTTTTTTTTTAAACAAACCCTTAAAAAGCTCCAATGAGGGAAACTTTCTAATTCTGCAGGAAGTGAGTTCCACAAAGTGGGTGCAGCAATGCAAAAGGTCCTGTCCCCAGCAGATCGGAAATGGGACCATGGAATCACGAGAAGCCCTGCCTCAGAAGAACAAAGGGGACAGACAGGCGTGTAGAGAATAAGGAGGTCTTTCAGGTAACCAGCATAGAATTCCATGCACAACAGCATTCCACTACACACTATAAAGAATTTTAAGTTAACTCCCTCACTTCCTTCTGGGCGTCTGACTACAGCAGCACCGCTTAGTCCACTCATTTGATTCTCAAGTGCTTCTAAATGGTACGGCATCACAGTATTTTTTTTTTGGCAAGTTTAGTTGTTAACAAGGCTTGCAAAATGCTACAATCAGCCCTTGTGCTACTGCTTGCACTGTTTCCAGTTTGGCATCCTGGGTGCTGAGGTGCTGCAAGATCGACTCCACATTCCGATCGGCAGCACAGATGATCCTATGACTCCTATCCAGCAGGCTCTCGCCTCCCACTCTGGATGCTTGCTATGCATCAATGCCACACAGGCTTGCTTCAGTCCGTAGTATATGGTCTCTCCCTGCATGGTACCCTTAGGTCTTCCCATTTCATAAGAAACATGCACTGTATATTAAACATGGCATTGAGGTTATACTTCTGTGTTCAAAATAAAAGAAAGTCCCTATTGAATACATTCAAGGCCTATATTGGGAATAGGAGTAACACCCTATCTAGGGTAGGGGTATAAGGAGATTTAAACCAGGTAAGGGGGAACACAAGTAAAAACAAAAAAAGGGGGGTGGGGGGAGTTTTCCCAGCAGGGTTAAGGGTACATAAGTATTTTCAGGTAACACAGGGGGATTAGAAGTTGTGAATGCTGGAGTGATGCAGTGCAGTGACTGTGGGATGGCAGTCTTCAGAGAGACGTTCTGGAGACTGTAGTGCAGCCCCATCTGCATGCACCTCTCTGGGCTGAAGGAGGAAGTTGCTAGACTCCAGGCCGAGTTGCTATGATTCAGGGACCTCTTTCTCATGTGGGCCACTAAGTCTGCCAGCATTACCTCAGAGATGCCAGGAAGGAGGAATGGCTGGACTGTGTTGGGCTCCTGGAGAGTGTGGAGTGGTGGGTTACAGGCACATTCTTAACCGATGCCACTACAATTCCTCATACACACTGGTGAACTGGGGCTGCCAGAGGAAGCACCCATCGAGTGGTCAGGAGAATGTGGGGGTCCTCTGTAGCAGTGACCCCAAGGAGGGTGGAAGAGGACCCCAGAGGAGGAGGAGGAAGCAACTGCTGGTGGGGGACTCGATTGTGAGGGGGATAGATTTTTTTTTTTTATATTCTTTCTATTTTTTCTCCACCCACTGTGGAGCGGTCCCAGTGATTGCCCGGCCACAGGCACCCGCACCCCCAGACCAGGTCTGCTGTGTGAATCATACCCTATCCCCATGGGCTGGCCACACCCAGAGGCTGTGCCTCTCGTGTCCGGGGGCACAGGGCACGGCCATCAGCCACCGCGATCACCCTGCAATTTTCCATCTTTTCTCCCCAAAAGAGCCGGATGTGCAATGGCGTCAACGCACAGCCTCTGCCAGGTACCATTGCAGTGCGGTGCTATTCGCCCACCTGCCCCAGAGGAAGGAGAGCAATCGTGGGATGCTCAATCCTTCCTCTCCCCTGCCAGCCCCCAATGGCCCGAGTCCATTCCTGAACCCAGGTCACCAGTGTGGCGCGAGGTGTGGCATCTAACACCTCAATCCTCAGCGCCACCGGGCCGGCAGGGGAATAGATTTTGATAATAGATGGGGAAGAGGGAGGTTAGGTGCATACACAGTGCCACAGCCCAGAGGGATGAGAAGCAGATCCTAAGGATCACTATAGTAGTAGGATGGGAAGCAGAACTAGATGCCATTGTCCATGTGGGGACTAAGGATCTGGCTAGGAACAGAGCTGGGATAGTACAGGGGGAGTTTAGGGAGTGGAGAGGGGTCTTAGATAGTGCACTCAGTGGCTTTCACTGAGGTGCTGTCTGTCTAGGACGGGAAGAGAGGGATCTCTGCCCCAGGACCTTCACCTAATGGTTGAAGGAATGGTGTAGAGAAGAAGGTTCAGCTGCATTGGGGACTGGGGATCCATCTGGAGAGAGATAAGGGCTTATACAAGGGTGATGGCTTGCATCCACCTGGGAGGGAACTGTAGTCCTCAGTGGATGGTTCAGATGTTACTTTGATGGACATTTAAACTAGCCGAGGTGGGTGATGGAAGAAATTGGGGAGGTAGAAACTGCCCCCCATAGGTTGAAGTGGAGAGTAGGAAGAACCCGACAGGAGTGGAATCTCCCAAGGTGCAAATTAATAAAGGAAGTAGGGTGGTAGAAATAAAAGGGGATGGGAACAGGAGCATAACAAAGAGAAGGAGGGAAGGCAAAAAGGAAAGAAGGGGTAACAGAGTGGTAACAAGTTCTGGAAGGCCATGTGTGTGAATGCTAGAAGTCTAGGATATAAGATTCTGGACCTAGTAGCCATCCTGGCAGTGGCCAACCTGGATAGCGTGGTCATTACCAAGTCATGGTGCACTGAAAACAGTGAACAACTCAGAGCAACATGCTGATTTTCATCCTGAAAACCATTTACCTCCAGGAGCTCCACTATCCTTTCCTTTAAGATGGCCTCCAGAATTTTACCTATGGTGGACGTCTGACTGACCGGTCTGTGGTTCTTTGGATCATCCCGGGGTCCACTCTTATGTATGGGCACCACATGCACCTCTCTCCAGTCCAGAGGGACACAGCCTGTTTGGAGGGAGGAGTTGTAGAGTTCCATTAATGG
Organism: Neoceratodus forsteri; assembly: GCA_016271365.2. NCBI lineage: Eukaryota > Metazoa > Chordata > Ceratodontiformes > Ceratodontidae > Neoceratodus > Neoceratodus forsteri. Next base: position 949,038,173 of record CM028137.1, read on the forward strand.
AGGTGCCAGGACATCCGCCAGTTCTTTCAGAACTCTGAGGTGGATGCCATCTTGCCCTGGAGCCTTGTCCGTTCTAACGGCTCTGAGAGCTATCCACACCCTCCCGGTCTGGATCTCTCCATCAGTGAGATCGTCCTTCCCCAGATCCCGTTTCACCCCCACCCTGTGGCTCTGGATGATCCTTTTCCCCGGTGAAGACTGCTGAAGTAGTCATTTAACAGCTCCACCTTTTCCAGCCCACCCTCTATCCATTCCACTCCCTTCCTCAACTTTTTTATCTGCTCATCATCCTTCCTTCTCTCCCTAATATATTCAAAGAATTCCCTTTCCCCTCACTAATCCCTCTTGCCATCCTGAGTTCCTTATCCACCTTTGCCCTTCAAACTCTTCAACTAGCTTCCCTGGCTATCTCCTGATATTCTTCGTGGTCCTCCACACTATAAGTATGTTTATACATCCTAAAGGCCAACCTTTTTTTCCTCACTATTTCCTGCACTTCCTTCATCCACCAGCATGGCTTCCTGGTTCTGGTCCGTTTGTTACAAGTTTTCGTCACTTCCAGGATACCCTGCTTCAAGATACCCCACTGCCCTTCCACATCCATCCCTTCCCTAACTTTTCCTAGATGCTCCCTGAGGATGGCAGCCATTTTTCTAAAGTATGCCCCCCCCCGAAGTCCACGACCCTAGTTATCGTTTGTCTTATATTCCTAAGTCCAAGGTAAAACATACCATGGAGTGGCTGCTACTGGTAAAGTGGGACTTCCACTACCAGGTCCCTGACCAACCCTTGTCTGCCAGGACCAAGTCCATGATGTTCCCCTCCCTAACTGGTTCTTCAACAAGCTGTGTCAGGTATACGTCTTGGAATGCGTCAAGGATTTTCTGCTTCTTCGAAGATGATGATACCACATAACCCCCGTTTGTCTTTAGTAAGTCCCCACTATTTCACTCCCCAACTCCTTCTGCAATTTCTCCTCATGTTTGCGATTAGTGTCATATCCAGTTGTTCTGATGGTGTTGGTGGCCTGCAGTATGCCCCTAGGTTAACCCTCCTCCCCTTCCAATCTTGCAACGTGGCCCAGACTACCTCCACGTTGTCCTCCACTCCTCCTCCCTACTGTACTCTATCCCATCCCTAATAAATATTACCACCCCTCTCCCACCCTGTCCTTCCTGAACGTCGAGTACTCAGGGATTACCATATCCCATCATGATGTGCGGCTGCCCATGCCTCTGTGACTGCAGCCACAACCACCTCCCCTTCCATGAGGAACGCCTGTAACTCTGCCATCTTGTTTCCCAAGCTGTGTGCATTCATCAGTGCTATTTTCCAACCCTTCCTAGGTTTTACCCAGCCCCTACTCTCCCCCACCCCTTGCTTAATCTCCACTTCCGACCTTCATCTATCTTGGGGAAGGCCTATGGCCTCCGGACCTGTTTATGCACCCCGTGTCCTCTTAACCCTCCCCCCCATTCAGTTTACATCCCACCTCTCAGAAATAAATCCCCCGAGCTTGTGTTTTAGAATCATCTTCCCTTTCTTGCCTAAATGAAGCCTATCCCTGGCAAAGAGGTCCTTGTTCTCCCAAACAGTCCCCCAGTTCCCCACCAGCCCATACCCCATCACCTGGCACCACTCTCTTAACCAGCTGTTAAGTTCACTGATCTTCTGCTTCCTCTCTGTCATCCCCCTCGGTACAGGCAAGATTTCTGAGAAACAGAGCATTTCTCAGCTACACATTGTCTTGCCACTTCCTGAAATCTGGCCTGCACTTCCTTCACACTGTTTTCCTCAACATCATTTGTGCCAGTGTGCACTATGATGTGGGCCTCGACTCCATGCTTCTGTACCAGTGACTGTATAAGAAATTCCACCCTAAATAGTGTCATCCCTGGCATGCATTCCACCCTTACAGAGCTTCCCTCACCCCCCCATTTCTCCCCTCCATCCAATTCCCCTTATGATGGAGTCCCCCAGCAGCAGGATCCTCTCTCCTCTTCTTTTCAGTTCATTCCTCCCTGCCCCCACCAGCTCTCTGCAACTCCCCTTTTTTGCCTCTCTCAGCTTGCTTCACTGTCCCCCTTTTTTCCCTGTCACCGACTGTCCTATTTCCACCACTGGTGGGTGGTCTGAGTCCCCCCTCTCTCCTAGTTGTTTTATCCTCCCTGGTAAAGGTCTAGTTCTGCCCCCATCCCCGCCATGCTCCGAATCCCTGTGTAACCCCTAGGTGGCACTATCTCAAGGGCTACTACCCCTGCCTGCTTGGCTACTGACAGGTTGAGGGGCTTATGTTCTATGAAGGATGCCTCCACCCAGAAGTCAGGGTTGGTAGTGGTTAAACTAACGTGGACACAGCCCTCTGGGCCACTGTGACCCCCTTTTATTCCCACTAGTGGCGCACACAGTTCACGGGAGTTACCTTCCCAATACCCCACATATGAACACAGTCTACACATATAGATACCACTTACCCTCGAGACAGATTCTGCAGCACGCCTCTGAGGACCCCCTGTAAAACAAAGATTAAGCAACATAAACAAACACAGATTGCAATGCTGGTTCTATAGGTACTGACACCTCAGACGGTATATAGTTCAATAACAACAAATCTGAGTTATTAGAGGGGGCAGTAACACGGGAGGGGGAAATCAGGTTGATTGGCAATATTCAAATCACAGTACTGTACAGACATAAAAGGGTCCAAAAAGTCACACTCTGGGTACCCAGGATGGTAGGGGGATAGCCAGGTCCATTGGCCAGCTGGTGCAGCTGGATGGGGCCCTGTTGAAAGAAAATATATGCACAAACAAATTGTAATCCGGAGACGGATGGCTCAGTCCACAAACAGAAGCACGCAAAACAATCAGTTCACACACTTTGATTAAATGAAGGTGAGGGGAGTTACCCCTATTTGTACTCACAAACCCCAAACCGAGAGCTGAATTGAGGAGGTGGCTCTGGATGGCCAAGATGAGCAGGACATGGAGATGAGACCCCTGTGACAGGGCCTAACTGATCTGGAAAGCAGACGGATTCAGTCTGATTAGCTCAGAGTCCAGCTTCCAGCTTCAGCTCACAACTCACAGAACAAGGGGAAAAGATATCGTGATCCCCTACAAACATTAGTCACATTTATATGTAAAGGAAATTACTATACCAGGCAGCTGCTTCTCGATCCCGATCGCAAATACTGCAAGACCCGAGAACACATGCAGCAACAGAGTCTCCGACAGGCCGATCACGCTTCTGCAAATCTTCGGTCTTCTACGGGCAAGCCTGATTCTGCACACTTCTTCCTTCTCTTTCCACAACTCAGATTCAGTCCGATTGAGCGCTCACTAATGGCTACAAGCCAACTTCAGGACCTCACACACGCTTTCTGCGTGAACTGCACGCCGCAGCAGAACAGAGCTCCTACTCCCTTCACAGTCACCTCGCATCTCGCCCTCCAGGAACAGTTCAGGGCATTTTCCCCTTATGCTCCACACAGGTTCGGTTGGTGTATTCAACAATCAATCACTGCAGGGCTCCGTCTGTTGGTGCAAAGGTGCCAGGTCAAGCTACAGCTCTCAGAAGCACCTGCCATACATTCCCCTTTAAGCAGGCTTCAGGTGAGAGTCCAAGTTCTGGTTGGATCAGGCAGTCTCCATTTTAGGGCTCCCCTAACCCAATTGGCCTAGATTAGCAGTTCAGGTCCAAAATGGAGGGCAACACACACAGAGCCCAGCTGCAATAAAAGCAGGTTAGACAAACTGCAATTTTACTAATGTTCTAAATGGTTTCAGGAAAACAGTTACATCTTTCAGATGGGCTCCCTCTGCGCTTTTGCGACTGCAGAATGGAGCGATCAGATGGCAGCTCAGGGTGGGATTCGAGCATTAACTACACAGTCCCCCATTCAAGCTAATTTAGCCTGCGAGCAGGCAGCTCTTAAAAGAGACAGTTCCAGAGGCTCTAAAAGCACTCACAGATAAACGGCTTAAATGCCGAACACCATTCAGGCTGGGAGCACTTAGCCAGCTCCTAGAAGACTTTTGGGAACCTCTATTTGCAGGGGGGGTTTCACCTGCCTTTTCTGTCTCTACCACCCTTACAGGTACTCCATGAAACCCATGTTTTCCCTCACCCCCCCCCGCTCTTCACAAGCAGCAACGACATCAGTCTGTGATACACATCCCTCCTCGCCGCTACCCTCCCCTTGTAGCAGTGGTGCGTACCTGTTGTACAATGTGACACCCCCTACTGCGCTCATCTGATTTCCATTCAGTGGGGGTAAGTCCCTACTCTTTACTCCAGTCCCCCTTGCAGAATCATTTCTGCTTGCACTTGAATCCTTTCCTTGGCTGGGCACTCCATCATTTCTCCTGTACCTGTCCCGTGACTGTGCCATGGTGCCCAGCAGCCATCAGAAGCACTGGTGTTATGGGACTAATTCCTTCCCCGGAGTCAGAACGCACTACATCAGGATGCCCAGTAGTAGGGCTACAGCTTGCTACACTGACAGCAAGGTTTGGGAGTGAATCTGAGCCACTGGGTGTTGGCAGAGGGAGGCGGAAGGATCGAGCATCCGGTGGACTATGTTCTTTTTCATAGTCGTGAGGGAATGCATTTCCTGCAATCGTCTGACACCTAGAGGTGGCTGGGTGTCATGGCAGTCAGGGCGCCCAGCACAGAAGTAGAATGCCAACAGCTTCACCTCTGACAAGGGTGCCTCTGCTGCTGCAAGCAGCCTGGCTGGTCCCCTCTGTCCGCTGGCTGCCTCCTCACTGTACAGCCCGCAGACCACCAGACCTAAGCTTCACCCCTGACAAGGGTGCCTCTGCTGCTGCAAGCAGCCCGGCGGGTCCCCTCTGTCTGCCAGCTGCCTCCTTGCTGTACTGCCCACATACCACTAGACCAAAGCTTAACCCCTGACAAGGATGCCTCTGCTGCTGCAAGCAGCCCAGCGGGTTCCCTCTGTCTGTCTGCCGACTGCCTCCTCACTCTACTGCCCGCAGACCACCAGACTGAAAGTACGCTGCTGAAACTTCTGGTGTATCCACGCTGACTGGCTGGAACCATCGGCTCTGTCTGCTCCACTTTTTGAATTCTTTGCTACTCCTATTCTTTTTGGACATTAAGCTAATTTTATTTACTGATTCTGGTACTGGTTAAGTTTCTCCAAACTGCCTGTGAATACTAACAATGTGAATCTAAGCCTGTTTAGAGCAAATTTGCACTCAAGGTTGTTTGCAGTGCAGGATCCTTTAGAATGCAGGTTTTCAGGTTTTTAAAGTATTACAGCTGTCTTTGTTTTAAGGTCCAGTGGTATTTTACCTGGATCAGAACTAAGCTTAAAGTGATACAGCGTTTTGTGAACACTTCTTTGTAGCAAAACAAGTTTCATTGGTGTCACAGTTGTAGCTATGCCCTGCAAATAACCCCATTTTTCTTTCACTTTCTCTCCTTCCTGCTTACATTTTCTGCTTAAATGTTTCGCCCACCCTCCTCCAGCCTTTATTAAATACTCTCTCTCCCCAGCGGACCGCCCATAGGCAATCTTCATCCTCCCTCTCACTAATATTGCAACTCACCTTAAAGATACAGAATGCAGTTATAGGGCCCAACACTTGTCGGTGTTAATCTTAACTGTTTAAGTCAACTTTACTGTGTTGCACACCTGCCCTGAACTAAGTTCTCATTATAGTATTTGGGTGTTTTTCCACCATCGTATTAGTGTTCCATCTGCCTAATTCCAAACCTAACCCTTGACAACAACAAACAACATGAGCTGCACTACTCTTGTACTCATTGCTATCACATTTGGGTCAGTGGGCCCAGGTGCCCTTCAGGTCACCTGTCCCTATTCAGTCTGCCCAGAACACTGCCTCGGAATGGGCCGCTGGCTAACAGTACCAGGAGCAACCTTCACAGAGGGGACATACCAGCAGTCCTACTACAATGGGACCACAACAGGGGAGAATGCATTCGACATACACCACAGCTCTGCCAGGCTACCACCTCTCACACACACACACACACACACATCCCTCAGAAAGTGGAGAAGCCTCTCCAATTTAAAACAAGGAAACGCAAGTCACGAATCTCCATAACCCTCTGCATCACAGTGAGGAAACTTATCCTAATGCTCCTCCTGTTATCTGGGAATGTGCTTCCAAATCCTGGCCCTACGCTGCCACCCGGATCTGTGGGTATCAAAACAAAGGGCTTGACAATAGCTGCAATGATTATTTGCAGCCTAACTGCAAAGTTTACACAATTACAGTCCTGGACGGCCCAGCACAAACTGGACATAGCATGCCTAACTGAGAATTGGTGGACAGGCAATATAAAAACAGCGAAATAGCACTACCTGGATACCAGGTATTCTGGAGCGACAGGCATGGAAAAAAGGGTGGGGGCTGTCTTAGCTACACAAAAGACTCCCTCCACGGCTCTGTCCTCCCTATCTCCAGGATGGCCACACAACATGAGCTCCTTGTCATGAAAGTACAAGTCGGACAGCTGGGTAAGACACTGACCATTGCATCAGCCTAGCTGCCCCCCCAAAAAAACGCGGGACAGTGTGCCCAAGGTCCAGGATGCAGCGGCTTCCCTACCCAAGGATAGTGATGTATTTATCACTAAGGATTTCAATATAACTGGGAAAGTGACAACTCCATGCCACTCAAGGATATTGTGGCAGACATACCTGACACAACTAGTCATGGAACCAACCAGAAGGAACCACAAGACAGGCAAGAGTCATTTCATTGACTGCATCCTCACAAACTCTGCAGCATGAATATTTGAGGTCAAGGTGCTACCAGATCGCTGAGCGACCACTCCCCTATCACCCTCAGATGGTCAAATAAGTTCAAAACAACCCTCCATATCACTATACAGAGCAGGATCCTGAAAAGAGGTCAGTTAGGATTGCTTAAAATGCCCTATCCACCATGACTGGTGCGTCCATTGACACACTGCCAGGCCTGGACCAGGCCCTGAAGTACTTCACAGATGCAGTCAACAATATGTCCACCAATACGTGCCATTAAAAGGAGGAAAGTGCGGGTGACCACTAATGGTTGAATCACAGGTGAGCTCCTAGCCATGATGAAGGAGAGGGACAACCTCTGGTTAAAAGCCAGGGCCTCGGGTAAAGACCATGACCACCAGCTGTACCGGGCAGCTAGAAACCGATGCACACATGTAATATGGAGGGCTAAAGCAGATCACCACAAGGAGCTGCTCGATAAAATCTGGGGTGACAGCAAAAGGTTCTGGGGAAACATAAAAAATCTCTTGAGGGAAGAAGAGACGAGAAACCCACAGTTGCTTCACATTAACGGCTCTACTACCATGGACCCATGCCTCATCGTGGAGTCCTTCAACTCTGCCTTCACAGATCTAAGCACAATACTCCCTCCTGACTACCTACACCCTGCCAAGGTTCCCTCAGATAACAAAGCACCCAGTACCTCTCACCCTACCTTCTACCTCAAGAGAGTTACTATAAAAGAGGCAGCATTCTACATAAAAAAAAGTGCTCAGGAAGGCCAGAATGGGTAGCGATGGAGTAGACATGAAGCTGGTGTCTCAAACTCGTGATGTGCTCATCAAGTCTATTGCAAAACTATTCAACAAATCGCTGACCCTGGCACAATTCCCAGCCACCTGGAAGCAAGCGCTGGTCACTCCTGTCCACAAAAGCGGGACAGGACCAATGTGTCCAATTAGAGGCCGATCTCAATCCTCTCCCCCATATCCAAGGCCCTTGAGAAGACTGTGGCGGACCAACTAACAGACTACATCAACAAATGCCAACTGCAATGCCCCAACCAGCACGGGTTCAGGCAGGGGCATAGTACCACGACTGCCCTTGTAGAGTTCACTGACTACACTCACAAAGCAATGGACGAAGGCAAACTAGTAGGGGTGGTGTTCATAGACTTAACAAAAGCCTTCAACACCGTCAACCACACCCTCTTACTGGCCCAACTACAAAGCCTGGGGGTGGCTGCTAATGCAACACTCTGGTTCCGAGACTACCTGCCCCTCAGGTCACAATGAGTAAAAATAGGACAAACAGTGTCTGACCCTGGAAAGTCATGCTAGAGGTTCCCCAGGGATCCATCTTGGGACCCCTGCTCTTCAGCCTGTTCTAAATAATCTTCCTTATACCTGTGACACCAAGATAATCCTATGAAGGCGATGCTGTCATCCTCAACAGTAACTCTCAAATTGAGTCACTCCAAGCAGCACTTCAGCACTCCTTCAGTAAAACATAAGACTGGTTCTGCGAGCACAAACTTCTTAATTACAAAAAAACAACAAGATCATGCTGCTATCCAGCCCCCAGCTCAAGAAAAGGTTCCCCACCATAAACATCACCAACAATGTACTCGCCCCCTTGGAACAGGCACACTCCTTCAAATACCTTGGAGTCACCCTGGACAACACCTTATCCTATGCTCAACATGTCGACCAGGTGGTCAAGACGGTCAACACCAAACTTGGTGTGCTATACAGGCACAGAAAACACCTTACCATGGCAGCTATCCACCTATCAGTCATGAGCTCCATCCTCTCCATCACTGACTATGGCCTGGTTGTCTACAGCGCAGCATCAGACTCTGTGCTCAAGAGAGTGCACATAGCTCTCAACAAGACCTGCAGGCTCATCCTGAACGGCGATCGAATGACCCACACCTGTTCCCTCTATGAACAGACACACCTGCTGTCTCTTGGGTGCAGGACTAAATTCCTCACGTGCTTCCTAGGCAAAAAAGCATTACTTGGGAAAGCACACAGCCCCCCCCCCCCCCGTGCATAGCAGGCATCTTCTCCCTCCTAGGCTCAGAAAATATAACCCTAAACAGAACGCAGGGGGCTCTTGTGGTGCCATTCCGATGCACAGCTCTCGGACAGCGCACCTTCTCCTACAGGGGCCCCCTCTTTGGCTTAACGAGGTACCCGAGTCCATTTGGAACTCCACTAGCCTGTACGGCTTCAAATCAGACCTTAAGCACTACCTGACCTCCAGCTCTGTGTGCACCTGCTTCTCCAACAACTGATAGACTCTGGATGACCAGGCCTGGCTCTGCTAACAGCAACTATTCTCAGCACAAGACAGAAGCCTCCCTCCCATACGCTCCTTGACAATGTCTCTGAATCACTCTAAGGGTCTGCTCCTGTACACCCCTCACCCCCATCTCCATGCTAGGATGGGTCTCTGCCTCCCCGGCCACAGCCCTGCCTCCTTGACCACTTTTACTAGAGACCCCCCTCCTTCCCTACCAAAATTCTGTCCTTACTGACCCTCTGCCCAACCTAACCTACCAAACCTCTAGTGCCTCTGCACCTTACCTGCACTTGTAATCAACTAAAGTTGATGTCCATATGATGTATAGTGTTTTAAATGTCTTAAGAAACTTTGTAACCTTTTTCCTGATTGTTGTGCTGTTAAAACTCTGTAGCCTTCTTAATTGAATGTCTATACTCTGTTCACATAACCTGGAACCTTTGTAAAAGAGCCTTGGCTCAAATGTTATTTTATGAATATCAAATAAATAAATAAATAAAATAAATAAAAACAGATGCATCCTGTGTCATTGCGTACTGGACATCCCAGAGGGAAAAAAATGGAAAGAAAACCACTTTGCCAGGCAGGATGAGGGGTGGGCTCTCATAGGCCTGAAACCACCAAGTGAGCACCCCAAACTGAAGCCTGCTTCCGGGTGGAGAGGGTGGGATGCTCCTCTTACCCTGTCATGAGGGGTACGTCATTGGAATATCAGGGGCTATGTTCCAGGGATGGTGAGTATCTGTGCAGGGGAGGCCAGTAAGAAAGGACAGGAGCACAAGTTGAATTAAAAAAACAAAACAATACACTACCTCTGCCAGCCCTGAGCTGAAACCCAGGTCCCCTTCATGGTAGTGGTGCCACTGATGCAACCAGGCCAAGGCTCAGCTCTGTCTTGCAGAGAGAAAGCAAAGGGAGGGGCCGCTTGAGGAGACAGTTGTGCTCCTATAGTGATGACATGAATACAGGAGCAGTCTCAGGAGCCGGCTGGGTGGGTGGGTGGGAGGCCTGTGGAGAGATGGATGCCAGATTCTGTTACACTATCACCCCGTTTGGTGGACCAGGGAGATGCCACCTTTGCGTTAGCTTGCTAAATAGGGTGTGTGGACTGCAGGGGTGCTGCCTGGCACTGGGGCAGGGATGTGCAGGCAAAAGGGGAGTAAAACAGAAAAATCTGAAAGAGCACCAGCCACCATTAATGACGGTGCTGACTTTCGACCCCACCCCATGTGGATCACCACTGGTATGACAACAGAGGGTGGGCGGATGGGCTTGGGGAACTGGATGAACACCTGAAGCAGGCATGTGGTGGTGGCTGAGAAGTTTACCAGCTTTATTTAAAAAAAAAACATAGGCAAAGGGGCTGCCAACTGTTCTCTGTATTTTCATTCTGAATGCTCTCTAGATCCCTGATGCAATATTTTCATGTCTTTGTGCTGTCGATACAGGAGGCCGTGCTGCAAGACCTGAAGCATTCTAGAAGTTTGGCATCCATAAATGAAGTCTGTGCATTCCCAATTCAGTTTTCCTGTTTTTTCCCCTTCCTGCTTATTGTTTAAATAAGGTTTATATATCAGGATACCACCCAGACCCTCTCTGATAAACCAAGACCTTGTAAACAGCATGAGGTCATTATGGGATGTCTTTCAGTAAGCACGTTACTCATAATCAGAAACCTCCTTTGTTCCAGGAAGCAGGCCTGCCTTGCATTCAAATGGCATGCCATGTGCATCGCTGGTTTTCCTCACAGCCCACCCTCTGGGTACAAGAATTTTGCTTCAGTCTGTTACATATGTCCAAATTTCATAAACATCTTCACTGCAGTCATAAAAAGAGCTTGTAAAACTGTTGAGAGGAGAGATTTAACTTTAGTACCATCAGCAAAAAATGAATCTAGAAACTGATTAGTAGATGAACTGGCCTCCTGAGAAGGCAGAGACTGTGGAGCTGCGTACCACTCTGGCAATCCTGGGTTCATGTTCCAATCTTAGAGTATTAAGCTGTTGTTGGAGGGTTTACATGTGCAGAAAAACTGCCAAGTGTATAGGTGTCACGACACGAAAAGATGGATGGATTTTTATCATGGAAGTCCATTTTACTTACAGCTAGAATTTACCTTTTCATCCTAAAATAATTTGTTTATTAAAAACACAAAAGTCTGGACACTGAGGGGCAAAGGAACTTAAAACATGAAACTGTCCATATTCCATACTTCTGCCTACAGCCCTCTTGAAGTCATGGCAAGGAAGGGGGCTTCAGAGCTTGTGACACCCACGCCCCTCAAACACATAAATTTTTTTGTTGGATCTGAGACCCTGCCAGACTCAAAGTACTTTATGTCTGAGTGGAAGATCAAGCAGAGACTCATCTACTCAGGGGAGGTGGGGCTGTTGTCCCAGTGCACATATGCCTATTGGTGTCTCAGGCGAGCAGCACAAATGGTAACCACAACTATGAATAGCAGGAGGGTGCCCACCAGCTGACATCCAGGATGGACCTCAGCTAACGATGCAGGGAGACTGCCCCTAACAACTGCTCCAGGATCAGTTTACCAGTCAAACAGTTTCATCATCAGTTTCCCAGCCATACTGATCCACGATCAGTTTCCTAGTCAAACTGCTCCGGGGTCAGTTTCCTAGCTGACCTACTCTGGGATCAGTTACCAGTTGAACTGATTCAGGATCAGTTTGTGTCAGAGATGTGCCTCACTGCAGACTTGCAAAGCAGCATCCAGTATAGCCTGGTGATGAGAGGATATAGCTGTCAGCCAAAAGACGGGGGTTTGAAACCCACCAAAATCATTAAAAAGTCGAAACTTTCCTTTTTCCTAAAATCATACCAAAACGGTGATTCATTGTTTATTGGTGTTCGATTTGTAAATTTATACTAAAGAGAGTTAAGTGCAAGAAGTAATAACTCTTAAAGTAAAGTATTACAATATCACAGTAAAATGATTTCAGATCCATTTCACTGGCAAACTGATCTTGGATCTTGGAGGCGTAGTGGTTAGGAAGACTATTGAACTGCAGCCTTCAAGGCTGGAATGCAGGAAGTAGTGAGGAAAACAGGAGGTGTTGGGAGGGATGACATCTCAGTGCCACCCCATGAGACATGGCTCCACCTCCTGGGAGGGTCCCCAGCAGTAATGCCTCCTCCTACCACCCTGGGCGGACAGATTTGTGGGGACTACTTAGAAATCAGCTTCCAGAAGGGCCAGTTGCCACTGTTTGGGAGGGCAGCGACTATGGAGGTAATGCAGGGGGACACAGTAAAATAGTAATTTAAGGTTGGAAGGGACTCTACTGTTCATCCATCATGACCGTCCCTTGCTTCATAAGCAGCTGTAAATAACTATGTAGGGTAGTCATGCTGAGGTCCAACGCAGAGGGAGGTTCCTGGAAACAGGTAACATCTAGTTAAGTTCTTTAGATGTTCGGATCATCCACAGTGCAGTTTAATATCTAAGTTACTCCACGCAATCCAAAACCAGGGATTCTGGTAATGGTCAGCAAGTATAATGTGGTAAATATCAGTTTAAAATTATGTTATTGTTTTGCATTAAAACAATACAATACATGCATTATTCATATCAGATATGTTCTGTACAATACAGAATATGGATCCATTAATATGGAAACCACATTTATGTGGTCTAAATAATCCGGTTATTCTAAATGTAAGGGGTATTTCAAACCACATTCAGGATAATATAGCTTAACATTAACGGCATGCTGTGAGATCATATAGTTTGGTTTATTTTGGTTGCCAGGTAAGTACGCTGGTGGCAAAAACACTTTCTTCAGTCATGTCCAACATTTAGACAAACAGTTTCTTTATTTCTGTATTTGGATTCTGTTAACTGGGTAGGCTCACTGAGATGAAAAGTCCCTTTTTCTGGAATGACCTGTAATTAATTACATTCGGCAGTCATCTATAAATTCAGGTAACAGTCCATGATAATACAATTTTATCAGATACATTTTAATTATATTTAGTACCAAAACAAGTAAATCTATTATTCAAAGCAAGTACATACATTCATTTTTAAAAAGATAAACCTCCGGTAAAAGTATCAGTAGATGACACATGATTACAGGAGCCACTATGCACATCTTCATAAAACTGCAAAACACCTAACCTCACCATTGCTCGGTTGATGTGGTAAAATGAACCAAACCAAAGCAGAGTAGTCCTTTTAAATCAGTTTTTCCAGTGAGGAGCCAAAGGTCCATGGACTTCAGACAGCACACACCAACCCAGCTGATGTGGCCCTTCACCAGTTTCAGTTTACTGGAAAAATCATGCATAAAACCAGAGGTATCACATGGAAAAAACATGCAAACATTCACAAAACGTGTGTTATTACATATTCCTTAAAAATAATTTGTGTATAGCATTTCTGTCAAAATTTTGCTTGTTGAATAATTTTTTTTTATTTAGTATGCTTTATCTTCCTCCTATTGGCTTGAGCCCATCAGCCCTGTTCCCTTCCCCAGCCCTGTCACCCACCTTCTCTGGGACTTACCTCTCTTCTCCTGGAGTGCACACTGACTTATCCCCTAGGGCAGGGCCATTGGTGGGGGCTACCACTGGACAGAGACTTGTTCAGTGGTCCAGGAGAGAGAGAGAGAGTGCCACATTTGGTGGGGTGAGACCCGCGGTGAGGGATGGACCTTCTCCTGCAGCAGCTGGTGTTTTTCCATTTGCTCCCCTTCCATGGGATGCCAAGAAAACTTCCCGATGCATGAACATGCTGTGTGTGCACTCATGGAAGAGCGTGGTGGCATCCTCCCTCCCAGCTCATCGGCTTCGCTGCACTGCCACCTGCGGTCACCCAGGTTGCATAGAGCAGCGGAGACTGAGCACCCTCCCACTCTTAGGTGGAGGGGCTCATTCTCAAACCCTGGTTGTCAGCATCGTGAGTGGTAGCCTTGTTGAATCATCTTGAAAAAGGGCAAGTTTGGCTACAGTAGATGGTCGTGCACTCAGCCAGCCAAAGTGGTTAGAGGAGGACTCTGCCGGTGGCTGTGGGCTCCCTGCAGCACCAGAGAGTATGGTAAGGGGGATTGGCAGAGTGGTGTACACAGTGTGGGTGGTGCAGGGGGAGGCTAGATGCCAGGGACTTCTTGCACGTAACTGCAGTGAGCGACTGGAAGGTGGGAGCACTGTATACCAGGGACTATTTAATTTTCACAGGGACAGGGATCGGGGGACCACTGGACACCAGGGAATATTTAATTTTAACAGCGATGGGGATGGGGGGGACCACTGGTCATCAGGGAAATATTTACATTTAATGGGTATGGGAAAAGGAGGACAGGGAACCACTGGACACCAGGGAATAAGTCAGTTGTAACAGGGAAGGGGATCAAAGAGTTGGGGGTGCCATTAAACACCAGGGAATAATTTACCTGTAACAGGGATGGGGTTGGAGGGTGGGGGGTACCACCAGACAACAGAGAGTTGGTGTGCTCCCCTCCCCCAACCACCAATGTGGTGGTTTGCTGCACTAGCTCCACTGGCCGCTAGGGTTGCCTGAAGTAAGTCGGGCTTTTTCTCAGTGGTAACTGCACAGTGTAACATGGCATGTGTTATTCCTATTGCATGGCACTAACGAGCTGAATATTGTGCTGCACCCACATTCATGTCCCCGTCCCTCTTTTTTCACGCTGATCCTTGTGTGTGTGCTAACCCATTTAGCGTATGCCCCGGACCCCTTTAAATACTGTGCATGGGTGCAAACCCTGGGCACACGTGGGCAATCACTTTGCCCACTGGGCAAACGTTGACGATCAGGTCCCAGGTGTTTTGTCGGCTTTCTGCCACACTTTTTGGCCACTCTAAACACTTTAAGCATAAAGATTGGTCATGTATACGAGAATTTTCTATCTGAAGCTCACCCTTGCAGGAGATGGGTTGCAGCTTCCCCCTGGGTGTTGTAATACTTGCTGCCTGCACACCATCATACCCCAGATGCCACCAACCACGCTACAAGATGCTGTACTAAATTATACTCTAATGTATTTGTTGTATTGTATTGTTTTGTGTTATGTTATGTTGTGTTCTAATACTTTGTATTATGTTACAGTATCATCTCACTAAGCCCCCTCCACCACCACCACTGGGTAAGATATTTTGCAATCTAGGATCTGCAGTTTGCACTCTGTGTGATGTGACTATCTTTTTTCCTTACACCACCACCCAGTCTAATTCTGAGAGGCCACTGTGTCTGTGGCAACACCTATCCCCTAGTAAGGGAGTAAACTAGTGGTTGATAGCAATTCCACTGCGCAATGGGTCTATGGCTTATGCTGGACCCAAAGGCTTAATGTCCTGCTTGTGATATCATAATTATTTCCTCAGCAGCAGACTTTGATGTCACAAGCAGGTCATTATGACTGAATAAGACTCGACAGTAACCAAACTGTAAGGGAGAAAACTTCATTTCTTATTTTACCTAGCAACACAGAAAATGACGTCAGGAAAAAGCCTGATGACCCATCCAGTCTGCCCCTATCCTACTGATTGTGAGGGATAATCTCTGAGGCACTCCACATTCATGACATCATGGGTTGTGTACACCTGATAGGTTGCTTGATACACATGAAATTTGAAACAAGTCCTTCCCTCTTCCCTTGGGGTCAGCCTACCTGTGGTCAGTTCTACATGTGCATTGGATCAAGGCTGCAGCACACTCTACAGCTCCACAGTATCTTAAATAGATAAAAACTACTATCAAGGTAAGAAAGGATACCTCACACTTCAAAATGCAGGGAAAGTCAGAATTATCAGAGAGCTAGTACCAATTAACAGTGCATGAAATAAAACGGCGGTTTCACCATGAGACATGTAACTTACTATAGCTATAAGGAGCAGTTTATCAGCTACCTAGGTACCCCTGCTAGTGGTCCAAGGAGCTGCAGAATCTGAGCATAGCATCACGGATAAGGGAACAGGATCAAATCACTGAAGCTAAGTTACCTGGGTACCCCTGCTAGTAGTCCCAGGAGCTGTACAGAAAAAATTCAGGATATAAATCAATGAGCTAAGCTACCTGGGCGCCCCTGCTAGCAGTCCCAGGAGCTGAAATATTGTCAATAGCAACCATTTGTTATTTGGTGCTCACTGCTGTGCACTCCCTCCAGCGATCCAACAGCAGAGGCCCTGAATTCAGCTTCTGGCCCCCGTGGTATCTCCCCACAGATAGACTCCAGCCAGTTACCCTGCCGCCAGTGACCAAGTTGGAAAGGGAAAAATGCTGCTGCTCCCAGCCAGAAAAGCAAAAACAGCAGTGTTCGCTTTATTTCACCAAGATTTCAATCGCGATCTCTCTGTCGCTCTGTGCCCCCTAAAGGCATCCTGTACTTCTGTGGACCAAGATGGAGCCGAGTCCATGTTATTTTATGGCCTCAGATCCGTAGAGGTACTCCTCCATGATGCCCATGCTGCTGTTGTCTCTTCCTGCATGAAATCTCACTCAGTGTGTCAGCCGATAGCTCATTGGCTCCCTATGCTCGCAAGATTTCGGCCACCATCTTAGTTAGGGGCTGAGATGGTCTATCGCATCATCGCGAGTTCTGCAGCCCTCCACAGTACAGAAACGGAACCCTCCCAGCTACTGAAACAAGCGAATGCTCCAGGCAAGTCAAGTGACCCCACACAGCTCGGATTATCACACGGTAAAGCGCGACTGCTACAGCAAATATTTTCAGGCCCCTGTATTACCTCTCTCTCCTCAGTGACAGCACTTATAAGGGACCATCAGCATTATAGGCACAATAGCCCTTATAGTTAAAGGCACAGTACCCATTCTGGTTGAGGGACAGTCCTGCTTAAAGGCACAGTAGCCCTTCTTGTTGGGGGACAGTTCTAGACTAGAAGCAGACCCAGACCAACATAGGCAAACAAACAGACCCCTGCAGCAAGGTCATTTAAACACAGTGCAGCAATATCCTTTACCATGAGTACACTGCTTGACACTGATATGTGCCATATTCTCCACAGATCAAGATGCCCAAGACAAAATGATGCACACAGTGCAATGTCCTCATTTCACCACAACAATTGGGAAAACTATGAGTCTCATGCGTGGAGGATAGTACCACCTCCATTGAATTTGATAAGCCCCAGGAGGACTACTGTGGCTCAGCGGATATTCACACTAACAAGGGCAACAGTATTATGGACCAAAGTATGAATCCCAACTCCGTAATGATACAGAACAACCAGCTGATGCAGGTGCAACACGAGGTGCTAGCCGCAATGCTAGGAATGCTCAACGAACTGTCAGCAAGACAGCCCACCAACCCCCCACCCGCAAAAAAGAGGGACCTTGGATCCAGAAACAGGACAGCAGCGGCAGAAAATGAAGATGTGCCCACCAGCAAAAATGACACTGAGCAGGTGTCCGATGAGGAGGGCGACATTGAGACAGAACCACAAACCCTCACAGCCAAGTGGTGTTCTCCCAACCAAATTCCAACCCTGGTCAGAAACATAATGGCCATTGTGGGATTCGATACCGCGGCACCAGCACCCATATCTAAACTAATACCATCCCTTCAGCCTCAGTCAAAACAAACGGATGTATTTCCCGTATGTGAGGCCATAGATGAGCTGGTTCTAAAAGAATGGAGTGCCACGGAACCTGCACGCATACCAAAGCGCAGGTCATGGGACAAAATGTACCCATTAGAAGCGGAAAAACTCACTCTATGGTGTACGCCTCCAACAATAGATCCCCAGATAGCATCACTCAGCAAGAAAACAGTGTTACCTACAGAATCCACATCTGGTCTTAAAGACCCTATAGATTGAAAGTTGGAAGACATGCTAAAAAAGAACAAGGAATTAGCCAGCCTGGGAGCGAGCCGCATCTATCGCCATTTATGCCATGCGAGCACAACTCTCATGGCTGCAAGAGGTTATTAAAATACTGCCTCCAAAATCTACCGAGTCAACTAATTGACAACACCAAACTGTCCACTAAATACCTTGCAGACATGGAGGTGGATGCACTAAAGATATATGCCAGATCGGCCGCACTGACCAACAGAGCCAGACAGACCCTATGGATGAAACTATGGGATGCAGACGGGGAATCCAAGACCATACTACTGAAGCTCCCCTTCAAAGGGAACCTGCTATTCGGAGAAAGAGTAGAAAAGTACCTCAAGGGAAAAGAGGAAGGCAAAGCTCTCGTAAAGGACAATGCGAGACACTCCTTCCTACCCTCTAAACACAGATTTCGCACTCAGTCATTTTGGGACAAAAGAAGAGGGAACTCAATGTACAGAGGCTCAGGGTACAGTCAACACTTTGCCCCACGTATCAAAATAACAAGTTCTGTGGCACAGCCTCAGCCTCAAGAGGCAGAGGCAACCAAAACACAAGAAGACCCTACACTAGACAATGACTATCAATACTACACACCTCCTGTCGGCACAAGACTCCTCTCATTCACTCAAGCCTGGCAAAGATCCACCTTAGACAGGTGGGTGCTAGAAATAATATGACACGGATACGCCATAGAATTCGAATACATACATACCGAGTCACAGTCAACTGTTGAAATCACCCACCTCGCCCCACAAAATAACACCACAACAAGTGGTGAAGGTAATACGAGAGCTATGCAGGAACAAGGCCATAGCACCAGTTCCTGACAAGGAACATGGACAAGAAATATACTCAATATTCTTCATGGTCCCCCCAAAAAACAGGGACCTATGACCAGTGCTACATCTAAAGTACCTAAACAAATCGATACAATACACACCCTTCAAAATGGAGACAATCAGATCTACACTGAGGGCAATCAGGCCGGGGAAATTCCTCATGTCCCTAGATCTAAAAGACGCCTATCTGCACATACCAATCGGACCGAGTCACTTCAAATGCCTAAGATTTCACATACAGGGAAACCATTCCCAGTACCAAGTACTGCCCTTCAGCCTCACCTCAGCATCCAGGGTATTCATGAAAGTCACCATAGTGCTGGCCGCAAAACTAAGGGAACAAGGCATACACGTTATACCTTACCTGGACGACTGGCTAATCAGGACAAGGTCACACCAGCAATCAATCAGAGAGACACGTGCAGTCGTACACTGCCTGCAGTCACATGGATGGATAATAAACCAAGACAAAAGCTGCCTGGCGCCCAGTCAGTCTATAGAGCATGTAGGCAAAATCATAGATAGAGAAACAGGCCTAGTATTCCCATCACACAACCAGGTGATGTCTATCATACATCTTTCAAATCAATGACAAAGGTCAAAGGAACCTACATTACTTCTCATATCACAAGCATTGGAACTAATGTCATCCACTATAGACACCATCCCCTGGGCAAGGCAGCACATGAGACACCTCATGACATTTCTAATTCAGCAGTGCCCCACATATGATATCAACCTAACAACAAAAGTTTCCCTACCACCCAAGGTAAAAGCAAGCCTATCCTGGTGGACAAGCATACACAAACTCACAAAGGGCATGCCACTAGAAATCCAACCAGAGGCAGTATTACACAGATACAAGCTTGCTGGGATTGGGGGCAGTCATGGGAACACAAACTGCACAAGGCACATGGTCCCTGGCAGAGAAAAAAACTATCCATAAACCTGCTAGAGATGAAGGCAGTTTTCCTCACACTACTACACTTCTCAAGACACATAAAGGGAAAGCACGTAAGAATAAAATCAGACGACCAGGTAACGGTGTCATATATAAACAAACAAGGGGGTACAAAGAGCCGGGCAATGATGGCAGAGACAGAAAAACTCATACCATGGGCACAAAAGAACCTGACGTCCATCACTGCGGTACATCTAGCAGTTACCTTAAACACCACAGCGGACTGGTTAAGCCATCAGCAGATACACCCGGGGGAATGGCACCTACATCCCCAAGTCTTCCAACAAATCAACAAGAGATGGGAGCCAATAGAACAAGACCTCATGACATCAAGCCAGAACAGACAATGCCAAAAATTCTGGTCACGCTACAAGGACACCAGAGTGATGGGAGTGGACGCCCTAATGGCCACCTGGACATTCCACATAGCTTACATTTTTCCACTGCTACCACTGATCACTCAAGTTCTGTGAAAAATACGCACATCCAGATCCAGAGTGATCCTCGTCACCTCCCACTGGCCACGAAGAGCATGGTTCGCGACAATCGTATCCATGTCCCTAGATGATCCCTGGAGGCTACCACACAGACCGGACCTGCTCTCCGAGGGACTGATACTGCATCCCAATCCTCAGCACCTGCAACTCACGGCCTGGCTCCTGAAAGGGAGAGACTGCTAAAGGCAGGCTACCATCCTATGGTCATCAAGACCATGGCTATGTCACGACAACCTTCCACTAACAAGACATTTCAAAGGCAATGGAACAAATTCGACAAATGGTGCACCCATCACAACACTGATGCTCAGACATGCACCATACCACAGATTCTCCTCTTTCTACAAGAGGGTCTTCATCTCAGTCTATCACCAGCTTCCCTAAGAGTACATGTAGCAGCCATAGGGGCGGCAAAAGGACAGGTGCAAGGCACTACACCAGGGGTGCATCAAGACATAATCCGATTCCTGAAGGCAGCCACCAGCATCAGACCTCAACTCAAAGACATAGTAGCACCATGGGATCTGACTCTGGTGCTACAGGCTATGATGAGCACACCCTTTGAGCCACTAGACACAGTGGCACTAAAATAGATGCAACTAAAAACAATATTCCTGATGGCCATCGTCTTAGCCAGGAGGGTAGGCGAGCTACAGGCGCTATCATGCAAACCACCCTATCTGATGTTCTACAATGACAGAATATCCCTCAGAATGATACCTTCCTTCCGACCAAAAAGCGCATTGACATTCCACCTAAATCAGTCAATTGAGATTCCAGTGGAACTGCCCCAGGAAGACGTCAAGGATCAACCACAATTGCAACTACTGGGGATGAAAAGAATACTATCGACATACGTGGCAAGAAACAAGGACACCCGCAACATGGGCAGGCTGTTCATAGTCCTTCAAAGGAAATGAAAAGGCTTGCCAGCATCCAAATTGACCATTGCCATATACCTCAAAACAGCCATCAAGGAGGCATACAAGGCGAGCAACACCACTGCACCGACAGACATAAAAGCCCATTCCACAAGAGCAATAGCCACCTCATGGGCAGAGAAGAACATGGCCATGGCGGAAGAAATTTGCGCAGCAGCCACATGGTCATCGATACACACTTTCACCAGACACTACCGAATGGATGTGTCACAACAGGACAAAACAAATTTTGCAAGGGCAGTATTAGCCACGGCAAAAGCCACCACAGAGACAGAGGACACATCTACCCCATCCAAACAAGCGAACATTGCTTTTTAATGACCCTTGATGTCATGAATGTGGAGTGCCTCAGAGATTATCCCCCACAATGGTAGTTTACTCACTTGGTAAAGGTGATTGTGGAGGTATATATCTCTGAGGCACTCCACAGCCCACCCAAGGTAGACGTGAAAAAATGGCTAAGAAATAAGGGGCTACCAAAACATGGCATTTGCTATCATGAACTATGATTAGGTATCAGCCTAGTATACAGCTATGACACCACTTAACTGTATATATATATTTGTGTATATGCCGTAAGTACGACTAGTGCTACAATAAAACAGTTTGGATCAGGAACTCCTCTTCCAAGCTTACTTTCAATGTCAGAATGTAAAATTAGGTATTGACAGTTTATGTTACAGACACACAGCTTTGGAATACATCGAACTGATCACAGGTAAGCTGACCTCCAGGGAAGAGGGAAGGACTTGTTTCAAATTTCATGTGCATCAAGCAACCTATCAGGTGTACACAACCCATGATATCGTGAATGTGGAGATGTATACCCCCACAATCACCTTTACCAGGTGAGTAAACTAGCATTATCATATACTGTATATTTGATAAGAAACCACTCCCTAAAAGAAGCTGCCTTCAATTACAAGTTACATGGAAAAAAGCAGATTTGTGATAGAAGCCGTGGCTTGGAATTGAGTATACTGGTACTGTACTTATGGACAACGCCAATGAATGGCACATTCATAGGAAAAACACTGTGTCTTTCTGCTGCCGTATGTGATGGCCCCTGGTGCTCTCAGGCCCTGCTCCATGTGGATCCTCGCCGGTGCGATGGTGGGGGAGGGACAGATGGGGCTGGGAGTCACCGGTCCTGGGCTTGATGACAGGACGAGGTGGCGGTGGAGGGCAAAAAGTTGTATATGAAAAAAAAAAAAAAATTAATGAATACCAACTAAAACTCATTCAGCGACGTTAATTTTGCTTTTTTCTTACATTTCTTGTGTAACAGCCCTTTAACTCACCTAGGCTGCTCCGGGGACCTTGGGTCAACTCGGTACACACCTCCGAGGGGGGCGGCCTGGGTTCCACAGTGGTCAGAAAATATGGCGCGGTGCCTCCACCCAGGGTAAGTGGCAAAGGGTACGAACACTTTCCCCACACAATAACAATTTCCCACACAACAGTAATCCTCCACCCCCAGCACCTCTATTGCAATAGATCACAGTGACAGTGGCTAAAATGCAAACTATGAGCTTATTTATTGTGGGAAGGGAAAACAGGAGAAGGGCAAATACCCCAACCTTTACAGAATTAACACTCTCCCCGCAGCAATCCCTTCTCCCAACACTGGGTGCACCCAGAAATGTCCCTATTAGGTGAGTAACTCACTGAGGTGGTGACACATTGCCTGGGGCCTTTTGTTGGGGCCCAAAAAACTGTTAGATACTTTCAAACTTTAACACTTTGTCTTGGAAAAACTTAGAGGTTACACATAGTTCTTTTCAGCGTTTACCCCCTGAAACCCTAACTAGCTAGCTAACAAACTCCCCAAGCTGCAGATTGGGGTACTGACAGTTCTGCAGTTCACACAAGGGGGCTTGCAGCTGGCTGAGTTGCATGGTACCGTGGAGGGTTCCAGTTGGTGGTGCACCACAGGTCTTGAAGGTTGAAGAAAGTTTAGACGCACTGGTCTTCACCTGCCTGGCCTTGCCAACTTCACCTACGGGCCTCTGTTGACTGTTTTCGCACAGGCAGGCCTGTCAATGTCTTCCTCCACCGGTTGCAGATCCTTCTTCTACGGCCAGGGACAATACAAGGCTGAGTCCCTCAAGACCCCTCGGTTTCACTCTCAGGACACACACAGATCATCTGGGCTTCTCACAGTCTCTTAACTCCCTAGATTCTCCCTCAGGATATTCTGTATCTCTGCACAGCAGTGCCAGGCCCTCTCACAGTTGCTTGCCAACAGCACTCACAGTCTCTCCCCTTGCCAGAATTTTCACCCAAACAATTCTTCCGCTGAAGGGGCAAAGCAGCTCAGTCTGTATCTGAAGTTCAACTATCTTTTAGGTCCAGAAATACTGCCCAACAATTTGGTCCAACAGGGAGCAAATTTCTACTTTCAGCAGCACAACTCAGTCTCTATTCCTCCTACCTACAACAGGGTAATATTTTCTTTAAGGTCGAGGGCAAAATCAGCAGGAGCAAAACTGCAGAGAATTGGGCTTAGGAGCCCATACAGTCTTTTTCCTCACAACCACACTGCAGCTCCTTTTGACGACTCTTCCCTTTGACAGCAAAGCAGTTCTGTTTATAGTTTCCTGGCAGCCTCCTCTTGATTGGCTGCTGTTTCCTGGGCAAACTCAGTGCCTACTTCTTATTTTACCCAGCAGCCCCCATTCTGTAGTTTTTTTTTTTTTTTAATGGGTCTGCCATTTTGTCTCTGGTAGAGCCCTGAACAGTGCGGCCTTCAATTTTACTACAATTGCTCTTGTAATGGCAGATTACATTCCCCCCCCCATGACTAGAGGTTTTCTGGTCTCCATTTTGCCTTTTTCCCGGCTCCTGTGCCTCCTGGAGCTGGGAATATGCATTGTTTTCTGATGGCTGCATGGCCGAGATGGAAATGGAGCAGGGCTACTTTAAATTTTTGAGACCTGCCAGCTGCGCAGCCGTACTGAGCATGTGACCACCATTTCCTTTATTTACAGTTGAGCGCCACGGTTTTCCAAGTTACCAGGACCGCCCCAGCCTCCCCTTGGTGCCCAGAGGTGTGGGAATATCAGTCGGACCTCAGACCCACCAAGAACATGGGCCGAGGTCCCGAATTTACTATGGCTGTAGCTGTGGAGCAATGGATGGGTGCCCAGGCTCGAGCCCCACCATGGCTACTACAGGGATGCTGGGGGGGTCAAAGGCCATAGCCCTACACAGGTAAGCCCCATAGGTGCTGACTCCATGGGTACTGGGTTGCTCAAGCACCAATAGAGTTGATTTAAGCACCCACAATGTTTTGAAGGCAGGCTGCAAAAAAAGATTAAAAGGGAACTTGGCTATAGGAAACATACTGTCTCCTGGCATTGAGCACCTGCAAAGGTTTGTAAAAGTCGGCATGCCTGAAGCCCATCTGGGGGGCTTACACATGCAATGCAGAAGCTGAATTCCGATGATGCATGGTTTCCTGATCATTCCTGCCTGATACATGTCGACAACACGGACATAAAGAGGGTAACAAGTACTGAATACCAACTAAAACTAGCTAAAAGCAGAGTGAAAGCAATGTTTGTTTTTTTCTCACATTTTATAAGTTTTCTGAAAACCACTGTATCTCAGTGCAGAAGTTGAACGCTGATACCACATGGTTCCCAGATCACTATTGTAACCAATCACAAATGCCATGAACAACAAAGATAAACAGCACGAATTCAACAGTAAAATAAAGGAATGTTCTTTATATTTTTTTTTAACTCTGACTAATGCAGAATGTTGACACATCCACATTGTTCCTTGATACCCGATCACTACTGTGACTATACTCAGCTCCAATCCAGCCATCACATGATCATCCCTGGCACTTTCCTGCTGTCCTGTTGGTGGGCAGAAGAGATAGGAAGTGGATGAAGGAGGAGGGATAGCTAGCGGGAAGGGGGAGAAAAAACAGGGTACAGCTCCGGCGGTCTCAAAGCAGGGGGGGTTTAATAGAAGCTGCCCTGTAATACTAGCCGACCACAAATAGAAGCTGTTGCTGAAAACAGCAGTTTGCTAATAGAAGCCGTGGCTTCTATTTGAAGATGTATGGTATATGATGTGTACTGTATTGGTTACTTGTACTTCTATGCCAAATGACTCCCCCACACTCACTTTAACAAAATAGCCCTGCCTGCCAGGAGAGC
The DNA here is from genome assembly GCA_016271365.2 of Neoceratodus forsteri. NCBI lineage: Eukaryota > Metazoa > Chordata > Ceratodontiformes > Ceratodontidae > Neoceratodus > Neoceratodus forsteri. The sequence goes on from CM028137.1 coordinate 949,063,488, forward strand.
ACCAGGCTCACTCACATGATTGGGGATCTGGTACAGCGGTCACCGGTCCGCTGGAGGACCTCCCCATACCCTGCCCAGCTGGACCGCCGCCCCATGTGATTCCATACGAGTCATCCTGGCAGGGCAAGGCACGGCCATCAAGCTGCATGGTCGCGCCCAACCATTTTCCACCTATTTTGAGCCCATTGGAGCATGGACATGCAAAGATGTCCAGGCACTACGTGCCAACGTCTGATGTGCTCCCCCCCCCCACATGTCCACCGGCATGTAGAGCCACCAGGCGTCCCCAGGGGCCACTACAGCACGGCGGGTTTTCCCCAGCCCTCCTCAGGATCAGGAGAGCAGTCTACAGACGCTTGATCCTGATTCTCCCGACCCACCAACGGCCCAAGACTGTTCCTGAACCTGGGTTGCCGACGTGACACAAGGTGTGGTGTCCAGCGCCTCAACCCTCTGCGCCACCGGGCCAGCATTGTCTTGTGTTTCTGTTTTTTTTTGTGCCTGTTTTCAGGTACAACCTGGGAGGTTACAATGAAAAACATCTCTTGTAAGATATTATATATCCTTTGAGTAGTTTGATCCATACTTAGTTCAGAAATATTCTTAAGCCGGACTGCCTGCACAGTGGTGATGCTGCTGCTTATGACTCTGATGACCCGGGCTCGGAAATGAGCCAGGAGCATCTGAGGGATGGCCGGGAAGAGGTAGTATGAACATCCGCTGAGTGATGGGCTGCAGCGTTTATGCTGACGTTTTGCGGCTGCTAGGAGTTCAGTGGCCAGGGCCCACGAGATTTGGGAGGGAGTGACAGCAGATGTCTGCGCTCCGTGTGTGGGAGAACACATGGCTGTGCCTGGTTGTCATTGCATAGCTGCATCTCCGTGGAGGGAAAACAAGGAAAAACCCTCTGGAGAATGTGCAGCATGACGCCAGTGCCCCACAGCCTCCACTTCAGAATTACACCTGACATAAGTTTTGGTGGGGAAAAGAAGGTTGATCTTGGTCTCTCCCCTAGGGGAGCCCTGTCCTGAGGGATAAGTTATGGCCCCACATCCAGGATGCCAGGTGGGAGGGGTTTTGTAGATGTCTGGATTGATTAAGGGGTACATCCCCATCAGTACCAGAGTGCACAAACACATTTTGAAAAAGAAATCTTTAATTTTTATTCTGCTATATTTAGGTTGATGGAAGAGCCATCACTCTGATGAAGGAACATCTGTTATGGGGCATTTGTTTAGAGATATTGGGCTGTACTACAGATTTGATTTTTAACCATTCTGTATCAATATAGGACAGACTTAGAGATGTCTCTGGATTACTGCTAGCCACAGTACTGTGTGCAGTTCTGGAGACCCAATCTCTGCAAAGACATAGACAGGATGGAAGCTGTCCAGAGGAGGGCAACTAAAATGATGCAGGGTCTGCACCAGAAGACATATGAAGGGAGACTAAAGGAGCTTAATATGTATAGCCTCGAGGAAAGGAGGGAGAGGGGGGACATGATAGAAACTTTCAAGTACCTCAAGGGAATCAACAAAGTCCAAGAGGGCAGCATCTTTCAAAAAAAGAGGTGTGCAAGAACAAGGGGCACAATTTGAAGATAGAGGGGGCAGCTCAGAGGTAATTTAAGGAAGTATTTTTCACAGAGAGGGTTGTGGATGGCATGGAACGGCCTTCTGAGGAGGTTGTGGAGTCAAAAACAGTGGTGGAATTCAAGCATGCATGGGACAGTCATAAGGCCATTCTAGGGGGTGGGGTAGGAAGAAGTAGGCTACTGGTTAACTAGGATCTGCAGCTTATCCAGTAGGTAAGGAAATGGGCAGACTGGGTGGGCCAAGCGGTCTTTATCTGCCATCAAATTCTACGTTTCTATGTTTCTATCTGTCCCACCCGTTCTTAAATCCCACTACTGTTCTGGCACAGACCACTTCCCTTGTCAGCCTACTCCACCTCCCCACCACCTTTTGTGTGAAGAAATACTTACAGACATCTTTCAGAAGCACGGAAACAGACAAACATAGATGCTGCCGGCAGATAAAAACCAAGGACCCAACCAGTCTACACATTAAGAGTCTGAGTTTTCCTCCTACCAGTTTCACAGAGTTACCCTCTATACCAGTGTCTGCACTCATTGTGAATATAGAAGATAATGTACGGGCAGCCATACACAACAAGCTTATGCTGAGAGAGGGTGCCATGGCCATCATTTAATGGTGCTGGTTGCCATGGCAACCTCATGATGCCAACACAGGCTTGTCTGTGTGCGTGGCTGCCCAAGCATGTATGAATAGGACATTACTGATGTCAGCTACAGCTTTGATTTATTTAAACTCTAGTCACAATTGCACAGCATGATTTCAGCGCTACTGTCACATTAGAAGTGAGGGTGGAGTGTCATTTCAATGGCCATCAGTTATGGGTTTAAAATAAGAACAATGTTCACAAATTCATGTTTCTTACTTGTAGCAACCATGGTTTCATTGCCTCTGATATTTGCCAACCAGCTGAGTTGCAAGCATGCAAGAGACGGGGGTGGGGGTGGGGCGACTGGATTGTTATTGAACTGGCGAGTCTGACATAGGGAAAAAAGTAGCTGCTATTGTTTCATTGAAGGATGATCGCCAAAGCTGTTTCCTTCAGTACCTGTCAAAACCTGATGCAGGATCAGTGATCAGCGCAGTGGTTCAAGGAAGGCAATAGCAATAAAGTTTTGCAGTTCACTATATATTCCATTTAGAAACATATAGGGCTCTACCATGTCACCTCTCTCTCTCTCTCGGCCTCCAATGTGTACATCTCCATTTTTATTTTAACCTTTCCCCATATGACTTACCCTGTTGACTTTTTATCATCTTTGTAGCCCTCCTCTACACTGCCTCCACTCTATCCCCGTCCTTCCTCAAATACAGACTGAGAGCTGCACACTGCACATAGTACTCCAAGTGTAGCCTCACCAGTGATCTGTACAACAGCAATATCATCGCCTGCCTTCTATTACTGATGTCTCTGCCTACGAAGCCTAGTATTCTGTTTTGTGCCTTCTGTGCTGCTGTGTTACACTGTGCTGATTGCGTCAGGATACTTTCTTTTTTTTGTTTTGTTATATTTAATCTTTCTATGCCCCATTCCACCAGATGGCCACCTTCATCCCCATTTCCATCAACAGCACCGTCAGCCCCACTTCTCTGGGACTTACCCTGCCTGATTCTTATGACCCCATGTTGGGGCTCTTTCATCAGAGTCCGGGAGGGCTACTGATCCCTTGATGCAACTCAAGCCAGCGAAGTCTGGAGAAGAGCCACAGTCAGTGGTGTGAGGTCTGTTAGGGGAGCAGTGGAGTTGTCCCACTCAGCTGGGGCCATTTGGTTTTATTTAAGCCCCTGAGACACAGGCATGCTAGGAGAGCCTAAGTGTGTGCACACGCTGAGGGTGCATGTTACTCCGGCTGCTTGCCTGTGTTTCTTCCTCTTCGGTGCTCTCAGCTGCATTGCCACCAGGTGGCAGTATAGCAGCAAGGAGGGCAACATTCCCTTCCTAAAGAAAGACAGCATCCACTAGGATGTGCGATCCTCCACCTCCCAGTCAGCCTCGATGAACCGTGCCTGTTCCCAAACCCAGGTCCCCGGTGTTGCAAGCTTTGGTGCTACCACTGTGCCAATGAGCTGGCATGCTTCAGGTTCTCTTTGATAAGCACTCCTAGGTCTTTCTCCTCTGTCATTACCTCTAGATTTGCACCCCATCACGTAATTAGTCTTTGGATTCTTTACCACCATATGCACAAAGTAAATTTCAGTTGCCAGACACTGGACCATTTCTGTCACTGTCTATCCTGCCTGTTGAAGCCCATGATAATAAATAGCAGGGCTTGAAATTCCATTTCGTGAGGAACATTTTGTGTTCTTTTATTACTGTTTGTGATTTATTCTTTCAACTGGTGACCAAAATCCCTCTTCAAACATGTTATAAAAATGCACTGGGGTCAACTAGGGCCAGAGAGCACTTATGCGTCACCAGTTCATTCCCCTAAATTATGACTGCACGGATGCCTCCCAAAAGGACACAGTTCGTCACACAGAGATCTCCAGAGTCAGCAGCCTTGCCAAAACTTGTAGACTGTAAAAACGGGAGACATCTGCTCAGCAGTTTATGAAGTTTAAGTGAAAAAGCATCACCGTGCTGATTTTCTTTTAACTGTATCTAGGAGCTCTCTCACCAGCTGCATTACAAGGTCAGCTGGGCTGTAGTTCCATCACAATAGAAGTACATACGTTGGACCTACAGAGACATAATGATCTTATCCTGGAATTTGGCTGACTGGCTGAGAGGAGAAAGGGCTACAGCACAAGAGTGACTGCATTGGTTGGCCCACAGGTGCGGTGGTAGCGCTTTTGCTTGCAGCGTTGATGAACCAAGTTCAGGAGTGAACTCAGGGCATTGAAGGGTTGGCCAGGGGAGGAGCATCGACTGTTCAGGGGATTGCTTTCCTCCTCTGGGCAGGGGGTGTCATGGGGGCTGGCGCATGCCTGGCCCCTAGCAGTGGCTGGGGGTCAGGACACTGGAAGCAGCAATGTGAGGGTGAGGAGCGACAGATGTCAGGTACATCATGTGTGGAAGCTCACATGACATTACCCTAGATGACATTGCATTCACGCTCCTCAGGGGAGGTACAGGAACAGAGGAAATCGTCCTGACTGGTAAGATGAGCACCAATCCTCTGCTGGCATCGCACTGCATGATCTAGGCACCACCTGAAATTGGATCCTTGCCCAGCAGCTCAAGAGGACTCTGCCATGGGGGGGCAAGCCGTGGGGAACTCAGGATGGATAAGTCTGTGAGAAACCGAGTGACAGGGTGGGGAGATCAGTGCTGGGGGGGGGCAGCCAGGACGGAGGAGTGCATAAACAGAGTAAGAAAAAAAAAAGTGTCTGCATTACAGGTATTGCTAATTGCAGTACTATTGCCTTGATTCACATCGCCCATATTAAGTCAATTCTAATTAACTGCGGTGCAGTCTTTTCTTTTTTTATTTATTGTTTCTCCCCTCCCAAGTTCGGTTCTCATCAGGCAGGCCGCTATGCAGCTCCATTGCTGTCTCAGACCCTGGGAACTCTCCCAAGGTAGGGTGTTCGAGGGTGAGGGTCACTACCACCACCGCCAGTCTAAATGGATTCAGTGGCAGGGGGCTCCTCTTGTTGAGCTGATGTTACAGAGCATGAATATGCTGGCATCACCCTGCTCAGCTCGTGGATGGTTTCCGGTTTTCTCCCTCAGCCAAGAGGTTGTGAATGTGCAGCGTGCCCTACGCAACAGGTGCAAAGACGAAGTCACTCTCCCATCCCACTGCCTTTCCCATCTGACTAACTCTTCCTAGGCAGCTCCAGGCTTGGCTCAGCAGAAGAAGGCAGTCGACCTCCCACCCCAAGGAGGTAGTGGTGCTCTGATAGTGCTTCTGTGGATCCGACTGTCCTTTGTCGGATAGTGCTGGTATCTGAACTAGGATTCAACCAATGGATCTGAGGTCAGATCCATCGGATTGAACCTTGGATAGTTTGATCTGATGGTCACATACCTAGATCCAATGGTTGGATCCAGGTCAGATCCACGGATACCTTGGATACTTACAGTGGATTTTGGTCAGATGTCAATGCCATCTGAGGCTATCTGATATTTGACCGAATGACGGTATCCGATGGTATGTGACCTGGTAGGGAACTATCTGAGCAACACTACAAGGAGGTGATTGTTCTGTAAGATGATCAAACCTCCTCTCCCCATTAGCCCTCCATTGTCCGAGCTCATTCCCAAACCTGGGTCGCTCATGTCGTGGGCAGCAACCTTACCACTGCATTGACAGGACAGCTTGTGCAGTATAAATTCTGGCTAGATTCACTGACAGCTGTGAATTATTCTCATGATGCTGCCGAGTGCCCCCCTCCTGCCAACAATTCTGCTTCTCTGTTGATTAAAAATAGTAAAACCTACTCACTCCATCAGAGCCCCATCACTCTTCTCTCCCAGTCCTTAGAGGATATCCTTGGACACCCAGTACTGTTAATTTGGTGATTATAACAGTCCCATGCATTCATGGAAAGCTGAGCCTCAGCTTCCCGATTACATCACTATGGTTAAGCTGAGCCCCTCCTTAAAGACAACATCACTACAGTAAAGCTGACCCCCTCCCTCTGCATGACAGCACTAAAAGATAGCTGAGCCTCTCCCTCAGGATGACATCACTAAAGGAAATCTGAAACCCTCCTTCTCAAAGACATCACTATAGGAAAGCAGAGCACCTCCCCCTCCTTCTGTATGACATCACTATAGGGAACCAGAGCCTGCAGATATCCCAACAAAGGACCCAGAAGTGCAGGGCCATATTGGTCGTAATGATGAATATTTGGATTTGGGTGGCAGTGATGATACAGTCCTGCTAGGGAAATGTAGGTAGGGAAAAATGGGATGACTGGGTGGGCCAAGTGGCCCTTATCTGCCATCAGAGTCTGTGTTTCTGTGCTAGCCCCTTCACCCCACCTGAATCATCAGACATCCTTGCACTACCAGAGCAGGTGGCCAAGACTAACAGGGATGACACAGTAGGCAGTGAATGGTCCTCTAAGGAACAGGCTGTTCCTGTCGGTCTAATCGTGACTTGGAGAGGCAATCCCTCCTGCTATGCCAGCTTTAGCAGATGGAACCGAGCCACATCTTGTCCAAATGCAGAGGATATTTGTGCCCAGAAATGTACAATGATCAAGGCAGAACTCGTGTTTGTTTTTAACCCTGCGCCTAACTCGCCAGTGGGTGATGAGACTGAAGATCCACCCCATATGGCTCTTAGGATGAGACTATCCAATTCCCCTAAACCGCTGAGATAGTTACTTGGGTCACTAGAAGCTTGGCCCGATGGACATAGCATCTTGGCTGTTTGACTACAGCCCAGTCTGAGGGGACAGGTGATGGAACCTCGCTGTGAAGAGGACAAAGATGACTGGTTGCCCCCTAGGAATGGCAGGAGCTATCTGCCAAAACGCAACCAGACAGACAGCAAGACTGCCCATTGAGTGAGAGAAAGGTGGGGATACGAGCTTCAATACCTCCTGGTCTGGCTGTGGCCCACTGTGGAACTGAGACGAGATTCATGGCTTAGAAAAGATGCTGAAGACGGACTGATATTGTCACGCCAAGGGTACAAAGATTGCATTGAGCAAATTAGAGCACTTTGTGACAAATAGCACTCTATGCCAGTATTGGTAAATGTTTTTTTTAACATACATACTAACATACTAAAAGCCAGCAGAATAGGCCTAATGGTCTGTCATGTCTGCTCGGTAGCCAGCCACCTAGTGGTTGCTCGCTATTCCGTCCCCCCCCCCAGCCCTCATTAGAGTCTCCATTGGATTTGGAAACCCCTTGTGTATGTCCCACCCCTTTTTGAAGCCCTCCACTGTGCATTCCTCCACCAGCCTCTTGGGCAGCGCATTCTATGGCTCCACCACCCTCTCAGTGAAAAAATGCCTCCTACATTCCCCCTTATAATTTCCCCACTCAAGTTTCCACGCATGCCCCCTTGTTGTTTTCCTCTTTATAGCCTAAACTGCTCCTTGTTTCTGCTATCAGTTATTCCCTTTACATACTTGAAGACTCCTATCATGTCTCCCCTGTCCCTCCTCTCCTCCAGTGTGTACATCCCAAGCTCCTTCAATCTCTCCTCATAGGTCCTCCCCTCCATTCCCTGAATCATCCTGGTCCCTCTCCACTGAACTCTCTCCAACAGTGCTATGTCCTTCTTCAGATGAGGTCTCCAGAACTGAACACAGTACTCAAGTTGCGGCCTGACCAAGGCATTGTACAGAGGGAGGATTACCTCCCTCTTCCTGAACATAATTCCCCTGGCTATGCAGTCCAGTATCCTGTTTGCTTTGGCTGCGATTCTTCTACTACTTTTAGAGTTATTCATTTCGACATCTACCACCACCCCTAAACCCGCCCACCCATTGTGGCTTGCAGTGGCCCCAGGGTGTAAACATGACCTGGATTTCTGACCCCAAATGCAGCACCTACATTTCCCAGCATTAAATTTCAATCCCCACCTCCTTGACCACCCTCCAGGGTATCCAGATCTCCTTGGACTACCTCCCTTGTTTCTTCCCAGTCCACCAGTGCTCCCAGTTTGGAATCATCTGCAAAGAGACTTAACTTACTCCTAACCCCCCTCCCTATGTCCGAGACATAGGCATTAAACAGGAGTGGTCCCAACACTGAACCCTGAGGGACCCCACTGATTACCTTCCTAGGGGAGGAGACTATCCCACTGACCATTACCCTCTGAATTCTACCCCAAAGCCAATTTTCAACCCACTTCAGCTCCTTTCCTCCCACTCCCATCTCCCCCAGCTTTGCTATCAGCCCTCTATAGGGTACTGAATCAAACGCCTTGCTAAAATCCAGGTACAGGACGTCCACCAGCCTATGTCTATCCAAAGCCCTCGTCACCCAGTCATAAAACTCTACAAGGTTAGACTGACATGATCTCCCTGGAACAAAGCCATACTGTTTATCATCCTGGTGCCCTAACCCTTCAAGCTGCCTCTGAAGTCTCTCCTCAATAAAGCCCTCTATTACACTGCCCACCACAGATGTTAGGCTGACAGGCCTATAATTCCCCATTCCTCCCTAGACCCCCCTTTATGGAAAGGCACTACATATGTCACCCTCCAGTCCTAAGGCACCCATCCTGTCTGCAGAGAGATGTTAAAAAGTGCAGCCAAAGGAGCTGCCAGTTCATCATTGATTCACTAAAAATACCACCAACAGCTTAATCTGGTTCAAGGTCAGTTGGCATTCATCTGTATCCACCTCCCCCCCGGTCGTGCCTGAAAATAGGCAGGATTCCTCTAGTGCACTTACCCGATCAACAGAAAATAAATAAATAAAATAAATAAATCCGCCAGTTCCTTCATAACCCTCGGGTGTAGCCCATCCGGCCCCAACACCTTATCAGTTTTTAGATTCCGAAGGTCCTCCATTACCCTTTTCACTATGATTTCTCCCCCCTCATTCAACCTCCCCAACCATTCTGGGTCAGTCCCTGCCTGCACCCTAGCCTCCCTCCACCCTCTGGTCTCCGACTGACCTCTTGCTTTTGCTGGCTCCTCTTCCCTCCCATCAATCTGTAGGGATCCCCTTTCCCCATCTGCAAAGATTGAGGCAAATTACTCATTTAGCACTTCTGCCTGATGCCTCGCTTCCTGAGCCCATCCCCCCCACAACTTTAATCCTGTTGATCTGTGTCCTCGCTTTTCTCTTATGTATCTATAGAATCCCTTCCTCCCCTCCGAATATCCCTAGCTAGGCTTTGCTCCATCCCTGCCTTGGCACCCCTCACCACTCTGGTGACCCTCCTGGCCAAAAGCTCATACTCTCCTCGCTCCTTATCCCCCCTTGATCGTTTAAAACGTGCGTAGGCAGCCTTTTTATCCCTCACCACCTCCTGCACCTCTCTAGTCCACCAACATGGTTTGGTGGCTCTGCCATGCTTTCTCCTAAATTTTGTACAGGACCTAGTAGCCTCCTGCACCCCTTTTTTAATGGTCTCTCACAAACTTCCAGCATCCATGTCCAGCCTAATCTTTTCCAACTTCTCTCTTAGAAGCCTACCCATAACCACAAAATCCGCTCCCCTGAAATCTACCACTACTGTATTAGTGCGGTTCTCTTCCCCCTCTAGATACAGCAAAAACCAGACCGTGGCATGATCCCCACCCACCAGTGGACTACACACCTCCAGACCCCTTATCTGGTCACTATCCGCTAGAACAACATCCAATATCCCCCCCTCTCTTGTAGGTTCCCCCACCTGTTGCATCAGGAAGGCATCCTGAAAGATATCCATCAGTCGCTGTTCCCTGGATACAGAGGATGTCATGGTGTACCAATCCGCCACTGGTATATTAAGGTCACCCATGACACCACCCTACCTTTACTGAGGTCACAATGACCCTTGATGTCCTCAACCAGTTTGTCCTCCAGAGTCTCCTCCATTGCAGGTGGCCTGTATACCACTCCTATTATCATTTGTTTTTTCCTCCCTTCATTTGCAGGGTTACCCATATCACCTCCACACCCCTTCCAGCCTCCTCCGCTCTACTAGCAACTATGTCATTTCTGACTATCAGTGCAACCCCTCCCCTCCCACGCCCCTATCTTTTCTGAAAATCCTGTAACCCTCCAAATTTAGATCCCAATCATTTCTCCGGGTGGCCCATGTCTCTGTAATTGCCGCCACATCCACTGTTCCCACAGCCAGCATAGCCTGAAGCTCAGGCATTTTATTACTCATGCTCCTGGCATTGATCAGGACTGTCCTCCACCCCAACTCCCCCTCCTCCAGTCCTCCCAGCTCTGTGCAGTCCCTTTTCTGCCCAATTCTCCTTGGATTTTCAACGCAACCCCCCGCACTCTTCCCACGGCCTTTCACTGTTATGTAGTTAAAATTGTTATGGTCAGTATGAGATTGCAACATTACAACTGACATGATAAGTTTTACTATTTATTATTATTTTTATATACGCAATTGCAAGTTATCTGGGGCGCTGTTGGAAATGAGCCTAGCCTCAATGGCCAATATCTCAATAAACATAAACTTGAAACTTGAACTTGAAATTCTGGGATGCTGGAATGCAGGGCACAGGATCTGCATATGTGCCACAGCACATTAGGAGAGGGCTCTATGAAACAGGTAGAGGTGTGGGCTGGCAGATGATTTGTGTGCGAACTTCACCCAAACCAATACCAGTAAAAAAACAAACAGAAAAGCAGAAAAAGAAATCTCTTTCTCTCTCTCTCTGAGAGAGCTGGGGAGTTAGTGGGTTCCCCCTGGACCCACAGACTGTGCAGGCTTGCCTCATAACTGCTGTAAATGTTGGCCTATTGCCTTGTTTGTGTAAAAAGAACTTTACTGGATATTCAGGACTCAAAAGTATTAGAACAGCACAGTAAAAGCAAGTTTGTGTACAAAATGCCTTTTTTTTTAACTCTGTCACTCCGATTCAGATGAGGATGTACCCCTGGTTCGGCCCTTAGACTGCCAAGTCGGCATGCTCCCCAAGCCATCCAGACTGGGTGACCGGCAACCTGACCCCTGCAGCAGGGGTCCTGGGGGGAAGGGAAAGACTGAGATTAACCATATGCCCCAGCTGGGCTGAAACTTATACCTAGGCGTCATTCAGGAGGCTGCCGAGGGAGTGTCATCCTTTTGCTGTCCCCTCGGGTTTTCTACTGACATCTCCCTCCGGAGATGCGGACATGCAATAACATTATCACATGGATGTGTCTGCTCCCACACATGTCCTGCAGATGTCTGCTGCACCTCCGTTCCTACAGTACATGGTCCCAGCCGGTGTACAGCCAGTCTCCACTGGGTGACACTCATATGCTGGGAGCTCATGGCCCCCCGCATCCCAGAAGCGGACAGCTGTGCAGAAGACGCTCATCCAAACCCCCCCCCACAACCAGCCCTCTGATGCTTCATTCCTGAACCCAGATCGTCAGTGTCACAAGCATTAATGCTCACGGTGTGCTGGCAGGCCAGCCAGTAACTTTTTATTGAAAAGTTTGAATAGCATGCTGCATGGTGTACTGTGTCTATTTTCTCCCCAGTTGCAGGTCAGAGAAAGAAGAGTGAATGGCTGGCTGAAAGATTGTCACCAAAGATCTGCTACAACGGTGTCTGCACCTCCACTACACTAATGGGTCGTAGCAGGGGATAGCCCCAAAATACATATAATGTTTTGTTTGCACAAATTGTGAATCACAGTATTTTATATGTACAGAGAGTATATTTTAATATTATGCCATTGTGTTTCAACCCAAAGAGATATACTTGCTTGACTGCTGGGAGGGAGGCAGCCCCCAGTGTTGCAGGGTAGTTCCCTGGGTGTAAAGAAGTTGCCACTGGTCAGCAAAACTGGAACTGAATGAGAAGTCATCTAGTTTACCTGATAAAGGCAAAGGGATTGGAGGTTCCCCCAGGTACCTGGCAGGAGATGTTGTGGTCAGCAGCCTGCAATGCATGTTAGAGTTTTTATAGCCTCAGATCAGATGTATGTCAGTCCTACTGTTCTCCTGGTGCTAAGTACAGTCCTCTATGACTGTACTTAGCCCAGGTAGGATAGCAGGACTAGCTAATCAAAGATCAGAGTTTATAAAACTCTAACATGCACTGCGGGCTATTGAATCTCCTACTGCTGCAGCACTACTCTGATGTCAGCTGCAGGGGGGTCTGGGATTTGTAGTTACAGAAAATCTCATGGAGTCAACAGAATTAGTCTGATACAATCTGCTATGCTGCAGTAAACTGTAAGTAAAAAACACAGGTTACTCACCTGTAACATTAGTTCTAGGAGTGGAATATGTTGTTCATGCACACTTGTTGGCAATGTCCTTTCCCCTTTAAGATGTGCTGGAAAGTCTTCAAGCTGGCTCCTCCCACCCACCTGAGTGGTATATCCCTCGCTCCGCCCCATAATGCCAGATCTTGCCTGCTGGAAGCAGTGGTTGTCGCGCCTGAGCGAGGGCAGGGCAGGTGAGGTCACGTGTGGATGAACAGCATATACCACTCCTAGAACTACTGTTACAGGTAAGTAACCTGTGTTTCTAGGGATGTGGATATGTTATTCTATCCACAGTTAGCCTTGAACTCCTAGCAGTTCTCGGGAGAGGAGGGACGGAGGTAAGGCGCACACCCCCCTACTTAGGGAACAGAGATTGGAGAACTGAGGCCCCAAAACCAGCATCCCGGCGTGACTCAAGGTTGGTGTGGTAATGGGAAATGAAGGTGTGTGTTGACTTCCAGGTAGCAGCCCTGCAGATTTTCTGGATAGGGACATCCCTAGAAGCAGCCACTGACACAGTGGTGTGATGGGTGGAATGAGTCCTTAGCCCTGTGGGAGACTCCTTACCTGCCAACCAATAGCAGAGAGCAATGCAGTGAGTGATGATCCACCTGCCAACTGTCTGCTTGGCTGCAGGTCTGCCAGATGCAGCTTCAGCATAGGTGAGAAACAGCTGGCGAACCTCTCCCCAAACTCCAGCCATGTGCTCTTTGTAATAAGCGAGCGCTTGCCTCAGGTCCTGAGTATGGAGCCTGTGTTTGGCCTTAGAGGTGTGATTCGGGAAGAACACCGGAAGAGCCATCACCTGATTCAGGTGAAACTCCAACACAACCTTCGGGAGGAACTTTGGGTTGGGGCACAGGACAACCTTGTCCCTGTGGAAGCCCAGTTAAGGAGACTCCACCGGAAGTGCCTGGTACTCACTGATCCTTCTGGCTGACATGATAGCCACCAAGAAGGTGGTCTTCCAGGACAGGTGAGACATCTCACAGTTGTGCATCAGTTTGACTGGTTTGCTCATGAGCTTTGCCAAAACCAGCAACAAGTCCCATGGTGGGGGTGGTTCATGCACCGGAGGGGAAATGTGATCTAAGCCTTTGAAAAAGCACCAGACCACCTTTTCCTGCGCCACCAACTGCTGACGAGCCTGTGCCTGGTAAGCAGAGATGGCTGCCAGGTGCACCTTAAAGGTCGACAACCGAAGTCCCCCTTTGTAGTAGGACAACAGGCAGTCCAAAATGCTGGCCACCAGACGAGTCAAACGGTCCAGCCCCTTGCCCTGACACCAAATGAAAAATCTCTTCCATTTGAAGGCATAGCATTTTCTGGTCGGTTCCTTTCTAGATGCCTCCACCATGGTGAGGACATCTTTGGAGAGACCCAAAGCCTGGAACTCTAGCTGCTCAGAAACCAGGCTGTCAGGTACAGGGATTGAATGTCCGCGTGGAGCACTTTCCCCTGATTGATGGAGAACAGGTCCGGGTGAAGTGGTAGACACCTTGGGAGCCTGTTGCTGAGGCTGAGGAGATCGGGATACCAAAACTGGTGTGGCCAGTCCAGAGCCACCAGGGTCACCTGTGCTTTGTACCTCCTGACCTTGAGTAGCACCTTGTGAATCAAGGGAAGTGGAGGGAAGGCACAGAAGAGACCAGAGGTCCAAGGCCTCAAGAAGGCATCCCCCTGCAGCGAGACCTGCTGAGGGTGTGGGCACAGAACAGCCTGAGCTTTGCATTCTCCCTGGAGGTGAACATGTCGACTTGAGGGGTACCCCACTGGGAGAACAGGCTGTGGACTACCTCCAGATGGAGAGATCACTCGTGAGACACCTCATCTACCTGGCTGAAGGCATCTGCCAGCTGATTGGAGGCTCCTGCCACATGGATGGCTAGGAGATCTGCCTCCAGGCTGCACACAAGGGTCCATACATGGACAGCTTCCTTGCACAAAGGCAGTGAGTGCATCCTGCCCTGATTGTTAAGGTAGTACATGGTCATGGTGTTGTCCCTCTAGACTTGGACCACTTGATCCCAAACATACGGAGCGAATGCAGTCAGCACCAGCCAAAATGCTTGGAGTTCCAGCAGGTTGATGTGACACCAGGACTCCTCATGGGTCCAGTGCCCAAGGACTCTGTGTTCCCCCAACTGGGCACCCCAGCCTATGAGAGAGGCATAAGTTGTCAGGATGACCATCAGCTCAGGGCAGACAAACAGGATCCCTTCCTACAGATGCTCTTGGACTAGCCATCACTGGAGGGTGTCCCACATATTCTGGGTCACAGTGACCAGCTGGTTGAAGTGACCTTTGCTCTGAGACCACTTGCTGGCTACCTCCCATTACAGGGAGCACATATTCCAATGGGTCCATCGGACCATGCTGGTGCAGTCTGCCATGTAACCCAGAAGGCGCAGGAAGGTCCGAGCAGGGCGCAATTGCCCAACTTGGAATGATAGGGCAAAGGAGGAGAGAACCACCACCCTGTCCGCTGGGAGCCAGGCTCTGGCTCTGCAAGAGTCGGGCTCTGCCCCAATAAAGCTGATTGTGATGCTTGGCCAGCTGGTTATGACTATTGTATGATATTGGTAGTATAAAGAAATGGTCAGTGTATGAAATGTCAGTCTGTGAGATTTGGCCCTTTTAAATTACAAGGTATCAGCAGCTGAAATCACAGGATGTATTACATTGACCAGGAGATCTCTGCAATGTAATTAACTTCCTTGAGAAGTTGCATTTTATGGCCTATTTATGACCTCATGCTTTTGAAGTTGAAAACCAAAGGTGACTTTATGAGTCTGCCAGAGGATAAGCCTAATAAACTTTTATAACATCTTAAGAGGAAAAGGTCATTTGATACCAACATGGTGTGAAAAGGTGGAAACCTCAAAGGAACTAGTTGATCAAAGACTCATACTTTGGGAACTGGGTTTTTGCTGATGTTAACATTATTTAACATACCTCCTGGTAGGAAAATCACGTTTGTACTTTTATATTCAAAATGGAGGAGCTAGATGACTCACAGAAGGGGTGCAGAGACACAGAGTTTAAACTGATATTTGTGTCCGAAATGAATCACATATCATTTTGGGACTCCAGAGAGACACAGCTCTCTGATCTAACTTTAAATGCACTTCCAGAGGTAATACCTTAGGTAGCAAAAATCTAAATGTATTGTGGTAGGAGTTTTGTTTTGTAATCTTCCCTTGTTCTTTTATGCGATTGTGAGCTCTTTGATATATTGTTCTGTGTTTACATTTTTCATGTTTTTATCATCTTTTGTAAAGTACCTTTTCTTTGAAAGACTGCCTGGGTGTCTGTCAGTTCTTTTTGCATCTGACGTATAGGTGGTTAAGTCTGACAAAGCTGTCCAACAGTTTGATGGTGTTACTCTGCTTGGTAAAAAGAAAGACTATACCTAAGGTCTCTTTTAGAGTTTTAAGGGTTTATTTTGGATACCTGGTTAGGTGCCCTTAGGCAAAATATATATTGCATCCTCCCAAAGAGAATATTACTGGGTATGCTAGCATAAGGTTCACAGTTTGAATCTCCCAGAACTTGAGACTACAGGTGATTCGGAAACAAAAGCAGACAGGAGGGTTACCCTGTCTGTTACCTGTTCACACTACTGTGCTCTGAGGTTGGCACTGTGGGAGCAGAGGGCCTGACCTGCGGAGTGCGCTTGTGACAGATTTGGTTGGCAGCAGTGCGATAAATTTGGTAACACAAATTTTAACTGTTCAGTGTGTCAGCTTAATAATACACAGCTCACTTGAAAAATAAGGCAGTGATTTATTTTTAAAAGAGAAAACAGAACTATATCACTTTGCTTACAAAGTTCCTACCTGTTTTATTTTTTTTCAAAGTGCAAGTTAGAGTAGCTGTAGTTAGGGAAGAAGATGGCTTCCAACTACAGTGAGCACACTGCAGACTACCTGAAACAGTTGTGCAAGGAGAGAGGAGTTCTGCACGAGGGGAGAGCCACCAAGCAGAACCTCGCGGAAGCTCAGATGGCCGCTGATGCCCAGTGTGTTGAGTCACAGACTGTAACTGTAAAGGACCGAACCTCGGACATGGAGGGGCCAGCGGCCAGTGCAGTATCCAGATCCAGTGAGGAGGACAGCAAGGCCAGTGCAAGCCCAGGGCCACAGCAGCAGGGGAAGGTCACCAGCATTCTGAAGCCAGAAGCAATCAGGCTGCATATTGAGTTGCGTAGAATGGAGCTGGAGTTCCAGAGAAAGGCTGAGCAGGAATGGCAAGAAGTGGAGTGTGAGAAATGAGCTGCAGAGAAGAAGAGGGAGCAAGAACAGAGAGAAGCTGAGTGAGAGAAGTGAGTTGCAGAGGAGAAGAGGGAGCGAGAACAGTGAGAAGCGGAACGTGAACAGCGAGAGGCAGACCGTGAAGAGCGTGAGCGCCAGAGGCGACATGAACTGGAGAAGCTACGACTCCAACCACCAGCACCAGAGCAGGTAAGTGGCTTGGGTTTAACTGGAAATACAGGACTGGGTTACAAATTAAATTCCAAATTGATAGCTGAATTTAAAGAGAGGGAGGATATGGATGCCTTTTTAAATTCCTTTGAAAAATTTGTATTCAGGCAAAGATTCCTAGAGGGTCCTGGAGCTTCCAGTTACCCCCGCTACTTACCGGGAAAGCTCGGGATGCATTGGGTCAAATGGACAATGAGGACAGTAATGATTACAGCAAACTTAAAGCTGCACCTTAAAAAAAGTTTAACTGCAGAAGCATACAGAGCTAAATTCTGTAAGCTCAGGAGAAGCCCTGACATGAGCTACAAGGAGCTAGCCACAAAATAACATCAGTTTTTAAAACATTGGTGGGAAGGAATTGAAGCAAACTCTGTAGATAGAACTGAAAATGCTGTATTGTTAGAGCAGATTTTTGGGGCATGCCCAGTAGAGCTGAAAACCTGGCTGGAGGACCAAGATCCCAAAACAGTGCAAGAGGCTGCTGAACTCTCGGACCGCTATGCCAAGAGCAGACCTGCTCTGAGAGCGAATGGGGTGGGCGTAGCAGCGCAGAAATGGAAAAACGTGCCTTCAGGGTAGCAAAAATGCTCACTGCCTCCACAGAAGTCAGTTAGCCCCAGGTTTCAAAGAAAAGATTTCTCTGAGAAAAGAAATGAATGTTGGGTCTGTAAAGAAACTGGGCGTAGTGCAGACAGTGTCCCAAAAGGATGAGCAATATGCAAAATGGGGCTAGGAAAGAAGTGGGTTGTTTGTGTGTCCCTGGAAGCATGCCTGTGAACATGAGGGAACACATGTGCAATGTATACTTAATGTTACTAACAGCTTAATGTAATTACTCAACGAGACCGACGGAGAATCAAAAAGAGTTTATTTAGCAGTGGTATTATAGTGCCACTTGCACTAAGCCTTTGATGTTACATGATTCCACTTGATGTTACACATGCACAGCTTATATACACAATTTGAAAGTTACACCGCAAACAGGACTAATGTTATGATTGGCTCCTAGCAATCCTATTACGTAATATGGTCATTTACTGTACTGTGTGTTAGTGATACACTGCCTGGAACTGGCTACATGACCTTAGTCACGGACATGTTTGAAGAGCCCAGTTTGATACACTGCGTGGAAATGGCTACCTGACCTTAGTCACGGACATGTTTGAAGAGCCCAGTTTGATACACTGCCCGGAAATGGCTACCTGACCTTAGTCACGGACATGTTTGAAGAGCCCAGTTTGATACACTGCCTGGAAATGGCTACCTGACCTTAGTCACGGACATGTTTGAAGGAGCCCAGTTTGATACACTGCCTGGAACTCATATTTACCTGCATAGCCAGTTGCACCATACTACAATGCTTTATTTACAGCACAAATACCTTTTATTTACAGCACAAATACCTTTTATTTATAGCACAAATACCTTTGACAGGGCACCGACTGCCACGTTCTGCCTTACTTGTTTACTGCCTAGTACATTTTATTACAGATCCTGCCTATGCTCATTGTGTGATTTGTAATTGTATGTTTTTTTGTTTAACTCAGTTTGAGCATTGAGCCACACATTTCAGTCACAATTGTGGCCATTTAGCTTTTGCCCTTACAATTTCCCCTTTGGCACTGAAATTGGCTGTGGTTTTCCCAGACAGAACATGAGTGGGTAAGACTGGAGACCTCCGATAGAGACCTCGCTCCCAGGTTCTCTGGATGACTTGCTGCCCTGTCCACCTTGCCCGCCCTGTTAATAGGAGCCACTACTAACCAAGTGCACATTGTTACAACATTTGACGTGTGGCTGATAACATTTTGAGCAAAAACATATCATGATGCAGGTTGTGTATTAGGCAGTGCAAATAACATGTACTGACTAACAAAATAAACACTAATACCCACTGTAGCATCCACAACACTTTGAATGATAATACCCCCCAAGATCCTCCCAAGTTGGCATATATTAAGTGTTCCTTATCTGCGTTATCTAACAGCACATTAATGTCTTGTTTTATTTTACAGGCAGAGTTTTGAATTTGAATAAGATGTGTGTCTTTGCAGTCTAATAACCTTTGCACATCTAATGTTAGGGGAGGTATAGGCACTCCGAAAGCAGGTGCATATTCATTCATTTTAGTTGCTTGACTGGGTACCGAAGTGTTAATTTGTGACATCCTAGGGGTATACTGTAAAATAGGATGGAAGGTGTGCCCTCCAATTTGCACATCTCCTTTAGGGATAAAGCAAAAGTTTGGCTGGGTTATCGCACACTTTTTCCCTTGATGAGTCATTTCTTGTTCATTGGTAACTATACAGTACTGTGTGATGGAATTGTACACAAACACTACCTTAGGCACTGTCCACCTTTGCAGTTGAACCGGACACCAAAGTGAGGTGTTAAGGGCTTCTTGTATAGGTTTCTCCCCACAAACCATAACATCACACTGGCATACCCACTGCACACTTATCTGCTCACAGCAGTGTAGATTGGGGGCCATCCAGGACCCGTTTTTATTAGCAACTAAAATGTCAGGTGGGCTTATTCTATATGCATAATAGTCACCAATTAATTTTCCCACCGAATGTACCTTAACAATGTGTGTGTACTTCTCCTCCTCATAATTTACCTGAGGTAATTTAACTGTAAATGACACCATCATTGTTTGACCTCGGATGCTGTTTTTATTAAAACAGCATGGTCGTACGTATACCTTCGCTACCTTTCTTATCCATGCTATTGGAGGTGCCCTTTGTCGCGCATGGGTTTAGGCACTAACTATCAGTAGTACCATTACACATTGGGCAGTACCATAATTTGATTTGTGCATCTGGTACCATATTGGGTAGCCTTTGTGCGTCTAATTGATTTAGCAGTTTACTTACAGTGGTTAAAACATAGGACCCATAGGCTGCACATATTATGGACCGCCCGATAGTGTGATTTGTGACTTGAACATTATGGTCTGTGATAATTTCATTGATTTTGCCTTGAACTTGATTTAACAATTTGGCAACATCATGCATATTGTATACTGGCCACACGGGGAGCTACTGAGGATCCAAGATGGCTGCATGCTAGGAGGCTGTGGAGGAGCCTCACAAGCAGGAGCTGACAGAAGCATTTTATTTTTTAAGTTAAGGTATGCCACTGTTGCCTCATTTGTTTTAAACTCTCTGCTCTTTCCAGTTTGTCTTGTGCTGTCTGGCTCCAGTGTTTTTCCCGTGCTTTTGCTCTTTCCCATCGCAGCAATCTGGTGTGGAGTCCTAGTGGTGGGCAGGGAGCCCCGGTACTGCGGCGGGCGAGCCGCCCTGTGGAGGGTCAAGTAGCTGTGGAGAATACCAAAGAGAAAGTTCCCTACTATCCTGACAAGTTGTGCGTGGTGGTTACTGCATGTGCCAGACTGAGCACCTCTTTTGCAGTTTTTGAAGCAGCTTGATCTAACACATTCCAGCGTCGACTGTGGTGCAAAGTCCTCTCTTCAGGGAAGTATATCCTCTATAATTGATTATCTGCTCATTTCTTTCTGTGGCTGTTATTTTATACTATACTTTGGATTCCGGACTCTGGGAAACTGTGGATTTTCGCCATCTTTTGCTATTTCCTGTTTCGATACTTATTAAGGCTTTTATCCTGCTTTCAGTGCAAAGCTGCACTCCTATTCTGCCCGAAGAGCTTCAGAGAACTTTTGTTGACTTTTAAGTATGCTCTGACTTCTAAGCTCTAAACTCTAAACTTTAAACCTGTGCCTTTGCCCTTTTTTTTTTATACTGTATTACATTTATTTATATTTTCAACTTCCTATTCCAAAACCGAGTGGTCTAGACAGGCAAGCAAGATCGGTGAGTAAGCCAGTTGCCAGTAGCAGCTAGTAACCTGCTAGTAGCTTGCTCGGTCTGCTTTGACTATCAGTTCAGCGTGCTCCTATTCTAGTTCTGATTGTTTTCTTGATTGTTTCATTAACACCTAAAAGCTTGGCTTCTTTATTTCTACACTCGCGTTTTTGTTTTTTTTTATACCCTAAGTCGAACATTGATCGTAAAACCTGCACACCCCGATTTGAACAGATTTGAAAGAGAGCCGGGGCAAGAAATTGAGCACCAAAAAACAATTTAATTAGCACTTCTTATCACTTACTATCAGACCATCTAATTACCAAATTACTAAAGGTGCGCAGCTGACACAGTATAAATACATATACTGTTCACTTACCTACACGTTTGTCTCACCTATTTTCTGACGAAAAAAGAGGAATAAGCATGAAATAATAGCTGTGTCTTAACTGTGTTATAACTGTGCTAGCAGCTCTTTTCAATCTAGCTTGGCTTAATTTTTTTTTATACCCAAAGTCGACACATTGATCATAAAACCTGCACGGCCCGATTTGAACAGATTTGAAAGAGAGCCGGGGCAAGAAATTGAGCGCCAAAAAACAATTTAATTAGCACTTCTTATCACTTGCTATCAGACAATCTAATTACCAAAATCTAGCTTGGCTTAATTTTAAATTTAATTGAACATTTGGACTTTATCTCTGGCTTACCCTCCAGTTAATTAATATATCATATATATATATATATATATATATATATATATATATATAACACCAAAATTGGTAAAGAACTATAAATGTCAAGCGACCTCTATGGCAGAGACACCGACAGTATCTAACTGTTATTTAAAAACTTTTTTTTTGCCGGCTGGTCGGCTGGCCAGTTTAGTTCCGCTTGCAACCAGTGACCTGGGTTCGGGAATGGACTCGGGTCACTGGAGGCGCCAACTGGGGAGAAACTTGGGCATCTTGCGACTGCTCGCCTTCTCCGGGGAAGGAGATGAGGGGCTCGCTGTCTGCCCCTGGCAGAGGCCGGGAGAGCAACAACTCAAGTAAACCCCACTGTACAAGTGGCGTGGTGAATGTCGACCCGGCCTGGGCGTCCGTGGCACTACGCCCAGGGAGAAGCGAGCTGCCTCCTGGTCTGCGGATGATGGCTGCGGTTCCCTGCTGTCTCAGATGCCCGAAATCCACCTCAGCAGTGCCCAGGGACTGACTGAATAGTGCACTGGTATCCCCCTCCTGGCGCCTTCCCCCTTGGAGGAGAGGGACCCATCCGGCCGAAGGGTTCGCCCGGGTCCTCCGGGTCAGCTGCGATCTAAGGCGTGCAGGAAGGGGGTCGGGGCGAGGAGGTTGGGGGAGTCATGTGCAGCCAGAAGGAGAGACAGGCCAGGTGGCAAGTAAGGCGAGGGGAAAAAAACAAAAACACTTTTTTTTGTTAACATCTCTCACATTCTCTGCATATTGTATTGCATACTGTATTGTACTGTATTGTATTGTGTTGTATTGTATTGTATTCTACCTGTCAGATTAGGAATTGAAGCTCTTGCTGGTTTTAAGATAATATAGTTAACAGCTAATTCAAGAAAAACTCGAAACGAGTAGATTGTAGGTTTGCTAGACTTTCAGATTGTTATATTGTCTGCTAGCATCAGCCTCCTGTGTATCTGTGTTTTTACTTTCTTTTCTTTTTCAGAATTGCTATTACCATTATGTTCCCATTGTATTATATATCTATCAGAACTGCTACTTTTATTGTGCTCAAATTTATTAGAAATGCCAGATTTCTGCTTGCGGCCTTGGCCAGGTTCGAGAATGGACTCGGTCATCGGAGGCGGCCGAGAGAGAAGCTGGAGCGTCCGTGAACAACTCGCCTTCTCAGGGGAGGTGGGATATGAGCCGGGCACCTGCTGGCCCCTAGGCGGAGCTGGGAGCATGAGTGTTAGGGGCTCAAATTTCCAGGGGAGTGATGGACGTCGGTGTTCACCTAGCGTCAGGTCGTCACTCTCCGTGGGGAAAAATGGAAAATAGCTCTCTGGCGAGCCAGATGGCGGCTCTCAGTCCCCTCGCTGCCGTCATGGCTCGCGACCTCCACCCCAGCAGCACCTGGAGCCAATGCGCAGTGTGCTGGAGCGGCCACGGTGCTTTCCCTCTCGGAGGAGGAGACCCACCGGTGAAGGTTCTGCCAGGCTACCTCCAAGGGACTGTGATCTGGGGTTGAGGCAGGTTGTGGGGATGGCAGACAGACGGGGCAGACATTGAGAGCCCAAAGGAGGTGCTCACCAGATGGAGCAGAGGAGCATAAAGAGGATAAAACAAAAAAAAGAAATGTCAGCTACAATCCGTAGCATGAACTCAGGCACCTTATGTGCACATGACATGGATCCTAGTAAACTAAAACCTAGAACGGAAGGAGGAGGAAAGCACAAAAGGCCCCTCTCATTAAAAACTATGGGAATGAAACAATTGGGTAAAAACCAAAACACAATGAACAAAAAGGGTAGGTGTTGAAAAAAAATTGATAAACCCCTAGTAGACAAAATGGTAGCCAGCAAGGAAGCCTTGCAGCTGGTATCTACTCCTAATCTGATCTTCTCATGCAGGGATATCAGAAAATTTTTTAGCCCCACCCCACTTAGGCAAGGCATATCAAGACAAGACTCGGCCTTCCAATTAGCCCATATGGAAAATACAATCAATATTAACAACGATATTGACCAAGCCAGATTTAAAGGACTTGTTGCTGAAGACAGTAGGGACACAAAGACAGAATTCTCCCATATATTTCATAACCTGTCAGTACTGGATATAGAGGTCCAATCACTAAGAGAATCATTAATAATAGAGGAGGCCATCTGAGAAAATCGTGGAACTGATACTCTATTACCTCCTCAAAAAAACAACATATGGTTAAGACCCAAATCTCAGGAAGATAACTTAAGTTGCTTCCTTAAAAAACAGCAAAATATAAAACTAAGTTAGGACAATAACCCCTGTAATAAACTCAGCCCCAGAGGGGCTCCATGATGCCTAATACCCAGATACCCCTGAATACTTCCCAGTGAACTCCTCCTATAATCTTTAGCTCAGATTCATGGACAATGAGTCCCGAGGGTCTGGAAGACTCAGTCTGCAGAGATATTGACGGAATACCAAAGGAAGTCTTAACAGCGCTAAGGGATCCTGTTAAAGCCAATATACTGCTGTTTAAAAAACTAGTAGAATGCAAACAAGATGTTTCATTCATCAAAGGAGCGTGTCTGGAAAATATGCTAAAATTAGGACTAATTGAAAATAAGCTATTACAAAAAGAGTATAGAACTGACATTATGCTCAAAGAACCTGACTCCCAATACAGTCATTCAAAAAATGAGGGAAATTATACAAACAACCCTTGCACTTTACAAACCAATCTTGAGTTGAGCAAATCAAATTGCTCAACAAATTCTTTAGAATATGTAGCAAAATCCCCAGAGAACCCTTTTGGAATACACTATTGCAACACTAATAGCAGTAACTCTGAGTGCATCATGCTTCCAGCAGCTGAACTCAGAGACAGCAGTATCTGCAGGGAACTTGCCCTCAAACATGCACACTTGTGGCGTAAAGGAGAATTACAGGAAGCATCTGATAGAAAGGCTAAGACCCATAGGGAGACTAGCATCTCCAAAAAAAAAAACAAAGAATCCAGGCAGCAGAAAGGATACAGTTCAGAATGTCCCCTACCCTCTGATTAAAAAAAAAGGATAGATCTAAAAAGTCCCCAAACAAACTAATTAACGAAGTATCACTTGATAAGAGCAATAACTTTATTAACACACAAACCAAAGGGAAACCAAGACATGGCATAACAAATCAGAAAAAAAACAAAGAAAAGCATTATCAAGGATAAAAAACAAAAAGACAAAACATGAACAAAAACTCAAACAATACTGACAAACAAAAATTAATGAAAGACCCAAGCAAGGCAAACACAGAGAATTTGACAAAAAAATCTGAAATCCCAGAATCACCTGAGATAATTAATCAAAAAAAGGGAAGTGATGACACTAACTCAATGGTAATGACAGGCAATGGAGAAAATGACAGCCCAAAAATTAGTAAGGCTAATTCTGTCTACAGTGCTAATTTTGATCTCTTTTTACTAAAAGCTATGGGCTCTGATTTTGCACTACCCCTTTTTGGGGTATCCTGCATTCCCAATGAATCATAAAGTAAACTAGCAGACTCTGCAACTGCACTACTGTCTTCCATACTAAAGGGATGCTGTATTTTGAAAAATTCAGTCAGTATTATGAGACCGATACCGGAGAATGAACTGGTCTTGGTTGTAACCGACCAGTTTTACATACTAAAAGCCATTGCACTTCATGCAAAAGCAAATCTAGAGGTCATGGGCATCAGGGTGGGTGATATCACCACCCTGATGGACCTTTTGCCTGAATATTACACTAACCAAACTTGTTTTAAAGACAGCAAACAGGACTTCGTCATTTCTGTCTTCGGACTGAGATTACCTACAAAAGACTCTAGAACCAGTTTAAGAGGCAAACTGACTGACTTTCTCAACATCTGTTTGGAAATCAATATTAGTAATCATAATATAGGGAAAGTAATAAGATTGGAGCCTGTTGGGCAAGTAATATTCCATGTCAATGAATCCTACATAATTAAGGAACTAGTTAAGAAACAGAGCACACTGTATAATCTTGGAATACACTTCGTTATAGAGAATGAGGACGCATATGCTCTGACAAATCCCGGCAATGCTTATATAGCGTCCAAGAATTGGGAATATTTAATAGATACTTCAAATAATTTTGAGTTATTAGCAATCTCTGATGAATGACAACCCAAGTCAGGCAGCTTGGGGGGGACCTCGGATCCAACCTAGAATCAGCAACACCAGTGGAGATGATATTATTGAAAACAGCTTAGCCAAAGCAACGATCCTGGATAAGAATCCACTTAAAATATTATCTTGGAATTCTTCAGGACTGAGCACAAAATTAGGCAATCCAGACATATGTAATTACCTGAACCAATTTCACATTATTGGCATACAGGAAACTTGGGGAATGGGAAATCTTCTAAGTGGTTACAAGGCATACTGCAAAAAAAGCCACTAAAAATAAATATTATGGGAGGGGAATTGGAGTTCTGGTAATTTTTATCAAGCTTAACAGCAATATTATAACAGAAGAAATCACAACCCAAAGTTCTAGTATCCTTGCGGTAAAAGTAATAGGGAATTCCTCAAAACAAACATGGTTTATGATAAATGTCTATGCTCACTCTTCAGGAAGCCCTTATAGTGATACCAATTTCTTAGACTCATTAGAAAAACTAACTATCGGCTTACAAACAGATCACCCAACAGCAAATATAGTAATTTTTGGTGATTTTAATGCAAGGATGGGAAAATTACAAGGCTGCTCAAAAGACTTGTTAGAGGCACTGGCGTCCCTCCAGCACCCATCTCTGAATATAAAGAGAAATTCCAGAGACTCAACTACAAACAAGAGAGGAGTTATGCTACACAGAACAATGTGCAGGAATAATATGCTGCTTTTAAATGGCAGGTCCAATACTGACCATGAAGGAGAATATTCATTTATAGGAACAAAGGGCTCATCTCTGATTGATTATATATGGGCTGATTTTAATTTGTTCACTAGGAGCATGCGTTTAAAACTAATCACCAGAGTAGAAAGTGAACATAGAGCTTTAGAATTAGAAATTGGGCCAGGGGAATTCTTTACTGACAGTAAACTATTGAATAAAAAGTTTAGAGCCATAAAACAGTTTCCAAGTAAGAATAATAATAAACTAATGAACAAAGCCAGGAAAGAATATAGGAGACTGACTGCTGCCGCCCAAACGGAGCTGCAAAAGCGGTTCACGAGGTCCTTAAAACCAGATGCCCTCCCCACGGACTGCTGCTGGACCCCCGAAACTGAAGCAGCAAAAAGCAGGTCGCGAGGGCCTTAATGCCAGACACCCTCCCATGGACTGCTGCAGGACCTGCCCTGAATCCGGGCTGCAAAAGTGGGCCGAGGGCCTTAAAGCCAGGCGCCCCTTCCACGGACTGCACTGGGCCCCCCCTCCCAGAACCCGGGCTGCAAAAGCGGGTCACAAGACGCCTTAAAGCCAGGCGCCCTCTCTATGGACTGCTGCTGGCCTCCAAACTGAGCTGCAAAGCGGGTCATGAAGGCCTTAAAGCCAGATGCCCTCCCCACGGATTGCTGCTGGACCCCGGAGAGCAGAGCTGCAAAAGCGGGTCGAGGGCCTAAGCCAGACGCCTCCCACAGACTGCTGCTGGACCCCCAAAACCGGAGCTGCAAAGCGGATCGCGAGGGCCTTAAAGCCAGACGCCCTGACCACAGACTGCTCCTGGACCCCTGAAACCAGAGCTGCAAAAGCGGGTAGCGAGGGCCTTAGAGCCAGATGCCCTACTCATGGACTGCTGCTGGATCCCCCAAAATTGGAGCTGCAAAAGTGGGTCCACGAGGCCTTAAAGTCAGACACCCTCCCCACGGACTGCTGCTGGACCCCTCCCAAAACTGGAGCTGCAAAAGCAGGTCGCGAGGCATAAAACCAGCGCCCTCCCACGGACTGCTGCTGGACCCCCAAAACCAGAGCTGCCAAAAAGCGGGTTGCGAGGCCTTAAAGCCAGACACCCTCTCCACAGACTGCTAGACCCCCGAGCCGGAACTGCAAAAGTGGGTCGCGAGGGCCTTAAAGCCAGACGCCCTCCACACGGATTGCTGCTGGACCCTTCCTCAAAACCGGAGCTGCAAAAAGGTATGGTGCCATCTGGAGGGCTGTACGGCAGTTTGAACTGGGATTTCCATAATTCCTTTGTCCTTACTGGCGCCAAACAGAAGACACAATCTTGCTGCCTGTGTGCGTGGGCTTTAAGACTTTTTAGGCTGCCTAAGAGTGCTGATTAATTTATTCTCAGCGTAGCTCTGTAGACCGGTTTTTTTTCATTGCCTTTTGTACCACAAATGCATCATTTAGCAGCAACCTTAAGGGCAGGTGCATTGCGCAGGATAGCGGGTTAAAGCTGGAACAGGAGGGAAGCTCTGCTTTAATGGGAGGGAAGTTTTGCTTTAACGGAAGGGAAGTTTTCCCAAGTGTTTTTCAGATGGCTGCCACACCCTATAGTAAACTCACCTGCTTTGTTTCACCTGATTCTCACAGAACTCCGCCCCTCAGTTAATCTTCGTTATAAATAATTACTTCTCCTTTCTTTCTCCCACAGCGGGTCATGAGGGCCTTAAAGCCAGACGCTATCCCCACGGACTGCTATGACCCCCAGGCAGACTGCAAAAGGTATGGTGCCGTCTGGAGAGCCGATAGCAGTTTGAACTGGGATTTCCATGAATTCCCTTTGCCCTTATTGTTTGTCAAACAGAAGGCCTTAATCTTGCTGCCTGTGTGGTTGGCCCGCCGTGCTGTGCGCCGCCCCCCACTACCCATGGTTGGCACTCACTTATATAGGCAGTGTCTGTGTCAGGTGACATGCTAGAGCCTGTCAGTCCACTTTCTCATTTGCAGAATATAATTTCCCACCACTAGTGGCCTCCACACTGTCAAACAGCTCACTACTGCTTTCTCCACACAGCAGTCATGCTTCTATACATCCTGCCACTCGTTTCCCTCGCATTTCCTCTTTATCTCCCCCCTGCATCCCAGCCTCTGGAAGCCCCTAACCCTCACCCCCTCCTCAGTGAAGCATCATTAACTTGCTCCATATCAGCATCCATCTGTGAGCGTCAGTCATACAGGCCCTCCCTTACATGGGACTTATGCTCTTCTGTCCTACCCCTCCTCCTTCACTCCTGGCCTAACAACCCTACACAGCCTAGCAAATTCGGCCGGCCATCACTCTCTACAAACAAACCATTCCAAGCTCAAATGTAAAAATGCACAGTACGCCTTTTTACACTACATCGCCCTGCTTCTCCTCTTGGCAGAGGACACTGAAACCAACCTGGGTCCACTGCCCCACCCTAGCCAACAAACCCTCCCCGAAGGCCTCGGACTAATCCACCTAAACATCTGCAGCCTCCTGAACAAGGTAGCCGGGCTGCAACTCACCACCACAACCCTCCACCCTGACATTTGCATAATAATTGAGACGTGGCTAAAACCTGACCACACAGATTCGGAGATATCCATCCCTGACTACACCGTAATCAGGCAGGACAGACTCGGCAAAAAGAAAGGGGGAGACATAGCCATGTACATATCCTCCAGGCTCCAGTTCACCCCCATCCAGATCCCAGATCCCACCCCTTCAAATTGAATCCTTGATGATTAAGGTTTCGCTGCCTCACTCCTCCCCGGTGTACGTGGCAGGAACATACTGCGCTCCTGCTACCCCTGCGAACACCATCTTTGACCACATAGTCACTCTAAAGTCTGCTGCAGCTGCAGGCGAGCTCTACACACTTAGGGATTTTAACCACAACTGGCCAGGTAAAGATTGCTCCAAGCTACGGAACAAGATTAAATCCCTAAACCTTTGTCAACAAATTGATCAACCCACTCGACTAAACTTAAAAACACAAAACCGTTCCCTCCTGGACTGGGCCCTCACAACACACCCTCACAGGATAATCAAAGCCGGCCTCCTCCCTGAGTGATCACCATATGGTTTATATGGTCAGGAAGGCATATAGACCTGCTAACCAACCACCCCCCCAGGACACTCCTCACGAGATCGTACAACTCCCTCTGTCTACAGTCCCTCCTAAGTGACCTTCCCCATGTAGACTGGTCATTTATTCAGATGGCACCTTCTATTGACCATGCCTTCGTCATGTTCAGAGACAACGTGCTAGCTCTATGGGACTATCACGCCCCACTAAGATGCACAAGGGTCAGGGGCTCCCATCTTCCATGGGTCACCGCTGACATCATCAGCAGATGTTGAGCTAGAGATCAGGCCTGGAGAAAACACAAGCAATCGTGCTCACCGGAATCCATGCAGCGATACCGGACCCTCCGTAACTCCTGCACCAAAGCCATTCGGATGGCAAGAAAGAACTATTTCAAGGCTGCCCTCTCCTCCAACTTCAACAACCCTTCTAAATTCTGGTAATCCATCAAAACCCTGCTCACTCCCCCAGCTCAGCCGCCCACCCTGACCCTATCTACCCACGGCAACACCGTCTCAGCCCCTAGCGAAGTTGCCTCAACATTCAACACCTTTTCACTAACTGCGTGGCGTCCCTCCTCGCAAACCACCTATGCTCCTCACCCACACCCAGTCCCCCCTCGCAGACCCAGCTGTCCCCATCTAGCCCCAAGTTCTCGTTCCATCCTGTCACAATGGCAAAAGTTCTCTATGCCCTACGTTCCCTTGACCCTAATAAAGGCAAATGCCCCCAAGGTCTAGACGTCAAATTACTCCACCTATCAGCCCCTGCCATTGCCACCCCTCTTGCCGAGCTCCTAAACCTCTCTTTCTCCACAGCACAGATTCCAGACGCCTGGAAGCAGGTGGTCATCATCCCATTACCTAAGGGTGGTGACCCATCGGACCCTGGTAACTACTGTCCCATCTCTCTTCTCCCAATTTTGTCCAAAATACAGGGAACACCTAGCCCTTACCCAACTCATTAAATTTCTTGACGCCACCTCCTTCTTCACTCCATATCACTCGGGTTTTCGTAAATCCCACTCCACCATCACCACACCCTTAAGACTCACAAATGACATCGCCTCAGGGATGGACAAGGGTCATATCACCTCGGCCATTTTTATAGACCTAGCAAAGGCGTTCAATACAGTCTCGCACCCAAAGCTACTCACCAAACTTACGAGATGCAGGTCTCTCCTGTTTAGCCACCAGCTGGTTCCAGGCCTACCTGACTGGCAGACAGTAAAAATTGGTACACACTTATCCCTCCCACTCCCAGTCACTTTGGGTGTTCCCCAAGACTCTGTCCTGGGCCCCTTACTTTTTTCCATATTCTTAAATGACCTCCCTCTGTCCTGCCCAAACACAGCCATACAAATGTATGCAGATGACACTGTTCTGTACACCTCTGACCCCTCCTACGGGGACGTGCATGAAGCCCTCCAACAGGATTTTGATACCGTTCAACAATGGCTCAGGTCAAATCAATTAGTACTCAACTCAAAA
Source organism: Neoceratodus forsteri (assembly GCA_016271365.2). Lineage (NCBI taxonomy): Eukaryota > Metazoa > Chordata > Ceratodontiformes > Ceratodontidae > Neoceratodus > Neoceratodus forsteri. Next base: position 949,094,343 of record CM028137.1, read on the forward strand.
AAAAAAACAGTCTCCCTAACTTTCAGGTCTCAACCCAGACTATCTCGCCTTGTGGCTCTCCCCCGCCTTCCATACCCTGGAAGGGTCACCGTTGGAGACCTGCACCGCCTTTAGATACCTGGGTGTCTGGCTTGATCAACACCTTAATTACTCTGTCCACATTGACTCGATACACAAAAAACTACACCCCAAACTGGGCGCCCTTCATCGGAATAAAGGGTGTCTGCCCACCGCGGTCAGGAGGGAAATAGTACACAAAATGATCCTCCCCATCCTTGACTACGGTGACGTGGTCTACAGCGCAGCACCTTCATCAACCTTGGCCAGCATGGACACCCTCTTCCACTCCTTCTGCCGCTTCATCCTGGAATGCACCCCCACCACCTACCACTGTGACCTATACAGCGCCTTAGATCTCCCTTCACTCAAGGCCCAACAAAAGATACACTGCGCAAACATCATAGCCAAATTCTGGACTAACTCCCTCCCCCCATCTCAGCTCTGCGCTGTCAGCACAACCCTTCCCGACCTACTCACTCAGGCGCTCCGACTCCAGGCTACTCAAACTCCCTTTCATGCACATCAAAGGCCAATCCGCTTTCAAATATCGACTGCCCAAACTCTGGAATGACCTCCCTGCTGATACCAGGCTCACCACTGCCCCCAGCTCCTTAAACCACTCCTCCATGACCATTTCTCAGACGCATGCAACTGTTACCTACTACCCAGACCCGCAACCAAGAGGCAGCTAACTGCAACTTGACTGTGCTACACCCACAGCTAAATTACTACCAACCTGCATGAGTTCTGCTTGTTAATACTACACGGTCTCTAGGTCCTAACCTTGTAGTACCTAACTAATTACACTGCGGCCTTAGGCCCAAAACCCTGTATTAGCTAAACTATGTCAAATGTGTATTGCTGCTGCATGTTCTTGTCCTGTGTGATCCACTATGTAACCCCCAGGTCGCATCTGGAAACGAGCGGTCTCCACTCAGTATGCTTGCCTGGTAAATCTCTTAAATAAATAAAACTATGGAAGGAACTCCACATTGCAGTTCTTAACAGGAACAATAAAACATTCTGGGACATAGTATGCTTCGGAATGGGTAATCGCTCTCGTATTAATACACACATTGAACCAGACACATGGATAAAGCACTATAAGCTTCTGTTCTTCAAGGAAGACCCAGACTATTTAGCTGGGTTAACAGAATCCAAATATGAAGGTAGGAAACAAAGCACAGATACTGAAATTTCACTACCAGAGCTAGAGGAGGCTTTACATTCATTCAACAAAAGAAAAACACCTGGACCAGATGGGGTACCTCTAGATGTAATAAGCAGAACCAAAGTATATTGGATCCCTTTTTTACTCAAACTCTTTAATTACATCTGGAGATCAGGGGATATCCCCAAAAGCTGGAAACTAAATATTGTTGTCCCAGTCTTTAAGAAAGGCGACAAAAAGGACCCTAGCTGCTATAGACCCATTAGCCTATTAGACTCCTTAGGAAAGGTCTTTACTAAAATTTTAAATAATGGACTAATGACATGGGCAATATCAAATAACATAATAGATAGAGCCCAGGCAGGATTCCGCACAAACTATTCCACAACAGATCAAGTTTATGTTTTAACTCACCTGATCCACAAATGCAGGATCATTAAAAACCAAAAAATATATTGCACCTTTATAGATCTCAAATCTGCTTTTGATAGGGTTAACAGACCCTTACTCTGGGTCAGACTTGGTGAACTGGGGCTAGACCCATCCCTACTGGAAATGATCAGACTTATCCATCAAGATAACTACACCAGTATCAGGTTCGGTAACTCAGGGGAATTAAGCACGTGGTTCACAAACAACATAGGGGTCAAACAAGGCTGCACATTGGCCCTTTTACTGTTTAATCTTTATTTTGGCACTGTTTTAAAAGACTTGTACAATGCGGACTTCCATTTACCAAAAATAGGGAAAAAAATGGTACCTTATCTAGCTTATGCAGATGACGTTGTACTCCTATCACTTAGTCATCTGGGCATGTGCAGAAGCATAGGAAAATTCCAACTCGAATGTAAAAATGCTGATCTGTCTGTTAACCACAACAAAGCTAAGGTGCTAGTGTTTGGGGTAACAAGAGAGGTTACAACTATTACATCAATTCCTCCAAGACTCAGGTGGTAAAAAACTTCTGCTACCTTGGGCTCATGGTAAGCCAAACTGGTTCCTGGAACCTCTACCTAAAAAGTATTAAAAGCAAGTTGGAAGGATTTTTCCAATCATACCAGCATTTTCATATAAATATGGGGCGATCGGTAGATGGAATGTTAAAGTCTCAAGAGCCAAAATTAAAAGTCAAATATTATATGGGGCTGAACTATGGGGACATGAACTAAAAGGGCCCAAGGATTTCAGATTAAACAAATTCTATAAAAAGATATTAGGCCTACCAAATTGTGCACCTTCTGCCTTGGTTAGGAATGAGATTGGAGAGTTTCCCTTAGAGTGTGCTTGTGTGCAGAGACAAATAAATTACTGGATTAAGATACTCAGAATGCCTCCTGACAGATTCCCATGAATGTGCCTGGAAGAGGCAATCCTTTACCCCCATTCTAACAACACTTTTCCAAGTATGGTGGTCTTGGAAGAACTTATTAAACTGTATGGACTCCTACACATAGTTACTGATTGTCTAAGGCTTCCCATTAAGTACATCAAAACAATAATAAACAACAAAATTAAAGACAATTTTGTCCAAAAAGACTTAGAGTCCTGTCGATTATCTAAAGCATGCCCATGGTTATCAATTAACAAAAGAGAGCACAAGTTTGAAAGATACCTCCATATTCTACTCTCCCCAGGATAGGACCCTTTTTACTAGATTCCGCTTTGAGGTATTTGAGAGTAACAAAAAAATTGGTTTATATCTAGGGGAAAAAAACAAGGAATATGAGTGTAAGTGTGGCTTGGGAGAAGATAACCTATTGTACTTAGTAATTTTATGCCCCCTCTTTGAGAAACACAGGGCCATCTGCTTGGGCAAAATACTCAAACCACAATCCTACCAGCCAATGCAATTATTGACGTATCTATTTACAAACACTGATCCTATAATTTTGAGCTCCGTGGTCTCTCGCCTTAAAATAATTGATCAGAGAAGGCTTCATTTAACTAGATAAATCTGAATAGACTATTAAAAGGGCAGAGCATAAAAACAAAGATAAAATAAAAAAAACAAAAATAAAACAATCATAGATTCAATCATAACAAGCCCTACACAAAACTGCATGATGTTCACTCATGACTAATCAATGAATTCCAGTAAATGTACCACCTGATGCAATTTAATGAACATTATTTGTCTGCACAAACTACCTCCCCTGAATAACCAGGCACCTATCAACTTTGGGGCCATTACTGTAAAGATTAAACTTTCTGCTGTTGATTTTATAAGTTTTAAATGAACTTATTTATACTACTATTAGAAAATATTCATTTTTATGAAATAAGTTGATAGCATTTTAATGTGTAATAAGTTTTCATGTCATTCTCTAAGCAGAATACTTTCCGTTTTTAACTGTTTTTTTTATTGTTTTAATTATTTACTTATTTATCTGTAATGGCAATGTTGCCAACCAATAAACTTGAACATATTGTATACTGTCAAACGTTCCTCTTGTGCCAAACCCACTTGATTTACAGCAAGGGGCAGTAACACTCTTCCTTCTATTTCTTGATTTACAATATTTTGGTGTTCTTCTATAGCATCTAAATCTGCTCTATTCCATATATTTATCCCAGATCCAAACAGGCCGGTTATGTCCCCTAATAGGTCTCTTTTGCGTCACCTATTAGTGGTATTGTTACGGTTACTACCATTTGTGGGGACTGGGGTGCATCCCTCTTGCTTGGCCTGGAATATACTAACCATATCTAATAACATATATGCATAAAATTTAGAAACATTAGTATTGGCACATTGACCAGTGCTATTTAGATCCCAACTTGAAAAGTTGAAAATGACTGGTAATCTTATATACTCTACGTTATTTACAAGAGTCTGGTCCGTTGGTGTAGAAGTTAGTCCATTAGGTGGCCCTTGTGTTACATTGGGGCACTGTGGTGGTCTTACTGTTAAAGTTATATTTCTACTGGTGTGATATACTAACTAATTACGCTGCGGTCTTAGGACCAAAACCCTGTGTTAGCTAAACTATGTCAAATGTGTATTGCTGCTGCATGTTCTTGTCCTGTGTGATCCACTATCTAACCCCCAGGTCGCACCTGGAAACGAGTGGTCTCCACTCAGTATGCTTGCCTGGTAAATCTCTTAAATAAATATGTCATCAGCGTAGAGGATGACCTTTGCATCTTTGCTGAAGGACTGCAGATTGTTAATGAATAGGAAGAACAGCAGTGGTCCCAGGATAGATCCCGGAGGGACACCATCTCTTATTCTGATCTTGTCAGATAAGGTGCCTTGCCATCTAACTAACTGGAACCTATCCAGGAGATAATCGTTAAACCATTGAACTGCCAGGGAGCCAAGATCGATCTGTTTCAGTTTGGCTAGGAGTAGTCGGTGATCTACCAGATCGAATGCCTTGGTGAGATCAATAAAAATTGCACCAGTGAGCAATCCCTTATCTAGGGCAGAAAATATATCAGAGGTGAGGTAAGGTTAAGCAGGGCAGTGTCCATTCCATGGTTCTTTCTGAATCCATGTTGGGCCGCAGTGAAGATATTATGTCTCTCCACATAATCCATGACCTGAGAGTACACCACCCTCTCCAGTACTTTACTTATTGTTGAGAGTAAGGATATTGGGCAGTAGTTTTCCACTGACTCTCTGGCTCCACCTTTGTAGACTGGTGTAACTAGAGCCACTTTCCAGAGGGAGGAGACTTTCCCTTCAATGAGCGATTTTTTGATGAGCTACGAGATGGGGGTAGCAATAACCGGGGCTGCAATATTGATTAGTTTGGGTTCCATTTCATCATAACCCGCTGTTCCATGGGTTTTAATCCCCTGTAGTAGTTTCTGGACTTCTAAGCTGGAAACCAGTTTGAAATGGAAGTCTGGGATGCTAGGACTACTTATATTGGGAACTTGTGATAAGTTTGGGCCAGGGCAGGGGGTCTTGAACATATCTAGTTCAGTAAAGAACTTGTTGAATGCTTTGGCAGCCTCGGCTGGGGTTGTGTATTGGGTACCCTTTGTTATAATGTCCCCCCCTTCTAGTTTGTTGTTCCCTTGATAAGGGCATTAATTTGTGCCCAAAATATTTTGGGGTTTGATAGATTCTTATCTTGGATGTGTCTGAGGTGATTCCTTTTGGCTTTTTTCAACTCTGTTTTGCATTTATTCCTGAGTTCTCTATACTTCTGCCAGTCGGTGGTTTGATCTGAGGATTTAAATATTTCCCAAGCCCTGTCTCTGAGTCTCATGAGTTTCCTCAGGTCTCGTGTGAGCCACCTGGCTTTCTGTCCTTTGACTCTAATCTTTTTTCTTGGGGCATGCTTGTTAGCGGCAGACAAGAAGTTATGATTGAATATTTCAACCGCAGTGTCAGGTTGGTGCTAGTTTACTTGCTGCCAGTTGACCTCAGAGGGTTCTGAGAAGGAACTTGAATCAAAGTTAGAAGTCCCTAGTCCAAAAGTACAGGGTGGGGGATAGGAAGTCATTCTTCATACCCCAAGCATTAGGCTGATGATCACTCAGAGAGTCTGCAAAGATGCCAACCATTTTGAATCTATCGGATCTGTGGCCAGGATCCAGTCCGAAGTGGTATGATTGCCAGTTTTTGTATTTAGTCTTGTGGGTTCCTGAATTAGTTGGGTGAGTTCCACATCTTGTAAAGAGCTTTTTATTTTGTCTCTGATATGGGTCCCCCAGTGAATATTGAAATCCCCCAAAATTATTTTTCCCCCCTGGATAGAGCAGGGATAGTGTTTAATAGAGATTTCAGTGATTCAATGGGCAATTTGGAAGGGCTATATACGGCCCCAACTGTTAGTGTCTTGGTACCACCTAGTAGTAATTTTATAAATAGGGCTTCGCAGTCTGATTGGGTAGAGACTATTGTCAGAATAGAGGAGGCATTAATGATAGATTTTACATAGATCATGACCCCTCATCCTTTCTTTTTTATTCTATCTGTTCTAAAGAACCAACACCCAATTAGATCAACCTCATGGTCAGTTATGTGGGGTTTAAGCCACATCTCTGTAATAGCAATGACATCTGGTGCATACAGGTTCACCCAGGCCTGCAGCTCATGTATTTTGGGCCTAATACTGTTGATATTTATATGCGTTAGCTTTAACCCCTTGTAGTTATCCCATACATGTGTCTTAGAGGTGGTTACCCGGATATTGGCTACTGTTGGGCCCGGGTTTTCCTCAATGTCTCCTGATAGCAATAGTTTTAGCAAGTGGAGCAAGCTGGGTAGAGCTTGAGGCATTGTGAGATGTTTTTTGCAATGTAGGGCATTTATGTATGCCGTTAGTTTGTACAGGTTACCATGTTTCCCGAGACCATGGAGATATATTAAAGGGTCACAGAGAGTATCCAAGGGAGTTTCTTTTTTTTTTTTGAACTTGAAACTTTTTTATTTAATAAATGATAGAATACAAATACATCATTATACTCAGGATTTCCATCCATTCCAAGAAAACGTACTGTTACATCCAGGTTTACATGAGGTTATTGTTAAAAACAAAGTTCATTCCATTGTCCATTTTATTTCTTTTCTCAGATTCCCTCGCTGTGAAGGGTATGATCATGGATGTCTCCCTTGTTGATGCCAATATCTTTAACTAGCTATATCTCTGAATTTGCAGTTTTCCATTTCCAACAAACCAAAATTCACAAATATCTCTGTCAACCTCCAAAACCTCAACAATAACAAAACAAAAAAAAAAGGGGGGGTTTCATTCTCAGTGTCAGTTTTTATTATTATCAAACTTTACCGTTCTTTCCTTGTTGGTCCTGCAGTCTCTTAAAGTCCTGTAATACCAGGTAGTTACTCAGTTCACCAGGAAGTCTCCATATTCAAACCCACCACCAGGGAATCTCCCTGGAACAAAGTCCCCAGATGATCTGTTATAATCTGAGCTTTGAAGCCAATCTCCATCTTAGGCCTGCAATAACTGCTCAAGGGTAGGGACACCCTCTTTTTCCTCTAAATGATCAAAGAAAGGGAGCCATCTAGCATTACATTTCTCAGTGGTCAATCTTAACCTTGCCGTGATTGCCTCCATGCTCTTTATTGGATTAATATTATTGTACCATTGGGTGGGTCCTCCCTGAGCCACTTCTGGGTGAGGGACTTCAATGCCGCTGCCACCAACATGAAGAACAAATATTTCTCCATCTGCTTTTTCAGATCTATTGGAGGAAGTCCAGGTACCAGGTTTTCAAACTCTAGTGTTGTCCCCAGAGAGAATATTTTAATTATCTCCTTGGATATTTCTGTCCAAAAGGAGGATATGCGGGTACAGGCCCAAAAGATATGATAGTGTGTGCCTTTGGACTCACAATTCCTCCAACATTTATCCGAAGAGAGGGATGTATAGTGGTATGAGATCATTGGGGTCCTAAAGAATCGAATATTGACTTTTCATCTAAATTCTCTCCAAGAAGGTGAGTTTGTTGTTTTCTGGACTCCCCCCAGATCTCCCTCCATTTACCTTCTGGAATACAGTGTTCTGCTTCTGCGTCCCAATGGTCTGTTATTCTCTGAATGGCCAACGTACCCCTGTCCTCTATTAGTATGTTGTATATTTGCAAAATATAAGTCTTAGTGTCCTGTGAGGTGCTCCTCTGGAGAGTTAATATTACTGGGGATGCTGGACATTGGGCCAGTTCTGTTATTCCAATGTTATTCTGTATATAGTGGATGCATTGAATGTATCTAAACGCATCTGTCTCATTTAGGGTAAATTCCCTTTGTACCTCTATGAAGGATTTTAAGCGATCCACCCCCAGGAGTTGTCTTGGGTATTTGAGTCCCCTAATCGCCCATTCAGCCAGGCGTGCATCTCCTCTATGTGAAGGGAAACCCGGCATGTTCTACAGGGGGAAATATTCCCAGACTGGTCTTGGTATCTCCCACTCTTGTCTGGCCTTCAACCACATCGACATGGTGTGTTGTGTGAAGGTGTTTTTTAAGCTGTTTTAACTCTTTGGGGAGAATTCTTCAAAGCAACAAATTAAGTGGTCGCAGCTGGCAGTCTTCTTCTTCTATCTCTCGCCATCCATGACTCCTCCCGCACATCAATATTTTAATAACTGGTAATAACTGGGCAGCCAGATAATATTTGGGGAAATCCGGGAGCCCCAGTCCCCCTCTTTCTTTGCGTTCTATTAGTATATCCCAACGGACTCTTGTTTTTTTCCCTGCCCAAATGAAGTCTGATATTTTTTTTCTTTAATCTTTCCAGTCCTTGTTGGGGATTGGTAAGGGAAGGCTGGTGTATAGAAACAGGAAACGAGGAAGGATGCTCATTTTAACTGCTTCTATTTTATTTGTAAACGTTAGGGGGAAGGACCGACCACCTATTCATGTCAGCATACACTTGCTGCTTTAAGGGTCCGTAGTTACATTTATAAATTAATCCTGTCTGAACAGGGATATGAATCCCTAAATACCTAATTTTGGTGTCCACTCATTTAAAAGGGGTCATTTCTTTTAGTCTCTGGTTTGGGGCTTTCCCTAAGGCTAACACTTCCGATTTTTCTTTATTAATCTTGAAGCCGGAGATGTCCCCAAAGTTCTTCAATAAGTCTAATAGGGATGGGAGGGAAGTCTCTGGGTCCCCCAGGTAAATTAGGGTATCATCTGCATATAGGGATATTTTATGGGTTGTGTTTTGAATCTCTATTGCTTTTATTTCGTCCCTTTGTCGTATGGCCTGGGCTAGTGGTTCCATATTAATTGCAAAAAAGCAGGGGTGAGAGAGGGCATCCTTGTCTTGTTCCTCTGCTAATTTTAAGAAGGGGGGATATTGTGCCGTTTACCCTCACCCTCGCCTGGGGGTCTTGATAGCATAGTTTTATCCAGTTCAGGAAGTTCCCTTCAATACCCATTTTTTCTAGTACCTGAAAGAGGTACGTCCAATTTAGCCTATCAAAGGCTTTTTCCGCATCTAAAAAGATTGCCAGGTCTGTTTTTGTGTTAGGGGTTTTCTTCCGAATAATGTTTAGGCGTCGTCTTATGTTATCACTTAGTTGGCGATGTGGTATGAAACCTGATTGATCAGGGTGTATTAGTAGTTCTATATATTTTTGGAGCCAAATGGAGAGTATTTTTTGTGAATATTTTTAGATTCTGAATCAGTAAGGCTATTGGTCTTAATGATGCACATTTCGTAAGGTCCTTCCCTCCTTTTGGGATCACTGTTATTAGTGATTGGGTCCAACTCTCTGGTGTTTTACCCTCTTCTAGACATTTATTAAAGACTTCGGCTAGTATCTGGGCCACTGTGGTCCCTAATGCCTTATAAAATTCTCCACAGAACCCATCTGGGCCTGGGGTTTTGCCCCCTGGTAACTGTTTGATAACCCCCATTATTTCTTCTGTTGAGAAGGGGTGATTCAGGTCTTGTTTCATCACCTCAGATATTCGGGGAAGGTTGATTGAGTCCAGAAATGTTCCCACTCCATTTTTAGTTGTGGCTTCATCTTTTTCCTCCCTGTACAATTTTTGGTAACATTTTTGAAATTGGAGTGCTATTTCTCTTGGGTCCTCCTGTTTTACCCCTTGTGGTCCTATGTCTTGTAGGAAGGGAATAAACCTGTCTATTTGAGCTTTTCTTAGCCTAAAAGCTAGGAGTTTTGAAGCTCTCCCCCCACCTCATGATATTTCTGATTTGTGAATCTCAGATATCCCTCCGCTTTTTTATTTTCAAACTCTTGTAGGTTTTTTTGGATTTGGGTTAATTCTTTTTGGATCTGCCGATCGTGAGGGTTGGCTTTGTGCTTTTTCTCTGCTGCAGCTAATTCGGTAGATAGCCTGTTGTGGGTGATAATTCCCAACTTCTTTTGGGCAGAGGCAAAGCTGATTATGTTCCCCCTTATCACCGCTTTAAGGGTGTCCCACTTAAGTAGCGCAGAGTGGGTCGATGGGTTATGAACTGTTTGGAAGTCTTTGATGTTTTCCTTTAATCTTTCCACTAGAGTTTTATTGTTCAATAGAGAAACATTTAGTCTCCACAGGGTTTGTCTGCCCTGGGGTAGGAGATTCAGCCCTATTGATATTGGGGCATAATCTGACAGGGTTATATTATGTATGTCAGAGCTTATGACCTCATGAAGGTGTGTGACACTTGTGTAAAAAAGATCTATTCTCGAGTACGATCTCTGGGGGTTTGAATAAAAGGTATAGTCTCTTTCGTTCGGGTGGTGTGCCCTCCAGACATCCACCAAACCTAGTTATTTTGTCAGTGTGGTTAGGACCTTTGAGGCTGTTTTATTCGTAGCCTCCCTCTTAGAGGAGCGGTCCCTCAACGGTGTGGAGTCACATTGAAGTCCCCCCCCAAGAAGTATCTGCCCCTGTGGTAGGTCCGCTATTTTTTGAGAAAACTTTTTCAAAAAAGGTCTCTTGATGCTTATTTGGGGTGTAAATATTAATAAAATGAATAAGCTCCCCCCGAGTTTTTGCCGACATTCTCACATGTCTTCCCTGCATTCCCCTTCTGTAGTTTCTATCGTCAGGTGTAGACCCCTACATATTAATATTGCTACCCCTGCCTTTTTGGCATTAGGGTGTGAAGCTGCCATCACCTTCTCCACCATGCTCGTCATAATTTGAAATGCTCTGGCATGGATAAATGTGTTTCCTGGAGGAGAATCACATCCCCCCCAGCTTTTTAAGTTCCTGCAACAGTCTCGCCCGTTTTACTGGAGAGTTTACTCCTTTGACATTATAGGAGCAAATATTTAGGCAAATCATTTTGTTGTATACGGAGACTTCCAGTGAGCAACGGGGGTAGTGGCCCCTTTAAGTGTGTGTTCGTACCTAAATCCTCTTACCCTTGTCTTGCTTATTCCCTTTCTTTTGTTTTGCTTATTGTCCTGCATCTCTTCTTGGATCTTTGCTATAGAATAGACTGAGAACTTTATGCCAAAAACAAATATAATGAAAATAAAAAAATTAACTCTTAATTTACAACTTTTGTCAACCATTGAACCTTATTTCTACTGGACCAACCATGGTCTAGAACAGTAGAAGAACAGAAGTAACAATTTCTTTGTTGTCAAGAAATCAACTCCCTTCCCCTCTCCCCTCCCATTTATAAAGAGGGAAGATGAGAAAGAAAAGGAAGGGACTAATGAAGAAACTCCACTCCCTATGTGCTTCCCTCGGTCCCTGTCTCCCTTTATCAAAAGAAGAAGGGACGAGGGAGTAGCCTTGCTACACTCGTGATGCGTGTATCACACACCCACTGTCTCTACTTAAGAGTCTCAGAGCTGATGTTTTATCCTTCGCTCTGAATAATACGTCACATATCTCCATTCCGGAACTCAGACACACCCCCAGGACCCCTCTCATTTTTTGTAATTAGTATGTTCCCTCCTCCCTTCTCAATCTATTTTACTGTGAAATATATGGCCCCTAGAGATAACCCCAGTTTACCTCCGGTGTGGTAGTCCCTCATCTCTTCTCCCTTTAAGCGACCACTTTTCTGACCCCTGGAGTTATTGTTTGTTAGTATCCCCCCCCGGCAAAGCCTCACTGGATGGCAAACAGGACTGCCTAACGTTTTCCTCTGACCCGGTGGCCTCAACTTTACGTGTTGGAGTTGTCCAGGAGCACCTGCACCACACAAGTTATAGTTAAGGCAATGCGGTCTCCACTACAGCTCCCCCGGGGCAACTCCTCCACCTTACCGAGTTTCCTTATTCCCGTGATGGCTGCCTAACCCGTCGACCAAGCTCAAGCTGCCATTTCTTTTAAGCTATCTGGCATGGTGGGAGGCTCTCTAACATTGATCTGTTTTACTCCATGATCCCCTCCCCCGCTCTGCTCCGTTTGGCTTCCAGCTCAACCTTGGTACTCCCCTATTCCAGGGCAAACTCTTCCCGCCTTCCCTTGCTCTTCCTGGTTTCCCTCCCCCCCCGGCCTCATCTTATGGGGCATTTAATGTTATCCTGACGATAATAAATAAGGCAGTCATTTTTAAATTCATTCTAGTCCGTCCCACCGTTCTGTTCCCTTTCTCCTTATCCCCCTCACTTTAAGTCCCAGTCCAGATTACCTGAGTTTCTCTCCCTCACCCTCCGATCCTCACTACTTTCTCGGATGTTTGGCTCTGAGTCTGGAGGGTGAATGAGAGTGTCAGGCCCCAGCTTCCATCTACATGCAATCGAGCCGTCTCTTAATGGCTCTTCCCCTATTGATGGCACCCCACCCCGCCCTGCGATAACTAGTCCAAGCTGCAGAGGCCATTTCAGTCGGCTAGGCGAAAGCCCGCCATTAGCTATGCTTCCACAGATTGGGAATTCCCACAGCCTTATGTCCCACTAAGTGTCCCTTTCAAATAAGGCCTTTTCCAATCTTCTTGTACTGCATTCCAGTTATTTAAACTTAATTCCGAACTTTAGATTGTTTTAATGCGCCAGAGTAGCCCTCTCTTCTTCCCTCCCCTTCCTCTTTCCCTCTAGAAACATAGATTTTGATGGCAGATAAGGACCGCTTGGCCCACCCAGTCTGCCCATTTCCCTACCTAATGGATAAGCTGCAGATCCTAGTTAACCAGCAGCCTACTTCTTCCTACCCCCACCCCCTAGAATTTCCTTATGACTGTCCCATGCATGCTTGAATTCCACCACTGTTTTTGACTCCACAACCTCCTCCGGAAGGCCGTTCCATGCATCCACAACCCTCTCTGTGAAAAAATACTTCCTTAAATTACCTCTGAGCCGCCCTTCTATCTTCAAATTGTGCCCCTTGTTCTTGCACACTCTTTTTTGAAAGATGCTACCTCTTGGACTTTGTTGATTCCTTGAGGTACTTGAAAGTTTCTATCATGTCCCCCTCTCCTCCTTTCTCGAGGCTATACATATTCAGCTCCTTAAGTCTCTCTTCATATGTCTTCCGGTGCAGACCCTGCACCATTTTAGTTGCCCTCCTCTGGACAGCCTCCATCCTGTCTATGTCTCTGAGGAGATTGGGTCTCCAGAACTGCACACAGTACTCCAGATGGGGTCTCACCAACTGTCTGTACAGAGGGGTAATAACTTCCTGTTTTCTACTGGTGATGCCTCTCCCTATGCATCCCAGTATCTCCCCAGCCCTCCTTGCTGCCCTTTCACATTGCTTGCCCACCTTTAGGTCATCTGATATGACTACCCCAGGTCCCTTTCCATTTTGTTGTTGTTAGTATCTCACCCCCATTGTATCGCTTCCCTGGGTTTTGTTTCCAGGTGCATTACTGCACTTCTTAGCATTGAATCTAAGCTGCCATACATTTGACCATTCCTCTAACCTTGCCAAGTCCCTTCTCATCCTTTCAACCCCACCTTGTGCATCAACTCTGTTGCAGATCTTTGTGTCATCTGCAAAGAGACATACTTTTCCTTCCAGTCCCTCTGCAATGTCGCTTATAAAGACATTGAAGAGGACCGTCTAATACTGAACCCTGCGGTACCCCACTAGTAACCCCCCTTTCTTCAGAGTGGTCTCCATTTACTATTACGCTCTGTGTCCTATTCTCCAGCCAATTCTTTACCCAGGCTGTCATCTTGGGACCCACTCCCAGGCTGGCTAACTTGTATATTAATCTTTTGTGTGGGACTGTGTCAAATGCCTTGCTAAAGTCTAGGTAGGCCATGTCCACAGCCCCTCCCTGATCTACTACTTTGGTCACCCAGTCAAAGAAATCTATCAGATTTGTCTGGCATGACCTTCCCGCTGTGAATCCATGCTGCCTTGGGTCCTGAGCCCCTGGCCTCTAGATACTCAACAATTCTTTCCTTCAGAAGTGATTCCATCATTTTCCCTACCACTGAGGTTAAACTAACAGGTCTGTAGTTTTCTGCTTCTGCCTTGCTCCCACTTTTGTGAAGGGGAATCACATCTGCCCTTCTCCAGTCCTTGGGTACCCACCCCATCCTCCCATGATTTGTTAAAGAGGGTAGTCAGTGGTGTCACTAGTTCTACCCTTAGTTCTTTTAGAATTCAGGGATGAATCCCATCAGGCCCCATTGCTTTGTCCACCTTCAGTTTTAAGAGTTCTTTCAGAACCCTTTCTTCTGTAAATGGGCTGGTATCAACTTCTGTATCCAGAGTGTTTCTACTGTTTGTTTTAGGTACCTCCCCCTCTTCCTTTGTAAATACTGAGCAAAAATATTTGTTTAGTATCTCTGCCTTTTCACAGTCACCCTCTGCCCACCCTCCCTCCTCTTTATTAAGCCTCACTAACCCTTCCTTGGTCTTCCTTCGCTCCCTGATGTACCTATAAAAGGTTTTATCCCCTTCTTAACTGAGTTGGCTATCTTTTCCTTGGTTTGGGCCTTTGCTGTTCTGACTGCCTTCCCAGCTTCCTTTTGCTTTAACCAATGCAGTTCTCTGTCCTGCTCCTTCTGTGATTCCTTGTACTTCCTGAATGCTTTCTTTTTCTCTTGAACCTTCACTGCCACTTCCTTTGAGAACCATAGTGGTTTCTTACATCGTTTCGTTTTGTTTATTTGCTTCACACAAAGGCTTGTTACCTCTGTGATGGCAGTTTTTATTATTCCCCATTGTTCTTCCACCCCTCCTTCCTGCCCATTTGCTAGTGCATTCCTTAGGCACTCACCCATTTTGGCAAAGTCAGCCTTCCTAAAGTCCAGTACTTTTGCCTTTGTATGGCTTGACTCTATTGCTGTGTTTTATTGTGAACCATACTGTTCGATGGTCACTAGTTCCCAGATGGCTACCCACTCTACATCTGTGATCTCTCTTCATCTCCATTTGAGAGAACCAGGTCTAAGATTGCTCCCTCTCGGTGGGCTCCAATACTAGTTGTCTAAGGCATGTCCCCTGTAGGGCATCTAGAATAACCCCACTCTTTGAAGTGGCTGCTGCAACTGCACTCCAGTTAACATCTGGCATATTCAGATCACCCATCACATGTTCCTCCTCTCTCTATCTCCTCCTGGGTGATAATCACTCTTTTGGGGGCACTATAACTGGGGAGAGGTGTACCCACCCACAAAGAAAGCAAAACCAAACAAGTATGAGGGAAAAGTGATCAGTTCTTCCAGGAGCAACTTTTCTGTAAATAGTCCCAAATAGAGTTCATTAGTTCGCCGATCTCCTTCCGATTCTCTCCCAAGCGGTTGCTTCGTTCGATGGATGCCGGCTTACATCTCAGCGCTGAGGGGATGATCTGGCATGCAGGCCCTGCTCTGGCTGCCTTCCTCCTGCCTCTGCCCTCTTAATTATCTTCTCTGCTTCTTTCACCAGCATCTTCAGGATTGCACCTGGCCGTATCCTCTTGGTCCCTCTTCCCACTGTATGCCAGACATTTTGCTGGAGTTTTCCTCGAACGCTTCCAATTCCAGATCTGGCAGTGCGATGCCCCAGTCTCTTAGCAGTGGGGTGGCCTCCAAAATATTTTCAAAGGTTTTCTGATCCTCTTCCGTGTGGAACCTTAGCCTGGCTGGGAACAGCAACTGATCCTTTAACTTTTTCTCTCAGACCTCCTTCAGCACTGCTCTCACTTTAAGTCTTTCTTGCTGCAAGGCTGGAGAGAAGTCTTGCTCAAAGAAGATGCTGTGCCTCTGGTATTTGAGCTCTTTGAGTCACCATGCTTCCCACAGGATCCATTCCTTCGATTGAAACAGCACCATCCAAACTATCCACGATCGGGGCCTTACCTCTGTGTTGATAGGCTTCAGGACTAGCGAGTGATGTGCTCTATCCAGGGTCAGGTATAAATCCGAGGGTATTTCCATCAGGGATCGCAGTATATGTTGGATGAAATCAATCGTAGTGGCATAGCCCTCCTCAGCCCCCTCTGGGATTCCGTGGATCTGGAAATTGTTCCTACGGGAACGGTTTTCGATGTCTTCCAGTCTGGCTTGGGTTTCTCTTTCCTTTTGTAGCAGGAACAGCAGGACTTTGTTGTCGGTGTCTTGCAGCTCTGTTATTTCAGTAATTTTTACTGTGTTTTCCGCCACCTTGCCATCTATGTTGCGTACATCCTGGCGCAAGTCTGGCAGCGAGGATTCTATTTTCTGCACTGAAGATAATATTTTTTGCAGGGTTCTCTCAGCTCTCCTCGGAAGTAGAAGTTCACTATCTTCTGTTTCTGCTGATGACTCTGAGAGGTTGCGGTCTCTTCTTGAGCAGACCGCATAGCCCTCTCTTTCTTCGTCCATGGTGAGCTGTTTTAGCTTCATTTGGGAGCTATTATTTTTCGCAATTTTTGGCCTATTATTTCTGGTGGTCATTTCAAAACCGATCTTTGTCTTTTAAAACTCTGCCACTCGTAATTTGAAGGAGGATTAAGTTAGATTTTTGTAGATGGGTCCTGGAGCTCTTAATCTAGCGTCCCATCACTCCTGTGACATCACTGGAAGTCCCAAGCGAGTTTCTAATGGCCTTTTAGAGCACAGCCTATCACTATCATACCCGATGTCATGGCTTATCTGATTAAATACTGGATCAGAGCCAAGGACTATCAGGATATATAGAGATGTATATACTATGCCCTGGTTCATTTTGAGGTTTATAAATTCTGCTTTGCTTTAGCTGATTTATTTAGGTACACTTTAAGGAGTTGTTAGAACGGGCTGCAGATCTGTGTGTACGAGTCAGGGATATGGGGGTTTCTATAAGTAGTAAAATCAAACAGGAGCGGTCCTTTATTTTCCCCAAAGTAAGTTCTAGCATTTAAGAAAGAGCAATCCCATAGTTAGTGTGCATTACTATGTTTTAGCATTGCAATCAGCTAGAGACTGCGATTCCTATGCAGGAATGGCAGGGAGGACCTCTGGTGGTGAAAGGAGATAACCTGCTAATGGGAATGTTGGCTGTTAGGAAAAAACAAGCCTGGTCACCTGATTGCTCATGTGATCAGCGACCCCTATATATCAAAGAGCTCACCAAGGGTGGTGGTGGGGAGCTGCCAGGCAGCGGCAGTGGAGTTAAACATGCACCACGGGGACAGAAGCACCAAACGCCCGCCCTCCTCGTACCTTTACTAGGGATTCAACAGCTCGGTGGGGTCGATCCAACAGCTCGGGGAGGGTTTTGGTGCAGCCCTCACGACCCAGGGACCAGTAGCTGTGGAGAGAGGAGAAGACAGGATGCCGATTAAATAGGGAACAGATCAGGTATGTAGGGGAAGGGACAGGGGAGGTACAGGGGGACTGCTACCGAGTTGGATCCTAAACCTGCCTTAATTTCAAACTGAATTTCTTTCTCATAGCAGATTTAATTAACAAGAAGGGAGCTGTATTTCACTCCGCTTTGGGACACATAAGCATAGCGGACCCCAAATAGATTAAATCTACTGAAATAAGGCTAACAGCATTAAACATAGGGAAGCATGAAAAAAAAAAAAAAAACACAAATTCCAGACAGACAGTTTTAGGCAGCCAGCGTCAGTCCTTGAGTCAGTTTTTGAACAAGATATGGTCCGTATCAGTGCTCCAAATGGTTGAATCTGCTCTTGGCACCAAAAATATTCAAACATGCACCACGGGGTCAAACATGCACCACGGGGACAGAAGCACCAAATGCTCACCTTCCTCGTACCCTTACTGGGGATTCAGCAGTTCAGGGGGTCGATCCAGCAGCTTGGGGAGGGCTTCGGAGCAGCCCTCATGACCCAGGGACCAGCAGCTTTACTAGGGATTCAGCAGCTCGGGGGGGGGTCGATCCAGCAGCTCGGGGAGGGCTTCAGAGCAGCCCTCATGACCCAGGGACCAGCAGCTTTACTAGGGATTCAGCAGCTCTGGGGTCAATCCAGCAGCTTGGGAGGGCTTCGAGCAGCCCTCATGACCCAGGGACCAGCAGCTTACTAGGGATTCAGCAGCTCGGGGGTCGATCCAGCAGCTCGGGAGGGCTTCGAGCAGCCTCATGACCCAGGGACCAGCAGCTTTACTAGGGATTCAGCAGCTCGGAGGGGATCAATCCAGCAGCTCGGGAGGGCTTCGAGCAGCCCTCATGACCCAGGGACCAGCAGCTTTACTAGGGATTCAGCAGCTTGGGGGGGGTCGATCCAGCAGCTCGGGAGGGCTTTGGAGCAGCCTCATGACCCAGGGACCAGCAGCTTTACTAGGGATTCAGCAGCTCGGGGGGTCGATCCAGCAGCTCGGGGAGGGCTTCGGTGCAGCCCTCACGACCCATGAACCAGCAGCTGTGATCCCTCATAAGAACATGTACTTGCTGTAAAAACAAGTGTTTCACCCAAGAGAGGCCACATGACAATTATATCATAGGACAGACTAATAAAGTGAAAACATTAGGCATTACATGTATAATCGAGACAGCACACTGCCCTGATCCAGGACAGGAGAGCTGCCTGGAGGATGTTCAGTCCATGCTCCAACCCCCTTTATTCCTAGCAATCCAAGCTCATTTCCAAACTCAGGTTGCTGGCGTGACAAGAGGTAAGGCGCACAGCGCCTCAGCCCTCTGCACCACCAAGCCAGCAGAGAAGGTCAACTCAAGGGGTTACGGACAAGGAAGGGGGACCTCAGCAATGCTGTGTTCCAAATCTGGAGCTCTGTAGAGTGGTTGCAGTGCAGGGTCCTAAGGACCAAAGGTCTGAGGTCTCCCAGGAGAGAGACAGAAAACCAGAATTGTTATAATAAATTATATCACTATTTGCTATTCGCAAGATTATAAAACCACAGCCATATGGTTAAAAAGGATCCAGCCCACATTATTTTAAAGAGCTAGTAGCATCAACAAATATCAGGCACAACATTTTAGAAATTTTTAAATGCAGTCCCTTGTTGCTTTTTATTTCTAAAGCGTTTTTCATTTTTAATGTGCTCATTAGATAGTTTTCTACCTAACAGTATTGGATGTGATGTGAAAAGCCATGCTTTACCTGGAACCAAACATATCTAGTTCTGTTCCTCCCACTACATCAGCAGCACGTGACCTCTCTCATTGTTACATTCGGAGCCATGCTGCCTGACTGGTAAAGTGTCACAGTTTATCAGTCAGCAGCAGGAGAATGGCTCTTGTTGGTTATTTGTGATGTCACAGTCAGTGAGGTCACAATGCTGATGATGTACAGGGAGGAATAGAAGTGTCCATGCCAACCTACAGACAGAGTGCTGCTCTGCACATCATATCTAGTACTATCAGGTATAAAATTTTTTAAGTAGCTGAACAGAAAAAAAATATACTTCAGATATAAGAAGTGATAGCTGACTACTTCTGAAAGTTACAATTAATTCCAGGCAGTCCACTAGCTCTTTAAAATTACATACACACACACAAAGTACTTCATAATTCTTCTCCCACCTCCAGCTGTTGTGATGTCACTGAACCAGATCAAAGTAATGAAGACCTGTCAGCTGGTTTAAACAATTGGAAATATTTAGTTTTCATTCCCGGAACTAAAATCTCATTTTTTTAAACACCCACACAGTGAATAAATACCAAACGGCCTATATAATGAAAAATTATTTTTCAGTTTACTGTGTCTTGTGATTTCCCCCACCCACCCACATATACGGTAGTCATTTAGCCAGTTCCTACAGATTAGCAGAGAGACACCAAAAACTAGGGGAGAATGCAAGACTGGGTCAGAGAAAAAGTTAAATCAGGAACTGTCTGATCCAAATTTTCATTTTTGAGGACCAAAACAAAGTATTAGATCACCTAAATGACCAGTCTCAGAATATACCATGTATCTTCAGTAGTGAAGGGGCAGGAAACTAGCTCCTGAGTGGCAGTCTGCCCCTCACAAATAATGATAAGTGGCGCATTCTAGGTCTGGCCATTGTTGGTCCAGGTTATACAATGCATTGTAAAGCTTTTAAATCAGTTCTTTTTAGGAAACTTTAACTGTTCCTGATTGAGTTCACTGCTCTGTTTTGAATGCAGCAGAAGCCACTGTGGTGCTATCAGGTGTTGTTCGAACTGCTCTCCCATTGGTTAAGGATTCCTTTGTGATCTGTCTCAAGTGTAGCTAAAATTCCAGTGCAGCACCCAACATTGAGACAGAGGAAAATGTATGAGCCATGTCCACAAGGCTGTGTTGGTTTCCAGAGGTTGTCATGACAAACTTCAGACCTCGAGAGCACAGCTCGAGAGTTCTATGGCTGTCATGACAACCTCTCAAAGCCAACTCAGCCTCATTTTGCAGAGTGGCCCATATATGGTATACAGTATATGGGCCAACTTGTAGAACGCCCCCCCAAAAAAAGCACACTTTAGATCTAACATCTCTTAAACAAGCACTTCTTACCCCCGTTTCCTCCTCTAACACTCCTGCCCCCTTCCCTCCTCACCCTCTCCCCCATCCTCTCCAGCACTTTTTGTTACCTGACAAATGCCACCGGCTGCACCTGATTTTGTTGTCCCTACCTAGCTTCATAATTCTGTATACCTCACTCTTCCTATGGCTCCTAATACCACAGTAAATGTATGTATGTACTTATGTGCTTGGAAATGACTGTAACCTGCTTTGTTCTCCCCATCTCAATTCGCATTGTTCCTTCAAATTGTATTGTTTTCAAATTGTCTTGTCTACTGCTGCCACCCTACCGACGTGGAACCTTTGTAAAAGAGTCTTGGCTCAAAGGTATTTGTAATCCTAGACTTAAATAAAAAAACATGGCTGATCATTCCAGAGCTCTCCAATTCAAGTTCTACTGCTCTGCAGTCCGGAAAGCAAAATACAGGCTAAGTGTTCCCATGTGTATGTCACTTTGGGATAATGCTTCAGAATGATTGGGCTTGTTTCTTTTGGTCATCTTTTCTGAGAACTTCTGCTTGGTTGACAATGTTATCTGTGTTTCCCCTGAAAGTTGTTTGGTTGCCATGGAAAATGCTGTTGCCATAGTTATACTTCTTATGATCCGCCCTATAAAGGATTCCACGGATCATGCTGGGCTCACATAGTCACTACCATCAATTCATTTTATTTTGTAAACAAATTTTGCTAATAAGAGGTTTAACTTGGACACAGGGGGCCCGATTCCAGAAGGCATGGCGCAAGTCTCCGACAATTGAAACTTGCACCAAATGCCGATGCGCCAGGAACCCTGCGACCAATTTCAGAACAGCCAGGGTCCCCAGCGGCTACATCCGTGACTTGCCCCAACCCAACAGGTACGCCAATCAGAGGGCATACCTGAAGAGGGTGTCGCAAGCATGCGGCACAGGACTTGGAAGGGTGCATGTGCCCTCCGCCCCCGGTCCCCCAATACACTGCATACAAAGCCCTGCAGGGCTAATCATGCCTCCACCCCCAAGTCCTGATCCCCAAATAATGTCCCGCAGGGCTAATCATGCCCCCACCCCCAGGCCCCGATCTCCAGCTCACCAGTAATTCTAAAAGTGATGCATAACAGCACAACCCGTACACCCTGGTAGTCTAGCGGCCCCCACCCCACACCTGGCAGTGCCAGCTCACCCTGCTCCCCCTCACCCGGCGACTGGCACAACCCACATCTCACCACCATGGCAAGCCGCTGACTGAGCTCCCTCTTAGCAAGTACTACTGTATACAGTACACGCCCGATGAATGGCAGCTCAGTCATCGAGTGCGTACTATATACAGTAGTACGTGCTCAGAGGGAGCTCAGTTGGTGACTAGCCATGGTGGTGAGAGGTGGGCTGTGCCAGCCTGCCGGCTGGAGATGGGTGGGGGGAGACAGCGGGGTGGGCTGACACTGCCGGGTGGGGGGGGGGACACTAGACTACCAGGGTGTACAGGTTGTGCTGTTATGCGTCACTTTCACAATTACTGGTGAGCTGGCGATCAGGGTATGGGGTGGGGACATGATTAGCCCTGCAGGGCATTACTTTGGGATGGGGGAAGCCAGCAGCTTGCAGAGGGCATTTATGTTTAGTGCACAATGGGGGATGGGTGGGGAGCTTATGCGGGATCGTGGGGGGTGGCTGTTGGTGCACGTGGCACAGCAGTGCACCCCTGGTGGACGCAGAGTACGCTCAGATCAGCTAACTGCTGGTCTAACTGTACTTTGACCAGTGTCCTCTGGAGATTCTCTTGGAATAGCAAATGTGCTGTTCCGGCAGCCACCCTCCCAGAATAGGGCACAACTGCTGCCATAAACCCCCTTGCGCCATGTTTCAGGGGGTTTATGGAGTACATGGTGGCGTAGGACTACTTTGGCGCAGGCTGCGTTTTGGAATGCCGATCATCATAACTCATGGCGCAAAGTGCTACTTGCACCATTTGTTTTGGCGCAAGTCACTTTGCGCCATGCATAACCGTTCTGGAATTGGGACCCGGGATCTCAAGTATGTGGTGAAACACATGTATTTCTGTGATAAAATTGTGCTGATTTTATTTGTTGATCTGGTAGGTACACTGGTCCCAGGGACCGTTTTCAGGCACGACCCGGGCCATAAAGATGGCATATACAAAAAGGCAACATAATATGAATAGAGGGAACATACAGCGCAACTTTTTTTCAATGTGCACTGGTTTTCTTGTTCAGCTATGAATTGTTTTCTGTTTCCCTCTGGATTTAAAAACATCACCGCTGCCAGCTCTGATCGCTCAATTATACTGCCAACTGCTGCAGGCTGAAACTATGAAAAATGACGCAGTCTGAGAGGCTTCAAATCTAATAGTAATGCAAGGGCATTCCATGTTGTTGTACCACAGTAGTGATGTACTGAGAGGGTACAGCAGCCTTTTGACATCACTACTGTGGTGCAATGACTCTGGGATTGTTGCTTATTTCCATTCATAACAGCACTCTCCCATATACTATAAAGGATTTATTCAAAGGAAGTGTAATTTTGAAAGACAAATAAAAGTTTTATTCACACTGCTGTGTAGTCTAAAATCAGAATAAAAGATCTATCCACACAGTTCCTTAATTCATCCAAACAGCTCCATGATTTACCCTCAGTTTCATGATTTACCCTTATGATTCCATGGTTTATTCTGACAGTTCCATGAGTTATCACACTTCCTGATTTATCCTAACAGTTCCATGATTTATTCTCACAATTCCACAATTTATGCCACAATTTATACTCACAGTCCCACGATTTAGCCACAAAGTTCCATGATATAGTCTCACAGTTCCTTGATTTATCCTCACAGTTCAATGATTTATCCTAACATTTCCATAATTTGCCCTCACAGTTCCATGATTTATCCTCACAGTTTCATGGTTACCCTCATGCTTCCATAGTTTATCCTCACGGTTTCATGGTTAACCTCACAGTTCCATGGTTACCCTCACAGTTCTATAATTTATGCTCACAGTTCCATGATTTACCTTCACAGTTCTGTGGTTACCCTCACAGTGCCATAATTTATTTTCACACTTCCATGATTTGCCCTCACAGCTCCATGGTTACCCACATTGTTCTGTAATTTATCTTCACAGTTTCATGGTTACCCTCACAGTTCCATAATTTACCCTCACAGTTCCATGATTTACCCTCACAGATCTGTGACTACCCTCACAATTCTATAACTCATCCTCCCAGTTCCAAGATTTACTCTCATAGTTCAGTGTTTTACCCTCACAGTTCCAAAGTTACCCTCTCAGTGCCATAATTTATCCTCATAGTGCCTTGATTTACCCTCACAGTTCCATGGTTACCCACATGGTTCCATAATTAATCCTTGCAGTATCATGGTTACCCTCACAGTTCCATGGTTACCTTCATGGTTTGATAATTTATCCTCACAATTCCATGATTATCCTCATGATTCTATCATTTATCCTCACAGTTCAATGATTTACCCTCGCTGTTCTGTGCTTTACGCTCACAGTTTCATGGTTACCCTCATGGTTCCATAAGTTATCCTTATAGTTTCATAGTTAGCGTCACAGTTCTGTGCTTTACCCACACAGTTCCATGATTATCCTTCACAGTGCCATAATTTATCCTCACAGTTCCATGGTTAGCCACATGGTTCCATAATTTATCCTGACAGTTCCGTGATATACCCTCACAGTTCCATGATTACCTTTACAGTTTGATAATTTATCCTCACAATTCCATGATTATCCTCATGATTCTATAATTTATCCTCACAGTTCAATGATTTACCCTCGCTGCTCTGTGCTTTATGCTCACAGTTTCATGGTTACCCTCATGGTTCCATAAGTTATCCTTATAGTTTTATAGTCAGCCTCACAGTTCTGTGCTTTACCCACACAGTTCCATGGTTACCCTTCACAGTACCATAATTTACCCTCACGGTTCCATTATTACCCTCACAGTTCCATGGCTACCCACATGGTTCCATAATTTATCCTGACAGTTCCATGATATACCCTCACAGTTCCATGATTACCTTTACGGTTTGATAATTTATCCTCACAATTTTATTATTTGTCCTCTCAGTCCAATGATTTGTCCTCACAGTTCCATGATTTGCCCTCACAGTTCCATGGTTACCTTCACGGTTCCATAAATTATCCTCACAGTTCCATGATTACCCTCATGGTTCCATAATTTATCCTTTCAGTTCCATGATTTACTCTCACAGTTCCATGGTTGCCCTCATTGTACCATAATTTATCCTCACAGTTCCGTGAATTATCCTCACAGTTACGTGATTTACCCTTACAGTTCCATGATTTACCCTCACAGATCTATAATTTATCCTCATAGTTCCATGAATTATCCTCACAGTTCCATGATTTACCCTCACAGTTGCATGGTTACCCTCACAGAGCCATAATTTATCCTCACAGTTCCATGCTTTACTCTCACAGTTCCATGCTTACCCTCATGGTTCCATAAGTTATCTGCACAGTTTCATGGTTAGCCTCACAGTTCCATGATTTACCCTCAAGTTTCCATAGTTTATCCTCATAGTTTCATAGTTACCCTCACAGTTCCATGATTTACCCACACAGTTCCATAGTTACTCTCATACTTCTATAATTTACCCTCACAGTTACCTGGTTACCCACATGGTTCCATAATTTATCCTCAGTGTTTCATGGCATACTTCTCAACTGTACCACATTACGAGGAACGTTCCTCATTTTACTTCACAAAAGCTCCCTGTTCCACATTGTGAGGACTTGTTCCACATTCAAAGTCAACATTTTAAAGCAAACATCCATAGTAAATGATGCAAAAAATATATTATTCAGTTAATAACAGACTTTCTGAATATAAATGCAACATGTTAACAGTGTTTTGAGCTTCTTAGGTAAAGATTTGACTAAGTGTTCCACATTTTGCCCATTTGTTCCACATTTTGACAGGCAATGTTCCACATCTGGGGGACAAAAGGTTGAGAGGTATGTTTCATGGTTACCCTCACATTTCCATGATTTACCTTCATAGTTCCATGGCTACCTTCACAGCTTGATAATTTAACCTCACAGTTCCATGAATTTTCCTCGCAGTTCCATGATTTACCCTCACAGTTCCATGATTTACCCTTACAGTTCCATGGTTACCCTCACGGTTCTATAATTTAGCCTCACAGTTCCATGAATTTTCCTTGCAGTTCCATGATTTACCCCTCACAGTTCTGTGCTTTACCCTCACAGTTCCATGGTTACCCTCACAGTGCCATAATTTATCCTCACAGTTCCTTGATTTACCCTCACTGTTCTGTGCTTTACCCTCATAGGTCCATGGTTACCCTCATGGTTCCACCTCAGAGATATTTACTAATGAACATGCGGCATGATTTTTTATTGTGATCGGTTTCCCCAATATCAACCCCTTTACATCTGTCAAGGTCACACGTTCAATGGAAATCTGCATATGGCCTAGCATGTTTGGCCAAGAAATGTGCATTTCGAATTAAGGTCTGCACACAAACTGGCTCCGTGGTGCCGAGCGAAGGGGTTAGCTCGGCATGCTGGTGACCTGGGTTCGCACCACGAGCCCAGGTACCAGGAGTGGAATTTATCCTTACAGTTCTATGATTTACCCTCACAGTTCCATGGTTACCCACATGGTTCTATAATTTATCCTCATGGTTCTGTGCTCTACTCTCACAGTGCCATAATTTATCCTCACAGTTCCATGATTTACCCTCACTTTCCTGTGCTTTTACCCTCACAGTTCCATGGTTACCCTCATGGTTCCATAAGTTATCCTCACAGTTTCATGGTTAGCCTCACAGTTCTATGATTAAGCCTTATAGTTCCATTGTTACCTTCACAGTTCAATGATTTATCCTTACAGTTCCATGATTTACTCTCACAGTTCCATGGTTACCATCACGGTTCCACAATTTATCCTCACATTTCTGTGATTTACCTTCACGTTTCATGGTTCCATAATTTATCCTCACAGTTTCATGGTTACCCTCATGGTTCCATAATTTATTCACACAGTTTCATAGTTAGCCTAACAGTTCCCTGATGTATCCTCACAATTCCATGATTTGTCCTCAGTTTCATAGTTACCTTCACAGTTCCATAATTTATCCTCACAGTTCCGTGAATTATTCTCACAGTTCCATGATTTACCTTCACAGTTTCATGGTTACCCTCATGGTTCTATACTTCATCCTCACAGTTCCATAATTTACCCTCACAGTTCTGTGCTTTACTGTCACAGTTCCATGGTTACCCTCACAGTGCTATAATTTATCCTCACAGTTCCATGGTTACCTACATGGTTCCATCATTTATCCTCACAGTTTCATGGTTACCCTCACAGTTCCATGATTTACCATCACAGTTTCTGCAGACCCTCTCTAGTCTCCAGCAGCTCTCCTGCTACCTCTTTTCTAATATACCCTTATGTTTATCCCATACGTCCTTGAAGTTTCCCATCGTTCTAACCTCAATTACATCTGTCGCCGGTCTGTTCCAGGCATCTACCACCTTTGTTTTCAGATACTGAATACACAATCTACTCTCATACAGGACAGTATACGGTACCTACATGAGTGGACCCACATATACACATCTTACACTTGTGATATACAGTGTCTGTCTTCCTATAATCTGGCATGATAGGAATCTGGGGTAACAATGAACAGTCTTAACGTTAACAAAAAAATAGGAAACGTCAGCCTCTTCAGCAGCTGTTGGTGTTTTAGTTAAGGAGAAATTATATAGGGAGGTAAACACAGTTATTCAAAATTATTTAAACCAGTGTAAATCTAACAACATATTGACATGGATGCCCTCCACCCAAACCTAAACATTTCCATATAGCCTAAAAAGATAGCATTTAAAACGTTTAAATTGTTAGCTAGCTACATTTTTAAAACTGTATAAACAACCAGTACGTACAATCTCACCAGGAGCAGTAAAAACAAAAACTCACCCATTACTTTTCCAAGCATCACTCCACTTCTCTAAAGGCACATACCCTGGTAGAGCACTCGACCATGTGGTCAGCACCATGTTTAGACAGCAAAGTAATCATTCATCCTTCATTATTGCCTAACAGTGTACTACAGCACACATTAAGTAAGAACAGTCCATAATAAAGGAACTGTCCCAAAATTCAGCAAATGTTGCTCTGAGGTGAAATAAAAGTTAATTGTCTTCACAATCTGTGGAGAGAAGACAGCAATGGCAGTAGCAGAAAGTGAACTGAAGGACAAAACTTTAGTCTTAGATATAAGTTTAATTACCCTTCCTCTGGATGGTCACCTGGTTCTCCAGCTCTGTGCCTCTCCATGATGTAAATTCAGCCTCCATCTGATCAACCCATCAGCCTGTTTCACTGCAGTCAGAATACTGCCACATCGTCTCACTGTAGATTTTTCTAACAGTTTTCTAAGAGGCAGTAAAAATGGGTGGATGATTCCCAATGCTTGAAGATGTTAACACATGGTGTCAAATTTCTGCCTTCCAGTGCTGGTTTGGTAAGACAGATCCAGGTAAACATTTACATCTTTCCACTCTACAGAAAGGGGATAGGTGGCTCTAGCAGCTGAAAGTATCAAGCCTCTGCTCTCAGTCCTGACTGTTTGTAGAAGGGCTGTCTGGGTTTGCTGTGGAGTGTTTGAAGCCACCCTCAAGTTCACTTGGTATGCCTGTTTGAATGACTGGATCTTAAAATATTCAGGCAGTTGTAAATTAGATTTAATCTATGTCTTCAAGTAAGCAAGCAGATCAGGGTCCCCCATTCCCTCTGAGACCCCAAAAAGCGCAGCCTTCCTGCCCTCACTTTGTTCTCAAGGACCTCCATGTGGCCCAGCAGCTGTAAATTCTCTTTAGTTAGAGTAACTATGGGAGTCATTGTTGTAGCTGAGTGTTTATTAGTGTCAGACACCCTGGCAAATAAGTCATTAAGTTGGGCATCAGGAGCTTTAAGTAGAGCCACAGTCCATTCCATCTTGGAGTCCATGGCCTGCATGGACTCCAACAATGTTTGCCATGGTGGTTCTACAGTTAAGAGTGGGTTACTAGCTTTGGTGGTACCTGCAGTCATGTTCACTAGGTGGGCACTGCTTTGGAGGTTCCTGCCTACTGCCTCTTAGGACGAGTCATCCTGTGAGTGGTAGCAAAATGCTGTGGAGATGATAAGAAAATACGTTTTGGAGATAAAATATCTCAGGTTTCAACTTAGAAATAAAAATTTGAGAATTCTACTTAAGTGGACAGCACATGTGAGGCACGTCCTGCCTGGACGATGTCTCTCTAGTGCCCCCATCTACCACCCTTTCAGTGAATAAATATTTTCTTAAACCTTTCAACTTCACCCCCCACCCTCTAGTTTCAACACTTGCCTCTGGTCCAAGAGTTCCTTCAGTCTCGCCTCACCGGTCTTCCTGTGCAAACCCTGCATCATTTTTGTTGCCCTCCTCTGAACAGCCTCCACTCTGTCAATGTCCTTTCTGAGGTGTGGCTTACAAAACTGGACACAGTAGTCCAGTTTTGGAGGCCACACCGTAGAAAGGACATTGACAGGGTGTGGCCTCCAAAACAGGACACAGTAGTCCAGTTTTGGAGGCCACGCCTCAGAAAGGACATTGACAGGGTGTGGCCTCCAAAACCGGACAGAGCAGTCCAGTTTTGGAGGCCACACCTCAGAAAGGATATCCACAGGGTGTGGCCTCCAAAATAGGACACAGTACTCCACATGGGGTGCACCAGTGAGTGATACAGCGGCAGCACCATTTCCCTCCTTCTGCTGGAGATAACTCTCCCAATGTATCCCAGCAGCTTTACCTGCAGCCTTGTCACATGGTGCTGTCACCTTGAGATCATCTGATGTAATAACCCCAAGGTCCCCTTCCTGTCTAGTGACTGTCAGTACCTCTCCTCATATCCTATACTCAGCACCCAGGTTCATATGTTCTAGATGCATGATATTGCACTTTTTGGCATTGAACCACAAGTGCCATGTTTTTGACCATTCCTTGAGCTTCCCAAGATCCCTGCACATTTTCTCCACCCCTTCTTGGGTGTCTACCCTATTGTAGATTTTGGTGTCATCTGCAAAAAGGCATATCTTCTCTTACAGTTATTCTTCAATGTCCCCAATGAAGACACTGAAGAGGACTGATTCCCAGTACTGAGCCCTGTGGTATCCCGCTGGTCACTCTCCCATCTTCAGAGGGAGTACTGTTAACCACCACCCTCTGATTCCTACCCAGTAACTAGTTCTTAACCTAATTCACTACCTTGTATCCCACTCTTAGGCTGGTCAACTTCTTTATCAGCCAGCTCTACAGTGCAGTGTCGAAGGCCTTGCTAAACTCTAGACAGCCATCCCCACTGCCCTCCCCCATCTATTTCCTGGTCACCCAGTCAATGAAATCTATAAGATTTGTTTGGCATGCCCCCCCCCACTGTGAATCCATGCTGCCTGTGGTCCTGCAGCCCACTGGATTCTAGATGCTCAACCCGTTTTACTTTCTGTAGGGTTTCTATTAGTTTTTCCACCAGTGAAGTAAGACCTGCTGGCCTATAGTTGCTAGCCTCCTCCCTGCTGCTGCTGCTCTTATGAAGCGGGACCATGTCTGCCCTTCTCCAGGCCTACAGATCCATGCCTGTTTCCAGTGAGCTGTTAAATAAGGCTGTCAGCAGTGCAGCTTGCACCTCTCCAAGTTCCTTCATTTCCCTGAGGTGTATCCCATCCAGCCCCATATCCTTATCCACATTCAGGGCTGTGAGTCCTTTCAGTACTCATTCCTCTGAAAATGGACTGGTGGCAATTTTCCCCTCCCTCTCTTCTTGCTTCTCCCTGGTGGTCCATCCCCTTTTCCCTCTTCTGTTAAGACTGACCATAAGTATTTAAGATGTCTGCTTTTTCTTGGTCCTCTTTGTACACTCTCCCCTCTTCCACCCTTTGATCCTCACTATCCCTCCTTTGGGAGGCAGTACAGCACAGTGGATTAAGGCTCCGAGCTGCAAACCTGGAGACCTAGGTTTGAATCCCACAGCCCCCACTTGCATACTGTGTGACCTTGAGTAAGTCACTTAACTTCCTTGTGCTCCCAGGTCGCACCTGGAAACAAGTTTCAGCTTAGTGTACCTTTCATGGTTAAACAATTTCCCCTTCCCCTTTCCTGCTTTTCTCATCTCACTAATATGAAAAAATTATTATCCCCCCATTAGCCACCCCTCTAGCAGTCCTATCCTCTGTCTGTGCCTTTGTTCTCCTAACTGCTTTGTCTGCTTCCTTCTGCCTTACTTAGTACACCTCCCTGTCCTCCTTTATCTGCATTTCTTTGTACCTCTTGAATGCCACTCTTTTTTCTTACACCACCCTTGCCACCTCCTTGGAGAACCATAAAAGTCTCCTTTTCCTTCTACTTATCTCCTTCACACAGAGGTTTCTTTCCACAATTATGCCCTTCTTTATCCTTCCCTAGTGTGCCTGTACTCCTCCTTAGAGGCAATTTCTGAGGCAGTCTCCCATTTCCTTAAAATCCATTTTTCTGAAGTTCAGGACCCTCATCGCTGTGTGTCTCATTTCTATTCCTGTCCTTATGTTGAATCACACTGTACGGTGATCACTGGCCCCTAAGGGACTATCCACTGTGATCCCTATAATGCTGTCCCTGTTTGTAAGTATCAGGTCTAATATTGCTGCATCCCTACTGGGGGGTGCTTTGACTAGCTGCCAGAGAGAAGCCCCTTGTAGGGGGTCAAGCACAGCCCTGCTCCTTGTGGAAGCTGCAACTGGATGGTTCCAATCCACATGTGGCAGATTAAAGTTTCCAGATAGCAGTACCTCCCCCTTACTTGCCATCCTGATGATGGCTTTCTCTAGTGCCCTGTCCATCTCCTCCTCCTCTTGTGCTTCTGGAAAAGAACTTAATTAAGTATAAGAACCTTAGACTCGTGTGTCTACCTTCACAACTTTTTTTATCCAGTTAACAGTTTATTGATTTTCAACCAGGAATACATTACACAGAAACAAGAAAAATAAGAATACGAAGGTAAAACAATAAATCGAAACATAACAGTATCACAAAACACATAAAAGCATAGTTGTCACAAGATAAAGCATCCACACTGGTTTCTTTAACTAACAAAAGATTAGGTAACCTCTGAGAGTTAGCAAGGACTAGATCAGTACACCTAATAGTAGTACTAAGGAGTATTCCAATTAGGACTGACAGGTTCACACTGTATAGTATATTATGGAGGCAGTACAGCGCAGTGGTTTAGGGCTCTGAGCTGCAAACCTGGGTTTGAATCCCACAGCCTCCACTTGCATACTGTGTCACCCTGAGCAAGTGATTTAACTTCCTTGTGCTGCCAGGTTGCACCTGGAAACAAGCTTCAGCTTAGTGTACCTTTCCTAGTTAAACAATTTCCCCTTCCCCTTATAAAATGCACACTCCGTTTGTTCAGTACAGACAAGAAAGGACCCCAGATTGCATTAAACATTTCAGGCTTGTTTAATAGCTTGTAGATAATCCTTTAGTTATTGAATGTGTTATTCATATAATTGTACCAGTGCTCTAGGGAAGGAGTTATGTTCTTTTTCCAGCTTAATAATATTAACTTTTTGACACCAAGTGAAGCAGCCTTTTTGATAACTGTTTAGAGTAATGCTAACAGGAAACATGTTCAGGAGAAATAACGCTGGGAATGGAGATGGGGCTTGTTTAACCACTACAGAGCATAAATCCAAAACTGTGCCCCAAGACTGATTAATTTTAAGACAGGCCCAAGTCATATGACGTGTGAGTTGCATGCTATGAATTACATTTCCAGCAAGCTCTTCCTGTTAGAAGGCCCATGTTTTCCAATTTGAAGGGGGAGTAGTAATAATAATAATAGTGTGAAACTTTATATCGCATTAGCCCCCGCATTTCTCTACTAGATGTCTTAGCATTGTGCCATGCTGACCTCCACTTTTCCGGGGTATCAAGATGCCAAGCTCTAGTTTCCATTTATGTTTGAGAGGGTCTGTGAGGTGCTCATCGAACTGAGAGAGTAGCTTATAAAGTAAACTAGCAACCTTAATAAACTGGGGCCAGTCAGACAAGTCAGGAAGGGTATAGTTTACATTGAGACTTTGACTCAATGCCTCCCTCAACTGTAAGTAGTAACATAAATGAAATTTATGAATGTTAGACTTCTCACTGATCTCTTTAAATGACAACAACATTTGGAGTTTCCGTCTATGACATCAAAATGTTTGGATAATGCAAGTTTTCCCCATCCAGGATCATTTAGAGGTTTGCCATGGTATACAAAACATGTACTATTCCATAAAGGTATTTCACTAACTGCAACAAGGTTTGGATTGATATGTAAAAATATTTTTTAAGAATGTTGACAGAACTTACTATTACTGGGTTATCATTGAGGAAACTTGGAAGGGGAATAAAAATGAAATACAGTACAAAATATTTGGAACCAATAGCTGTTTCTCCATAGATAGCCATAATGATTCATTTGTAGATAATGCAGTTTGGGTATGTTGGATTGTTTGTTTAGAGAAAATGGCCCAGTAGTACTTTTCTCACTAAGGCAGGACAAAACCTCTAGACTCAAGGGATGCTCAGAGTTCCAAAATGGAGAGACAAGGAGGCTTCTTCCCACACAGAAATTTATTTTTTAACAATTGTTTCTAGTTTCCTAAAATATTTATCTATGACCATAGGTAAATTCTGTAGGTTATAAAAGAATTTAGGCGTCACAACCATTTTGATGCTACTAAACTTTCCTACCAGAGATGAATATAATTTCTCCCATCCCACTACATCCAATTTTAATTCTACTAGGAAGGTTGCTAGATCAAGTTCAGAGATCTTCCTTTAGTCCTTATGAAATGTTAGACCTATGTATTCTAATTTATCTGATAGAACAGTTTTGTTGAATTGCTTTTGAGACATATGTCCAGCAGCTATGGACAAAGAAGAGGCATAATTGGAGTTTTGTTCCAGTTTATGGTCAATTCAGACAACCAGCCAAATTTCTGCAAAATAGTTTTAAGGGCATTGTAAGATTCAAGGGGTCTACTTAGTGTTAAGAGTAAGTCATCTGCATAAGCAAAGACTATTTGGACAGACTTTCCAACTTTGATTCCATGAATTGCAGGGGAATTTATGATAAAACATATCAAAGCTTCTACAGACAGAATAAATAGGTACGGAAAGAGAAGGCATCCCTGTCTTGCTGTCTGAGATAAATTAAAAAATGATGAGATTATGAAATTGGTAATAATTGCTGAAGTAGGGTGTTTATAAATTATTTTAGCCTAAATTCCCAAAGTGTTTCCCAACCCAAATCTGTCAAGAGCTAGGTTCATGAAATCCCACTATAGGGAGCAGAAAGCTTCCATATCTAAAGATACAGTATCATGAACCCCTGTTTGTTTGACTCCCAAATGGTATTGATCAATCTCCTTACATTGCCTGCTCCAGATTTACCACTTAAAAAAACAACCTGTTCTTATCCTAAAAGCTTATTAAGTACTGATCGTAGCCTATTAGAGAAGATACTGGCCAACATTTTATAATCCTGATTGAGCAACAAAATGGGCCTGTTGTTTGTTCATTCTGTTAAGTCTTTCATTTCTTGGGGATAACAGAAATAAAGGCCTGAGACATAGCTGGAGGAAGTGAGCTAGTATCCCAAGATTCTTGAAATGTTTTATGCAGTACAGGAGCTATTTGGGAGGCCAAAATGTATACACTTCACAAGGAATACCACCTGGTCCTGGGACTTAACCATTTTGAAGGGTCTGTATCACAAAAGAGACTTCATTAAGCTGAACAGGTTTACCTATTAATCCAACCTCTTGTTCAGAAAGACGTGGGAGTTTGATTTTATCCACAAATCTATCTATATCTTGTCTAATACAGTTTGACTTACATGGCTCTCAAGTTAGGTTCTGCTCACAAAAAGCTCTTTGCAAATGGCTTCAAGGATTTAAGGTGCAAAATAGGGAATATAGACACAAGAGTACTCCATCTCAAGGGGTCCTTGTGTTGACAGTCCATTTGCACTCTGTTTAGCAAACAAAAAAAGTCTCTTTAGACTTGACAGTTTCTTACAAAATCTTCTTTACTTAATTTGTCACTTACACAGAAAAAGGAATAACTGACAGTACTTTCTTTACATCCAACACTACGGCACTGCAGCAGACTTTCATAGCCACTCACTCAGAAGAAAGTATGCACCGGGTTGGTGGTGCTCTCAGTAGATTCAGAATACACAGAGCTAAAATCCAGGCATTCCCCTCCTTGAATTGAATCGTACACCATGTCAGATTCAAGCTTCATTGTCATTTATTGTAGACAATCACATAAAAACAGTTAAAACAGCAAACAACACATGTGCCCTCCTGACAGGTTTTCGGACTAGGTCCTTTATCAAAGGCTGACTTTCATAGCTCAGTCACCTATTCCACAGTTGCAGATTCTGTTTATTTTGATCCATAGTATTCCAGAAGTTTAATTAAGCTTAGTAACATCCATTTCCAGGATTGTGGGACAAAGGTAGACATACGTGCATTCCTCGTGCACGCATGACGTCACAGCTCACACACATGTACATTCACCTTGCTCCATTAACATGCTACACTACTACTAAGCATCACAACTGTCCTAGCTGGTAATGGGGGGGAGCAGTCTAGGGGTTATCCTGGAAGGCAATGGAGGATCAGGGCATGGGAGGGAGACATGATGGAATCTCTACTGAGTCCAGCATTGGGCAGTAGTTTGATCCCTAAGGTAAGGCACTCATTCCCAAGGCTCACCATGGACATTTGGATAAAGATATACAAGCACACAGAATATAAGCATGGGAATCTCACCACTGGCAGATTTAATGCAGGCCTTCAAGGGGATAATGGGGTATACGATGTTCATGCATCAGGGATTACTGCTGTGGAATACTCAGAGGCTCAAGCAGGTAAAGGATCTATTTGAGGGGAGCAAAATTGTGTCTTTTTTTTTTTTTATTTATACTGTATTTTATCACTCCGGCATAGCTTCACCCCTGTGCAGTGACACACTTTTTCAGTGTCTAATGCTAGTATATCAGGTGCCTCCCCCTTCTGCTGGCCTTACTTCCACAAGATGTTAAGTGTCTTCCTAATATTACCCTTACCCTCTCGGCCTTTTACAAATACTGCTTGATCTGGGTGGATAATGTCAAGGAGGACCACCTCCAGCCTGGATGTCGTTACTTTTGCCAGGATTTTGTAATCTGCAGTCAGCAGAGAAACTGGCCCATAGAAAGCGTGCAGCGTGGGAACTTTCCCTGATTTAGGCAAAACTATGATGGCTGCTGACCGTGTGGCGAGGTCAACTCACCTCTAGCCATACTTTCTTGTAACATCCCTATTAAGACTTCCGGTATCTCTTCCCCTAAAATGTTATAAAAAAATCTATGGGGAGACCATTGGGATAGGTGCTCCTCCCCCCTCCAACTCTTTAATAGCTCTCTTTACTTCCTCCTTTGTTATGGTGGCTTCCAGGCCATTCCTCTGCATGTCCTTGACCTGGGGCACCGAAGCCTTAATGACGAAAACTGCAATAAATAAATAAAAAATAAATAAAATCTCCCTTAAAGTAGTCTCCAGCTTTGGCCAGCAGGATTTGCCTTTCTAAACATCTTGTGTTTAAGGTATGGTAGTCATATTTTGCCTTCTGCATCTCTATCAAGGTATCCCTAGCCTGACTTTTCTTTTAAGCTTTTCTTGCCTAATTGACTCTTCTAGTTTTTAAGCTGATCTCTGGCCTCCTTGTTCTTATGGTAAGCCTATTAAATTGCTCCCTCCCTTATGGTGGCCCTCAATGCCTCCTAACAGGCCCACTGCAACGTGTCACCTGCTTTATTAACTGACAGGAAGTCCCTGATGGCTTTAAGTGGGAGCAGTAGTCTGATTTAAGAAGGTTAGATCTAGTCTCCATGGCCTGTTCATCCTCCTGCTTGTATGCCCTTACTTTCTAGCATCACAAAGGCGTGGTCTGAATGCGAAATGGGACCGTGTGTCACCTTGGCCACCCCCTGTAGCACCCCCCTGTGAGGCCAGGACCATATCTATTCTGACATATGAATTGTGGGCCTGGGATTAGAACATGAAGTTTCTCCCAGCTGGATTTGTAAACTTCCATGTGTTAGACAACCCGTGATCCACCATCAGGGCCCGCACAGCACCAGGGCCTTTGGTGGCCTTACAGGGGGCTTCAGAGGATCGGTCCATGGAGAAACAATTTGCATCCATTGCCAGTCCCCTAAAACCCTGCCATCTTCACAGACAATTTACTAAAAATTTCAGCAGCATCAAAATTAGA
The DNA here is from genome assembly GCA_016271365.2 of Neoceratodus forsteri. Taxonomy (NCBI): domain Eukaryota; kingdom Metazoa; phylum Chordata; order Ceratodontiformes; family Ceratodontidae; genus Neoceratodus; species Neoceratodus forsteri. Next base: position 949,131,171 of record CM028137.1, read on the forward strand.
GTGATAGAAGGACCCCACTGACACCATTTTATCCGTACCCAAGCATATTTGCATTAGTGAGAACTGACCCCATGGATCATCAGATGTCTTAAGGACTGAGGCTTGCACCTGTGGCCTCAACCAAATCACTGTGCCTCTGGCTTTAGAGTTAAAGGTGGCACTGGACCATGTCTCCCCCCACCCCAAGTTTTGCTTTAGGCGAGCCAATTCTTTTGAGGTGGCTTGTGAGGCAATGGCAGGGGCTGCATTATGGTGGGACTGAAAACAGGTACAGTATATTACTGTCTAGTGCACTTACCCAGTAATCAAAAACCAAATAAACAGCCTGTCTTGTGTGTGTTGAAGCACAAGGCAAAGCTGAGTGCCTCCATCACCCAAGAAGGGCCGTTAACCTGCCTTAACACAGCCCATGGAATGCCTTATTGCAGTAATGAAAAAGGTCCAACAGAATTAAGTAAATAAGAACAGTTTTGAGTTTTTTAAATTGTTAAAAAGGTGAAAAAATTAAAAATAAATTAAACAAAAGAAAAAAAACTAGTGCTCTTTGTCCACTGTAATGCCCTGTGCTGTTTGCCAGTAGGTGGCACCTAGGCTACAAGTATGGGCAACAGTTAGTGAAGGGCAGCAGCAGCTTCATGATCTAGGGCATTCGTTCTCTGGCAGCAGTCCACAGTTCAGTCAGCTGAATAGGTTGGCATATTTTTGTTCAAAATACAGCAATTATTGAAAAAATGTTGAGAGCGCAAGCTGGAGTTGTGCGGCACAGTCATGGGAACTGCAATGTCACAGTCACGGCAAGTATGAGCAGCAGTATTACAAGTCTGAAAGGAGTAGCAGCTGCTCAACTCCTCACCAGACTGGCATTTTTTTGCAGCTTTTAAAGAAAGTCCACTATTGGCGGGAACATTGGATAAGAAATGCTGTGGTGATGAGTCAACAAAGAGAAGGGAAAGAGTGGGCAGCTGGTGAGCAAAAGTTGAAATGTGCAGAAGTTTGTGTATCTCAGTGGGAGCCGTTACTTTTGAGCTGTGTTCGGTGGCTATGGTAATGAAGCCTTTTTTTTTTTTTTTTTAATGTTATCTGTTTATGCTCCCCGGCCCCTTAGCTGGCCACACCTTCAGGCTACATAGGACCACCTCATCCTGCCATCCCTCGACCTGTGGCCCCAGTTTGACTGCCATATCCCTTCATGGAGACCCCCCGGGAAGGAGGAACCACAGAGAGGAGATTTTGCCCATAGGTATTCCGAATTTGCCGGGTGCACACAGTCCTCGAGGGTATCGGCACGGACATTGCCGAGCTGCATGGGGGACCAGCTGCTGTCATCCGACTGGATGAACGGGCATTTTCCATTTTCTCTTGTGACCTACCCCCCTCCCAAGATGGCCACACGCATGCAGCGTCCTGGCTAGATGCACTTGCAGCGCGTGGTCACCCATGGCGCAAAGTGCATCGCTGCAACTGGTTGTCGCAATGTGATGCAGGCTCACACCCAGACCCCCCGCCCGGGGAGAAGAGCATCTGAGAGACACTCTAAATCCTCCCCGTTGGCCTCCACTTCTGTTGTCCTGAGCTTAGGTGCAAACCTGGGTTGCCAGCATGCCAGGCAATCCCCTATCGACCAATGCCATGAAGCCCGCCGTCTTTTATTTTAAACTTGTAATTTCTGTGAATCAGAGACCATCCCTTGCTGCCTGTTACAGATCTGGAGTCTATCAGGTCTGACATAAAAACATAGAAAGGTGATGGCAGAAGGATTGTTCATCTAGTCTGCCCATAGGTTTGCAGGGACCCCTAATGGGCCCTACAGTCTATCCTTTAGACTTTGCATTTCAGACAACACCCCTCCCCCGACCCCTGTTGCATGTAAGTCTTCTCCCACCCTAGTTTAACGCAGTGACCATTTTTGCCTCTACTACTTCAGAGGGCAGACTGTTCCAAGGTACCATAACTCGCTCTGAGAAAAAGTGCTTCCTGGTGTAGCGTTTGAAGTCCCCCCCCCTTGAGCTTCCACTTGTGTCCTCTCATGGCAGTGTTACTGGACCTAGTAAACAAATCTGAGTATTGAACTTTGGTGATGCCTTTTAGGTCCTTGAATGTCTCGTCATATCCCCCCCTCTCCCTTCTTGATTCTAGAGAGAACAACTTCAGTTCCTTCAAAACTTTAAAAAAAGGTTTCAGTTCTGGAAAAGGTGGAAATACTGAACAAATACTTCTGTTCAGTATTCACTAAAGAGAGGGAGGGTCAGGGACCACAGCTAGGTAACAGACACTGTGGGGGGGGCATGAGAGGTAAACACAAGTCCATTCACAGTGTAGAGAGTCCTGGAGGAGCTCTTAAAACTGAAGGCCGACAAAGCAAAGGGGCCAGATGGCATACACCCGAGGATATTAAGGGAGCTGTTAAGAGAGCTAGCGGCGTCTCTGGCAACATTGTTCACTGAGTCACGCAACACAGGAGTGGTTCCAGAGGATTGAAGGAGGGCACATTTAGTCCCTCTACATAAAAGTGGTAGCAGGGAGGAGGCAGGGAACTATAGGCCAGTCAGCATCACCTCTGTAGTGGGTAAGATCATGGAGGCACTGCTTAGAGAAAGAATAGTGGTACACTTGGAATCCAGCTGTGCCCAGGATCCGAAGCAACATGGATTCACAGCAGGAAGGTCATGTCAGACGAATCTGACAAATTTATTTGACTGGGTGACAAGGGAGGTTAATCGGGTTGGGGGGCGGTAGATGTCATCTACCACGATTTCAGCAAATCCTTCGACACCTTCCTGCATAAAAGGCTTCTCAACAAAATGAGCAGTCTGGGCATGGGGTACAAGGTGGTAAGCTGGGTTAGGAACTGGCTAACAGACAGGAAGCAGAGGGTGGTGGTAAATGGGATCCAATCAGGGGAGAGGGGGTGACCAGCTGAGTACCACAGGGATCATTTCTTGGGCCAGCCCTGTTTAATGTCTTCATTAGTGACATTGTGGTAGGACTGGAGGGAAAGGATCTACAATAGGGTGGATACTCTGGACGGAGTAGAGAGAATGAGGAGGGACCTGGGGAAGCTTGAAAAATGGTCTGAGGTGTGACAATGGAGGTTAAATTCCAAGAAGTGTAAAATAATGCACCTTGGGAAGGGGGAACCCTGGTGAGAGCTACAGAATTTGGGGGGTTGGGGGAGTTGCTGACTATCACCAAGGAAGAAAGGGACCTGAGGGTTATCATTTCTGATGACCTAAAAGTGTCAAAGAAGAGTACAAAGGTTTCAGGGAGAGCCAGTGGCATGCTGGGGTGCATAGGCAGAGGTATCACTAACAGAAAGTGGGAAGTCATGATGCCATTGTGCAAAACGCTAGTGAGTCTTCACCTAGAGTACTCTGCACAATTCTGGAGGCTGCACCTTCATAAGGACATTGACAGGGTGCAGGTGGTTCAGAGAAGGGTGACTAAGATGGTATAGAGCTTGCACCAGAAAACATATGAAGAGAGACTAAAGGACCTCAATATGTACTTGCCGGAGGACAGGAGGGATCGGGGGCACATGATAGAAACATTCAAGTAGCTTAAGGGCATAAACAAGGTGCGAGGGGGAGAGACATCTTCCAATATAAGATGTAGAAGAATGAGGGGGCATGATATGAAATTGGAAGGTGGCAGGCTGAGGGGGAATGTGAGGATGTTTTTCTTCACAGAGAGGACGGTGGACACATGGAACAGACTGCCACAGGAAGTGGTGGGGGCAAGCACAGTGGAGGGTTTTAAACATGCATGGGACAAGCATAACGGTACCTTAGAAGTGGGAAGGTGGGGTGAAAAGCCATAGACTAGTTAGGGTCAGAAGCCACAAACTAATGTAGGGCTTTCGGGCAGATTGGATGGGCCTGGCGGTCCTTACCTGCCGACACATTCCATGTTTCTGTGTTCAGGTGTTCATCATACGGCAGGTTGTGTAATCCTGATATCATCTTTGTGGCCCTTCTCTGGTCCATCTCCAGCTTACTGATGTCCTTCTTAAGGTGAGGTCCCCAAAACTGGACACAGGACTCCATATGTGGTCTCACCAGCGATCTATAAAGAGGTATGATGATGTCCCTGTTTCTGCTGTCGTAGCTTCTGCTGATGCGCCCCAACATTCTGCTGGCCTTCCTGTATGCAGAGTTACACTGACTGGATGCTTTAAGGGTTTCTGAGATTAACACTCCTAGGTCCTTTTCTTCAGATAAAGTGATGAGTTGGACCCCATTTATCCAATATTCAGTTTTAGGGTTATTTTTGCCCAAGTGCATCACCTTACATTTCTTTGCATTAAAGTTCAGTTGCCATTCCGTGGACCACGTTTCAAACCTTTTTAGGTCGGCCTGGAGACTCCTGATAAGACTCCTCTGAGTCCACGATATGTTTGTTGTGGGCATTTGGCACTGAGTGATAGGTAGATTATTTTTAAAGTGCTGAGTTCTGATTGTGTGGGGCCTCTTTCAGCTGGGCTGTTATCCTAGGATAATGGCCTGGCTGAAAGTAGCTCTCAACCAATCAGGATTCCGCATTCTTCAGACCCATTTCATAATTACAAATAACAATCTACACATATTAAATCAAGCAGCACCACTGAAGGTTCCTCAGCTTCTGCCTTGAAGGACATTACCAATTTCAAGTCTTGCCCTTCAGTACCAAATGCTTTGATGTAGTGGCTGTCGCTAGGGCCAGATTAACCACTGGGCAGAAGGGGCAGCTGCACTGGACTTCAAGTATGAGAAGGACCCCCAGAGACAGTGCCATTTTTTTTAATTTTTTAGCAGCTGTGCTGGTGCACTTGCAGCCAAACTTAATATATATATTTTTTTTTTGGGGGGGGTAGCCGAGCCAGTCTGGAGCTGCCACCGAGAAGTGCAAGAGAAAGAGAAGAGCAGGACTTCACTTTCGCTCCTCAGCAGCGTGCAGGATTACAAAAAGAAAAAAAATCATAGGGACCAGAGAGATGCTAGCCTGTAGTCTGTGTGCAGTTTAATTAGTGCCGTGATGACATGAGGTGAGAATGATATCAGACAGCAGATACGGCACAAACCATGTGGCACACTGTTTTTTTTTTTTTGGTATTATTTTTTTTCCCCATGTGCTACCGCTCTCAGCCACTCCTTCAGGTTGTGCCAAGGCATCTCCGATCTGTCCTGTTCCAGTGCCCCCGTCCCTCATATTTCCAGTCATCCCCAGGGTGACCTGGACGTGACCGTTTGGCGGGCAGGCCCCCCCCTCCTCTGAGGGGAGAGGCACCTATGGGGCGGGCAAATGCACTACTTAGCCCTGGAGTACTGCTGAGGGACAAATAGTTCCCAGGATACTGATGGCATTGGATTGCCAGGCGGCCGTCATCCGGTGATGCACAGAGCCAGTTTCCAATTTTCTGGTAACGTTCCCTCTCTTGTGTGCATCTGTGTTACCCCTGGTCTCCACCAGAGGTCACTGCAGAGCAATGCACTCCCACAGCCCACCCCAAGAGAGGAGAGCAGTCCTCCGGACGCTCAAGCCTCTCCTCCCCTGCCGACTCCCGGCACCCCAAGTCTGTTCCCGAACCCAGGCCACCGGCATGGGTTGAGGTAAGGCACCAGCACCTCAGCCCTCTACACCACTGGGCCAGCATGGCACACTGTTTTCAGTTGCATCCATCAAACTAAATAGAAGCCTGTTTCTTTTGGCAGCCGGTTATTTATGGCATAGTTACTTAGTTTAGTAACCTCATCAAGATGAATAAAATATATTCTAGCCTCCTCTTTGCTCATGTGACCCAACCCTGTCACAGTCAGTCACAGAAAAGAAACGAGGCAGCTCAATCCTAGTCAGATGAGATCAGATTCAGCCCAGGACATGTGGCAACTGGGATTGCAGTGCACTGTCTTGCATCAAAATAGTTATGTTTCTTCTTTTGGCGGTCTGTTAATTTAAGGCATAGTTTAGTAACCCTCTCCATGATGTATAAAATAGTTCCTAGCTTCCTTTAGCTATTGCAACCCTGGCTGTCACAATTACAGAAAATAAATGAGACAATCTTGTTTCTATCTTGTGATTACAGCAACCAGGGTTGTGTTACCTAAAGGAACCTAGGAATTATATTATACATCATGAAGAAGGTCAATAAACTATGGCTTAAATTAACAAACTGCCAAAAGAAAAAACATAACTATTTTGATAGAAGACAGCATGAGTCAGATCAGATTCCAGAGCACAGGTGGCAACAAGGTTGGGTACTACCCCATAACGTGAAAGTAGCATGGTAGTGCTGTAAACTGTAGTATGGTTCTCCCCAAACAAAACTTGCTGGCTAAGCAAGATGTAAAAGGTTAAAGAACTCAGAACAAACCAACAATATTTATTATTTTCTATAAAGACAATGACCGACAACAACGCAGTGTAGAGAGTCACGCATATTGCTACAATAGTGAAAGACCTGGGTGTCATAAGTTCATGGTGCGTTCTGCAGATTCACTGTTTGTTTTGGCTGCTTAGTTGAAGAAGTTCCCTGGCAGCAGTGCCAGATGAGATGAGACCATGGGACTCTTCATTAATTTGCATCTTCTGGCCAGGGAAGTCAAAATGTACAGACTACAGTTGTAAATATGCTTCCTTGCTAACAGTACCTGTGTGAGGCGAGCCAGCTAAGGGAAAAATATGCCTTTAAAACTGAATAGGGGGTAGAGACACTCACAAGCTTGCACACACTAAAACAAGAACACAAAACCAAAAAGCATCTGTAACAGGAAGGGACACAGACATGTGGGGAGTGGTGCAATGCACTGGCTGTGGAGCAGCAGTCTTCCAGGAGACATTCTAGAAACTACGTTGCTGCCCTATTTGCAGGCACCTCTCTGGTCTGAGGGAGGAGGTTGTTCGTCTCCATGCTGACCTGGCAAGGATTCGGGAAACCTGCTCCCCCACCCAGGGACCACCCAGGCCACCACCACTACCTCAGAGGTTGCCAAGAAAGAGGAGTGGTTGGACCACGGTGGGCTCAGGGAGAGGGAGGGAGGGTAGTGGAACAGAGGTGCATCCCTCCAGCTGTGCCTCTCCACAATTCATTAGCCACGCTAGCAAAGCATGGTTCCTCTACGGAGGCACCTGCAGTGGAGACCAAGGAGGATGCTGGGAACTTCCACAATGGAGACCCACAGGAGGGTGGCCCAGGACCCCACAGGGGAAAGAAACAACTCCTGGTGGGGGACTCAATTGTTAGGGGGGTAGAACTGGGGGAGGGAGGAGAAAGGAAGGTAAGGTGCCTGCCCGGCACCAAGGCTTGGAGGGACAGGAAATGAATCCTTAGCATCATGGGAGCAGCGGCAAGGGGGAGGGAGCTGGATGTCATTATCCACCTAGGGACGAATGACCTGGCTGAGAATGGGATCAGAGCAGTGCAACAGGAGTTTGGGGAAGGGCCTTAGACAAGTAGCACACATGGTAACTTTCTTGGAAGTGCTACCTGTCTATGGCATGGATGAGGCTAGGGCACGCCGCACCATGGGATTCAATGACTGGTTGAAAAGCTGGTGCAGAGCTCAGGGATTTGGCTTCATTGGGACTGGTGCTCCACCTGGAAGGATGCAGGCCTATACAGGTGCAATGGTCTGCATCTATCCTGGAGGGAACCAGGATCCTAGGTGATAGGTTTAAAGCTTCAGTGGCAAGCATTTAAACTAGCCAAGAGGGGAGGCAATGAAGAGGAGAAGGGAAATCCTACCCCTCCCCAAAAAAATCAGGGTAATTAGTGAGGTAAACACCAAAACAGAGCAGTCGATAGGGAGAAGGGCAGGGGTAAATGGAGAAAAAGACAAAGGCAGTAAGGACAGGTATGGGGCAAAAAGAAATAAAGTCATAAAAAAATGGAGGGTAATGAATATCAATGCCCGTAGTCTAGGTAAAAAGCTCCCTGAAATGGTGGCCTTGATGGAAGAGGGATGCTTGGATATTGTGGCAGTCACAGAAACATGGCACACAAAGAACCATGACTGGGATGTCAACATACCAGGGTACACAATCTACAGGAGGGACAGGGAGGGAAGAAGAGGAGGAGGAGTAGCTCTCTATGTAAGGGAAGGGATAAAAGCAATAGAACTAAAGGGTAAACAGGGAGGAGAGGAGGCACTGTGGGTCACCCTGGAGACTAGAAATGGCTCCACAATCCGCACAGGGGTTGTATACAGACCCCCTGTCTCAGGGGAGGAAATGGACAAGGAAATGATAGAAGGCATCCTTGGGATGGCAGAGAAAGGGGAGATATTGTTGATGGGGGACCTGAATATGCCAGATATTGACTGGAGCACCTTTACTATAGCCACATCCAAGAGCAGGGCCATTCTCGATGCCCTACAGGGGGCATGCCTCAGACAGCTAGTTTTGGAACCCACTCAGGAAAGAGCAACCTTAGACCTAGTTCTCTCAAATGGGGATGGAGAGAGGATCTCTGATCTTGAAGTGGGTAGCCATCTGGGAACAAACGACTACCAAACAGTGTGGTTCACGATAAACTTAGCTGTAGAGTCAAGCCACACAAAAGTGACAGTACTGGACTTCAGGAGGGCTGATTTTGTCAAAATTGGAGAATGCTTCAGAAAAGCACTAACAAACAGGCAAGAAGGTGGGGTGGAGCAACAATGGGAAAACATCAAAACCGCCATCACAGAGGCAACAAGTCTTTGTGTGAAGCAAACAAATCAAAACGAAAGAAAAAAACACTATGGTTCTCAAAAGAAGTAGCGGGAAAGATAAGGGAAAAAAAGATAGCATTCAGGAAGTATAAGGAAACACAGAAGGAGCAGGACAGAGAACTGTACCAGTTAAAGCAGAAGGAAGCGGGTAAGGCAGTCAGAATAGCAAAAGGCCCAAACCGAGGAAAGATAGCCAACTCGGTTAAGAAGGGATAAAACCTTTTATAGGTAAATTAGGGAGCAAAGAAAGACTAAGGCAGGGATACTGAGGCTGAACAAAGAGGAAGGTGGTTGGGCAGAGAGCGACAGTGAAAAAGAAGGGATACTGAACAAATACTTCTGCTCAGTATTCACAATGGAAAAGCAGGGGGAAATACCTAATCTGGTCAGTAGAAGCACTCTGGATAGGGGGGTTGATATTAGTCCTTTCACAGAAGAAAGGGTTCTGAAAGAACTCTTAAAACTGAAGGTGGATAAAGCAATGAGGCCTGATGAGATTCACCCCAGAATTTTAAAAGAACTAGTAACACCACTGACTACCCTTTTTAATAAATCATGGGAGGATGGTGTGGTACCCGAGGACTGGAGGAAGGCGGATGTGATTCCCCTTCACAAAAGGGGAAGCAAGACAGAGGCAGGAAACTACAGACCTGTCAGTTTGACCTCAGTGGTAGGGAAAATGATTGAATCACTTCTGAAGGAAAGAATTATTGAGTACCTAGAGGCCAGTGGGGCACAGGACCCAAGGCAGCATGGATTCACAGCGGGAAGGTCATGTCAGACAAATCTAATTGATTTCTTTGACTGGGTGACCAAAACAGTAGATCAGGGAAGGGATGTTTACATGGCCTACTTAGACTTTAGCAAGGCATTTGACACAGTCCCACACAAAAGATTAATAAACAAATTAGCCAGCCTGGGAGTGCATCCTAGGGTGGTAGCCTGGGTAAAACACTGGTTGGACAACAGGACACAGCAGGTAATAGTAAATGGAGTCCACAGTGAAGAAAGGAGGGTTACTAGTGGGGTACCACAGGGTTCAGTACTGGGGCCAGTCCTTTTTAATGTCTTTATAAATTACATTGCAGAGGGACTGGAAGGTAAAGTATGTCTCTTTGCAGATGACACAAAGATCTGTAACAGGGTTGATACACAAGGTGGGGTGGAAAAGATGAAAAGGGTCTTGGCAAGGTTGGAGGAATGGTCAAATGTATGGCAGCTTAGATTCAATGCAAAAAAGTGCAAAGTAATGCACCTTGAAACAAAAACCCAGGGGAAGAGTACACAATGGGGGGTGAGATACTGACAACAACAAAAATGGAAAGGGACCTGGGGGTAGTCATATCAGATGACCTAAAGGTGGGCCAGCAATGTGAGAAGGCTGTAAGGAGGGCTGGCGAGATACTGGGATGCATAGGGAGAGGCATCACCAGTAGAAAACAGGAAGTTGTTGGCCCTCTGTACAGACAGTTGGTAAGATCACATCTGGAGTACTGTGTACAGTTCTGGAGACCCCATCTCCGCAAAGACATAGACAAGGTGAGGCTGTCCAGAGGAGGGCAACCAAAATGATGCAGGGTCTGCATCAGAAGACATATGAAGAAAGACTAAAGGAACTAAAGATGTATAGCCTCGAGGAAAGGAGGGAGAGGGGGGAACATGATAGAAACTTTCAAATACCTTGAGGGAATCAACAAAGTCCAAGAGGGTAGCATCTTTCAGAAAAAGAGATGTGCAAAAACAAGGGGGCACAATTTGAAGATAGAGGGGGGACAACTCAGAGGTGATGTGAGGAAGTATTTCTTCACAGACAGGGTTGTGGATATATGGAACAGCCTTCCTGAGGAGGTCGTAGAGTCAAAAACAGTGGGGGAATTCAAGAATGCATGGGACAGACATAAGGCAATTCTAGTGGAGGGTAGGAGGAAGTAGACTGTTGGTTAACTAGGATCTGCAGCCTATCCATTAGGTAGGGAAATGGGCAGACTATGTGGGCCAAGCGGGCCTTATCTGTCGTCAAATTCTATATTTCCACGTACAGAGTAACTGTACTAGCATAGGGCATCATGCCTTATGTTATGCTAGTACAATTAATGCATACATTGTTCATCTCAAAAAGTAAACACAAACACGGTTCACACTGTGTTCTTAAGTACTAGCACAATTATCTGACTTCTGTACCCTCATGCCCCGCCCGCCATGAGACCAGTGGTCTGTCAGTCTGCTGTATTATTTATTACACTACTACATACTGGAGTGGGGGCAGGGGTTAAATTAAGCAGGAGCCCACCAGAACTCAGTTCCACCACCTCTGTTATCTTTCTCCATTGACAACAATAGAGAGAGTTCCAACACCTAGTAATTATAGTTCCACCAACTAGAAATCTAGATGTGAGAGTTCCCCCACCAAAACATTTCCAATTTAAACACCGGGGACCAGGACCAGGACCACTGTAGCACTGGCAGGCTGCAGCCGCAGCTTGAGCTTTCTGGCACCGTGAGGTCATGCCATTACTGGTCACCAGCTGTGTGTGCGTGTCATGACAGCAGGTTGACCTAGACTTAACCTTCATTTCCCACCTCAAGAAAGGGCATTCAGAGTAGCTGGAAACTCCTCCAAATGCATTTTTAGGCATTAAAATCTCTTCAGCTTTTGGAGGCCTAGGCGGCCCCCGAACCGCCAGCATGTTCAGCCCATTCTAGTATAATATAACTGAACAATCAGAGACAAGATTAGACTTCTCATAAGTGTAATCAGGTATGATTGTGTGGTTCTTTGAATATATTTTACCTAAGTCTGGGCAGCCTGTGCTCATTGCTGTCACCTAGTGTAAATGTACTCTGGCCATAGTTTCAAACATTCTAACCTTAATTTCTTACCCAAAGAAAGGGCATTCAAAGTAGCTGGAAACCCCTACAAATGCATTTTTTGGTATTAAAAACCTTTCAGCTTTTGGGGGCCTAGGCAGCCCCCAGACCCTCCCCCACTCGCCTACTGCTGAAGTCACAGGGAGCCCCACCGAAACACATTGCCCACGTCCCTAGAAGTTGTTAATCTGGCCTTGGCTGTGGCCCTGCACTAGTAGTAACTTTATGTCTTACCATACCTGGACTAATGATGGCTCCTGAAGGGAGTTTCAGCAGTCTGGATGGAGTAAACTTTGCACTGCACCAGGCAGTTGTTGGAGATCCTGGGGTGCTGGTGAACATGGACAAGTCTGCTCTGGTTCCTTGTCAAAGGCTCCAGCATGTAGGAAAGCTGGTAAAATCTATGACTCTTGATAAAGCACATTGGACATGCCAAACGTTGAGTATATTTTTTTATTGTCACTATCTATTGCTGCCAGTATTTAATCTTGATTGTAATATAAGTTTTTTTTTTTAATAAATAAAGGCTTATGAGTGCATTTTTTTTACAGTATTATGAGCTTAGGCTTCTGCTTACTGTCCAGTGCAAAGGGGCAGTCCTGGATCAAGTCTTCCCGAGGACAGGATCTTGGGCTTAGTGGTGCAAGAAGCCTTGGTTTGTTGCAGTGATCATGCTTTGACCCGTTTTCTGCTCTGTCTCCTGGGTCTTATGCAATATTCATGGTTCTAGGGCTTGCATCCACATGAGGATTCCTCAGTGGGTACTGCAAGCCCATTGGTCCTAGACCTCACAACTGCTATACCGTCTGACTGCTGCTTGCCATTCCCTAAGGGGTGCTCTGCTGTGGTGACAGGACAGGAATCATCAGCTCATGGGGTCTCCCTTTCTACAACCTCAACCACTGATGCCTTCAACCCTGGTTGGGGCAATCACTTGGGCCCTCACCAGACCCAGGGGTCCTGGTCTCTGCTGGAGTAGGGTGTTCATGAGGGAAGTTCTGTACAGACTCCAGGCCCTGGCTACTCATGTTCAGGGGACATCTCTGGTTATGGTGTATTACCGGAACAAATTGGGGGGCCGGGGCTCACACACTCCTACCCTCTGTACCCGGAGGCAATGAGGGTGTGGTAAAGGCTGGTTGCCCAGCAGATCTCACTGCTGTCCATGTCACTGGCTAACTAAATGTCTTTGCAGATAGCACAAGCCAGTCTATGGCTCAGACCCAGAAGTGCGATCTGAGTCAGACCATAGCTCAACAACTCCTTGGTTTGTGGAGAAGGCCAGAGCTGGACCTTTTTTTGCATCCCCACACAATGTAAAACTACCGCTTTTCTGCTCGCTTGATCCAGGTCATGGAATGTTTTGGCAAAACATGTTGCCCCTTTGCCGAAAAGGGAGACCCTTCCACACCTTTCCACTTCTCCTTTTAATTCAGATGGTCATGACCAAGCTCAGTCAGGAACCAGCCAGTATGATCCTGATGTTACCTTTGTGACCCAGACAGATCTGGTTTTCATTAGTGTGGAAACCGCTGGAAGAAGCTCCATTTGTACTGCCACAATGCTGACAGTCGGCAGTGTGCCATTAAGGGGAGCAAGTATTTTTTTAGGAAGACTTTGCCCCCTGCACCCCCCCATGCAGGGGGGGCTCTATCCCCTCACCCCCACATATAAGATTATCAACTCCGAGTCAGAGTTCTTTCAGGGAGAGGGCAAAATCCCTGGAGAAAGCAGTGTTGGCAATACCGTGGACCATTAAAGCGAACTGCCGATTTTGGTGCTGTAATGGTCTTCGCAGTGACAATGGTATACACTGCCCTGTAGACCCCTTTCAGAATCACACTCTCCAGCCCCTGGGACTTACCTGTCCATCAGGAGACCGTGGCTTACCCCCCCCCTCCCATGGGAGGGCTCCTTCCTTCTGTCACCCTAGGAGGACAGAGAAACATAGAAGTTGACGGCAGATAAGGACTGCAAGGCCCATCCAGTCTGCCCATTTCTTTTTTCTACCTTATGAATGTGCCACTGGCCTTTGCTCTGTCAATGGCCTATCTATTCATACTCATCTGTATTGCTCCCTTATTGCCTATCCCATGCCTGTTTGAAGCCCTGCACTGTATTCATATCCACCACTTCCTGAGGTAAGATGTTCCATGCATCCACCATCCTTTCTGTGAAAAAGAACTTCCTCCCATTACCCCTTAATCAGCCTCCCTCTAATCTCATGCTGTGTCCTCTTGTCCTGCTGTTTTTCTTATATTGAAACATGTTAGGCTCTTTCACCTTGTTAATGCCATTAAAAGTGTTTGAATGTTTCGATCATATCACCTCTCTCCCTCCTTTGCTCTAGGGTATACATATTGAGCTCTGTTAATCTGTCCTCATATGTTTTCTGATGCAGTCCCTGCACCATTTTGGTTGCCCTTCTCTGGACTGCCTCAGTTTGGTTAATGTCCTTGTGAAGGTGTGGCCTCCAGTACCGCATGCAGTACTGCAGATGGGGCCTAAACAGTGTCTTGTAAAGAGGGGATTGTTACCTCCCTCTTACGACTTGTGATACCCCTACTAATACACCCCAACATCCCCTAGCCTTACCTACTACTTTAGTGGTCTGCTTGGATTATTTCAGGTCATCTGTGATGATGATGATGCCCAAGTCTCTTTCTTCCCTTGTGACTGCCAGCAACTCCCCTCCCAACCTATAGGTGGCTTCAGGGTTCCTCTTCCCTATATACATTATCTTGCACTTCTTTACGTTAAACCCCAGTTGCCACTCTTCCGACCATTTTGCCAGTTTATCCAGATCTCTTCTCATTCTGCCCAGGCCCATCTGGATCATCTACTCCGCTGCAGACCTTGGTGTCATCTGCAAACAGACAAACCTTACACTCCAGTCCATCTGCAATGTCACTGATAAAAGATATTGAAGAGGACTGGGCCCAGAACTGATACCTGAGGTACCCCATTTGTGACTTGTATCTCTTCTGACTGTATACCGTTTACCACCACTCTCAGTTTTCTGCCCGTCAACCAGTTTGCCACCCAGCTGACCAAGCACCGCTAGACCTGCACGTCCACTCAAGGTCTGACCTGACTGTGCATAGATCCCCCTCCCCGAGCTTCACCTCCATCAATGTCAAGTGGACTGAGTGGGGCAGTCACTGAGGAGCAAAAGGTGATCACATCCAGTAGGCAAGCCATGAGGGCCCGACTCAAGTGCATTGCGTGTGGCCTGGGAGACTGGCGTCAGGTAGGAGGACAGGAGGTGGCACTGTGAGGGCCGAAGGAATGCCCTACCCTGAGGCAGAGAAGGAACATAAACTCAACTGAAGAGAAGAGGAAAAGATTCAGAGTGGACATAACCTTCTACCAGTTTAGGACCATGCCAACTGGCCTGCCATCAGTCCTAGTAAGTTCATCACTGTCTGTTGGTTGTGGCACCCTTCCTCAGACGCAGAGGTCAGGTGTCAAGGTGTTTCCCTAACTCTATGATTGGCTTCTCACGGCCAGTTCAGTGCAGGACATGAAGCATGACAGTGGCTTAGCCATGGGCTTCATGGTCAGTCTTGCCAAGTCTGATCTGACCCCGAAGCAGGCCATCATGTTCATTAGGGTATTGTTGGACATGCTGCAAGCCAGGCATGGTCAAAGATCTGTCTTCCATTACCCAATCATTTTGGGTTGGGCAATTGCATCTGACCCGGGATTTCATCAAGATCCTGGGCTTCACTGCTTCTACCACGGCCGTGGTGTGCTGAGAACAATAAAGTGGGACTGGGACACCAGTGGCCCCCAAGGCCTTCAGCCCTGAATCTTCCAGTTTGGGTAACTCATCTGATGATGGACACCATCCATTGTTGGCTGTTCCCAATGAACCTCTTGGAGGGAATCCAATTTGTCTGGTTTGAATCCTCAATCACAGTAATGACAGATGAGACTTTCATGGGTTGGGAAATACATCTGCTAGACGACTGAGCATGCAGCATCCGGTCTCCAAGAGAGTCTTGGCTGCACATCTGCCTTCTAGATCTTCTTTCAGGCTGTCTGAGTTCACTATCCTGGTCAAGTGCCTGGTTGTCTAGGTCTAGGCGAACAACAAACACCATGTTCTACCTGAATAAGGAGGGCTGTATGCATTCCTTTCCTCTCTGTCAGAACCTGACCACAGCAGAAAACAGGGGGCAAGAACACCCAACTTCAAAAGGGTCACCAACTCAGCCAAGGACACTTCCTCCAAGCCACAACCAGGGGCCCCTACCTAAGCAGTGCAGCATAGCCCTCCCACCCTACTGGTCTCCACTCCTGATGTCTGCAGTCTGAGCATGAACCCAGGTTGCTTGCATGTGCCAGAGCAGTGTCTCACTGATTAATACTATGGAGTTGGCTCTTTTTCAGTTTTTTTTTTATTTGTTTTTTTTTTTCAGCTCCTCTGCCCGGTGTGGCAGATATATATCACAATCAGGCCAGATTTACCGTCCATCATGGAGCTCAGGAAGAAGGGATTTACCACTTTTTTTAATTTCATTTTTATTGAGAGAAGCACAGTACATATAGGGGATACATGATGGACAGGAGTGTGATATGTGAAAATATTTACACTCTTGCAGAGTGAGCTCTGTATAGCTCATGAGTGCAGAAGGCATGAGTGAGATATCCATAGTTCATGATGCAGGAGTGTGAATGTTTTCACATATCTCACGACCTGCACATCATGTGTACGATTTAGACAATAGGATTTTCTGTCTAAATCTGTAGAATTGTATATTATGTGGTAGTAATTTGCCATGGTGTTGTATGTTTCTTACTTTTGTGCATTTTTTTGGGAATGAATTTCTTCCTGGTGTATTAGGTTGTGGTTTTGGATCGGTCCGTAGTTTGTTTTGTTTGATTTTACTGGATGAATGAGGTTGGGTGGGAGAGGTTGTGTTGTTTTGATTGGGTGGTGTTTTGCAGTTGTCTGATAGGTCATTGCGTTGGTAAGTGAATCTGGATTGGTTGCGTGTGTTGTAGGGCGCGGGTTTTAGTAGCTTCCGGGTTTGCGTTTTGTGTCGGCGATGTGGAGTGTTTTTACCATTTTTAATTAGTTTTCTTTCACGTGGGCACTGTATTTTCTGTACATGTTTCAAGTTCCGCAAGTACTGTTTATGTGGCACTGTGGGGTTTTTCCGACGGTTAACTTCACTGACTTGAACAGAGCTATGGTGAGCAGCACAAGTCTTTCGTGGGAAGAGTTACATTTTCTACTCTACTGACAGGTGCCATTATTTGTGTTCATTGGATGCATGTAGTTCAGGTCTGGAGGCTTATTTCAGAGTTTGTATGCTGATGTAGGCAAGATGGTGATACCTAGTACTGACGTATGCACTGTGTGTATATTTGTAAGCAGGTATCACAGTGCATACGTCACTGACTAGTTATACAATTGGGGTGAGTGATATGTGTTTTTATTTCATGTGTTATCAGCTCACCCCTATTGTATAAAAATATATATATATATTGCATCATTCTTTACATCCAGTGTATTTATGACGTCATACAAGTGTCCTTTGGGTCAAGTTAGGATGAGAAAGAGGTTTACATAAAAGACAAGTGATCCATACTACAAACGATAGATACCCACCTCCCCATCATTGTTTTTTGCTTAAAGTTGAAGCAGCATAACATTCAGTGGTGATTTGCATATACAGCCCATGATGCTTTGCTTTGTGTGGGCATGTGTGATTTTGTATTGTTTTTTGATAGTTGCAAACTGGCCCCACAGAAGGTCAATATCTGTTCTAAGAGCATGGTTTCATCATGGTGTAGCCCACCTCAGAACTGGTGATCCTAGAATAAGGGAAATGATTGTTTTTTTTTTACAGAAATTTCCCTCAGATTCCCTTGGAAAGTTAAGGGACCTCTCATTTTCCTCTGTGGTACAAACCCTGAGTCCAGCATAGCCATGTAGTAGATCCACCTTTCCATTTCTCCCTGAATGTTGTTTGCTTATTATAAATATCTGCTGTCAAACCTTCTAATTTGCAAATTTCCAATACTATTGGCGCCAGTCTAAGACTGTTGGTATAGAGGCAGACATCCATGTACAGGTTATGGCTTTTTTTGCCACTAGGAGGCAAAATGATAGTAAGGTATGGTGCCAAGAAGGGCTATGTTAAGGGAAGACCAATAAATATCACCATTTCTGCTGTCAGCTCCACCTGTTCCCCTAGACAGTACTGTAGCTCTTCCTGTAGGGTGCACCAAAACGGCATCAGTTTGGAGCAAAGCCACAAAAACACATGTCCTAGGTCTGCCAAACTGCAATTGCAATTCCTCCAGCAATGCCCACAGGAGGATGGAAGATATCTGGTGAGAACTGCAGGGGAATGGAAATACCTGGTCCAACACTTCCATACAAACTCCCTCCATATATGAGAGGAGGTTATTTTTATTGTTTTTAGGGATGTGCCCCACCATAAAGGTAGAGGGATTGCAAGTGACAAATCTTTATTTCAGCTTTCCAGCACTGAATGGGATGAGTCTCCTAAGAGTTCTCTCAGAACTTTATATAATTGGCCTATTAGGTGGCTCCAGGGGTGATCCTGAAGAGTATCTTTTAATAGAGCCCACAGTGGAGGTGGGGGTGTGGGTATTTTAGAAGCAACATCTCGCTGTCTCAGAATATAATTTCTCATTTGGGAGTAGTGGAAAAGTCTCTGTCAGGGAGTCCACATCTCACTTGTAACTCACTGAAAAAAATTATCCCCGTATTTGTTAAAAACTGATATATATATATATATATATAGTTCAGGCCTACCCTTCTCCAGGACACAAAAGTTAAGCTGAATTTAGATGGGAGGAAATTATTATCCTGAGATAATAACGTATGGGGAAAAATAGACTCCTTATAGGCAGTTTTCTGCTTTAGGTTTCGCCAGACTTTTAATATTTGGGCCGTATATTTAGTGAAGTTATTGAGGTGAAGTGTCCTTCTCTCTGAGGCAAAGGCAATCTTTAATATGTCATATAAATCATTTATTAAGAACTCAATCTCTTTCCAAGACGTAGTGAAGGAGGGGGTTAGTCACAAAAATACGATTTTAAGAAAGGACACCTTAGCGTACAGCATCAAGTTTGGTAGGTTTGCCCCTCCCTGAGCTACAGACTGCTGAAGAATAGAAAGGCGTTCTCTCGTTCTTTGTCCTGCCCAGATGAAATTAGATATTATTCTGTTCCAGGATTTAAAATAAAATCCTGACAGGAATGTGGGGATATTTTGAAATAGATATAGGAGGTGGGGGGAGAATATTCATCCTGACAATTTCTATTCTCTGAAAAAAGGTGAATTCAATTTCCTCCATTTAGTTAAATCATTTTGAATGAGGATGGAGAGGAGCTCATAGCTGACCAACTCTAAGTGATTAAGGTCTTTGGGGATAAAAATCCCCAAATATTTAATCTTAGTACAGCACCATTTTAAGGGGAATGTTGCTTTAATCTCTGGGATGGGAGAAAGTATAAAATAATACCTCAGTTTTAGTAATGTTCAGTTTAAAGTTTGCCACCTTTTCAAATTCTTGTAGGTTATCCCAAATTGCTGGAATAGATTGTTCAGGAGATAGTGCTGTTAATAAGATGCCGTCTGCAAATAAGGAAACTTTGTATGTTGTTTGTCCCAGGGGGATCCCCCCAATACACTCATGCTTTCTAAATGCTACAGCGAGAGGCTCCACAGAGAGAGCAAATAGGAGGGGGGAAGGGGACATCCCTGCCTTGTCCCACGCTGTAAGGGTATAGGAGAGAAAATAGCCCCATTAATCCAAATATAGGCCTGGGGGCTGGAACAGATGTTACGAATCTATTTCAGAAATGACTTGGGGAATGAGAAGATAGACGGGGTGTTCCAGAGAGAGTCCTAGAACACCCTGTCAAACACCTTTTTGGCATCAAAACTTCACAGGGCTGCTGGGATTTGTCTTGAATGTATATGTTCCATGAGCAACATGGTACAGCATATATTATCAGTCGTATTTCTTTGTTTAATTAAGCCAGACTGTTCAGAATGGATAAGTGTTGGAAGAATTAATTCTAGTCTTGTGACCCATATAGCCATATAGATAATGTGGTCTACATTTAACATAGAAATTGGGTGATACAAAGATGTCTCTGTGGTATCTTTGTCTGGTTTCGGGAGGGGGGCTATGACTGTGTAGGCCCGGGGGGGGGTCTCCCTCTGCCGTAAATGTGGGTAGTAGTACAGGTATTAATTGTCCCGAAAAATTTTTATACCATTAGGCTATGAAGCCATCTTGGCCCAGATATTTTAAAAGCATAAAGCCTGGATATGCTTCAAAACCTTGTCTGCACCGACTGGAGATTGAAGAGTAGTACACGGTTGATCCGACAGTTTTGGGAGTGGAAGGTGAGATAAAAAAAATGAGCTCTAGTGTCAGGGGTACTGGAGGAGCATGAGGCAGAGCATAGGGATCTGTAAAAGGAAACAAAGGCTGAACGTATTTGCTCCTCTCTGTGTGAGATTTGCTTCGAGATGGGGCCTTTGATTTTTAAAATTGTTGAGGTTTGTTTTCTTTCGAGAAGTTTACGGGCCAATAGTTGGGTGCCCCCGGATCCTCCCTCATAATTAGCTTGTTTCAAGTATGTTAGGGTCTGGAGGACTTCGAGGTCCATAATTTTTTTTTTTTGTCCTTTTTTGTTCCTCTAATTTTCCTTTGCAGTTCGGAGTCTCCTGCCCTATAAAGGAGTTAATAGGCCTGAAGTTGTTCTTGTAGTGATTTATGTGCGGCGTCTAATTTATGCTTCTGTTGTGAAGAATAAGCAATTGTTTCACCCCGTATAACTTCTTTAAGTGTATCCCACTGTGTTGGATCAGAAACATCTGATGTGGTATTGTCCTGCAGAACTTGGGGAATGTGGGTGCACAGATAATCTAGGTGCTCCTCATCACGCAACAGGGAGGGGGTTGAGGCATCATAATTTCTGTTTTTGGGGTTTCCCCAGATCTCTATTTAGGATCATAGGGTGATGGTCCGATAGAAGGCGAGGTTGCGGGGACATATCATGGACCAGGGAAAAATGTTTGCATGTTATAAAAAAAAAATCTAAGCGAGAGTAGGACTGGTGATGACTTGAATAAAAAGTGAAGCCCTGTGATGATGGAACTAACTTCCTCCAGACATCCACAATACCCAAGTGGGCTAAGGTTCCCTTCAAATATTTTACTGCATTTGAGGATCTATAGGCCTGTGAGTTGGAGGGGCTAACTGGGCGAAAAAGCTACGTTAAGGTCCCCTCCCCATGATCAGTCTGCCCTGCAACATATCTAGCACCTTGTGAATAAATGAACGCATTACAGGGAGGGTGGATTGAGGAGGTAAATATACTAAATATACATATGTCACTTCATGTGAATAAAGCATGCCCTTCAGTATCACATACCTGCCTTGTGAGTCTATATGTTTTTCTTGTACCTCAAGAGGGGTGGAGGATGGCACCAGTATGACAGCACCCGTCTACGGCCACTAGTATGTGAAGAAACATAAACTTCATATTGGTGGCCCCATCTCAGCTTTTGATGTTCCACTTCAGACAAATGGGTTTCTTGTAAGAAGTAGAAATCAGCTGCTTGTTTTCCAAGGTATTGCATGAGGCAAGTTCTTTTTATTGGGTTACGAAGACCACTGACATTTTGTGAAAATATTTTGACAGGGTTCACCATCATCTTGGAAGAAAGAAGGAGGAGGGAGTCTCCTCAGAAGCAAGAAGGGCCAGGCTGAGGACATCAAGAAGATTCGGACCATACCTGCCTCGACCCAGCCTTCCCAAAGGATCCAACGCAGCTGGCTGAGAAGAAGATGAAGGCTGCATATAGGGGATATCCCCAATGACCCAAAAAGACCCCACACACACACACTCATTACATTAATAAAGGATCCATTATGTTCTAATAGTACAATGTGTGCTTCTCTTGTTTTGATATATAACTAAAGTGGACCACAACCGTGGACCCAAATAATACAGCTAATGAAGTTATAAACCTCCTATGTAAGTACTTATCCCCTCCCTCCAATGTCCTAACATGTAACAAACCCAAATGAGGTTCAGAACTATAAACTGAAACCCCTCGAAAGGGGATAGAGAATATCTCTTATTTAACTGAGGTGAACATATATACACCTTGGAAAAAGACCTTATATACACTGCGTCTTCCAATGCAGAAGTGGGATAATGCATCCACTTCCTGGATCCCTCATCAGTAAGTCCCACATCTGGGGTTACCTTGAGGAAGAGGGCTATAACTACATGTGTAGCTGGAATGACCCTCTGAGGAACTGGTATGTTCTCAAATAAACAGAACCAAGCCAAAATGGTAAGGAAAAGTAAACGTGGTGGTGGTGGTGGCACCATGTAAGAGTCTCAGGCAACGAGCTCCCTCCCCTCCTGCAGATTATAATATCAACTGGCATTATAAGTGGAGCCTGTCCCTTAGAGAAGAGATATGTGTGAAAGGCTGTCACCTCATTGTCATAAGGGTGCAAGACCCTATGTTATTCTCTTCCCTAAGAGTACAGGACATCCAGGTCAGCCAGGGATGATACAGCAAGAGGATCAAAAGGACCTCTATTTGGTTCTCCTGTGTTGTGATCCCCTAGAGACTGGGATAACACCCTGTTTACACCAGAGTGAGCTGGCAGAGTCAGAGACTAAGGGTCCCCAGTGGTTACCATAATTCCTGACAGGGTACATTAATTTTCCATTACTGTGTGGTTCTTGGATAGAAATGGTAGACAGAAAACACAAAATTTCCTCCGAGGGAGGGAGGGTCATATTTCAGGTAACCAGCCAGCAGGCTCATCGCTGTGATAACCACTCTCATACTATGATCTAGAATGGGGCCTAAGAAGTTTCTAATGGGGAGAACCCCTTCCCCCCCCCCCGGTCCACTTTAAGGAAACTAGGATATGAGCCTTGCTAGAGAGAGAGCACCTTTTGTCAGTGTGAAGAGTATCTAATAATGACCACCATGCTTCTGTCTGGATCCCAAGGCCTCACCCGAGGGAAATTCTCCATCAGCTGGCATTAGTTGGTAAGGAGACAACAGAAGTGCTATCAGAAGCATTAATATTTAAAATGAAGGTTCCCCTCTGACTGTTAAGTGAAAACCCTTCATTATGCTATCACTACTGTGGGTAATGAGGAGGGGAGGGCTCGCAGTGTCCAGAAGGACAGACAGCGACCCCAAGGGCTCCTACCAAGCGGTCTCCCTGGAATCCCTGACCCCTGCTCTCTCCTGTAGCCTGGGTATTAGCCCTGCCACCTCAAGGAGAGCCACAATAAAATACTGCTGGGTCATTTGGATGCCTGAGGACACGTCCAAGCAGGGCCCCGAGTAATGAGAAAGCCCTCAGCACCCCATGCAGCACTCCCCCCAGGTGGTCCATCACAGAATGCCTAACACATGGTTTAATTGCCAAGGAGTGGGGGGAAAGGACAGGGAGATACGTCCCCGTGAGCCACCTGGCCATCAAGTGGGTTTCTTTTCCTGTAAATGTTAAGTGGGCCCAGGTTATTTATCTCTGATGAGAACCAAAGACCCATGCGGAAGATGACGGCCAGATGTCTTAGAGATGTCAGCAGCAGGGGGGATTGTTTATCTCCAACCACTTATTGCTGTGACTGGGTTAAAGCCTAAAATGAATAAAGGAAATTTTCCCTTCATGAGATCAGAAGCGAGAAGTCAAATAAACATTTCAAGTCGCCCTTAGAGGAATTTCCAGCTCACATATAGACTGGGAGAGAAAAGAAAAAAAAAGAACCACGGTAGTGTCATTAGGGATTATTTTAAGTAAAGTGAGTGTTCCTTTGATTCCTTTAGAAGATCATCATTGTTCTCCATGGCAGGTGAGGTGAAATGGAGGGAGAGGACCCGAAGGAATGGGAAAAGTAGTCGGGCTGCCCCAGGGACCACAACCCGCTGGTCACCACGATGCCCACGACCCCAGCTCTCTCTTGTAGCCAGATTGCTAGGTCCTGCAACCTCAAGGACAGCTACAAAAATTATTGCTGGGACATGGGGACACCAGTAGACCCGCTGATCGCAGGTCCCAGGCCCCCCCCCCCCATCAACAAACCCACCAACCTGTCAGGCCTCGATCTGCTGAAGTCCTCTCTGATAGTCTCTAATAGTCTCTTTTTGTTGTTATTTAGTCCTTTTCCAGATTTCAACGGAAGGTGGACGTTGAGCAAAACTGCTGCAATTGTTTGAAGATATCTTCTATTGGTAGGTCGGGCCGCCATTCAGTGTCCTGGTTCAGTGGATTATCTCGCAGTCACAGTAGGCCATTCTCCTGGAATCCTGATGGATGATTACGCTCCCCTCGTTTGTTAAGTAGGCCGCAGGCCTGCAGATCCTGTTTTACTTCTTCAGCCGAGGTGTAAAAATGGGGTCCTTTAGGATACTGCACCAGCTTTGCTGGGTAAAGGGTCTTATATTTTAGGCCATTCTGCCTCAAGCAGAGGAAAAGTGGTATATACACCCTGTGTTGTTTTTGTGTAGTGGGGGCATAGTCTTTATCAACGAAAATACTTTTAGAGGAGTATTTCAGAATCCACCCCCCATGCTTTTTGAAGAGGATCTTCTTTGATCGCATAGTTAAAAAATGAACCAATATTTATTTATTTTTTTTTACCAATTATTTTACCAGGTGAGACACACTAAGCTGAAAGCTTGTTTGCAGGTGCAACCTGGGAGCACAAGGAAGTTAAGCGACTTGCTCAGGGTCACACAGTATGCACCTAGGGGGCTGTGGAATTCAAACCCAGGTCTCCAGATTTGCAGCTCAGAGCCTTAACCCACTGCGCCATACTGCCTCCTTATGGATCTGGGCTGAGCATCAGGCGCTGTGGGTTTGGGAGCCTGCACCCGATGCACTCTTTCAATGTCGATGGGTTAATTTGGGCCCAGATCCAACAAAGTACAGAGGAAATTATCCAAGAATGCTGCCATATCTCTGGCTTCCTCATCCTCAGGGACGCCATACATTTTTAAGTTTTTCCTTCTCCCCATTTTCCGCATCTTCTTGCCTGAGGACTGTCTGTAGATGTGTACAGGCCAAATCTGCCGTGACCACTTCCAGATGGTTGAAATGTGCCGTGTTGTTATTTGGCGGTCGGCATCACCGATTCTGGCCTGTAGAGTACCGAATTCTGCCCTGAGGTCCCGCATGGATTCTTGCATCTCAGCATGGAACTCCTGTACTGCTGCCAGGATAGTCTCTGTGGAGTCCATGGGATTTTTAGTGTGTTGCTGTGATTAAGATGGGCGGCCTTTTCTGTTTCCGTTGTCTTCAAGGGCCCCAATGAATGAATCTGAATCTGTGGGAGTCCTATCAATGATGTTGTCAGCCTTGGCCAGGACTCGGAAGCAGTTCCTGGTCAAACGCTAGGACCAATTGTCCAGGCTCAGCAGGTATATTAAATGGTTATTACCTTTGAAGAGTAGACTTAGCTTTCTAATTGTAGTTTTGTAAGTTTTTTTATTACTCATTAATATGGTGTGAGGAGAGAGCTCACGAAGGCATATCTATCCTATTCCATAGTACCACTGGAAATCCAGGATTTATCCCTTTTGTTTCCCCCAAGGTTGCAACTTCCCAAACCTGTGAGATTGATGGCATGGGGACCTAGGTCCCAGCAGAGCATGCTCCGCCCCAACCCATCACAGTATCCTCCCTCCATATGTCTCAACAACACCTGTGCACTTATATGTGGTAACAGCACTGCGAGGCAACTGGACCTACCTCCCTGTAGGAAAGCATCCAATGGGATGTTCGACCCCCTTCTCCCCGGCCAGCTTCTGACAATTCAGGCTCGTTCCTGAGCCCCAGTCGCCGGTGTCGCAAGCTGCAGCGCTACCACCTTGATCAGTTTTTTTTTTCTTACAGAGCTATGTTGGTTCTTGGCCACTACCTTTACCTGCTTCAGGCTTATTAATCAGTGCCTCCAATCCCATTTGCCATTCCCCCTGCCATCACACTGACGGAGATCCACATGAGGTTGAACATGGAGGCACAAGCGATGTCATTCTTGGTGGCTGGTGCACATGTGGTCTTCTTCTTCCTTTTTTTCTACCTCTGATTTTCCCTGGCACCGAGTCAGGTGCAGTAACACACGTGCACATCACAGGTGTCTGCGTCAGGTCCCCTTTCCTGCACCACCCAGCCTCCACTAAGTGGTGTCTGTGCAGTGACACGCACCAGCCTCTTCCCCGAAGGAGAAGAGCTATCTGTGGGACTCTCAGTCCTCCTTTTCCTGGCCTGCTGGTCCCTGAGCAACCCTGGTCCATTCCCAAACCAGGATTGCCAGCATGGTGACAGGTGAGGCGACAGTACCTCTGTCCTCCTCACCAGCCTACTTCACGTTGTTTTCTTTTACTTTCTGTTTTTTCTTCCTCAGCCTATGTTAGGAGCCTTCTCAGACCCCCATCTGGCCCGACCCTCTCACCCCACCTTCTCCCCATACTTACCTTGCTCCCAGCCCGCCAACTCGCAGTATCGCCTCCCCATGATGGAGGTTCTCAAGCCAGTCCCACACCTTTGGAAACAGGCAGGACGTGTAGCTGATAGAGAGCCTGAGTCAGCAGGTTCAGGGTCTGCAAGCCATCGGGAGCCATCATCACGTGAAGGCTTGAGGTTCTTTTTCACCTGTTTCTCCCCCCCCAACCAGGATGCAGGCCAAGGCAGACCTGTGCACGTTGCGCAGCAACATCAAACCTGGTCAATGACATCCCTTCCCAGCACCGACTGTGCTCCAGCCCGCACTGCTAGTCATGGTCACCTAGGTGGCAGTGGCACAGCTGAGAGATCCCTCCTCCCTCCAAAGAGGAGGAGACCATCCTGTGGGATGCTCAATCCTGATCTCCAGGTCAACCCTCCGATGACTCAGGCTCATTCATGAACCTAGGTGTTACGATTAGTAGTGCTACCTCTGTGTCAATGGGCCGGTATCTTGATCAGCTTTTTTTTTTCTTTTATTCAGTACTTTTTCTCCCCTTCAGTCTGTGTGATGGCACCCCTTCCCCAGCCCCATCAACGAACTTCTCACGGACCTATCAGTTACCCACCACTTGCTCAGAACCGAGATGGGTGAGTGGACTGCCGTATCAGTCATGCAAGAGCCTGCAGAGGGTGCGGGCTGTGAGCAGCCCAGCATCTTTTTTCCTCCATTTTCATCCTCTGGGCAGTAGCATTGGGACATGTGCACCAAGCACATCATACTACAGCCCTGCCCCTTGTTCACTTCCCCTGCGCTGCTGCCTCACCTCCACCAGGTGGTGGTCTCTGCAGCAGGACCTGGTGTCCACCCTCCCTGAGGAAGTAGAGCTGCCACAGGGTGCTCTATCATCCCTCACCTGGTTGGCCCACCAAATGACCGCTGTCCGCTCCCGAACCTGGGTCACCGGCATGGGAAGTGGAAGCACTATTGCCCCTCCTCTGGGCCAGCTTTGATCAGTTTTTTAACTAGATAAGTTACTTCTTTAAAGGAAAACTGCTCTTTGCAGGGGCTCCCGCCCCTACAAAGCTTACCCTCCAGTTTAGGTTTTGTAAGAAAAGTGGCTTTAACCTCATGCCGAAAAGTAGTTTAATTTAAATTATGAAAAGTCCGCTACCTGGAAGTATGGTGGACACTGGGGTGGCTCCATTAACCGTAAAGGTGCGGCGCTGCACCATGTGCTTCAGCGCATTTGTATTGAAGCACACAATGCAGTACTGCACCTTTACAGTTAATGGAGCTGCACTAGCATCCGCCATACTTCCGAGTAGCAGACTATTCATAATTAAATTAAACTACTTTGTGGCACGAGGAAAAAGCTGCTTTTCTTACAAAGGCTAAACCAGAGGGTAAGCTTTGCAAGGGCAGGAGCCCCTGCAAAGGACAGTTTTCCTTTAAAGCATTTTTCTATATGTCATTAAACCAGAAAGAATGCTGCAGGGTGGAGACAAAGAGCGGGCCGATCTGCCTGAAATCCTTCTGGCAGGCCTTCTGTTGTCTGCCATTTATTGGCTTTGAAGTGCTCTGGCAAAACAAGAAGTTTATGTTCCAAAACCTCCTTCAGGATTTCAGAGACACAGCTAGCTGCAGTGCTTCATAACAACAGCAGCAGTCTAAAGCTATTGACTGTGTTGGTAGACATTTTGAAGGAAAAACAGCCTTTCCCTTTAAGTGTGGAGACCACCTGTGATTACAGAAGTTATGGAGAGATTCCGGACACAAACAATGTAGGAGACACTACTGTTTATATACCATCTTTCTTGCTGGGAATAAACATTTTGAAATCTTGTCTAATCCACTTTTTAATTCACAGCCAGGCTGTACAAGAAAAAGTTCATTACTCACACGTATGACATCCTAAATATCGTAATTAACAGGCTTCACATTATAAATGTCATAATTCTCAGGTACGATGTCATAGCCATGAACTAGGACTTTCTATATTTAGAATCTTATAAGCATCTCTGCATGCTTTAACCTATTTTGCCAAGTGCCTCAAAAATAGAGGAAACAAAAGCTATGACAAATGAGTTTTCAAAATGAACACTAGTTGAGATTTTCTGATTTCCAGAAAAAGAAAACTAGTATTAACACAACTTAGTTACACCAAATTCCCTCCAAATACGAATTGTAGGACCTTCTGTTTGTATTACTGTGTAACCCCTAGGTGGCGCTATCCCAAGGGCTACTACCCCTGCCTGCTTGGCTAGTAACAGGTTAAGGGGCCTGGGTAATGAAACAGGTGCCTCCACCCGCAGGTCAGGGTTGTTAGTGATCAAGCTAACCTGGGCACAGCCCTCCGAGACACTGTAACCGCCCACTTTCCCTTCTAGTGGCCTGAACAATATACAATAATTACTTTCACAATTACCCTTATTCACTGGACAATTACCCACACGGTTTGCACTTACCACCAGGGCTGGTTCCTCTAGCTTGACCCTGGGGACCCCCTGTAAAACAAGGTTAAGCACAGCAAATGACAACAGTACAATACTCTTGGCACAAACTGGAACCACAGTCAGGTTAAATGCAAACAAAATTAAATCTGATTTATTCAGGGGACTTGAACAAGGGAGGGGTGTAATCAGGTTGATTTGCATAAAAGCTTTATTAATCAGACAGTTATGCATGCAGTTCAGAGTCCCTACACAGTCACACACTCTGGGTACCCAGGTAGGAAAATGGTGGGCTAGCCAGGAACGTTGCAGCTGGTTAGGGCCCTGTGATGGAAGAAAGCAACATGCACAACACACACTGTTTGTAATCCAGCGCCGGAGGGCTTAGTTCGTGAAAGAAAAGGCAACAAGACAATCAGATGACAACACTTTTAGATTTAGCTGTTGTTGCAGGGAGCTACCCTGATGTTTACTCACGATACCAAATACTGGACACAGGCAGGATGAAATCGAGACTGCAGGCTGTTGAGCTGGAGTGCCCGGAGAAGCAGGGCCCACACGAATCACCAAGGCATCATTCCTGTGCAAGGCAATGAGCAAGGGGCTGATCCCCAGGCTGGTCTCTCGTCGATGACTTTCTCGGCGTTGCAGGTATTCTGGCTGGGCCAGTGTAGCAGGGCCCAGGCAAATGGAAATGGATACGGATTCAGTCTGTGGAGCTGGATACAGCCTCCAGTAAGTGAGACACAGTTCAGACACTCAATGGGGAACCAAATCATAACCCACTATAAGCACACAGCACATTCACATGTAAGGAAATTCCACTGTACCAGGCAAATGGCTCTCTGGTCGCAATTACATAGTCTCTGCACAATCCGGGAGTTTAGAGGTAGCTGGAAGTCCTGACAGGCCGATCGCATTCAGTAAATCTTCTGTCTTCTTCCAGTTAAAGCCTAGTTACAATTCAGTGGCTTAATTTGCTCTCCAAATTCGGATTCAGTCCGAAAAAAGCACAAGTTCCCTCTCAGGAACAGCAGGCAGGCATGCAGACCAAACTCAGGCCTTTCCACAGTTCTCCTGCATGGATTATGGATTGCTGCTCGAACTATCTCGAGCTGTTACTTCTTCACTTCCCAACTCAGATCTAACTGAAACTGCAAGCAGTGTGGGACTTTCCTCAAGATCCAAAAGGTTCAGTTCATCTGTCAGTCACAACAAGGGCTCCCCCTTCAGGTTATTTTAGGAGCCAAAAGCCCAAAACTACAATTCTTACAAGTTTTGGCCCCACCAAGCCCCTGTAGGCAGGCTCCATTTTAGAGTCCCAAATATACTGACTGGCCCATTCTGACAGTCCAGGACCAAGATGATGGAAACAACAGAACTGTCCATGCTGCAAAGAAGGCAGGTTAGAACAAACTGCAATATTATTACTACTCTAACAAATGATCAGCAAACAAGTACATCTTCTAACAGAGTGCCCTCTCAGATTAATTATGACTGCAATCCAGGCAGCTCTTAAAGAGACAGTACGCAGAGGCTATACAGGCACTCTTTCGCAATACATTTAAACTGCTAAAATGCGGGACACCAGCCTGGCAGTGAGCATTGGGAAGACTTTTCGGGAACCCCCATTTGTAGGGGGCTACAACTGTGTTATACTGTCTTTAAATGGAAACTCCTGAAACTCCCCCAGACAGTGTAGCAGCTGCCGCAAAAACGCCCAGTTAGGGCTTTTAACATGCAACTGATTTATGTACTTACCTGCTGCACTGGGATTTTACTTGAAAACAACAGCACCATCCACAATGTCCGCAGAACCATCCGCTGCCATCTCGCGCACCCCACATCGCGGAACCAACTCTACCATTAGTTGATAGAACCTCAGTAGTATAACCTGTGAGTCAGAAGCTGCACAGGGTATGCAAGATGGCGATGAGTGGCTCTGCAGATATTGTGAATGGCATGGTTGTTTAAAAGTAAAATCCCAGTGCAGCAGGTAAGTAGAAATCAGTTTCATGCTAAAAGCCCTAATCGGGCATTTCTGCAGCAGCTGCTGCACTGTCTGGGGGTTCAGGAGTTTCCCTTTCATTAGAAAGCAAAAAAAAAAAAATTAAACTACCACAGCTAACCATTTCAAGAGGTGATTAGCGTTACATATGTAACATTGACCCCCAGCAGTTGGTTACCATTTATTTATTGAAAAGTGTCACTAGGAAAGGCACGCTGAGCAATTTAAAACTGCGCGTCTCACGGTGCGTCCTGGGGGGAAGGTAACAATTGGAGTACATGAAATAAAACACATTCACAGAAACTTTTTAATACAACAGGACAAGGACATACAAGGCAACACTGGAAAGCAACAGTACAAGTAGATATACAATACAGCATTTGGAAGTAACTTGACATAGAGCTAAACAATCCATTTTAGACTATACAAGAGTGCAAAAATAGACAAATTAATCACTATACAGAAGTGCATGTGCAATGTACCACAGGGCCCGTCACCACTCAAGGGGCTCAGCTAGTGTTCTTAAGAGGTTTTGGTGAGAACAAAGGGCAAATAATATGCTCATAAGAATATGACAGCTGCAACATCATTAAAACAAATCATTATTCAACACAAAGTTCTTTGGTTGAGCCGCAGGGTTTTACTTATTTGCTACAATCCATGCCCCTAGGAGACTCATGCTTTCAGTCCCCACACTGTGTCACTCCTCTGCCCACCGGTCTCACTTTTTTTAAAACTTCAATTTATTGAAGAGAGAATTCATACAAACTTCAAACACTGAACCCATGGGTTCCACTATGTAACATGTGGATACATGCTGTTTGTTTTACTGTGTCCCCATCAAAATACAGTAGATTCTTACCCCCTTTTCTTTATTCAGAAATTAGTGACTTCTGTCTTATCAAATGATTAAATACAAAATAATATAAAATTAGTCTTTAAACTGAACAAAAGTAAAACCTAAATAACTAGTACAACAAACTCATCAAAAGGCAGGACAGAAACTTATTTTCCTACATTTCTGTTACAGTATTAATCATGAAGCAGCTGTTCCATTATTGGAATTCCTTCCAGTTCTTCGATCATGTGCGTGAAGTGCAGCCATCTGGTATTAAAAAGGTCTGTTTGAAGAGTAGATCTTGAAGAAATCTCTTCCATAACTTAAAGTTTGCTTGCAGTTTTGAATCCAGGCCTCCCTAGACGGAGGACCGATCGTCAACCATCTCTGGGTTATAGCTTTCATAGCTGCAGTACTTAAAATATTAAATAATTATTTCTTAGCTTTTCCACCCAGACCAATTGGAAAAAGGCCACAAATCATATGAAATCCCTCAGGAATTGATGGGAGTTCCAGTGTTTTGCCAGTCCAGGTCTTCACCTCTGTCCAGCACCCCTATAATACCCTGCAAGTCCAGTATACATGTGTGGGATTCCCTCTTTCCCCACAACCTCTCCAACAAAGATCTGATGCCATAGTGCCAAAGTATTTTGTTCTATCTAGCGTTAAAAAAAAATCTGCTAACCAGCTTCCATTTGAATTCTCTCCAGCTTCCCGAAAGTGTTGTCCTATGCATGGTCTCCCAGATTTGGGCCCATTCTTTTGGTAGAAACGTTTGGTTCATTTCCACGGGCTGGCCACTAGACCCCTCACCTGCAAGCCGCCCACTGGATCGGACAAAAGTTCAAAAGCCCTGAGCGGGGCTTCCAGAAGCCTTCCTGCGGCTGCTGCTCTTCTCTATGGGCTGGCCGTTAGACCCCTCACCAGCAAGCCGCCCACTGGATCGGACAGAAGGTACGGTCTCCACTGGGAGCTTCTCAGCCTGAAAGCAACGATTTCTATTGGCTCCCCTACTTCTAAGCCGATACCTGATTGGCTGCCTCGGACTCCACTGTTTGTTTTTCAAACTAGTGGCACTCACAGCACTCCGTGTTAGCCTCTCCAACTTGCTGAATTATTTCTAACTCGGAGTTTCATCAATTTACTGCCTTTTTCTCTCTAACTTTGGCACTCTTGGCACCCCCCCTTCCCCTCGCTTTCTCTTGCTTCTGGTTATGTCTCAAGCTAAATTTGCAGAGGTTTCATGTGTAGACTGCATTAATTGCTAATGTGAAAAAGATACTTTACTGTATTTGTTTAAAGCTAGTGGAATGCGCATTCTGGTCTCAACTGCTGACTGAATTAAGAAGTGTTACAGCCATTTTTTGAAAAAGCCTGTCTAGAGCTACTGCAGTATTTAGCCTGTATTTCTTAGCCACCTAACTCTCCCTGCTATTTTCTATTTTCTCCCTCAACACTCGTCTCAGACTTGGTGCCTCCTGCGTCATTGACCAGACACCCCTGCCACTACTCCTTTCCATACCTTTACAACTACTCTCACACTCTGCTTTGTCTCTCAAATCTTACCTGCCCCCCCCCGAGTCCCATCCTTTGTTCTTTCATGCCCACCCTCTAAGTCCCCCATCCGAAGTGTTCTTGCTGAGTTTAACCTCCTGATTTAACCAACGCTCCATTCTCTCTTCCCACAGTTGAAAAGCCCTGAACAGGGCTTCCAAGAGCCTTCCTGCGGCCGCTGCCCTTCTCCACGGGCTGGCCGCTGGACCCCTCACCAGCAAGCCACCCACTGGATCGGACAGAAGGTATGGTCTGTACCGGGAGCTTCTCGGTCTGAAAGCCATGATTTCTATTGGCTCCCCTATAGCTAAGCCGATACCTGATTGGCTGCCTCGGACTCCATTGTTTGCTTGTTTTTCAAAATACTGGCACTCACAGTGCTCCTTAGAACTCTGTGTTGGAAATAATTCAGCAAGTTAGAAAGGCTAACTCAGATTTTCATCCCACCCTCCATCCCCGGCCCAAACCTCTATTAAATGCTCTCTCCCAAAAGCTCATCCCCACCCATATCTCCCTATAGGTGACCTCCTGCCTGCTGCTAATAAATTAACTCCACTAGGTGTCACTGCTGCTACCACAGTCAACTGGGTGACTACTAATTAACTCGAGATGAAGTGGCATCTCCTCCTCTGTATTCTACACCTCATCGGAGAGGTTAAAAGAAACAACACTGACCCCAATACAGACCCACCCGCCTTATCTGAAACCATTACCTATTATCCAAGGGGCACAAGGGCAGACTCATGCCCAAACCCACTCTTCAAACCAGCACCCCAATCTTACTTACCACCCACCTTGCCTTATATCCCGGCAGCTGCCCTATTACATGGCAATACCCCTGCAGCCACAGGCACTGCACGACAAAATATATAGTAAAAGGATGGTTTCACTGGGCTCGCATTCAGAGAAAACTGATCCTACTACTGCTGCTGATTTCTGGTAATGTGCACCCCAATCCAGGCTGAACCAAGGCAAATCCCTCTGTGAGAATAGGGAACCTTAAAATAGTATCCTTAAACACTCTCAGACTCCTTCCCAAACTACCGCAATTTCAGGAATGGGTGGAAGTGCTCAAATCAGATGTTACAGCACTCACTGAGACCTGGCTGTCCCCGAAGATCAGTGACACTACCATAGCTCTTGATGGCTATACTGTGTACAGACAGGATAGAATTACCAAACACGGGGGCGACTGTCTGATTTACATCAAGTGTGAAATCAGAAGTCAAATACTGCCCACAACTCTACACACAAAGGAAGCGCAAATCCTAAGCATCACGCTTACCCTCGGGCAACAAAACAAAGTGCTACTGTTCTCCACTGTCTACGTACCCCTTGGTACTCACACTACTAGTGTCCAGCAAGTAATAACCTATCTAGAGCAGTACAAGCAAAAATGGGAACACCTGATTGTCGGAGACTTCAATGTCAATTGGCAGTCCAAGGATGCAACCACAGTACATGATCAGATCTCAGGTCTCTACCCTTCTCAGCTTGTAACTCAACCCACCAGAGTTAACTACAAAACAGGCACAAGTACACTAATTGACTGGCTCCTCACTTCCTGCCCTGAGCACATCTCTGAGGTTACAGTGCTACCAGACACCCTTAGTGATCACTCCCCTGTAATGTGCACCTGGTCAAACAAGTTCACCAAAAGTGCTCCTCAGGTCACAAGAAATAGATCACTGAGAACTAGTCAGCTAAACACCTTTAGGCAATATCTCAAGCTAGTGGACTGGTCACCACTTGACAGGGCACTTGTAGGAAACCAAGCTCTAAACTACTTCCTCGCAATATTTAACAAGACATGCAAAATATCTGCCCCCTATAAAACAAAAAAGGTAAGAGGGTCTACCAATCCGTGTCTCACTGGCTCCCTTATTGAGCATATGTGCCATAGGGACAACCTGTAGCACAGGTCTAAAGCAACAGGAAAACATCCCGACATCGTGGCTTACAAAACTGCCAGGAACAATTGTACCAAGCTCATTTGACTAGCTAAGGCCTCCCACTACAACGACCTCCTGAAGAGGAGCTGGGGCTAGGGGAGAGAGTTCAGGAACTCAGTAAAATCTCTCACAGGAAAAACATCTAGACTCCTCCTGAACTAATTTTCATGACAACTGAGACATACCAGGAGCCTGGCAACATAGCAAATGCTTTTAACCAGGCTTTCACTGATCTTAGTATGGTACTACCCAGGGATTACCTATTCCCCCTTCACCTAACTTGACACCCAACTCACCATCTCATTCCTCAGCAACAAGAGGCATCCTCCCCATTATACTTTAAGCAGCTCCATAAACATGAAAGTCTAAAATATGTTAAACGAGTTCTAGGGAAGACACGAATGGGTAATGACCTCATTGATATGTGGATGATAGCTCTGGTACTCAACGAAGTAGTAGAACTGCTGACAAAAGTGGTCAATGCCTCGCTAAGGACCAGTGTTTTCCTTGACAAATAGAAGGAGGCACTGGTCACCCCGGTCTTTAAAACCAGGGATACCACTAACCTGTCCAATTATAGGCCTATCTCTATCCTCCCCCCTTTATCTAAAGCCTCTGAACGAGTGGTCTCAGACCAGCTCACTGAACACGTATCCAAGTACAACCTACTCTGTGTCCAGCAGCACAGGTTCAGGAGGGATCACTCTACTCTCTCTGCACTGATTGATTATACCTCCCAAATCTATGATGCCTTTGATGAAGGTCTGGCTGTGGGGTTGGTCTTTATTGACCTCGCAAAGGCACGCGACACTGTCAGCCATACACTCCTACTCCAAAACCTCCTCAGCCTAGGCCTATCCAGGGACACGGTGAAATGGTTTAATAGCTACTTCTCCTGCAGGACACAACGCATCAAAATCAATGGGAGACTTTCAGAACCAAGGACAGTGAGCCTGGGTGACCCACAAGGGTCAGTTCTTGGGCCACTCCTCTTCAGTCTCTTTATCAACCCTTTACCTTCTGAATGCCCTGTGCACATCGTGCTATATGCGGATGATGTGGTCATCTCTGTTAAAGGTAAAAATTTGTCACTGATCTCCGCCGAACTGCAGAACAAACTTCCACAAACTTGAAAAATTGTTCTCAAATAACAAAGTTTTGCTTATCTACAAAAAAACGAGCATGCCTTTTCGTTCAAAAGAACAGGAAGAAGTTTGGGTCTCTGTAGGTCCAGAGTCTCAAAGGTGACACACTGGAGCAAGTCTGCACCTTCAAATGTCTCAGGGGTTCATCTAGATGACACCCTATCATTTGGAACCCATGTCGATCACGTTGTTAAGACAGCCAACGTTGAGTTTGGTGTTCTCTACCAGAACCGGAATTCCATGACCCCGGAAGCCCTGGAGCTGGTCACAAGCTGCTCTGTCTTATCCTCCATAGACTACAGCCTTGTTATCTATGGAGTTGGTACCGATACTGCCCTCAAAAGGGTAAAAACCCTATTCAACAAAGCATGCTGCCTACTTCTGGGGGCTGTTCACTGGATGCATACTTGCACCCTCCATCGCGAGACAGGGTGGCTCCCTCTCCATTACAGGATTCTTTACCAAATGTGCCTGCTAGCAAAGAAGTCATTGCTAGGACTTACCCCTAGGTCAACCTCCTGTCTTTTCAAAACTGTTCAACCAATAGTTAGGACTAGGAATGCAATCAAAGGGGGTTTGGTGGTGCCATTTAAATGAACAGCACAAGCCCAGAGATCCCTCTCATTCTGTGGACCCAAGTAGCTCAATGAACTATCCAAGGACCTGCTCAAGTGTGATAAAGTTAGCCAGTTCAAATCAGGTCTCTGAGCACACTTAGCCCTTCAGAATTACTGCAAATGTTTCCACTAATCCATACTTCCCAGCCTTTTCATATCACCCCCTGGGTACTAAAGAAAGAAAAAATTACTCACCTTAGTAATGTTGTTTCTTCTAATGGAGTCTTGCTATATTATGACATATGCAGTATAACCCCAGGTTAGAACTGCTCCGAAGGTGAAAGAGTTAACTTCCATGCAGAGCATGGAATCTTAAGCGCGAGCTCGGATGAACACTCTGTCTGTTGAAGCTCAAACTTAAACTGTCAGATCTTTACGAGCAAAAACTCACTAAGGTTCTGTGTGGAAGCTGTAAACCTACACTAGCCGTTGGCTACTAACTACAAAAATACCTTTCTGATCTTGATCCCAAAACAAAGACTCAAGTCGGGGGATTCAAGAAGAAACTCAAGCATAACACCTAAGCACCCAAGGAGGGTGAACTAAAGTGGGCATCAAAGAAGTGCCAACATTGCACTGCCCACCCACCTCCCAAAAACAGAGGTTCTGAGAGGGGCAGGCTTGGGGGGAGGTCATAATATA
This sequence comes from Neoceratodus forsteri, assembly GCA_016271365.2. Taxonomy (NCBI): domain Eukaryota; kingdom Metazoa; phylum Chordata; order Ceratodontiformes; family Ceratodontidae; genus Neoceratodus; species Neoceratodus forsteri. Next base: position 949,168,422 of record CM028137.1, read on the forward strand.
GCAAGAAAGACTCCATTAGAAGAAACAACATTACTAAGGTGAGTAATTTTTTCTTCAAACAACATGAAGTCTTGCTATATTATGACATCTGCAGACTACACAGCAGTACCTCCATGGAGGAGGGACAGAACCTACTTGGGAAATAGGCTCAAGACTGCTGTGCCAAATCGAGCATCACTCCTAGCCTGGATATCCAAGGAGTAATGCTTAGTAAAAGTGTGAACTGTTTTCCAGGTAGCTGCTTGACATATCTCTAGGATAGGAATGTCCCTGGCAGCAGCCAGAAACGCAGCTGTACCTCTGGTAGAGTGAGCCCTCAGGCCTGAGGGAGGAACCTTACCCAGTTTTTCATAACAGAATTGGATAGAAGAGACAATCCACCTGGCAATGGATCTTTTAATGGCAAGTTTCCCTTTACCAACCTCACCATAAGTGAGGAACAATTGGAGGGATTCAAACCTGTGACCCTTGGTACGTTCTATATAGTAACTAAGGGCTCTTTTGACATCTAAACTGTGCAATCTCCTCTCACCAGAGGAGGAATGGTCAGTGAAGTACACAGGAAGAGACATGGATTGATTAAGGTGAAAGTCTGAAACCACCTTTGGCAAAAACTTCCTGTTAGTCCTGAGGACCACCTTATCTCTGTGAAAGGAGATAAAATCAGGCTCCACTGACAAGGCTTGTAGCTCACTTATGCGCCTGGCAGAGGTGATGGCTACCAGAAACACAGTTTTCCAAGTCAAGTACTTCAGCTCTGCTGAAGACAATGGCTCAAAGGGGTTGCATAAGCTGAGCTGATGCAAATATTAAGATCCAAAGCAGGGGCAGGATCCTGAACGGGGATTGGTGTGAAGCAACCCTTTAAAAACTTGGAGACACAGGGTGAGCTGATAAAGAAGAGGGCTTACCTGCTGACAAGAAGACAGACACAGCTGCCAAGTGCACCTTTAGAGTAGCTGGCCTCAGCCCCAAGGAATTCAAATGCACCAAATAATCCAGGATCGTGGGCACACCAGCAGATTCTGAGGAAATATGTTTACCAGCACACCATATGGAAAATGTCTTCCATTTTGAATTATAGGTAGCCCTGGTGGAAGGCTTCCTAGAGGCCTTCAAGATATCCAATACACCTTGAGAAAGGTGTAGGTCAGCAAATTCTAACTCTTCAAGAGCCAAGCCTTGAGATTGAGAGATTTGAGGTTCGGATACCAAACTCTCCCTGGGCACAGGTTAACAGGTTGTGATTCCTGGGAAGGCATAGGGAGGGTGGACTGCTAAGGACATGAGGGGGTACCAGGGCTGCCTGGCCTAATCTGGAGTGATCAGGATCATCTTGCAGGATTGAGATCTGATTCTGACTAGCACTTTGAAAAGAAGGGGAAGGGGGGAAAAGCATAGAGAAACTTCCCTTCCCAACTGAGAAGGAAGGCATCCAGAGGGACTGAGCCCAACACTGGGGGCCTGCAACAAAAAAGGGGAAGTTGGTGATTGTCTGGGGCTGCAAAGAGATCTATTTGCGGAGTGCCCCATCTGGCAAATATTACCTCCAGTACTAGGGGATCCAGTGCCCATTCGTGATGGCCCTGGGAAATCCTGCTGAGAGCATCTGCTAGGACATTGTCCTTGCCTGGGAGGTGAACTGCCGTAAGGGAGGCTGCTCAGAGAAAATGCCAGAGACCATAACTTTCACAGCCTGCGCAAGGTCAGAGACCTAGTGCCCCTTGCTTGCTAGATGTACCACATTGTAGTGGTATTGTCTGTTCTGACCTGAACTACCTTGTTCTGGACAGCTGTGGAGAAAATCTGAAGTGCTAGAAAAACTGCTCTGAGCTCCAGCAAATTGATGTGGAGCAGAGATTCCTGGGGACCACAGCCCTTGGGTGGAAAGGTCGCCCGTGTGAGCTCCCACCCCAGAGGGATGCATCTGTAGTAAGGGTCAAGGAATGAGACTGAGGAGTGAAGGAACCCCTGTCTCAGATTGTTCTGATTCTGCCACCACTGGAGGGCCTGGATCAGGGTTCGAGTCACTGGAATTAATTTGGTTAGGGGATCCGTCCTTTGAGACCAAAAGGCTCTCAAATGGAACTGAATGTCCCTCATCTGAAATCTCACTCCCTGCACTACTGCTGTAGAAGCAGCCATGTGCTCCAGGGGCTGTAGAAAATGCCTTGCTGGTCGAAAGACCTGCAGGGTGAAAGAGGAAGCCAGAGACACCAGGGTCCTTGCTCTCTCCAGAGGAAGGAAGGCTCTGGCTTCTTTTGTGTTCAGTTCTGCGCCTATAAAGGTGAGAAGCTGGACAGGCTCCAGAACTGACTTTGGAAGATTGAGAAGGAAACCTAGAGAAGTAAGCAGGTGGTGGGTTACTTGTAAATGAAGTTTGACCTGTTCTGGAGACTGGCCTACAATGAGCCAGTCGTCCAGATAAGGAAAGATGGCAATATTTTGCCTTCTTAAATGAGCAACTGCTACTGCCAGGCATTTTGTGAACACCCTTGGAGCCGAGGAGAGGCCAAAGGGCATTGCTCTGAACTGGTAATGGCCTGAGGGCAGTTCGAATCTGAGGTACTTTCGATGGGAGCTTCTGATGAGAACATGGAAGTAGGCATCCTTGAGGTCCAGGAGGCTAGCCAGTCCCTGGCCTTAGAGAGGTAAAATAATCCCCAGGGTCACCATTTTGAACTTTGGTTTGAAAAGGTGCTTGTTTAGATACCTGAGATCCAGAATGGGCCGTCATTCTCCTGTCTTTTTTGGGGTAAGGAAGTACCTGGAGTACAACCCTTTGCCCTGATGTATGGATAGAACCCTTTCCACGGCTCTGAGAGCCAGAAGGGCAGAAACTTCTGCTTCCAGGGCAAGTGCCTCTGATGGGTTTGCAGGTGGAAAAGATCTGGCTCTCATCTTTGGAAACTTTTTGAAGCTGAGAACCAGTCCCTGGCTTACTACTTCCAGGACCCACTTGTCTGATGTTAAAGACTTCTAGTCCTCGACAAAGTAAGCCAGCCTGCCCCCTATCGGTACTGGAGAATCGGCCCTGGCTACCCCATCAGGAGCCTGTTTGCAGGGGCTTTGGGTTTGAGGGTAGAAGCAGGCTTACTAGAGCCCTTCTGCCTTCCTCTAAAGAACCCCTCTGGGCATAAGCAGAAGAGGCCTGGGCTTGGTAAAGCGGCCTGATGAAAAGCCTACCCTGCCCCTGACATGCTGCTTTGAGGAGTGACTTGCCTTTCTTTGGCCTGTGCACTCCTATAGGTGGTCCTATACTCATCCATTTTCTTCATATAATTCTCTGTCTGCTCCCCAAACAGAGAATTTCCCACAACAGGAAAATCCATAGCCTTAGACTGGGTATCCTGTGACAGGGCAGTACATCTGAGCCAGGCCATTCTGCGAAGAGACACAGATGTAGCCATAACTCTAGATGAAACATCATTAGAGTCTACAGCAGCATGAAACTGCACCTTAGATGCCTCAATACCGTCCGCAGCCACTGGGCCAGCTCCTGGCAAGCTGTTCAGGGGCCTGTTTGCTAGGGCCAGGACAGTATCCCACCTGGATTTCTGGTACCTAGCTGCGTAAGCCATATAATTTGCCTGTCTGAGTCCCAAAGATGCTGCCATGTACTGCTTTTTGCCATGGCATCCATCCTCCTGGAATCCTTTTCAGGAGGTGAGAAGCTAGAGGAATATTAGCCTTGTCACAGGCTGCAGCCTGCACTACCCACATGGCTGCACTGCTGGGATAGAGACTCCGTATCAGGGCCTGATAAAGCATACCTCTTGTCCATCCTTTCATCCACAGGAGGATAGAATGAGGAGTTTTCAGAATTTTACTGTCTGTTTCCTAAAAGATTTATGCAAGGGAATAGACAGTCTTCTAGACTCTGGAATATCCATCATTTCCACAAAATCAGGCTCTTCTTGATCATCAACAGCTTCCTCAACAGGGAGTTGCAGAGTGTCAGCAACTTTCTTGTAAAACAAAAAATGAGAAGGGGACTCAGATAGCCTGGGAGGAGATACTCCTGAGGGTCTGTCTGGAGAGATGTCCGGTTCAATGGGCACATCCAGACTGTCAAAATCACACTCACTCTCCTCGTACCCCTCCTCCCCTTCCCCTGGTTCATAAAAATCTTCAAAATCATAATCTTGAACCCGAGAGACCCGACCAGACAGGCGCTTGCCCAATGGTGCAGTTTGGGACGGAACACAGGAAAGAGACTGGACAATTTGGATAGCTTTGGCTATTTCCTCAGCGGTTGGAGAAAGAACTTTTGGCCCCAAACTAGCTGACCTTCTAGCCCTTTTAGTTGGAACCGGCTCCTCAGAGCTGGCTCTTCGTTTGCCCAAGGAAGCATCGCCCTGGTCAGAGGGCAGTCCCTCGGGTTCGGTTGGAACCGAACCGGGCTGGCCATCCAGGTCAGCGGACTTTTTGGCCTCCCTTTCCCTGAGCCTACCAACTCTTTTTTCCACGGTGGCAGCAGGAAAATTCTTACAAATCTGGCAGTCTGCATTGAGGTGGTCAAACCCCAGACAATATACACAAATGGTGTGTGGGTCAGCCTTGGCAAAGGCTTCCCCACAGAGGCCACAGTGCTGAAACCCAGTGGGTCCGGTTTTTCTTTTGGGTTTCTCAGACATAGTGCCAGCCTAACCAAACTTGCCCGTTAATGGCAATCCACCAAGCAAGACTCTCTTATCGGTTCCCAACCGTGTCACAGGTCATGGAAAAAGCGTAATAAATCCGTTTTTTAGAACCCGATAAGAACAAGCTACCACTCTAAAGGGCTAGAAAGTAATTTTAAACCCATCTGATCGGGTTCAAACGAACCGAAAAAGAGCGTTTACAAGTTCCACACAGAAGAAAATAATAAATAGTCCTATCTATTACTTACAGTACCACAGACAGAGCTTGAACCGATGATTATGTTAAATTTCGTAAAATAAACCGAGAATTACACTTTAAAACCGACAAACAAACCGAGCAGCAGGAGGAATCTCCAGAGCGACTGTTCAGTGAGGCGGAGTAAAGAATCTGACAGTTTAAGTTTGAGCTTCAATAGACAGAGTGTTCAACTGAGCTCGCGCTCAAGATTCCATGCTCTGCATGGAAGTTAACTCTTTCACCTCCGGAGCAGTTCTAACCTGGGGTTATACTGCATATTTATTTTTATTTATTTAGCTTTTGTTGACCGGGTAAGTGCACTAGACAAATCCTGCCTATTTTCAGGCACGACCTGGGGGGAGGGGGATACAGATGAATGCCAACTGACCTTGAACTAGATTAAGCTGTTGGTGGTATTTTTAGTGAGTGAGGAATTTGGCCAGGACACGGGAAATTCCTACTCTTTTCGATAAGTGCCATGGGATCTTTAACATCCACCTGAACTACCACCAATCCAGGCAGATGGGACCTCGGTTTAACGTCTCATCCGAAAGACGGCACCTCAAAAGTGCAGCACCCCTCTCATGCTGCACTACAGTGTCAGTACTGGGATATTAACCCAAGTGCCAGATGTGGGAACTGAACCCACAGCCCTCTGATCTCCCGGCCTCAGAGGCGAGTGTGCTACCTACTGAGCCACTGACACTGATAATGTCATAATATAGCAAGACTTCATGTTGTTTGAATCACTTCACTCCCCCCCGCCACATCTGCTCACCACTGTTCCCTCTTCCGCATCCCCCCAACCCCCATCCCCTCCAACCACGCCTCCCACTTCTACAGCCTACTCCACCTAGCCCCCTCCCCTCCCTACAATAACACACTTCCTAGCCACCCTTTTACCACCATCCTCATCTGCCCACCCAACAACTCTGCTGCCCCCCTGCCCTCCTTCCCCGATGGCACACCCAAACAAAGCCTTCACTGTCTGCTTCTGTGTCACACCCTGACAAAGCCTTCTCCGGCTGCCTCTTTGCTGGTCAATAATGTAGGTCATTATCCGCATTTTTTACCTTGCACTTACTCTGTTGTCTGCCTAATCATACAATTTGACTATGTTTCAAGTTACAGTTCCTTGATCTCGCACTGAGTTCTAATCCTGACCTGGCTTTCCTGCTCACTATCTTCCTATATGTGTTTATGTTTGTGTAGGTGTTGTGTATATTGGATTTACTGGATTTTTGTAGGACAAAAGAAGGCTCGAGGCACATCACGATTGTACCCCACAAATGTGGGACATTACCTTAGGGGACAATATTGATGTAGCCAATTTTCATGATTTAGCTTAAAGGTGTCAAAGTTAGAAAGATTTACTAATTCTTGAGGTTGTGCATTCCAGCTTTTGGCTGCTCTAATGCTGAAAAAATTATCCCGCTTGTTGGTGTCAGCCCAGTTGATAACCAGTTGCTTGTTGTGTAACCTACCAACTATACGCTTGGTGGCAAATGATAAAACACATTGTTCCATTAAGGTTAGTGATTTCAAGATTTTAAATGTGAACAAAATATCTCCTCTATGTCTTCTTAGATGCAGAGGGAATAAACCAGTAGCCTTCAACCTGGAATCATAGTTTAGTGAAGATAATCTGGGGATCATTTTTGTGAGTCTCCTCTGGATCTGTTCCAGTCAATTAACGTCACTCTTGAGGTGGGGGTTCCAAAAAGGGGAGCCATAATCTAGGTGAGGTCAGATGTATGCTCTATACAAAGGTACCAGGCAGTACTCGGATTTACTAATGAATGGTTTTTTGATTTGCTTAAGGGTAATGTTGGATATACGTGCTACTTTGTTGCAGTGATTAGAGGGAGACAATTTATTGTTAATTAGAATGCCTACGTCACGTTTGCAAGTGGAAGCCTGGAGCATTGATTTGTTAAGATAGTACTTATTTAGTGGATTATTTTTTCCTAGTTGGAGAACTGTGCATTTCTCGATATTGAAAGTCATGGAATTGCATGTTGCCCACAGTTCAATGGATCGTCTTGTTCTAGTGACAAAATGCTGGAAGTAGTGTCCACTCTACCACCAAGTTTAGTATCATCAGCAAATTCTGAAATGAAATTACTGGTGCTAACATGTCGCTAATGAAAATATTGAAAAGAGTGGGCCCCTGCACAGACCCCTGAGGTACACCACTGGTCACTCGACCGATTTTTGACTTTAAATGATTTATTCCTACAGTTTGTGTTCATTTGTGAGTCACTTAAATATCCAATTAACTAGGCTAGTGGTGAAACCAAGGGAATAACGTTTATTAGTTTAGAATGGGATACTTTATCAAATGCTTTGCTGTAATCAAGTAGAATAACATCGATAGATATGTTATCAAAAAATATACTAATGTTATTGTAAAAAGGTATGAGAGTGGTAGTACATGAGTGACCAAATTTGAACCAGTGTTGTGAATTGTCGTGGATACCAAGCTTGCAGATTTCTTGTTCTAACCGTTCTTTGATTAGACATTCCATAACTTTCCCTATAATAGATGTTAGACTAATATGTCGATAATTTGGGGCATATATATATATATATATATATATATATATATATATATATATATATATACTGTATATATATTTTTTCATTTATGCACCCACTGAACCTGAAATGCAAGCTTACTATGTACTCTCAAAACTTTTGTAACCTATTTTTGTAACGTATTTGTTGACTGTTTGTCCACTGTATCTGTATGACCTGGAACCTTTGTAAACGAGTCTCTGACTCAAAGGTATTAATCCCAATCTGAAATAAATTAAAATTAAAATTTCTGACTCCCATTGAGTTTGTGTCCTCTCTACCTCCCTACCCCTGTATCTATGTTCAGGGTGGTATACAAAATGGAAATTATTTGCTTGGCATCTTTTTTCTGAGAATAGTAGGTGAATTTTCATCAGGAGAGGGTGTCCGCATGCCCACAAGGATTCCTGAAACTCTGGTTTAGAAAGATAAGTCCTGACCTGGAAAAATCTGAACAATTCAGAATGGGGTAACTAATACTCTGTTTGAATCTGTTGGAAGGACTTAAGTGTCCTACATAAAATTGTGGTACATATATATATATATTGCCCATTTCTTAAAAGCTGGGTCCATCCTTGCCAGGGTAAACATCATGCGTTTCCAAAATGGGACCCACTGAGGTTGTGTAATTAGTATATTAAGTCTTTTTTTGATCAGTATCCATTGTTTGAGTGTATGTTTCCTCCATTTACATATTGATTGCCCTCAAATCTTGTGTGGAGAGAATTTCCCTCCTTACTCCAATAAGGTGCACCCCTGTATTTGTACCCTGCTCAACTGATTTCCAAGTCACTTACTTGTGACTGTTAAAAATATCAGTTATGTCTCCTAGCTGTCCAGGTACATAATATTCCTTAAGGTTTGGTAGGCTATATCTCCTGATTTTTAATGTCTCACCCATAGTGACCATTTAAGTCTGGATTTCCTACCTTGCCAGATAAATCTTTCTCTAACTCCTGTAATTTCTGTCCATTCTTTATTTGAGACTGGGACTGGAAGATTTTGGAAAAGAAATAAAAATCTAGGCAAAACATTCATTTTGAATCTGTCAATTCTATTGGCAAGTGTCAGGGGAAGTACTGACCAACGCTTTATATCGTAAACACTTCCTGTTTCAATTTTCCATAGTTTGCCCCATAGAGATTATTCAAGCTCTTAGGAATATGTATTCCTAAATAGCTAACCTTTTCTGCATTTCAGTTCCCAGGAAAGGAGTCCTTATTTTCAGATGTGACAATCCCATTAACCCGTATAGTTTCTTTTTTTGAGATATTCACCTCAAAACCTGAAATGTCCCCGTACTGTTCAAGATGACTCAGTAAATGAGAAATATTGTTTCTCGGGTCCTTTAAATATATTAACATGAGAAAAAAATGGGTGAACACCACTGGAATGCCCCTTTGTAATATTCTTTAATTTATCCACACATATCAAGGGCAACAGTTTTGTTGCTAGCGCCACTTCCTCAGGCCCACTGTGCCGGTCATTTTTTTTTTTTTACTTTTCAATGTTCTATATTCCATGTAAGCATGCAAGACCACTGTTCTCATTCTTTCCAAAGAGGTGATTCATGAATGTAAATTTAAACAAGAAGAAATGAATCACCTCTTTTGAGAGAATGAGAACAGTGGACTTGCATCCTTACATGGAATACAGAACATTGAAAAGAAAAAAAAAGACCAACAATCTAATCTAATCTGATCACTTACTTGAAACACATGCTAAAGCCTTCTACTGCTAGAGAAAAAAGAAAATAGGTTTAAATTAATGGAGAACACACACTCTGGAACACCAGAAAAGGGGCGGTCAGCACTCCAGAGTATACACAATACCTTATGCATGTATTTCAAACATATTGTACCCACCGACTTGACAACCAGAGGCTCGAACGCTATAGCTGGCTGTCAAGTCGGCAGGTACAATATGTTTGAAATATATGCATAAGTTTGTATTATTATGCTGCCTGATAGACTCTTGTGGACATCTGAGAAACGTAATTATTTCTGCCCAACACTTGGATTTTACTGCTGCTGTTTGATGGAATTACGTGTACTGAAAAAAATAAGGTATTGTATATACTCCGGAGTGCGCCAGAGAGTGTTTCTCCTTCAAGTTCATCATGGTAAGGTGCACCTGTTTTTGTACCCGAAGAGTTCAAAATTGTGGCTCTGTCAGCAATGCTAATTTTGTGACTTAGGTTTAAATTAACCCTCCGATTGATCTACTCACTGTATGAAACATTCACTACAGATTTTCAGTCATTCAAACCACTCTGTGCTGGTTATTAAAGCACATAGCAACCGTCCGTGCAAATGTCAAAGTTGCTTGTTGCCTGATATCAATAAAACTCATTACGTTAGTCTCTTGGCCCTTTGATTGGCTCCTTCCTGCAACCCTGAGGTGTTTTTGTTCCTTCGGCGATTTAAAATACTATGAACGTCAGAAAGCAGGTTCTTTGGCAGGTCTTCGTCCATTCTTTGCCTCTTCTTTCCTTTCCCTGCCAATTGCCATAGTGTTTGATTCAGTTCAGATTCGATGTCTTCGATCTATGTATCGAGGCAGTCTATGTTCCATGTTCTTGGCTGAGGTGTAGCCACTGCAATACTCTCAAATATTTGGCACCCATCCTCCATAAAAATTTTCAACCAAGCTGAGTAAAGCACTTAGGCCTTGATATTCTTTTTCTCTTTTAATTGCTTTGCTATTTGTTTCGCACTTTGACGTTTTGCTTGCAACGAGGGTGAGAAATCCTGATCATAGAAAATTCGTTGTCCGTCAAAGCTCACCTTCTGTTGCTTCCAGGCTGAAGTAAGAATAGCCTTAGACTGAAAGTGAAGCAGTGATAAATCGAGGTCTAATGGTCGCATCTTTAGGTCGGGGGCCCAGGGAGCGGTTTGCCCTCTCTAAGGTAAGCAGCAAGTCCTTTGGTAGTTGCAGCACATATCTTAACAAGTGATCCACAAATGCAGACATTACGTCAAAAGAATCTTCAGCTCCCTCTCGCACCGCATGAATTCCAAAATTGTTACGCCTTGCTCTATTCTCTGCATCCTCCATCCTCATATGAATCTTTCTGTCTTGATGCATGAGATATAACAGCAAGCAGTCATGAGTACCTTGTCTATCTGTAACATCCTTGACCTGTTTTTGAGTGCTGTTTAACTTTTTATCAATGGTCTTAGGGTGCATTTTCAGGTTAGCAAGAGGCGATTCAATTGTGTGCAATGTATTAATTACTTTTTTAATGGTCAAGTCTGTAGCCATCGATGGTTCCCCCTTGTAATCAAATTCCAGGTCAGGCTCCAAAGATAAAACTGAAGCCAGTGATTGAGACCTCGATGCCCTTGGCCTTGTTGCTTTTCCATCCAATTTTTCTTCTATTAATAGTTGCTTTCGTTTTCCAGCTGGGGTAGCCATACTCTCTTTGTTATGTTGACTGGACATTCTGATTGTAGAATATATGTGACTAGTTGCTGTTTCTTCTTCTTTTTTTTTTTTTGAAATTACTATTTATTCCTCCTCCCCAGCCTGCCACCTCCGACCCTTCGGGGGGACAACTGGACATCCCACTGCCCGGAACCCTACCCAAGCAGACCCCTAGGCCCCATGGAGCTGCAGATTACCCCCCGGGCGGGGACGAGGCGGGGGTGCTCAGACCCCGTTACTTACATTTCGTCGGTCTGAGGTCTGCTGGGTGGGCACAGGCAAATCATGGGCACGGCCATGGTCCTCCCATCTTCCCAGCTCAGGCAGGCTTGTTTCCGCGTTTTCTCCCTCCCCGAGCAGCAAGTAACCTCCCCCGACATCATGACGCTTGCAGCGCTGGCGTCCATGCTGCTCAATGGCCATACATCCCAAATGGAGCTTGCAGTTCTCGAGCCTCCGCTGGTCATGCAACGTTGCCGGGCATCTGCCGAGTCCCTCCCCACAGAAGGCGAGCTGTCGTTGGACGCTCCAGCCTATCTCCCCCCAGCTGACCCACCGACGACCCGAGTCCGCTCCTGAACCAGGGTCGCCGGCGTGGTGCGAGGTGTGGTGTCCAGCGCCTCAACCCTCAGCGCCACCGGGCCGGAGTTTCTTCTTTTTGGAAGGCGAAATCTTATTTCTAGGTCTGGATATTAGAGTCATCAGAGCTCATCTATCCACTCATGATGTCACCAGAAGTCCTGGACTCACTTTTGTAGGCGTCATCCACTGCCAGTTCCCAGTGTGTCCTTCTGGTGCCTGCACTGGTTCTCTGTCTCCCCAGGGACTGCACCCCCCCCCCACTGAGGCGAAGGAATAGAGGAAAGTACAGTTACGTAAGAACTTACTGTAACAGCAGTAAATCTTCGAGTGAATCTCTTTCATCAGGCCACACCAATAGAACTGTAGCCACCAGGTGCTAGGACTACACAGGAACTTTTTTGCTAGCAGTCTACTAGAGGCCACCCACAATGACGTCAGATGTCGATGTCCTCCACTATATAAATGTGGTGAGCCCCACGCCCTCCTCAGTTCTCCACCAGAGATCATACTGAGAGTGCCTCCTCTTTAGGAACTGAGGGAGAGCTGATGGTTCCCGCTACCAAAGGAAGTAGAAAAGGAAGACCTTCCTGGAAAGAGAGACCAGAACAGAGAAGCTCCAAGTCCAAGGGGGATGGTGGGTGGGATGGCATGGCCTGATGAAAGAGATTCTCTTGAAGATCTACTGTTATGATAAGTTCTTACGTAACTGTACTATCTTCTTCGAGGATATCTCTTTTATCAGGACACACTTATTTAGTTATTTATGAGACTAGAAGTCCCTTTTTCAGGGGTGGCCCGGGGGGGTGGGGATATAGATGGTAACCAACTCAAATTGAACCAGATTAAGCTGTTGGTCATATTTTTAGTGAGTGGGGAAAATTTGGCCAGGACACCGGGGTAATTCCCCTACTCTGCTGGCGCCTTGTGGCCAGTAGAGGGCTAATCTTGTTTCTCAGGATGGAGGACTCCAGTTTGGTTTTGGTCGAGGTAGAAGAAGGATGTGGGGCAGCGGCTCTGGATACCATGTCAGCCCAGGAAACAAATATGGATCAGGGAGCAATGGCGCGCCAGCATCAGTTGGAAAATGGAAATATAATGGCACATTTGGAAGACAACCCAGGATTGGAAGAGGAACGGTTACTACAGGTACAATTGGAAGATAAGAAAAAGCATTTACTAGACATGTTGCAAGCTGCTGAAACTGAATTTCAGAATCAGAAATTACGTTTAGCTGAAGAATGTACAAAACGAAAAAGATCTACAGTTAGCCCGATACAAGAAGGAAATAAACGCTTGCCTTTAGCTTTAAATTCTGGAACAACATCTGATACTTTAAAGGTACAAAAATAAATAATTGATTCTGAGTTATTTACTGAAGGGGACATGACTTTTAGTGGCTCCTCCACGGAATGGACCCCAGGGAGAGCCCTTGGTGGCGCGGGCTGGATTTTCAGAGAGGAATTTGGGTTCCTGACCCAAATATCCCAGTAACAGGAATTACAGGACTGAGAAATAAAGAAATGGAAGAAAGCTGTTTTACAATTTCTGGGACTCAGAATACAAACGCCCCAGTACAATTAGAGTCCCCATTTGTGCATACTGAGTCTGCGCGTCCTGCAAGAGAGGCAGAGGTTCAAAGAACTGCGCCAGACACGAGTGAAATGGATTTATTAAAACCCTGCTCTGAACAAACAGTATTGACAGGTTCTTTTGCGGCAACATTACCACAAGAGTCTTCTGTAGGAGCTATAAACAATGATTTAGGAGTGGCGTCAGAAGAACAAGAAGAGGAGTCGGTTCCAGCTATTGTTGGTAAGACACACAAGGAACACAGTGTACTGTTAAACGAGACTGGGCAAAATCAAACTTATGCAGGCCTATTTCGAAAGCCAGCTAAAGCGGCGAAGAGACGATACTTGGTATGTCTGAGCTATAAAGGTCTTGCTCCCATAGTTCCTGATAGATTGTGGGTGGGCAAAGCGTTAATAATTGACTTGCTGGGGTTTTCTCCAGCTGACATATATGCGTTCATACATGCCCCAGGAGACAAAATATATGATGTGAGCTTTTGTACCATGATGGCATTAGATAAATTTTGGCGACTGTACTACGAACTAAAAGACACAGAACTTTGGAAGGACTTCCTAGCTATTCCAATTACAAAGCCTACTATTAAGACAGTTACCCTTCTTTTTCGAAACGAGGGTGTTAACATTAGTAATATTATATTCTGGCTAGAAAAAAGATGTACAGTTTTTGACCATCCAAAGCCCATTATGGATGGAAACGGATTCTGGACTGGGGGCTGGACCATTAGAGTACAGTTAAATCAAAATGAGCAGGGTATACAACATCTGCCTAGTTCCTTTTGGGGAGGGATGAGGGATTTTGTTTTACGCAGGACAACCAAAGAGTTGTTACAAATGTGGTTCCTTAGTACATTTAAGTAATGACTGTGACCAAATTAAATGCTTTCATTGTGGGGTGCTGGGCCATTCAGCAGTTGGATGTCAGGCTTCTCCGATATGTAATCTATGTGGAGATGCAACCCATTCCTTTACAGAATGTCCGTGGGCTGAACATAATTTAGATGTTGCTTCAGATCATGAATATTTTTTATCTCAAGCCAGGAAACCCTTTTCCCCTTTAGAATCGTTCCCTATAGGTAGGTGAAGAGGAAGAGGTGGTGGGGGGGGTGGGTAGAGGTGGGGGAATGGAAGGTAAAATTCAAAATTCTATGTCTCGACGACAAGATCCTACATTTGTAAGTCCAATGAATCTTTTAGAGACGACTGTGGATGCTCCTCAGGTTGAGAAGGGGGGAGATAAGGAAACTCCATTTGTAACACCTCAGAGTTCTCCATCTCGTAGGGGTTCTATTCTGGGGTTATCTAAAGAGAAGCAAATTGGGATAGGTTTATCTACAGGGAAACACAGTAAGGATTTGGACAGAGAAAATACTATACAGACTTTAACAGGATTAGTAATTTCTTCACAAGATGGCAATTTTTCAGCTACGAGTGAGGGACCCCCTTTATCTCCCTTACTGCTTAGTAATAGATTTTCTGTTTTTTCCACTTGGGGAGACCAGGTGAGTTAGAACATCCAATGGAAATTAACACAACTATTTCAGTGGATAGTCCACTTACGGAAGTGGAACCATCACGAAAAAATGGGTCACAGCCTGAACTTCAAAAATCACAGGAAATACATAAAAGAGTAACAAGATCTAGTAGGAAGATTCCGAAACCTCCTCCCTGAGCCATTAAGCTTAGCGGTGGCTAGTTTAAATGTCAATAGTATTAAGTCTGGTGTAAAACGAATAGCTACTTTTGGGATGCTGCAACATTTGGATTATGATGTTTATTTTTTACAGGATACTAGGCTCCATTCAAGAATTGAAACAGACCGAGCTTCAGGTGATTGGAAATGGGGTAGTTCTATATGGTCTGTAGGGATGGAGGTATGTTGTGGTGTAGGGTTCTGTTTTACTATGTCCGATGTTAAAATTTTAAGGATAGTAGATCTGGAACCAGGCCGGGTTCTGTTACTGGATGTCGTGTTGAATTCTGTCTCATGTAGACTGATTAATGTGTATGGACCTCAAACCAAGGCATTAAGGGTTAAGTTGTTACAAAAAATACAACTTTTTTTACATACAAGTCGCCAGATAATTTGGGGTGGAGATTTTAATATCAATCTTCAAGAACGGATTATTAAGGGGAAGCAATTCTGTGACAAAACAATGTTAAAAGCGATAGTTAGTTTGGCTGGTTTACAAGATGTTCATTTAAGGCAGTCAGGAAGGGCAAAACCTACTTTTATAAAGGGCAGTTATTTTCTAGGATAGATTTCCTTTTGTTAAACAGACATTACCTTTAGCAGAGTGGTAACAATTCCAATAGAAACATCAGATCACTGGCTAATCGGGTTTCAGGTTTCAGTACCCATTCAGAGGGACACAGGTAGAGGTATTTGGAAACTAAATACTTCAATATTATTGGATAGTGAGGTTCTTCGCCAGTTGGAAATTATAGTTTGGATAAAATTACTACAGTGGAACATATATGAGAATCTTGGCCAATGGTGGGAAGACTTTAAATGTTGTATGGTGGGTTTTTAAAATCATGGAAGAATGAGAGCACAGTCTAAATTTAAAGAATATTTGGGGTACAGGTCAAAGTTTGAAGAATTGCTGTCTCGACAGTATGAGGGTGGGAGGATTTGATGTCGAAATTGATATAATTAGAGATAAGATGACTCAGTTTCAATATAATAGATTACACTCATTATTAAAAGAACAGTCATTTGGTATACAGGGTAAAGCGGATCAAGTAAACCCATATCTAGCTAGTCAAAGGAGAAGGGAAAAAAAAGGAATTTCTTCCCTGATTTTGTTACAAGGTATTGAAGTATGGGATAATAAGGGTATTATGGAAGTGATTGAAGATCATGTAGAGAAGATATTTGGACAGCTCCCTGAGATGGAGAATTTTAATTTGCCACTTTTTCCGGCTGCAGATCCTCCTAAATTGGATTTAGTTCTAGCCAAACAACTGATGGAACCTTTTTCAATGCAGGAACTAGACAAGGTGATAAGCAGTTTAAAATTAAATACTTCACCAGGTTCAGATGGTTTACCAGGAGAATTTTATCGAGTATTATGGTGAATTATACCGAAAATTTTGCTGAACTTATTTAATTCCTTTGTCATAGAACATTTTCTGCCTACCAAGATGTATGAGGGATTGTTAATCTTTCTCTTTAAATCAGGAGCACGGGGGAATATAGGAAATTGGAGACCAATAACATTGTTAAATGTTGATTTTAAAATATTTGCAAAACTCTTGGGGAATCGTCTAGCATCAGTGATGTCGGAGTTAATAACCCCTACCCAGTTTTGTTCAGTACCTGGTAGGAACATTACTGATGCTTTGATTCTGTTGAGAGAATTGACAAGTGAGGAAGTGGTAGAAATAAAGGATCTGAGAGGTCCAGGTTACATTATTAGTTTGGACCAGGCCAAAGCTTTTGATGCGGTTTCTCATTCATTTTTGTGGGACTGTTTAGGGTTTTATGGGATTCCTTTAAAGTTTGTTCACTGGTTACAACTATGTTGCAATTTAGCTTATGTTAGGCCATATGAAAATGGAAATTTGGGGAGAAAAATAGGGATATATAAAGGAGTTAGACAGGGTTGCCCATTGAGCCCCTTTTGTATGTTTTCTTTGGACCGTTATACGTATACTGCAAAGGTCTCCGAGAATTTTCGGTTTATATTCATATGATTGCCAGTTACATAAAGTTATAGCATATGCGGATGATTTATGTTCAATCTTACAAGATGAGAATTCCCTAATTATAGCCTTTCAGTTATTGCAAATGTTAGGCAAAATTACAGGTGCAAGCTTTAACCCTGAGAAAACAAACATTTTAAGAATATGTGGTTTTTCCTTCTGAACCTGAAAATTGTGGAGGATTTCCGGTATCAATGGTACCATGTAAAATTTTAGGTATTTATTATGGAGGGAATGACATAGCTGGTTATAATTGGGGAAAGGCTATACAAGTGGGTACATTTAAAGTTACCCAATGGAATAAATGGAAGGTCTCAAAGGAAAAACTAATACATTATATTAAAACCTTTTTGGTTCCCATTTTTTTATTTATTAGTACGATTTTTCCTTTGCCTAAAAATTTAGAGAGTAAATTATTAGGGTGTTTTTTTAGCTGTTTTTGGGGAAGTCGGCTGAATCCTATTAAAAGGAATATTTTATATAAGGAAATTCGGGATGGTGGTACAGGTCTGTTAAACCCTATTTTATTTTTCTTTTCAATATTTTTGTATAAAAATATTCTTCCCCTAATGAACGGATGTCCACAATTTGGGGGGTTTTGGATTCATAGGAAGTTATATGGTATATTATGCAAATGGAGGGAGAATACCTTTGTCCATAAGAATAAACGGGTACCTAGGTTAGGAAATCTATGGAAAGGGGTTTTTGATAAAATAAAAAATTGGAATATAAGATATGAGTTAGTGAGGAAACTTCCCTGAAGAACACTTTATTCTGAAGTGCTAGAATCCAGCTTTTCAGCACAACCTTTTGTAGAATTTTCAGTCCCACAACAAAAACAGATTTCTGAATACGTTTTAGACAAACGAATACCAGCTTATATGTGGGATACAGTTTGGTTAGGAGTTCATGGACGAATTAATGTGAAAGGGAACCAAAAACACAAATCTTTCCAAGATGGGTTTTATTCTAGATTCACTTATACATTATGTCTGAAACAATGGATCATTTGTATTTTCACTGCCCTTATGCTGTACAGTTTTGGGATGTAGTAAAAAATCGTTGGAAAGGGGTATCCTTTCTACCACCTATTCCTGGTTTACTGTATTATGGAGTAATCCCTTCTGAATTGATGCATTTTCACCATAGTACTCTTAGAGTGATAATGGTACAATTTTTGTACTGGTTATGGATAAGTAGATGCAGATTTACTTTGCAGCAACAATCCATTTCAGCATTAGAATTATTTTTTATATTACAAAAAGATTTAAAGGGGTTGCAAAGAACAGAGGAACTTCTTTTGACACCTGAAGATTGGGAAAAATATTGGGAACATTTCAATTTTCTTTAAAGAATTAAGAATTTTGTATGTTTTTTTTTTTCTTCTTTCTCCTTTTTCTGTTTTCTTTTTTGCTTTAGGAGTTATAAGAGTTGTTACTAGTTTTATTTTTACTTTACATTATCACAATTGTATGAGGAAATATTGATTGTGTAATCTTATTATGATTGATTTCTGATTTCATGAATGAATTCCCCAGCCATTTGATTTTCCTTATTATGATTATGTATGATATAATTTGTATAATTTTGTTATGATTTTGTTCAGATTTCAATAAAAAATTCCCCTACTCTTTGGTAGGGGGCACCATCTCGGAGGTGTGTGTGGTCATTCATGTTGGAGCTTGCGACAGATACAGATAGCTGCGGTGGGCGTGGTGAATGCTGATAGCGGGGAGCGGCTGCCTAGTTCTGTGGTAGTTTCTGCAACGGTGGATTCGGCTGTGGAGGAGGCAGATTTGGAGGTGAATTTACGGCAGCAACTTGATGCAAAAATTAACCTGGCTAAGCAGGATTATGATCACGCCACAAAGTTGCTCCATGAAGAGAAAAAAAGGAAACGGATGCAGGGGCCTGCTAGCTCACCTGAAACTTCAGCCCCGAAGCTTTTTTCAGGCAGATACTCGAGACTCCACGGGACCTGCTCTGCTGGATCAAGAACTGAATTTAGAGGCAATGCAGTCAATACAGGAAGAACATCAGCCAGGAGATGTAGGTTGGTCTGCTGATGAGGCCTTGCTATGGGCAGGTTGGACGCCTCGAGTCGATGGTACCGGAGATTCCTGCAGATACGACCACTACTTCTAGGCAGAAAGGGGATCTCTTTCACTCGATGAAAGCTTTGGCTCCCATGGAACAAGAACCGCTTGCTTTAAACATTGCACAGAACGTCTCTCAGGACATTCCTTTAAATTCAGGTACCCCTTCATATTCCCCCCTTACTGCTCTTCCAGATACTGGGCCTGACTCTCAAATGTTGGTACAGGAGGAGAGGAATACTTTAGACACCTCGATTGTAGCTCCTACTGTTGATGGGGTTGGGAAACGGACTTATGCAGAACTCTTTCATAAACCGGTCGAAATGGCTAAACGCAGAAATCCTATTCGCTTGCGTTATCTGGAGGGCATGGAGGAATTGCCTGGCCCATTCTTTGTAGGCCGAGTCTTACTGAAACAGTCCTTGGGCTTTACCCCTACTGAGGTATAGGCCCTCATCCATGCCCCTGGGGAACATGTTTTTGACATTAGTTTCCGAACACTGACTATTCTTGAAAGGTTTTGGACAAAGTACTCTGTGTTAAAAAAACAACCCTTTATGGGTACATTTTCAGGTTGTTCCCCTGACAAAGCAATCCTTTAGAATTATTACAGTTTTATTTCGAAATGAGGGAATTAACATTACTGACATTTTGCAATGGCTGGAAAAAAGATGTGCTATTCAAGTGCCCCAGACCCTATTTTGGATTCAGAAGGGTTTTGGAATGGGGGGGTGGCGCATAAAAGTAAAATTGTTTCAGGTGGATAACGATTTTCAACATCTTCCAAATTGTTTTTTTCTGGGCAGAGACAAGGGGTTTGTTTTTTATTCTGGTCAACCCAGGAGATGTCATAAATGTGGGTTAAGACATATTAGCTCTGCTTGTGATAAGATTCAATGATTTAGATGTGGATAACTGGGTCATGCTGGGCTTGATTGTGTGAATACGCCTAACTGTAATTTTAGTGAGGAACCGCGGCATAATTTTGCTGAATGTCCACTGGCTTCACATAACACTGAAGATGCTGATTTTGCAATGCAGGATTTTTATATAAGTACTGCTAGATCAGGCAGAGGTCCGACTGCCCCTAGACCACCACGGCAGCCCTGACCTGCTCCTCCCACTGAAGGTTCTGCAGGTCCGTCTCTTGTCCCAGACTCCCCGGGACTTGCACACATGGGTGGTACTGCAAGAGTGTTAACTGTTGTAGCACAGGACCCTGAACCCATATTGGTGACTGTTTCCCCTAATGTTTCATGAACCACTATGGAAGTCATGGCTCCGCCCCCACCCCCATCCGTTGAGACTCCTCACATCGGCCTACGGATCTCAACTGAATCTACTGGAGCTGTTGGGCTCCCAGTTATTCGTGCAAATGATATTCCACTCTCTAATAAGTTTGATACTATCCCTGTTGAGGAGGTTATGGAAGAGCTAGACTCAGTCACTGCTTCCTGAACTTCTTCACAAAGGGATCCTGCCTCTGACCTAGACCAAGGCCTTAAGCCTGCCTGCACTGCGAAGGTTAAAAAGAAATTGGTTGGCTGCAGATTAGGTACCAGGAAGAGTGCTAGGAAAAAAATATTGGATTTTAACATCTTTTTTGGTATTATATGGGGTATGAACTACAGATTGCCACTTTTAATACTAATAGTATTAGATCTGAGAAAAAAAGATTGGCTACTTTCAATTTTTTCACTAACTGTGAATTAGATGTCTTTTTCCAAGACACTCGACTGTATTCATCGGATGATTTTGAGGCTGCTTCCAGTATTTGGCTTAGAGGTGCTTGTTATTGGTCAGGGGATGGAGGGGAAGTTACATGTTCTGGGGTAGGTATTTGTCTTTTACGACAACACATAGAGGTGACCAATATTGTCGACATAGCACCTGGCAAGGTGCTTTTACTCGATATTACTGTCCAGAATTCTGATTTTAGATTGATTACTGTTTATGGACCACAAGTCAAAACTGACCTTATACTGTAGCTTTATTGATAAAAATATTGCTGTTTCTATTTACTAGAAAAAATATTTTGTTTGGGGGTGATTTTAATATTAACAGATCCCTAAAAGATAGAGGAGCCAAGGGAACTAAATTATATTGTGACACACACTTTTTGAATGATCTATTATGCACTTCTGGATTACAAGATGTATGGGAGACATCAGAGATTCAACCTGCATATACTTATTTTTCTGGTGTCCACAAGTCCAGAATTGATTATTGGTTTATTTCCCCCTGTTTACATTGTTGTGATCATAAACTTATACCAATGGCTACTTCTGACCATATGATGTTGCAAATTACCTTATCAAAATTCCCTGCTCTGTCTAAAGGGCCAGGTTATTGGAAATTGAATTTTTCCCTTACTGATATGCCTGAAGTGAGGGAGGGATTCGCTGCATTGCTTACAGCGAAAAGTTCTGTTTATTTTTTATATGATTCTCCACAAATGTGGTGGGTGGACACAAAGTCGGATATTACTGACTATTTTCAAACTGTTGTGCGGTTTTTGGGTCATAAACGTTCATCCTATAATGCCTTATGGCAGCAACTGCTTTTGGCTTATTCAAAACTAAGTAAAGGTGAATTTGTGTCACTAGAAATTCTATATACTTTGAAAGAGGATTTGATTAGACTACAATTTAAAAGGCGTAAGTCCCCTCGAAGTGGAACAAAACTTTGGGGTTTCAGGTACACGAGGTTCTTGCAACCCCTTTGAAAATTGTGCATCTCATAGAAGAAAAAAGGAAATGTTATGATTGGAAACTGCCTCTGGGGATTTTGTAGTGACTCAAAGAGAAATTTTATTGGAATTGGATAAATACTTAACACAGCTCTTTCGGGCGGATTCGACTGTTTCTGTTGACAGATTAGGTGACTGGTTAGGATCTTGTGAGCTTCCACACCTTCCCGACTTCCTAAAAATTCCTCTTTGCAGACCCATAACTCAGCATGAACTAGCTACTGTTATTTCTGCACTCCCAAGGAATAAATCCCCAGGTTATGATGGTATTACAAATGAACTGTATTCATATGATATATCACACATTACATCAAGAATCGTTAGACTTATTTAATAATATTCTAGCTACTGGTTTAATTCCTGCCCACTTTAACCTAGGTTTGGTTATTTTTTACATAAATCAGGGTCTAAAGAAGATCTTCGGAATTGGAGGCCTGTTACGTTGCTCAACTTGGATAGTAAAATTTTGTCCAAATTATTGAGTAATAGACTAGCAGCAGTCTTGAATGCTGCTGTTAGTCCATTTCAGTTTTGTTCGGTCCCAGGGAAAAAAAATTACAGAAGCTTTAATATTACTTCAGGAGGTGATGGAAAAGAGTTGGTCTGGGGGAAATTATGGGCTTTTTACTCAGCTTAGATCAATTAAAAGCTTTTGACAGGGTATCTCACTTGTATCCTTGGAAATGTTTACTGAAATTTGGATTTCCGCCTTTGTTTATTGTTTGGTTACAAAGATATTATGCTACTACTGAGGTTGTCCCCTTTGTGAATGGGTGGGTGGGGCAGTTCCGGAAGCATACTCGAGGTGTGAAACAAGGTTGCCCCCTTAGTCCTCTTTTATAAATACTGACATTAGACCCTTTGTTATGGAAAATTAATAATTCTGTTGGTATTAGAGGTCTTTCCTTTCATAGTGATATGGTGGAATTAAAAACTATAGCGTATGCTGACGATATCTGTGTTTGTCTATCAGATGTTCAATCTAGCAAAACTACTGATGAGGTGGTGATAACTTTCATGGAATGTACTGGTGCAAGGATTAATTGGAATAAAAGTAAGTGCATTTTTCTTGGAGATGGTGCTTGTCTGTATACTGTTGTTATGGGCGTCTCCATTGTACCTGACGCGGTGCGTATTTTGAGGATATATTTTGGAATCCCTGATACAGCAGTATTTAACTGGAACAAGTTATTAGTGGAAGCGAAATTAAGAGTAGCACACTGGAATAAGTGGAAATGTCAAAATTGAAACACATTTATATGGTGAAAACATTTTTGATTGGGTATTTTTTACATTTGGCAGCAATTTATCCCATTCCTAGGAGTTTGGAAATGACAGTGTTTAGTGTTTTTTTTGGAGCACTATGGGGTAATCATTTAAAGCCCATAAAAAGGGGCATTCTATATCTCCCCCGTAATCAAGGGGGTCTACAAATGATCAATCCAGTTGCTTTCTTTTTTCGGTTTTTGTTTATGTCAATCTCAAACCACTGCTTGTTAATCTATCATGTCTTTGGTCCCCCTGGGTACTTGATGTCCTCTCTCCATGGCTAGCCGATTGGCAACCTGATGTTCCGATTGCTAGACAAAAACATATTCAGGGGCTTCCTACTTACTTTTTTGAACATTTTTCTAAGCTCAAATTATGGAAAATTACGAAAATCATGATCTTATATTCTTCACGGAAGGAATTCTATCAATCTCTTCAGCAACGGAATAGTGTCAGTGGCTCAGTAGGTAGCACACTCGCCTCTGAGGCCAGGAGATCAGAGGGCTCTGGGTTCAGTTCCCACATCTGGCACTTGGGTTAATATCCCAGTACTGACACTGTAGTGCAGCATGAGAGGGGTGCTGTACTTCTGAGGTGCTGTCTTTTGGATGAGACGTTAAACCGAGTTCCCATCTGCCTGGATTGGTGGTAGTTCAGGTGGATGCTAAAGATCTCATGGCACTTATTGAAAAGAGTAGGGGAATGTTTTATTCAAAACTGAAAACAAATCATATAGAAATGGATTGTCATCGTACAAAATTGAAACAAGAGACAGCAGCAAAACAATTTAAATCATACAACAAACAGGAAACCCAAACAAAAAAAAAAAAAAACAATCCAACAAACGACACTGTAAACATCAACCAGTATCCAACCATTGTATTGCCTTCCATTTCTTGTGAAACCGGGAGGATGATAAAGAACGAGAATCAAAATGCCAAATTTCAAAAAGCCAATTATGTATCCTCCAAAATAATTGGTCAGGGGAAATAAAAAAAGCGTGCAGGGACCAAATACAACGAACCTGCCAGACATGATATTTGATACCCGCAAAAATCAGTCTAATCGTATCTGCAGTAAAAGAGTCCCACTCCGACGACAAAATGCCAAAAAATAAACAAGTAGGATCAATAGTTGGAAAATGGAAATGGGCCCACCGAACAGAAAGTAGGGACCAAAACTGTAAAATAAAGGGACATTCAAAAAACAAATGTAACATAGTTTCTAATTGAGTTGTACAAGTGAGAAATCTTGGACAGTACCGTTCTTCAATACTCATATGTTTCAGATTATTCTTAACATTCAGTTTACCATGGACTGTAAGCCACGTAACATCCCACATATAATTGGGAAGGCTAGGAGAAATAAGTAAGGCAGAAATTTGGGACAAATCTTTACGTAACAAATCTGGAAAAGCACAACTTTCTGAAAAATATAGATCCAACAGAAAATAATACAATCTTCTTCTAGAAAATTGAGTAAAAGAAACAAAGGAGATCTTCCATTTCTTAAAATTACCAAAACATGAATGGAGATAAACCGGTAACTGAACAATAGGCGTTTGTTTGTGGATGAGGCCAACATTTGACTATCCATCCAACCAAGGAGATACATGATCAGAAAGCCATAATGCCCATGCCTTAGAACTACCAAGGACAAGAGGAGAAATGTTTTTATATTAAGAAAATACTAAAAAAAAAAAACTGGGTTAACCATATTCAGACCTCCAGAATCGATGGAACGATATAAAATATTCCTCTTTATGGGGTTCAAACGACTCCCCCAGACTGTACAAAAAAAAAGACCATAAAGAGCCGCCTCTTTAGATACAGGCACGGCGTAAACCGCACTCAAATGTAAAAAAAGACCAATAAGAAAGGTATTAATCATATAAATTATTTTCTTTTTAGACATATTCCATTTATTCCAAATAGTAACCTTCCAATTTGCAGCCTGAATAAGCATTTCCCAATTATATGTGGCAGTGTCCGTCTCACAAAAAAAAAAAAAAATACCTAGAATTTTACAAACAGTATTAATAACAGGAATCCCCATAATAACCGACTGTGAGGAAGTATAAGTGCCATAATAACATTTACTCTTAGATAAATTAAAGGAAGCCCCAGTTCCCTTCTTGAAGGCAGTAGTCAACTGTTCCACAGCAGTACAGGAAGGGATGTCAGCCAAAAAAAGACATAAATCGTCTGCATACGCTATAACAGGGATTTCAGCATCATCTGAGCCCAAAGAGGGACCTCTAATAATATCCATATGGGAAATGGCAGAAAGCAGTGGTTCTAAAGAAAAAACATATAACATGGGACTAAGGGGGCACCCTTGGTGTACACCCTTGCTACACGGACGTGCCGTGCCTAACCAGCCATTGACATAAGGAATAATCACAGCACGCAAATAATAATTTTGTAACCAGCCAACAAAACGAGAAGGAAACCCACAGCCAGCATGCAAGTCCAAAGGTAGAGATGAGACACATTATCGAAAGCTTTCGCTTGGTCCAACATAATACAAATACCAGCAAGTTCATCCCTCTTACCATGTTCAATAATTTCCCAGATTAGAATCAGAGCGTCCGTAATAGTACGGCCAGGTACTGAACAAAACTGTGCTGGGGAAATAATTTCAGACAAAAAACAAGAGATCTGTTAGCCCAAAATTTTGGTAAAAATCTTGCAATCCGAAATCAAAAGTGTGATTGGGCGCCAATTATTCAGGTCTCCCTTGTCTCCAGTTTTATGAAGAAAAATCAAAAGCCCCTCATTCATACTGGGAGGAAAAGTACCAAGAGAAAGACAAGCATTAAACATGGAAACCAAATGGGGACCCAAAATGGAACCAATTAAGCCATATACTTCATTAGGGAGTCCATCCTTGCCAGGGGCTTTACGTTTCGGAAGAACCTGAGTAACAGCATGAAATTCAGATAAGAAATAGGCCAACAGAGACAACATAAAATTTCAGGAATTTGCGGCAAAGAACTATCGTTAACCATTCAACAATAGATTGTGAAGTAACATTTAAATCTGTGGCAAACAATGACTGGACATAGGTATCCACAAGTCGAAGGATGTCTTGCTTATTAGAGACCTAACTCCTCAGGATCCAATAAAACACTGACATCCTTCTTATTTCTATGTGACATATGAGCGTCAAAAGGATTCATACTTCTAGAGGATCCCTGAGTACCAAATCTCATTTCCCTCTCGAGTTGCTGTTGCTTTAAATTTTGTATCTTTGCCAATTCAGCCTTAACCGCTTGTAAAGCTTGAGAATCTACAGGTAAACCCAAATGAAGTTGGGAATAAAAAGTAGTCAATAACTGTTGGAGGGATTTATGATAGGATTTACGGGAAGCTCTTAATATATGGCCAATCTCAAGAAAATATTCTTTAAATAACAGTTTAGAATCCTCCACCAATCCTGTAGAATCATAAAGAAAAAAAAACTGAGTCAGGCTTGCAAAATAGATAAAAAACCTTCCCTGGAATGAAGAGATAAATCCAACTTCCAGTATCCCGGCCTTTAGAAGTTTGTGCATAATCAGAAAGAGAAAAGCTGAGAAGGCAATGATCAGAAGAAGCAACCAAAGAAACTCGAGGGGTAAAACCATGAAGGGAAGGGGACACGAACAAATAATCAATTTGTGATTTTCGAAGGCCTTGTAAATAGGTAAAGGAAGAAACTTCTTCAAAAACATCACGTTGACCAGTTACCCTTATCAAATCATTCAAACAGTGAGTGTCACAATAAAGTTTGGAAGTAGCAGATTTAGCTGTCCGGGAGATATTGAAATCACCACCAACAGAATATTCCGACTGGAAAGCAAATGGGTCCGAAGAAGGTGCAACAGCTGAATACGATCCCATTTGGTCTGAGGGGCATAGATATTAATTAATCTAAAGGGAATAGAATGAATAGACACATCAAGCAACAAAACCCTCCCAGGAGAAATGTGAATTATATCTGTCACTTTAATAGTATTTGAAGTGAAACATATTCCAACACCAGGGCAGAGGTCAGTGCCCCCTGACCAATAACAAAGACCCCAGCCCCATAGATCAGTAGCTACAGAAAAATCCTGAACAGTATACAATCTGGTGTCTTGAAAAAAAAAACATCATGACGTAAATCAGAAAATGAAGAAAAGGTGACCCTTTTTTTATACAATGACCTAAGGCTAGTAGCATTCAGACTAGCCAAATTAACATCATACGAGGATCAAGAAAGGAGGGTTAGGAGTGAGAGTTCAGTTTTCTACTGCTCTTACGCAACCCAACCAGGGAAGTCTTTTTCTGTTTAGATTTGGCACCCACCCTTGGGTCAAGAACAGAGTCTTTGTCAGAGGCCACGTCTACTTGGGAGGGATGTTGTGAGGCAGAATCGGAATCATGATCCGCAGTATCCATGGTGGCCAAAATATCAAACTTATTCGACACAGACACAGGGGCTGGAGACTGAGCCCAGTCAAGTACAGAACTGTGTTCTACCCCAGAGAGAACAGGAGAAAAGGAAACACTGTCCACCACTACCTGAGTATCCAAGGGGGGTACCAACAAAGGAGGTGACAGAACCGGAGGGAGTGGGGTCGTAGGACCAGTGGACGCTATAGGAATAACTGTGGGAATGGGAGCACCGTTTGAAGGACAAGAGGGAGGAACAGACAAGGTGGAGGCTAGAGCAGCAGAGTACGACTTTGGCTTCTGGGAAGTAACAGACCCACCCCCATTCAAAAGATTCTTAGCTGCTCTAAAAATAAGCAAATCCTGCACAGCAAAATCAGAATCCGCAGTGTTATGTGCAGCCTTCGGGCAATCAGAAAAGACATGCCCCAAGTCATCACAAAAGGAACACTTCACCGGATTCTCACACTGGTAGCCAGAGTGGCCACACTCCCCACGTTGAAAACAAAAAACCTTCTCACATGACGTGCTAATGTGCCTGGGAGATCCACATTTATAGCAACGTTTGAGTTGCCCAGGATAAAACAAAAAACCTTTATCCAGGCCAATAAAAAAACAGTTTGGAAGATGTACGAATTCATCATGAATACTAGGGAGTTTGATTTTAAAACGCCAACCCCGATTTCAAAATCCTTCACCATCCAAAATTGGGTCAGGTTCACCTTGAACCTCACACCTACGTTTTAACCAAGAAAGAATATCGACTAAATTCACACCCTCATTCCGAAATAGAATAGTAATAACTCTAAAAGGTTGCTTTGTCAATGGAACCACATGAAAGGGGGGACCATAAAGGGTTAGTTTTCAGCGAGGCATAGCGTAACCAAAAAGTTTCCAAAGCTGAAGGAGTCCTGAAGCTAATGTCAAAAGAATGCTCTCCAGGAGCGTGAGTCAGGGCATAAATGTCTGCAGGCGAGAATTCCAGGGACTGTTTGACTAAGACCCTTCCCACATAAAAATGATCTGGAACTTCAGGTAGCCCACCTAAATATCACAATCTAACAGCATTACGCCATTTTGCCAGTTCAATTGGTTTTGCAAACAAGTCAGAAGAAGCAGCCTTGTGGGGGATAGGCATAGAAACAATAGAAACACTCGGAACCACAGCAGAGAGATCACCAGAGTTCAAGGCAGGAGGAGTAGGAACATTACTACCTGAAACTTCAGCCGAAGGCTTAGTAGGCAACCCAGAGTCCTGAGGGAAAGCAGTGTCCAGAAGTAAAGAATCATCCACCACAGGAACAGAATGAGCCAAAACATCCTCCGGTGTATTTGGGTTAACTACCCACGATCCATCAGGAAGCCGCTTCCAGACCACTTTGGAAAGCACAGATTCAGGAGACCATTGGTCTGCGGGCAGTTCAAACAACGAATCTGCCGATGAGACATTCGATACAGATGCTACCTCTGGTGTCTGCGCTGGAGAATCCACGTCATCAGCTGAGCCAGGACCTAACTTGAAAGTGCGACGGGGTACATCAACAAGCAAATCCGCCCTAGCAGACGTAAGGGCAAGTTCTGTTTGCAATAGCTGATCTCTCAATGCTTCACGCTGTAAAACCATGTCCAAGACCACGGTGTCTTCAATTCCGTCTTCCACTGCACCTAATACAGGCTGAATAGTATCCATAGCATTTGTTGAAGCTGTGGGAGGCAAAATCCCATTTTGGGCAGACAGTGCATGTCTCAGCCCGACATCGGCTGTGCGACTGTCCTCCTCCAGAACCGACAGCATACTGACCTCCTCCATAGACGCCAAATACGAGACAACGCCCCTCCAGAGTATGGGAATTTCCCTGGTGTCCTGGCCAAATTTCCCTCATTCACTAAAAATACCACCAACAGCTTAATCTGGTTCAAGGTCAGTTGGCATTCATCTGTATCCCCCTCCCCCCGGGTCATGCCAGAAAATAGGCAGGATTTGTCTAGTGCACTTACCCGGTCAACAAAAACTAAATAAAGCCGGCCAGGTGGCGCTGGCCGGTTGGTAGCTGGGCCGCCACACCGTGCCCGCCCGGCGACGCCAGACCGAGGAACGGACTCGAGTTGCCGAAGTCGGAAGAGGAGGAGGATTGAGCGTCCCAACGGATGTTCTCCTCTTCCAGGGGTGGGTTCCCGCGGTGCTATATGCACCCGACGCTCTGGGGCCGGAGGAAACACGGGCACCGGGGCACAGGCAGCCAAGAGCCGGGGAGGGGAGGACATCGAGGGCACTTGACAACGGCGTGCATTAGCACGCCGTCTGTCTGGACGTCAGTCCTGCGTGCTGACGTCCTCGGGGGGGGTAGAGGAGAAAACGAAAACCCTCGGTGGTCCTAGATGAAGACGGCTCCACCCAAGACCACCGAACCCAGAACAGACCCCAATGTGCAGAAGGAGGGAGGAGAGAGGCACTCTAGGGGCAGATCCTGGTAAGTGGCGTAAGGGGGATGAGCAGTCTGAAGGAATGGACACCGGGGTAGGAAAGGAGGTTAAAAGAGGAGGGTTAAAAAAAAAACTAAACTAAATATTAAAATAAAACGTTTCTTTTTTCAATCCCCACATTATGTACATAGATCTGTTATGGATTTACACTTTATTAGAGCAGTGCTGACTAGTTCTCATATGCCTCTGGCTACGTGGGATACTACTTGGCTAAGTGTACATGGTAGACTAAATGTTAAGGAGAATTTATCACACAAAAGGGTTGAGGAAAGGGTATGTCCTAGGACTCATTCTTGTTTACACGATATTGAATCTATGGACCATTTATTCTTTGTCTGTCCCTATATACACAATAGTTTTGGAAATTGTGGGATAGACACTGGCATGAATCTCGGCTAATACGCATCACTTCTGAGATCTTACTACTAGGTATTTTACCTGATCATTGGAGAGATTATGACATGCACACTGTTCATGGTATTCTGGGTCATATCAAATACTATATCTGGCAAGTTCGCTGTCGATGGTCTTTGCAACAACATTTTATATCCCCAGAACAATGATATCTGATTATCGAAGTAGCCATTTTTGATCTAAAGAAGCAGGATAAAGTACTTTTACCAACTGAGTTATATAATAAATGTTGGAAGTTGCTACATTGGTTGGATACAGGCTGACTGAGAAGGGGATATTTTTTGTCTGCTGTTCATACTAATTTCTTTTATTGCTCTTTCTAGTTGTGGGATATACAATTCCCTTACTCTCTTAGTAAGGTGCAGGTAGATGGTTTATTTACTATGATTTTCTTTTTTGCTTGCATGTATGATGTAATACTGCGTTATGCTTATTTGTTGTTTTATTGTGACTCTGAACGCTGTCACTTCTGTTTTATTTCTCTGTTCCTTTCAGTCACGTATAAGATATTCCCCTTCTCTTTTAGTGGGGCTGGGACGGGGGTTATATACTAAAGTGGATTATTAATGTTTGGAGTTCCTGTATGCTATAATACTTATTTCTGGTTTTGAGTTCTCTCATTTATGATTTTGTATGCAATACTACATTTTTGAATACTTGGTTTTCAGTTTTGAACAAAACATTCCCCTACTCTTTTAGTGGGGGATGTGACGGGGATTATGTACATATATGGATTATTTATGTTTGAAGTTCATGTATGCTGTAATACTTATTTGTTTTTTTGATTTCTTGCATTATGATTTTGTAGGACATGATACAATTTTGTATATTTTATTTTAAGTTTTGAATAGAAAAACTCCCCTACTCTTTTGTAGGGGGGGGTCTGTTTTCCATATTTACTACTTAGTTTTGGGGTTACAAACAGGCAATTTTGTTTTGATGTATGATGAAATACTTATTTGTGTTTTCTTTTACTATGATTTTGTGTGACATAACACTGATTTGTATGTATTTTGCTTTAAGTTATAATAAAAAATTCCCCTACTCTCTTCGAGAAGTGCCATTGGATCTTTAATGTTCACCTGAACAACCACCAGAACAGGACCTCGGTTTAACATCTTATCTGAAAGATGGTACCTCAGGAGTGCAGGATCCCCCACATGATGCACTACAGTGTCAGCATTGAGATTTTTAACCCAAGTGCCTGGTGTGGGGATGGAACCCACAGCCTTCTGATCTTCCGGCCTCAGAGGCGAGTGTGCAACCTGCTGAGCCACTGACACTGTACAGACACTTATGGAATGAGTCCCAAGCAGTACTACCAGTAAGATAGTCTGGGTGGCTGGAGCCTATAGAACTAAGAAAGTAGGCCTTGAAGCACAGTCAGGCCAAAGCCTACTCTCCTTCTAAAGGCACTTTCCAAACTGTAGTGTTTAGTGAAACTGTGGACAGTACTCCAAGTTGCAGTAGCACAAATCTCTGCAGCTGACACATTCCTGAAACAGGCAACAGAGGTGGCCATGCCTCTGGTTGAGTGGCCATGCGCAATACCAGGAAGTTCCTTAATGTACTTCCTATAACAAAAAGTAATACAGTTGGCCAGCCATTTGGACAGGCACTGTTTAGAAACTGATATGCCCTCTTTCCCAGGGGCGAAGGAAACAAATAGTTGTGAGAACTTCCTGCAGTCCTTTGTGCAATGAACATAATATTTGAGTATTCTATGTACATCTAAAGGATGGAGCAATGTTTTCCCTGGATTGGCATGCTCCGGGAAACAAATAGGCAGGTGGATGGTTTGATTCAGGGTAAACTCAGACACCACCTTCGGCAAAAACTTAGGGTTGGTATGCAAAGACACTCTGTCTTTGTGGAAAATCAAATAAGGAGGCTCACACGTAACAGCCTGAAGCTTGGAGACCTTTAGAGCAGAAGTAACAACTGAAAATAACACTTTCCACAACAGAAAGTGTAGCTCGCAAGTCACGGCCGACTCCAAAGGAACCGAAGTAAGTTTCTCTAAAACAAAATTCAAGTCCCAAGCCAGGACTGGATAGAAGATGGGAGGATTTAAATAAAGAATGCCCCTCAAGAACATATGGGACACCTCCAGTTATGCCACTGTACGGCCATCAACAGGCACATGGAAAGCTGAAATGGCAGCCAGTTGCACCTTAATGGAGGAGTGTTACAGTCCAGCATCTGAGAGGGACAGCAAGTACAGAATCTGATTCACTGGACAAGTGAAGGGATCCAAGTGATGGGAAGCAGCCCACAAAGCAAAGCGTTTCCACTTCATAGAATAAGTGGCCCTGGTGGAGGATTTTCTGGCAGCCACCAGGACATCAGCCACATTTTGAGACACCTCAAATCTAGCCATGGCTATGTCTTCAGGAGCCATGCATGCAGATGGAGAGACTTGAGGTCCGGATAGACCAGGGTGCCCTGTTCTTGTGATAGTAAGCCCTTCCACACAGGCAGGGGTGCTGGAGGTTCCACCGCCAACTGCTGCAGTAAGGAGAACCAGATCTGATGAGGCCAGAAGGGAGCAACGAGTATCAGAGTTGTTCCTTCCATGTGAAGCTTGATCAATGCCCTCTAAATTAGAGAGAAGGGAGGAAAGGCGTACAGGAAACTCCCTTTCCAAGAGACGGACAACGCATCTCACCAGAAAACTCCAGGCTCTGAAGTGAGTGAGCAAAAAGGCATCAGTTTTGTGTTGAGTGGGGATGCAAAAAGATCCAACTCTGGGCAACCCCGCCTGCTGAGCAGGTCTTCCACAACTGAGGTCAGCAGCTCATACTCATGCATTCTGGACTGCTGCCTGCTTAGCTTGTCCGCCAGGACATTTTGGATGCCTGGAACATGGCTGGACGGTAGTTCTAGACCGTGTTCTAGAGTCCAGTATCAATTGCTCATCACTTCTCTGCACAGGGGGTATGAATGAGTCCCCCCTTGCTTGTTTATGTAGTGTACTACACTGATGTTGTCTGTCTGCACCAGCAGAGACCCTGGGAACAAGTGGTTCTGGAAGGCTTGCATAACATACAGACTGGCCCTCATCTCTAAGACATATATGTAGCGAGAGCTCTCCAGTTTGGTCCAAGTACCCTGGGTCTAGTGAGGGGCCCAGGTGTGCCCCCCAGCCCATCCCCAAAGCATCCATAGTGAGGATCTGATATGGGAAGGGACTAGGAAAGGAACCCCTTTGAGCAAATTGCTGGGTTTCATCCACCACTGAGGCACCTTCTTTACTGTTCTAGATCATCAGTGCGTTGATCCCACTATATGTTTAATGTCCACTGGGGGATCCATATGTACAGCCTTGCAGTGGAACTGTAACAATGGCTGCCACCATCAGGCCCAATAGTCTAAGGAATATCCTGGCTGTGACATATCTGCAGCTGTAAAGCACCTGAGCCTGAGCAATCAGGCGCTCTCCCCGTCCTGGGGCAGGAAGGCTGATCCCTGGACAGTGCCCAATAAAGCTCTTATATACTGGAGACACTGACAAGGGGTCAAGACTGACTTGGGCAGGCTGACCATAATCCCTAGGGCATGAAACAGCTGTCTGGTGTGTACTAGGGTGTAAGACAGGTGCTCATTGGACCAAGCTTTGAGCAACCGGTCTAGATAAGGGAGGATGTTTAGTCCCCTCCCTCCTGCTAAGCATTTGGCAAATATCCATGGTGCAGATGACAAGTCAAAGGGCAATACTCAGAATTGGTAGGGTTTCCCCTGAAATAGGAACCTGAGATACTTCCTGTGGGGCTGACACACCTTGATATGCAGGTATGCATTTTGCATGTCCAGGGAGCATATCCAGTCTCCGGTTTGCAGAATGGGCAGCAGGCCTTGCAGAGTGACCATCCTGAACTTCCTGTACTGAATACAGCAGCTCAGTTCTCTTACATCCAAAATGGGCCTTAAGTCCCCTGTGGACTTGGGGACTAGGAAGAAATGAGAGTAGAACCTCCTGTTCCTTTGTTCCCAGGGAACTGATTCTATGGCCCTCTTCTGCAGCAGTGTACGTACTTCCTCTAGTAGCACTGATATGTGGTCTGGAGGATAAGTGGAGGAATTGGTGAAAGTTCTGGAGGCAATTCAAGAAGTTCTAGAGCGTGACCATGCTCTATGAGCTGCAGGACAGAAGCATCTGCTGCGATTTCCCTCCACTTGTCCAAGTGAAGGGAGAAGTGACCTCCTACCACCACCTCCTGGAGTACTGGGGGAAGGGGTCTGAAAGGAGTCAGGCTGAAGCTGAACCTGTGACTGGGGCTGCACTTCCACCTCTGGGAGCTTTAGCAGCAGTGGAGGTAGGGGCAGGCAAAGCTGTTCCTGCTCTGTGCTTGCCTTGTTGTTGGGTCATCATCCTGGGTCTGTGGGTGGCATGACGAAATGGCACCCTCTACCCACCTCTTGGCTGGGTGTGGTAAAGTGAGTGGACTGACTGAAGAGTCCTTTCTGAGGCTTGAAGGTCAGAAAGGATATTCTGCACATGTGCCCCAAAGAGCTTGTATCCTCTGAAAGGGGCATTTAAAATGGATTGATGGATGTCACTAACAAATCCTGAGACTCTGAGCCAAGAATGTCTCATGAGGCAGATGCCAGCCACAGCTGCCTGGACTGATGCATCAGAAATATCATAGGTAGACCTCAAGAGATGCTTCCCTACATCAGCCCCAGTCTGGAGGGGCCTGGGCTGCTGCTTTAGCATTTTTCCAGAGGGTATTCTGGAATTTGACCATGTGGACCTGATGGTTGGCTATTCTGAGATCCAGTATGACACAGGCAAAGGTTCTCTTTCCCATAAGGTACAGCTTCCTTGACTCTTTATCTGGTGGGAGAGAGCTGAGGTGTTTAGACACCTTGGACCTATCATGGGCCACCTTAATTACTACCGAATGTGCCTCAGGTTGCCCTGCAAAAAAGGGCTTTCCTGCTGGGGCCTGGTATAGATTGTCTGCCTTCCTAGGCATGGCAAGGATCAAACAGGGTCTGTATCAGGCAACCAGGGTGGCATCCGCTAATGCAGCCAGCAAAGGAGGGATGACCAGAAGTGGAGAGTCTGGCAGTTCTACAAACTCCACCAAGTTTTTGCGAGTGATGTCCTCTTCCTGGGCATCAAACACCATAGTAGTTTAGAGCTGCCTCATCATACCAATGAAGACGGGGTCCTCAGGAGGGGACCTAGGGGTATATAGTGTATAGTCTTTACTCCTGGAGGGCACGGTGGAGCCAGATCTAACAGTTCTCCCATCTGTATCCATCTTCCTCCACTTGTAGTATGAGGCCAGGTCTGTATTCCTGATCGTCGCAGATGGGGTCGGCAGGCTGCAAAGTGGACAGCGAGGATGTCGACACCCTGGAGCAAGTAGGGTGCATCAACGAGGCAGGTGTCGACATGGGGACTGGTCTGGCAGGCCCCAGCATCATCAGGCCTGGAGGAGGCACATGGCACTGCAAGATCTCCACAAAGGAGGAGAGCACCATCTGTACGGCGATGGTGGCCTGCATTGCAGGGATGCCTTGGGGCATCGCTGGGGGAGGCTGGAACCCTGATGCCAATGAAACACCTTGCAGCATTAACGGGGGTGGCTGGAGCCCTGATGTCAATGGGCTAGTGCCGGCCATGGGAGGTCCGGTGGAATCCACTGACAGCTGACCTGAAGGTAGCCGAGATCTGAGTGGCAGAGTTTGCAACGTCAGCGGGGGTGTCAGCAACTGGGACGTTGATGAGCCGTTGCGAGCCGTAGGAGATCCAGTGGGACTCAATGCCAAAGCTAACCCTATGGGAAGGAGGGTTGGGGTGGCAGGAGGCATCGCTGCCGAATCGGACGACGATGCTGCAATGACCAAAGCCAAAGGAAGCGGCAAACAAGAGCAGATGCGGAGGGAGTTGTCATAACCGCTCTCCCTCTCCTGGTGTTTGTGCTTGCCTGAAGGCTTGTCCCGGGTCTTGGAGGAATGGGAACCCAAGGACTGGACCAGCGACACAGAGGAGCTTCTTGCCTGGATATCCCTCTCTATTCTGGCTACCTTCTGCTCTAAGAGGAAAGACTGCAGGGCCTTCTGGCAGCAGTGTGGCTGGCTTGCTTGAGTTTGAGGCAGAGTTCACAGGCGATGGTGTCATGGGCCTTGCTGAGACAGCTAACGCAGATGTCATGGGAGAAGACTTTACACCGCACCCACAATCCCAAAAAAGATTAGCAGGATCTTTCGTCGACGTCATACACAACAATGGCAATCACTTTAGAAATAAAGTGATAACACACTAGAGTGAGAAAAATAATAAAGTATAGAAAGCCAAAAATTGGCGGTTGACTGTAGCAACGGTGTCTCCATGGAGTCCATCCAGTATGTCGACGGTGGGAAAAAAACAGAGGAGGGTGTGGGGCCATCCACGTTTATATAGTAAAGGATGTTGATGTCCGATGTCATCATAGGTGGCCCTTAGCAGACTGCTAGGAAAAAAAGTTTCCATGTGGTTCTAGCATCTGGCATCTACGATTTTGTAGGTATGGCCCGACGAAGTGTTGTCACCAAAGCCAATGTCCAGGAAACAGGAGCTGGGTAGTGGATGTAACACCAATAGGGGTCAGATGGTCTGGGGAAGCACATGAGGACATCTTCACCCAAGGCTACTTTGGCTGAGCATTTTCCAGTTCTACCCAGCTATCCCCATCTTCCCACATGTAACACACACAGCATAGGTGCATCAAGTGTGGGGCCCACTAGTGTGTGTGGTCACCTACACCAGCAATGCCCTGTCCCAGCAACCAGGTGCCACTCTTCAAACAGTGTACATCTCCAACCTACCTTGGAGGAGGGCATCTGAATGGATGCCCTTTCACCCTCCCTGCTTGACTCTGCTCCCAATGTCCCAGACTCTGAGCGCAAACCCAGGTCAGCTGTGTGCCAGTGGGTCCCCAACTGCTCAGAACCATGGAGCCAGGTTGCTGTTTATTCGGTCGCACACAATCTCAGAAGTTATTATTTGGTGTTACCACAGGCAGCTCCCTCCTGGGAGGCTATTCCTACTACGTTTCAAGGCTTCCAGATCCCATTACTCATGTAGCACATATTCAGAGACATGGTGTTAAAGCATTTCTATCCTGATCAGATCCATAACTTAAATTCTACCCTCAGTCACTGACTCACCTGGCGGACAGGGTGTATAGGACCTCCCTGGGTAAGAGGTAAAGACTGGGTTGGCAGTGCTCTCCAGATATGTGTGAACTCCAAACTGGAAAAACTCAATTTTTGGTAAGTTCTTCTCCTTTACTCCCCCACAATCAGTCATGCTTTCCCCATAAAACACCCCTTCCATCTGCCAAGGACCAAATCTGGGTGGTGTGCGTCTCTCTCTCTCGGCACATTGCATTACCTTGTGGTTTCACAAACTGACCTCCCTTGGGTGAGTTCAGACTCCTGTTGTACAGTAATGTAAGTGACTGCCTGTGAATGAGTTCAGACACCTGTTGTACAGTACTGTAAGTGACTGTCCGTGGGTGAGTCCAGACTCCTGTTATACATTACTGTCAGTGACTGCCCTTGGGTGAGTTCAGACTCCTGTTGTACATTACTATAAGTGACCTCCCTCAGTTGAGTTCAGACTCCTGTTGTACATTAGTGGCAGTGTCAGTGGCTCAGTAGGTAGCACACTCACCTCTGAGGTCAGGAGATCAGAGGGCTGTGGGTTCAGTTACCACATCTTGGGTTAATATCCCAGTACTGACACTGTAGTGCAGCATGAGAGGGGTGCTGTACTTCTGAGGTGCCGTCTTTGGATGAGCCGTTAAACCGAGGTCCCATCTGCCTGGATTGGCGGAAGTTCAGGTGGATGTTAATGATCCCATGGCACTTATCGAAAAGAGTAGGGGAATTTCCCCAGTATCCTGGCCAAATTTCCCTCATTCACTAAAAATACCACCAACAGCTTAATCTGGTTCAAGGAGAGTCGGCATTCATCTGTATCCCCCTTCCCTGGGTCGTGCCTGAAAATAGGCAGGATTTGTCTAGTGCACTTACCCGGTCAACAAAAACTAAATAAAATAAAAATAAATTACTGTAAGTGACCGCCCTCGGGTGAGTTCAGACTCCTGTTATACATAGCAGTAAGTGACCATCCTCGGCTGAGTTCAGACTCCTGTATTACATTACTGTAAGTGGCTGCCCTTGGGAGAGTTCAGACTCCTGTTATACATTACTATAAGTGACCGCCCTTGGGTGAGTTCAGACTCCTGTTGTACAGTACTATAAGTAACTGCCCTTGAGTGAGTCCAGGCTCCTGTTGTACAGTACTTGGGGCCCCATTTTCAAAAGGTTAGTGTGGTGCCATGCTAACTGGGAATGGCACAAGCTTTCAGGGTGTACCCATATTCAAAGGGCACATATGTGTGGCACACCCCCATCAGTGCCATCCTGCACAATATTGTGCTGTGCGTATGCAAATAAGGATTCCCTCATGCACATGTGGAGCAGCAGAATAGTGAAAGTGGTCAGAAGTGTTAAACAGCCACCAGCAGCAATGCAGTTTAACACTTCTGAAACCCAGCCCTTAAGAGTGCGCAGAGCGATCTGTCCACTGTCAAGGGCTAGGTACCCTGGTGGTTCAGTGTCCCTCCCCTGGCCCAATCCCAGTTCCCATAGATAAATAAAAAATCAGTGCTAGTCCAGTGTCCCCCCCACCTCAATCCTTGTTCCCATAGTGAAAGTTAGATTTAGCGGTAGTTCAGTGTCCCTCAATCAATCAATATCTTTATTTATCCAGGCGGGCACCATTGAGCAAGCTCATTTACAAGGTGGACCTGTGGTCCTACAGTAATAATACAGAAAGACAAGTTACAATAGTACAAATAGCAAAAATAGCTGCTGTTATAGTAAAAATGCACATTTACAGGTAATATACATTGAACATAGAACTACACGGAGTCATGGATAATGAACTTGTGCTAGATCCAAGCCCAAAAACTGCGCATTTTGTAGTGGGAAATGTTAGGGAGAGGGTAGGCATACCAGATAGAAGATATCAAGCACATAATGTAGGAGAGGTGGGAACAGGCATGGCGAAGAGGACCCAATTGTTAGAGCAGAGTGAGGGACTGGGAGGGTGGAGGACCGTACGAAAGGTGATGAAGCGATTTTTGCCCCAAAACACGGCGACATATGGAGGAGAAAATCTGCCGTTGTACTAAGTGCAAGAGAAGGAATATAGTAGCAGGGACATAACTGGGAGGGTCCTGGAGGTTGGGGCAGGGGGAGGTGTTGGATGGACGAGGGACCCAATATTTTTTGAGGCGAAAGACGATAATTATCCCCAAGTGCGGTAGCATGTGCTAGAATCAGGCTGCAGCTGTTCAGAGTGTCAAAGAATAAGATATGGGAGTTTGGCAATAAATCCTGTGTATCTG
Organism: Neoceratodus forsteri; assembly: GCA_016271365.2. NCBI lineage: Eukaryota > Metazoa > Chordata > Ceratodontiformes > Ceratodontidae > Neoceratodus > Neoceratodus forsteri. The sequence goes on from CM028137.1 coordinate 949,208,028, forward strand.
TTGGTAGACATGCTAGAGGCAGAGGCACACATTTCAGCTGGGGGCCGCTGTTTGTGGGCCACCATTTGAGGGAGGGAGGTTAGTTAGTGTCTAGTAAAGCAGTTGCAAATTTCCGTATTGCCATCATGGTAAAGCCTTTTGAACAAAAGGGTACTTCTTGGGGTTTTCAGGTTAAGTATTTTTGGGGTTTTATTCCATATTGATGGGAGTGAGAATCCAAAGGCGGCTCTCCCAACTTGTGCGAGTGCCCTGGGTATATTTAGCAGGAGTTGTGAGCAGCTTCTAAGGGAATAATTCCTGGGCACAATCGGAGACAGACAGTTGACAATGTATTGAGGGAGTTTGCCACTGAGGGCTCTAAGTGTCCAGAGTGCTGCATTAAAGTTGAGCCTATAGTGAAGTGAGGTCCAGCCCGTGGCGGCATATAGTGCGTAATGATGGGTAGAGAAGATCAGTGATGAAGCATATAGCTCTGTGGTAAAGCGTATCCAATTTTCCAAGATAGGAAGCACACAGCTACTGTATATGAAGTCTGCGTAGTCAATTAAGGACAGGAACGTGGCTTGGACTAGTCCTTTCTTTGCGTTTGCTGTAACAAGTCTTCTTATCCTGTAAAAAAGGCCAAGTCTCTGCCTTAATTTTTTCAGCAAGTCTTCCAGGTGGTCAGTGAAGGAGAGTTTACAGTCAATCCAGACCCCAAGATATCTGAATTTCAGAACGTACTCTAAGCACTCTCCCAGCATCGTGGTTATTGGGGGGAGGGAGTCAGTAGCGCTTGTGTAGTTTGCCGGGGAAACTAACATGGCTTTAATTTTCTTAGCGTTTAATAGCAGATTTTTATTGATTAGTTGGAGTTGCAGGAGGTTGAAATCTTTTTGTAGGTCAGTACAAGCTTCTTTTGGTGTGGGATGACTCAGGTACAGCACTGTGTCATCCTCGAGTAAGTGAATACTTGCATCCTTAATTCCCTCATCAATGTTGTTGATATACACTGTGAAGAGGAGGGGACCTAATATGGATCCCTGAGGGACACCTCTTTGTAAGAGTTTTAGGGCAGATAGTTCGCCATCCGCTTTCACCTGCTGGTATCTGTCTGTCAGATATTCAGAGAACCAATTTAGAGAAGTAGCATCCAATCCTAGTGTTTCTAGCGAGTCGAGGAGCAGGTCGTGGTCGACTGTGTTGAATGCTTTGCTGAGGTCAAGAAACACAGCACATACTGACTTTTTATGCTCCAACTCCAGTTGCCAGTCGTTGGTTACTTTAGCTAATGCCGAGACTGTACTGTGGTTGGCTCTGAATCCGGATTGAAGGGGGTTTAATAATTTTTCTCTGTCGATAAAGGATCTTAGTTGTCCATTTACTATTTTTTCCAGTAGCTTTGTGAGTGTAGGTAGGAGAGAAATTGGCCTATAGTTATTAAGGTTGCAAGGGTCTCCAGATTTAAATAGCGGGATAACGTGTGCAATCTTCCATATTTGAGGGAGGGTACCTTGTGTTAGGGACAAGCTGAATAAATAAGTAATAGGCACTGCTAATATGTGGCATGCTGTCTTTAGGAAGTATGGTTCAAGTGCATCTGTGCCGGCACTTTTCTTAGTATCCAGGTGAAGAATCAAGTCTTCCACTTCCTTGAGGGAAACTGATGGGAATGAGAAATGTTGACTAACAGAGCCAACATTTGGTGGGGTCATGCCAAGTTGGGTGTGCAGGCAAGGCTACATGCAGGCGAGTTATTGAAGGCTAAGCCTGCTGTGGCGAAGTGCGTGTTGAATGCCTGCAGTATCTCTTTTTTGTCATTGATTACTGTATTGTCAGAGGTAATTTTTGTAGAGAGCATATTTTGTGATGTGGCTCCCGCCAGTTCTTCAATTCTGGCCCAGAATGTGGAGGGACAATTGGCTGCAGTATCTAGTTCTGCTTGGTAATAGCAGGCTTTAGCTTCCCTAATCAGTTTGGTGCAGCGATTTCTGGCTGTTCCAAAGAGGCATCGATCTTCCTCTTTTTGGGATTTGCTGGCAGTTTTCCAGAGTTTATCCCTGGACAGTAGTGCAGCCTTGAGGTCCTGAGTGAACCAACAGTATTTCCTAGCCTTTATGCGTATTTTTGACAGAGGCGCATTTAGATTCATGGCATAGGTAATGATTTCATGTACAGGTAGTATAGAATATGCAGTTTCCACTGTTTTAGCAAGGTAAAAACTCTGCCACAAGGGGGAGTGTTTTAGGTCAAGTAGGTATGCCTTTGGGTCGAATGACCTGGTTGACCTTTTGCTGGAGAATTTGGCCATAGTTGGCACTTTGATGGCTGCCCAAACTCCAGCTATTAGGCAATAGTCACTAATATCCGCGTCAAAGGTTCCAACATGGGAGAAGGAATGGGGTTTATTCACAAGCAGGACATCCAGAAGGTTACTTTTGGCTGTATTCTTTTTGTTGATATGGGTGGGCTCTTCGCTGAGTCGGGTGAAACCAAGGGAGTCTCAGAAAGATTTAAGCAGGTGACCGGCTTCCAACAGCCAATTGTAGTTTAGATCCCAGAGGATAATTGTTTCCAGGGGGCTAGTGTCCAAGATAGTTGTAAGATAGGACAAGAGCTGAGTAGCAGCAGATTGTGGTCTATAGCATCCTATGACTCGGAGTGCTAACGATGGGGATAGGTCAATTTTTATGTCCAGGCACTCAAATCCCGCTACCAGTGAGTTAGAATTAAGTGTTGATGCCACAAATCTATCTTTGATGCAGATGGTGACCCCACCTCCTCTGGATTGCCTATTGCATCTAAAGATCTGGTAGTTAGGTATATTAATCACGCTATTTGGCGTAGAGGGCCGAAGCCAGGATTCAGCGATAACAAGCACATCTGGCATTGTATGGGCTGTCCAAGCCTGGATAAGGGTGAATTTTTTCAGCAGGCTGCACACGTTAATGTGCATAAAACTAATACCTTTAAGAGACAGTGACTCAGAAGGAGAGGTAAGTTTATTTATGGGCCCTGGATTAAGCTCGACATTGCCAGAGCAGAGTAGGAGGAGGAGTAGCAATTTTTTCAGGGATTCAAGTGAAAGGCAATGAGCTCGAGGCTTTTTCCGGCTTGGCATGGAGGAGGAACCGGGGTGCCAAGCTTTGTTTTTTAATTTATGCAAGCCTAAGGACACTGAGGCTAATACTCTGGCTGTGTAACGCCAGTGGGAGTAACCCTTCCCGATCCCTTTTCCCACAGAGAAATACAAAATCATTGGTAGTGCAGTGTCCCTCCCGTGCCCCGATCCCTGTCCCCATATAAATATAAAGCCACATCAGTGATCCAGTGGTCCCTCCACCCCGTTCCTCAATTGCCGTCCCGACCAAAAGAAATAAATCCCCTGATAGTCTAGTGGCCCCCCACCCCGGCAGGTAGTGACCCACCACCACTCTCCTCACACCACCATGGCCAGCTACTGAATGAACTGTCAACGAGCATGTACAGTACATAGTACATGCTCATTGGCTGATTTAGACAATTTTGTCAAGAAAAACTCCCAACAAATTTTGCTGGAAAATACCTCCCTGGATATATCCCCCCACCCCCCGTATTGTGGGACACCCTGAAGACCACTCTTTGTGGTGATATCAAAGCATATGCTGCTAGAAAAAAATGCCAATGTGAAGATAAGTATCATTCCCTTACTGATCAACTACATGAACTCCAAGGACTGTATTCCCAGGGAACACAGTAGTGGCCCAACGGACAAAACAACTAAACAAAGAACTTCAAGAAATCATAGATTATAAGGTACTTAGGGCCTGCAACTTCTTTCGCCACTCTTTGTATGAAGGTGGAGCCGGGGGCACTTGGCTGCTGGTGTGCCGACTTCGCCAACAAAAGCAGGCGGCAACTGTCCTGAAGATGTGGGACCCTCATATAGGACAACTTACACATAAACTTCTGGACATTTTGGAGGCATTTAGACTATACTATCAGCAACTGTACCATGTCTCCATCTAGAACCTCTAATATGACCTACCTATCCTCTTTACCTCTACCTATACTGACAGAGCAACAGATAGCTACACTTGAAGCCACAAAAACAGCTGATGACATTCAAGCAGTTTTATCCCATATTAAGACTCAAAAGTGCCCTGGTCCAGATGGCTTTCCCTCAGAATGGTATAAAACATTCCGGGATTACCTTACTCCAGTGTTACATTCCACTTTTGAGGCTATCCATACAGGCAATGAGATACCCTCCAGTGTGGAAATATGCTATGATTTTGGCCATCCCCAAACCAGGCCATGAACCTACGTACCACCAAGTCCTATCGACTGATTTTGGTCTTGAATGTGGACTACAAGGTACATACATCTATCTGGGCAAATAGATTAGAGTAACTATGTCCATATTTGATACACACTGACCAATCAGGTTCATTCGACAACGGCAAACCACTGACAAGATCCGCTGCACACTATTACTTAATGAATATGCCACTGCAAGAGCTATTTCCTTGATGGTTCTTAGCTTTGATGTGGAAAAGGCATTTGACAGGTTGTGCTGGCCTTTTCCATGGGATACCCTGTCAGCCTTTGGGTTTTCAAAAACTTTCTGTGATGGCCTCCAGTCACTTTACATGGACCCTAAAGCACAAGTTCAGGTGAATGCGACTATTACACCTTTGATTACTTTACAACAGGGCACCAGACAGGGTTGCCCCTTGTCCCTCATCGTTTTCCCTGTATATTGAACCCCTGGAAATGGTGCTACGGCAAACCCCACAAGTTGAAGGCATACCTCTAGGAGGTACAGAGTTTAAGATGGCCCTCTATGCCTTTTAACCCTACTCAATCCTGGGTATTTGATCCCTATGGCCTGGTATGTACTCCAGGAATATGGGGAACAGTCTGGATTTTCCTTAAATGTGTCCAAAACAGAGGTCTGGTGTATAACTTCATCCCATCACCAACACTCTGAGAGCAGTTTCCATTTAAATGGCTTGGTACTAAACTAAAATAGTTAGGTATTACCATTCTGCAAGATCTCTGAAATTTAGAGCTCTTCAATTATGAGCCACTTACTCAAATGCGAACAGTGGACTTCATGCGATGGGCCACTCTCTCACTTTCTTTTTTCTCTAAAATAGAAACTATCTGTATAAATATTCTTCTGCATCTTCTAAATCTGTTTCAGATACTACTAATTCTCCTGGCCCGACACTATTTTAATTGGTCGAACAAAATTATATTGAGATTTCTTTGTGCTCAGCCAATAATTCGATACACTATTTTACAATTATCTAAGCAACAGGGTGGGGTCAACCTCCCTAACTTATACAATTACGCTTCAGCAGCTCATTTATGTATAATTTATATCTGGCTTCATGGCTTCATCCTGGGCTTCACACTCTGTGGAAACATATAAAACTGAATTTGTATGATCTCTTCAACATTGGCCTTCTTTTCTGGACCGCTCCACACCCATTTTGGCCATGGACTTTGGCTACTATACAGCAGTCACCTAGAGGATCTGGTATTCTCTTTATAGAAACCCACAACTAACTCTCCCATTTTATTTTTTTTAGAGTGATGTCTGTCGATCTGGATTTCTTACTCCCACAGATAGACCAGGCCTTCTTTAGATGGACCAGTTCCAAAAGGCCAACCTTGAACAACCACAGAGGGGGTGCTGTGTGGGGCAGCAAGCCCACCAACATGAAAAGTCCAGATAAACAGCACACCTATGGCACAAGTAACACCAAAAGCACAATTCATAGGTAACATCCAAATGGAAATTTCCATTTGGATGTTACCTGCGAATTGTGTTTTTGGTGTTACTTGTGCCACAGGTGTACTGTTTGTCTGGATTTCTCCAGATGGAGAAGATTGGGACTTTCGTATATATATATATATATATATATGTATATATATATACCAGTTTCTGGATAAACAGGAGGTGATCCCATTTGATCACCTACAAATGAAATATGGTCTTATGGGTAGAGAATACTTTTGCTACCTACAAGTCCGTACTTACCTTTTGCACAAAACTAAAGACAGAACTGCTATACCAGATCCTGTGCCAATACTAATTATAGTTATTAATAGATGCCTAAGTTGGAACACATTGGGAATGCCTGATTGGTCACGTCTATCGGGGCCTCCAGGAATATCTTTCAAACTCCACACAATCTTAGACAGCTGGAATCAGGACCTTTCTCTCTCTATATACAGTTCTACATGGAATAAATACTCATGTACAACAATTACAGTTACTTCTAATATCTGGTGAGAATTCACTGGGAAATGTCATTCTAGATATTTTCATAGGAGGTGGCGGATAGGGAGCTGGGGAGCAAATCAGGAAGGTCAGTGGCAAAGGGAATACAGTTATAGTGCGAGACTTCAACCTACCAGGGGTTGACCAGCAGTCAGTAACTACAGTACACGTCAGGGAACAGGTACTGCTGGAGGCTATCCAAGACAGTTATCTAGTGCAAGGGGTGATGGATCCTACTATGGAAGGGAACATACTGGACTTGGTGCTAACAAATGGAGACCAAGTCCAGGATGTGGTAGTACAGGACCCTCTAGCAGGAAGCGATCACTGCTCAGTGTGGTTCCTCCTCAACACAGGAAGGGAGTCTGCCAGGACAAGAGTGTTGGATTTCAGGAAGGCAGATTTTGCCAGAATGGGCAGCATCCTCGAGGATACTTAGCTGAAATTAACCCAGGGATGGATGCTGCACGAAAGTGGTCTTTGTTACCTCTGTCTGTCATTCCTGTACTCTGACATGGAGCCTTTGTAAAGGAGTCTCTGACTCAGGTTTTAATTCCGATATGTTCAATACATAAATAAATAAATAAAATCATTAGGAAGGGACTAAATGAGGCCACGAACACGTGTGCCAAATCTCAGTGTAAGCAGTCCAGGTAAAAAAAAACTAGCTGGCTCAGCAAGGAGGTGGAGAGGAAAGTGAGGGGAAAAGATTGGACTTCATTAAGTTCAAAAAATCTCGGCGTGGACTTCCGGTGACATCATCGGGGACATGGCAGCTTAGGCAAGGAGCTCTCCAACCTACGATCCAGAAAGATATTTCCACACGAGTAGATCTGATAAATAATTTTAAATATGCAGAAATCAAGTAGTGGAAATACAACTAGAAGGAGATCCCGCTCCAGAAATAAGAAAGGGAAGCAGGATTGCCCAGAATTGAGCCCTACTAGTTCGGCGGCGAGCAGGAGAGATTCCCCTCAAAGTATGGCGGGATGTGACACCGAGACCGAAATGGACAGTCTTTCTAGATCACGTTTTGAAACTTTACTATCTGAAATTAAACCATTCAGGTCTGAAACAAAACTAGAATTCAATAAATTACACTCGGATTTAAGCAAACTCGACTCCAGAGTAACTGAAGCAGAGGAAAGAGTATCAACGGCAGAAGATGACCTACGTCAAATTTCTAAAGCACTGGAGTATATTACACACCAATCGGAATCTATCTCAGCCAAATGCCTTGACTTGGAAGCCCGTTCCCGGAGAGACAACATGAGGATTCATGGCTTACCAGAAGCAGCAGAGGTCGGTGACATGTGTGAATTTGTAGAGGACTTGCTCCGTCACGTCCTGGACTTGCCACAAGCGTTAAGCTTTAAAATTGAATGCGCTCACAGGGCATTAGTGCCGAAGCCAACCTCGCCTACAGCTAGACCTCGTTCGATAATTGTGAAATTCTCGAGCTATCGAGACAAGGAACAAATAATAAAAACAGCATGGAGACAGGGCCGAGTAGAATATAATGGGGCCAGGCTCATTTTCGACCAAGGCTGCCCCCAAATAATCCAACAGCAACGTTAGGCCTATGCTCCGTTTTTAAAAAAATTAAGACAGATAAAGGTGAAATTCCAGACCCCTTATCCAGCTAGACTTCGAGTATGCTGGGATTCAGGCACTGAAATATATCACTCGACGGAGGAGGCCTTAAAGGCCTTTAAGGATCGTGGACATGAAATCATAATGCCTGCCAAACGCAAGGAGCTGCACCAGCTGCTACAGAACCCATGGCGCGTGAGTAGCCCCTACAAGGATAATCGAGAAGGAAGAAGGGCAGCGGACAATACCCTTAAGGACATTAAGAGGATGCTGGGCCACCTAACGAAAGACAGAGTCCCCATGACCCTGCTACATCATACAGACTTAAATACATGAAAGTGAGAGCAGGAGTTGTGAGAACTTTTTTACGGGACTCATAGTCTGCTGCTCTAACATCCCCCCTTTTCCTGATTCAGGGATGTTGGGATGGACTGTTGCTTATGCGATGTGTCGACTTACTTTCTATATTGTCTGGTACAGTAATCAATGTACACTGAGAAGTTCACGGATAGGAGGCGGTAATGGGAGGGGGGGGAGGAAGAGGGTTTTGCAACTAGAAGGGGGTGGACGGGAGGAAGGGAAGCTGGTGGGGTGTTCGATGGGCTAAAGGGGAAATGGATGGGTGAAGGTAGGAGTCTGGTTGCTTCTCCTTTGAGATGGGGGAGGAGGTGGGCTGGATACGAGATAGAGGGGAATGAAGGATGGTGGGGCGGGCGCCTGGGGAGGGGGAGGCGAATGGGGGTGGCAGATGGAGGGCAAGACCATAGACTGGGAGTTCAGATTGCTTATAGGGAGGGGGTACTAAGATGGGCTTTATGAACAAGTTTTATTGATAGTTTCTTGTATGGATCACTTTCCCATGGGCCTATGGGTAAAAAAGACGAGCTGTTATTTAGTGGCATTAAATTCGATGTCTAGAGAGGGGTAGGATAGGGGCTAATAAAGACGGGGACGTTTTGAGGAGTTTGAAACGGATAGGCAGGGATCGGGTCTTATCTTATAAGGTGCAGGATACAGAGGGTTTGTGGGGGTATTGGATTTGGAGGCTCAGCCGGGCATGGCATGGCAGGAGCAGCTGTGTCAAGCTAGGGACCTTCAGCTCGATGGTCTCATGAAAAGGAAACTACACTGTAGATCAATGGATGGGGTTTTCCCACTGCGATAGAAGGTAGGAGCTCTGCCCGTAAATCATAAGCCACGAGGTGGGATGGGGGGCCCCTTCCCCTAGTTTAACCTCCTCAATTTTTAATATGGGAGCATGCTGTCAATACTGAGCTGGAAACACCTAAAGGGAAAAATTACATATTTCGCTCAGTAAGCTCACCCATTTGTACCGGGGACAGGGGGGGACTTCACTACTGGACAGTGTTGGTGTTAGAGTGAGGTGAATGGCTGGCCTTCCTCAAATAAAGGAAGGCATGAGCTTTCTTTCGATACTATACTGAAGGAGATGAGAAATGGGTCCCGCAAGCTATATAGTCAAAACTAAAATTACTTTAGATACTGGGGATCTCTATTGCAAATTCAGTAGTTAGAAAGTCTGGATCGTAGGCAGGGAGACAGATAGGCGGATGGGTAAGTCTAACATTAGACATGGTAGTCGGGGAGTGGTAAACACACCCATACTATGTTTCCTGTCAGCCTACGTGCTGATGACAATTTGCCACGACAACTGGCAAGGACTCAACTACTGCGGAGTCCAGGAGGAACGGGCTACTTTTGTGGCTCCTTCCCCTCCTAATCGAGTGAATCCTATTCGACTTTACAGAGAGCAGAGCACTCTGCTCCCCTACCTTGGGAGTCATAATGTAAATAATGTTCCACAGAAGGTACTAGTTATTCAGTTAAAGGTACTTCTGAGTTAGGTTATATGTGTGTGTGTGTTATGTTATTGTGGTTGTTCGGATGTCTGGTTTAAGATATATTGGATGGTTGCAGAGACAAAATGGCTGTACTCATCATGTAAAATCCCAGGTCCTGTTGCACTCAGTATCATACCAGAGGGGAAAGGTGGAGGTGAAGGATGGGGGAGTAATTCAGTGGAAAATAATTGAAAAGGGGACACGGAGAAGACTGTCCTCCCCATGCTTAGGACTTAATATCTTAATGTATATAAATGGCAGATAGCAAAAAGATTAAAATCATCTCACATAATGTAAACGGGCTAAATAATCCGGTAAAGCGATATAAAGTCATGTCGGCCCTGAAGAGAGAACACCCCACCTTTATCCTACTGCAAGAATCGCATCTCAACAAAACTGAACATCTGAAATTGGCAAAATTTGGCTTTGACACAGTAGCTGCAGCCTCCTATAAGGGAGGTAAGAGAAGGGGGTGGCGATACTGGTGACTAAGGGAACTGCATTTCAGAAAATTAATAGTTATATGGACCCAGAGGGGCGATTAGTAATCTTAGTGGGTAACTTGGATGGTACCCCTAACACCTTAGTCTCTCTGTATGCCCCACTGGGCTCCACGAAGGAGATCTTTAGTTCCCTACTCTGCAAAATTTCAGACTACCAGGTGGGAACACTGGTGGTGGGTGGAGACCTGAACCAGATACGGGACCCCAGGGATACCTCCAAAAAACAAAATTGTAGCCTGACACCAGCAGGTAAGCTGGTCAAGAGATATCTGAAGGGTGCATTTTGGATAGACGCTTGGAGACACCAAAATGCCAGCAAAAGGGATTATACCCACTACTCATTCCCACATGGTTCTTATGCCAGGATTGACTATGTTCTAGTCTCGGGTGAACACCGAGACCGGATCATAGACTGCAGACACACTCCATCGGTGCTATCTGATCATGCACAGGTATCTATGGTTATGAAGTGGGACGTTAAGAGGGGGGGATCACTTTGGAAGTTTAATAACTATCTGCTAAATCTGAAAGACTTTACGGACATGGCCAAGCCCAGACTAATGCAAATTTTGAAAGACAATGAGTCCACAGAAATTCCTGATTCTATAATTTGGGACACTATTAAGACAGTGTTCAGGGGAGAATGCATTAAATATGCTGCATATTTTAAAAAACAGCAAAATAAAAAAATGGAACATCTTCAAACACAGCTCCACAATCTGTTGGAGCAGGCTGTGGCTGGGGAGACCTCGGTACAATCAGAAATACTAAAGGTCAGACAACAAATACAAGGAATTATTGACATTAAAACGGAACAGGCACTACAGTGACTGAGGCAGAGATACTATGAATCAGGGCCCAGAGCCTCGCGCCTATTAGCCTATAGACTCAGAAGGCAGAATGCAGAGAACACAGTCATGCAAATTAGAGACCCCAAATCGGGTAAAATTGTGAAGTCAGGGGAGGAAATCCTCCTAGGCTTTAGAGATTTTTATAGGAACTTGTACAGCTCGGAAGTCAGTAGGGAATGATCCGAGTATTACCTATTTAAAGAAACTGAAACTTCCAGAGCTAACACAAGAACATAAAGTTACTCTGGACAGACCCATTTCTTCATTGGAATTAGAGGCTGCCATCAAAAGATTGAAAACAAGAAAAACACCTGGCCCGGATGGGTACACCCCTGAATTCTTTAAATTCTTTAAAAAGGAGATAAGTGGTCCCTTACTGAAAGCCTGTAAATGGGCACAATTGGGAGGAGACATACCAGATACCTGGAATTATGCAGTAATTTCAAGTATTCATAAGCCCGGGAAAGACGCAACAAACTATGGGTCTTATCGTCCGATATCAGTGCTGAATATAGATTATAAATTATATTCTTCAATTTTAGCAAAGTGACTAGAAGAGATCTTGCCCGTATTGATCAATAATGATCAGACAGGGTTCATACTGGGTAGGCAGACACAAGACAACATTAAAAGACCCTACACGTAATGAGCCATGCCGCTCAGTCGGCGGCCCCCTGCATGATTTTAAGTCTGGATGCTGAGAAGGCCTTCGACCGGGTGGCATGGGATTTTCTGAAATTGACGCTGAGAAGATTTAGGTTCTCAGAGGCGTTTGAGAAGATCATATCCAAAATATATACAAAACCAAAGGCATATATAAAAATTTATGGTACTATCTCCCAACCAATATCATTACAAAGAGGTACAAGACAGGGATGCCCCCTCTCTCCTCTTCTTTTTGCATTATATCTCGAACCGCTAACACAATCGCCGAGACAGGAGGAGGAAATTCGGGGGTGGGAGTTAGGGGAGAGGTTACATAAACCAGCCTTATATGCTGATGACCTCCTAATTTACCTCAGAGACCCAGAACAGTCCCTAGGAAGGCTATGGAATGCTTTATCAGAATTTAGCAATCTAGCTGGGTACAAGCTGAACCTATCTAAGACTGAAGTTTTAACTAATCAGTATGTCCCATCCGATCATATTAAACAGAGGTTCCCATTCAAGTGGAATTTGACCAGTTTAAAATATTTAGGAGTAAGATTGGGATTCCAGTTTGACAACTTGTTCTCGCTTAATTTCTCCCCTGTCCTAGCGAATATCAGGACTGATTTAGACTTATGGTTCTCAGTTCCTATTTCCTTAACCCAGAGGGTGGAGGCCATAAAAATGATAATTCTCCCCAAATTTCTATATCTGGTACAAACCATCCCGATTAGGGTCCCAGATTCATATTTCAACCTCTTAAACAGAGTAGTCTCTCGATTCCTTTGGGGCCCACTTAGACCAAGGGTCCGACTTGCAGTACTCCAGATACCGAAGAGAGAGGGAGGGCTTTCGCTATCTGACTTTAAACTTTATTATTATGCATCACATTTGAAAACAGCCTTTTTTTGGTTGGATAAGCTATATATAGCCAAGTGGAAAGAGGCGGAGCTCCAAGGACGCACCCCATATAACCTAAATAACCTACTGCTTGGAACAAGGGGGAGATCTCTCCTGGATCGACAGGAAAACCCCTTTACAGCACTTACAATAGAGATCTGGCATAATATACTGAGGGATAAAAAGGCCAAGAATTGGAAATTCTTATTTTCTCTATTCCATATCTGGACTCCTTTTCACCCGGGAGTTGGGGCAGTGGATTTAGGAAGTGGGAGATGAGAGGTCTACACCTAATATGGCATTTTGTGGAAGAAGAGGGGATTGTCTCCTTTGAAGGGCTTGTCCACAAGTATGGCATTTCCTGGCAGGATAGATTTAGATTCTTTCAAGTCAGGAACTTGGTAAAGAAGCTGTTACTGAGTTCAATCAGAGATGGATGGACCTCCCCCAAATTGCCTTTTCTCTGAAACAGGCTATAGAGAGAACACCTATCAAGGTCCATATGATAACTGTTCTGTATAGGGACTTGATGGCTTGGAAAGGGGACACCACGGACTATATAAAAAGAGCATGGGAAAGGGATCTGGGAAGGCAAATTCAGGAAGAAGTCTGGAATAGGGCCCGTTCTGCAATACACTGGGGATTAGCAGCAATTAGTTGGCAAGATTTTGCCTGAAAAATTTTCATCAGGTACTTTCGCTCTCCGAAATATTCGGGTCTGGCCTCAACTGAGGGAGAGGTAGAATGCTGGAGGGGGTGTGGGCAAGTGCGGGCAACTTACCTCCACATGCTCTGGAGCTGTCCACTGGTGTCCACTTTCATACAGGAGTTGCAACAGGCCCTGGGATTAATTCTTTTAACAGACATAACAATTTCACCCACATGCTTCTTGTTTATAGAAATGCCAGAAGGGTGTGAGGACCCATCCACTACCAGACTTTTGAAAATCGCTTTTCTAGCTGCTCAGAAGGCAATAACCAGAAGTTGGAAGTCACATTTCCCCATCACCATATGCCAATGGCAGGAGATTATGATAAGCATATACAGAATGGAGGCCTTGACAGCTTCTCTGAATAAAAGGGTGTCCCAATTTGAATTGTTGTGGAGACGCTAGGTCCTTTACATGGCAGGGGAAAGGTTTTATACCATAGCCCCTGATATCTCCGCTTGTCTAAGGAACTAGAAAGGAAGGGTGAAGTAAAGAGAATGAGTTAATAAAAACCTGAACCCATATACATATAATTAATCTAAACTACATCAAATATTAAGTCTGATATTAGCTTAGAATACCATTACCTTTAATGATATGTACTAACAGGCAAGGAAATATAAGATCCTGCATATGAAATTGCCTCTGTTATGAGCTACATGTGATGTATGAATGTGTCCTGAATGTATTTCAGTTACAAAAAATGCATAAATAAATAAAGTTTAAAAAACAAAAAATCTCGGCGTGAGGAGGATAGAGAAGCATTCTCAAAGGCATCTAGGGAGGTGACCAGGTCAGTCAGGGCAGCCAAGGAGCTGAAGTTGGCTCAAGGGATCATGGAGGGGGAAAGGGGTTATTTAAATGCATAAGGGAGAAGAGGAGTTGTAGGGATGACATTGTTAGAATCAAGAGAGAGGGAGGATGGGTGGAACAAGGGGAACATCAGGCAGAGGCACTCAATGAGTATTTCTGCTCGATATTCACAAAAGAAAGGGATGGCCCAATACCGCAGGGGAAAGAGGGCAAGGGTGAAGGGGGGGGGCAGAGTTAATAGATGAGGTCATCCAAGAGGATAGAGTTCTGAAGGGCCTTAAAGGCTTGTGGGTGGACAATGCACCAGGACTGGATGATATACACCCAAGAGTCCTGAAGGAACTGGCAGAGTAGTTGGCAGGCCCTCTGACGGACCTGCTCAACACCTCCTTGGAGACGGGGAATGTAGCCAGGGACTGAAGGATGGCTCACGTGATGCCCCTTCACAAGAGTGGACCCGGTGGCGCTGAGGGTTGAGGTGCTGAACGCCACACCTCACTCCACACCGGCGACCCGAGTTGGGGAATGAGCTTGGGTGCAGGGGTTGGCCGGGCGGGAAGGATAGAGCTGACAGCAACTCTCCTTCTCCGGGGACTGCAGGCTCCTCGCTGCAATGCTACCACCCAGGGGAGCCTGGGTGGATAGCGCAGTAGGTGGAGCAGCTGCAAGTGGATTGGGTGGATGTCGGCAGAGGGGTGGAGCAAAGAGGTATGACTCAGAGTGCCTCCTAGCTCATAGCCCCTCATTGCACACCAACATGGGGGGGAAGGAGGAAAGAAACTGAAAAAAACACCTCGGCTTCTCCTAAGCAATGGCACCTCGCCGGCAGGTCTCCGGGCTCGTCTGACAGACTCCGCTGCACCGACTCCACAAGTTCGGAGTGCTGGTTTGGGGAGGTAAGGGGAGTTCCTCCTTACCCCTACCGGGAGGTATACGAGGATAGATTGTGTGGTGTCGGGTGCTCTAGGGGCAGATCTCGATGGGGATTGGGCCCTCGGGAAGTAGGATGCCGGAGAGAGTGGAGAAGGGAGGCAAGTAGGAGTATACATACATAATTAAAAAAAACAAAAAAAAAAACCAAGAGTGGACCCAAGGACCAACCAGGTAACTACAGACCAGTGAGCTTGACTTCCATAGTGGGGAAGCTGATGGAAACCATTCTGAAGACGTTCATATCCTTTCTTGATAGCAATGGCCTGCAGGATGAGCGACAGCATGGGTTTATCATGGGAAGAGCTTGCCAAAGTAACCTAATTGACTTCTTCGACTCAGTTGCTAGGGCGTTTGATGAAGGTCACGCTGTGGATGTCCTGTACCTGGACTTCAGCAAGGCTTTCGACTCTGTGCCCCACAGGAGGTTAATGAGCAACCTGAGGGACATGGGAGCGGGGAAACTGGTGGGGTGGGCTGACAGTTGGCTGCAGGGGAGACAACAGAGGGTAGTTGTAAAGGGGGAGAATCCAAGCCACGGCCAGTAAGAAAAAATTACTCACCTTAGTAATTCTGTTTCTTCCCAGTGATACTCAGGTATTCATAACTTTCTGCAGTGAGCCTGGAGGGTTGGCCTGCCCGGAGAGAATGGAACGCATGCAAATGATGGAATCAGCAGCACATGAGAGCTTTTCAAATGCTGCCCTATACTAACTGCCAATATTCTAAACCTCCTCAGATGTTCTAGGAGCCTGAATAGACAAGCAACCCAGTAAAAAATGAAAAGTATTCGAAAAGAGAAAAAAAAATTCAAAATGACTCCAATTTGGTCATAAGAGAAAAACTCCAACTGGAGAAAACACAGAAACATTACTGAAAAATCAGCATGCCAGCAAAACATGCAAAGAATAAAGACTATGAGCCTTGTTTACCAACTTGTACCACTATGTGGCAACATATATGCATATTGTGGTGTACCCTTTTGTGGTAGCGCAGCATGCAGGAGTGCAGAGACTTGAGTTCTGGAAGGGAAGGTAGGGAAGGAAGTTATTAATACCCAAGTATCACTGGGAAGAAGCAGAATTACTAAGGTGAGCAATTTTTTCTTCTAACCCCAGTAATACTCAGGTATTCATAACTTTCTGCAGACTACAAAGCAGTACCACTGGAGGTGGGCACAGAACATTTACTTGGGAAATAGACTCTGCAGAACTGCTGTGCCAAACCTAGCATCACTTCTGGACTGGATGTCTGGACTGTAATGCTTTGTAAAGGTGTGTACTGTTTTCCAGGTAGCTGCTTTACAGATATCCACTAGAGGAACATCCCTTGC
Organism: Neoceratodus forsteri; assembly: GCA_016271365.2. Classification (NCBI taxonomy): domain Eukaryota; kingdom Metazoa; phylum Chordata; order Ceratodontiformes; family Ceratodontidae; genus Neoceratodus; species Neoceratodus forsteri. The sequence goes on from CM028137.1 coordinate 949,224,423, forward strand.
AGCTGCGAGCGTAGCAGCTGTCCCCCTGGTGGAATGTGCCCTCAACCCTGTTGGGGGCTCCCTACCAGCTTTTGTGTAGCAGAATTGAATACACTGGACTATCCAACAAGAAACAGATCTTTTAGAAGCTGGATTACCTTTTCCCACATCCCTAAAGGTCAGAAACAGCTGTTTTCTGTCCTGCCTATGGTCCTTAGAGGCTGTAATATAGTAACTAAGAGGTCTCTTCACATCTAGACTATGAGGTCTTCTTTCACCAGAAGTAGAATGCTCAGTGAAAAAGACAGGTAGAGTAATGGATTGGTTGATGTGAAAATCAGAGACTACCTTTAGTAGGAATTTTCTATTTGCTCTCAAACTACCTTCTCTCTCTGTAAAAAGAGATATAATCCTGTTCCACAGAGAGAGCTTGTAGTTCACTTATTCTACTTGCAGAAGTAATTGCCACTAGAAAAACTGTTTTCCAAGTGACATATTTAAGCTGAGCTGCAGCCATAGGCTCAAATGGGCTTGAGCCATGAGCTTGGCTATACAAACATTAAAGTTCCATGCTGGCACAGGTACCCTGAAAATGGGCCAAACCCTTGGAGAACCTTTTAAAAATGGGGTCTGAAGCTAATGATACCCTAGCATCAGCAGAAATGTAAGCAGACAATGCTGCAAGGTGTACCTTGAGTGAATTTGGTTGTAGACCCAGAGAATGTAAATGAGAGAGGTAATCCAAAACCACTAGGACCCCAGCCTGTAATGGAACCAAATCCTTAGCCGAACACCAGATGGAAAACCTTTTCCACTTGGAAGAATAAGCTTTCTTAGTAAAGGGTTTCCTATAGTCCCTCAGAATGTGAAGCACCGATTCAGAGAGTTGCAAGTTGGCATACTCTTAATACCTCAAGAACCAAGCTCTGAGACTGAGGGACTTGAGGTTCGGGAATAACAGGGTCCCCTGGTTGGAGGGCAATAGATTGTGCCTCAGAAGGAGTCTTATCGGTTTGGCCACAGACATTGAGAGCATTAAGGAGTACCATGGCTGCCTGGGCCAGTCCGGGGCTATTAGGATTAGGGATGCTGAATGGGAACTGAGCTTGAGCAACACACATGAAGACCAGGGGAAAAGGAGGGAAAACATAGAGGAACCTCCCTGACCAATCTAGAGTCAGGGCATCCAGTGGCAAAGTGCCCTGATCTGGTGGCCTGCAGCAATACTGAGGCAAGTGGTGGTTCTGGTGGGATGCAAACAAGTCCACCTCTGGAGTGCCCTGCCTTCGGAAAATTATGTCCACCACCTGTTTGTTCAGAGTCCATTTGTGATGGGCCTGGTTGATTCGACTTAAGGCATCTGCCAGGGCATTGTCCTTTCCTGGTAGATGTATTGCCTGCAAGGAGACTCCTAGAGAATACGCCAGGGTCCAAATTTTCATGGCCTCTGTGTAAAGGGGCCCTGACCTGGTGCCTCCCTGTTTGTTGATATAGTACATTGTGGTGGTATTGTCTGTTCTGACCTGTACCACCTTTGACTTTACCAGTCCTGAAAAAGTTTTTAAAGCCAGAAAAACAGCCCTGAGTTCCAACAGGTTTATGTGCTGGAGGGACTATGAGGCTGACCAGGTGCCCTGTACTGTATGATCTCCCAAGTGGGAGCCCAAGCCGAAAAGGGATGCATCTGTTGTGAGAACAACTGAGGGGTTGTCTTCCTGAAAGGGAACACCTTCCCTTAGATTGGGTACTTCCTTCCACCACTGCAAGGCTTGCAGCAGGGTTCTTGTGACCGGAATGGGTTTTGACAGAATCTTTCCTTTGACTTCAGTGAGCTTTGAGGTGGAACTGGATGTCCCTCATTTGAAACCTTGAACCCAGCACTGTGGCTGTGGATGAAGCCATATGTCCCAGAAGTTGCAAGAACTGTCTTGCAGGCTTGCTTGTGTTCAAGGTGAAGGAATTTGCTACCTCTTGAAGATGTTTGACCCTGTCCAGAGGGAGATAGGCCCTGCCCTGCAGGGTGCCTATCTCTACCCCTATGAACTGCAACCTTTGTGCAGGAGTGAGGACTGACTTTTCAAGATTGATAATGAACCCTAAGGATTCCAGGAGGCCTTGAGTAAGGCTTAAGTACTGAATGACCTGTTGTGGTGATTTGCCCACCAACAGCCAGTCGTCCAAGTATGGAAAAAACTGTCACACCTTGCCTTCGAAGGTGTGCTACCACTGGTGCTAGGCACTTTGTAAACACCCTTGGGGCCAAAGAAAGGCCAAAAGGCAGGGTTGAAAATGGGTAATGACCTGAAGGGAGTTTGAATCTGAGGTATTTCCTGTGAGACTCCTTTATGGGAACGTGGAGTCCAGTGATGCCAACCAATCCCCTTTTTGGATTGTTGGCAGAATCAATGCTAAAGTTACCATTTTGAACTTTGGCTTTCTTAGATGTCTGTTTAGGGCTCTGAGATCCAATATAGGCCGCCACTCCTCACTTTCCTTTGTGGCAAGGAAATATCTGGAGTAAAAGGCCCTTCCTCTCAATGAGCCTGGGACAGGTTCCACTGCTTTTAAAAGTAGCAGTTTCTGGACCTCTGCCTCCAACAGAATCTTTTCTGCCAGGGAAGGTGCACTGAAACCCTTGGCTGTTACAGGAGGAAGGGATTTGAAACCCAGAGACAGACCCTGACCGACTACCTCCAGGATCCACTTGTCTGTGGTGATGGTCAACTAAGCTTGGAAGAAGTGGGAAAGTCTGCTTCTGACAGGGAGTGAGGAGGCGGCCTGCACTTCAGGGAGTCTGCTTAGCTTGGGGGTGGAGGTTGTGTTTGAGCTCCACGTCTAGATCCCCTTTGACCCCTGCCCCTAAAGTACCCCTGCTGTGGGTACTGTTGGTATTGGGGTATGGCCACTGGCTGGAAAAAGGGCCTGGTGTGGAAGGACCTGCCCCAGCCTCCCCTTCCATAAGGCCTGGTGGATGGAGAAGCGCTCTCTCTACTAGAGTTGCTCCTATAGGTGGCCTTGTACTCATCCACCTTCTTCATGTATGCCACAGTGGATTCTCCGAAAAGAGCATTTCCCGCTAAAGGAAAATCCAGGGCCTTAGACTGTGCTTCAAGCAGTGAGATTTGTGGCCCTCATCCAAGCAAATCTCCTCTGGGCTACCGCATTTGCCATCCATCTGGCTGCAGTATCGTTGGTATCAGCAGCCATCTGGAACTGGTACTTAGCTGCCTCTAGCCCAAACCTAGCTGTTTCTGCTAGGTCATCAGACAGGGGTTAGGGAGCCTTCTGTGACATGGCCAATACTGACTACCACAGGGACTTTTGGTACTGGGCAGCATAGGCCTGAAAGTTAGCCTGCCACATGGCTAGGGGGGGCTGACAGGTATCCCTTCCTTGCCATGCTATCTATTTTCCTAGAGTCCTTATCTGGTGGGTGAAACATAGAAACATAGAATTTGACGACAGATAAGGACCGCATGGCCCACCTAGTCTTCCCATTTCCATACCTAACTGATAAGCTGCAGATCCTAGTTAACCCTAACAGCCTACTTCCTCCTATCCCCCCACTAGAACGGCCTTATGTCTGTCCCATGCATTCTTGAATTCTGCCACTGTTTTTGACTCTACGGCCTCCTCAGGAAGGCTGTTCCATGCATCTACAACCCTCCCTGTGAAGAAATACTTCCTCACATTACCTCTGAGCCGTCCCCACTCTATCTTCAAATTGTGCTCCTTTGTTCTTGCACATCTCTTTTTCTGAAAGATGCTACCCTCTTGGACTTTGTTGATTCCCTTGAGGTATTTGAAAGTTTCTGTCAAGTCCCCCCTCTCCCTCCTTTCCTTGAGGCTCTACATCTTAAGCTCCCTTTAGTCTTTCTTCATATGTCTTCTGGTGCAGACCCTGCACCATTTTGGTTGCCCTCCTCTGGACAGCCTCCACCCTGTCTATGTCTTTGCGGAGATGGGGTCTCCAGAACTGCACACAGTACTCCAGATGTGGTTTTACCAACTGTCTGTACAGAGGGCCACCAACTTCCCGGTTTTTACTGGTGATGCCTCTCCCTATGCATCCCAGTATCCCCCAACCCTCCTTACTGCCTTCTCACATTGTTGGCCCACCTTAGGTCATCTGATATATGACTACCCCCAGGTTCCTTTCCATTTTGTTGTCAGTATCTCACCCCAATTGTGTACTCTTTCCCTGGTTTTTGTTTCCCAGGTGCATTACTTGCACTCTTCTGCGTTGAATCTAAGTTGCCATACATTTGACCATTCCTCCAACCTTGCCAATTCCTTTTCATCCTTTCCACCCCACCTTGCGTATCAACCCTGTTGCAGATCTTTGCGTCATCTGCAAAGAGACATACCTTCCCTTCTAGTCCCTCTGTAATGTCACTTAAAAGACATTAAAAAGGACCGGCCCCAGTACTGAACCCTGCTGTACCCCACTAGTAACCCTCCTTTCTTCACTGTGGACTCCATTTACTATTACCCGCTGTGTCCTGTTGTCCAGCCAGTGTTTTACCCTGGGACCCACTCCCAGGCTGGCTAATTTGTTTATTAATCTTTTGTGCAGGACTGTGTCAAATGCCTTGCTAAAGTCTAGGTAGGCCATGTCACAGCCCTCCCTGGTCTACTACTTTGGTCACCCAGTCAAAGAAATCAATTAGATTTGTCTGACATGACCTTACTGCTGTGAATCCATGCTGCCTTGGGTCCCTGCCCCACTGGCCTCTAGGTACTCAACAATTCTTTCCTTCAGCAGTGATTCCATCATTTTCCTACCACTGAGGTCAAACTGACAGGTCTGTAGTTTCCTGCCTCTGTCTTGCTCCCACTTTGTGAAGGGAATCACATTCACCTTCTCCAGTCCTCAGGTACCACACCATCCTCCCACAATTTATTAAAAGGGTAGTCAGCGGTATTACTAGTTCTTCCCTTAGTTCTTTTAAAATTCTGGGGTGAATCCTATCAGGCCCCATTGCTTTATCCACCTTCAGTTTTAAGAGTTCTTTCAGAACCCTTTCTTCTGTGAAAGGACTAATATCAACCCCCCTATACAGAGTGCTTCTATTGACTGAATTAGGTACCTCCCCCTGCTTTTCCATTGTGAGTATTGAACAGAAGTATTCGTTCAGTATCCCTGCTTTTTCACTGTCACTCTCTGCCCAACCACCTTCCTCTTTATTCAGCCTCAATATCCCTTCCTTAGTCTTTCTTTGCTCCCTGATGTACCTATAAAAGGTTTTATCCCCCTTCTTAACCGAGTTGGCTATCTTTTCCTCGGTTTGGGCCTTTGCTATTCTGACTGCCTTCCCCGCTTCCTTCTGCTTTAACTGGTACAGTTCTCTGTCCTGCTCCTTCTGTGTTTCCTTATACTTCCTGAATGCTATCTCTTTCTCCCTTACCTTCCCCACTACTTCCTTTGAGAACCATAGAGGTTTCTTCTTTCATTTTGATTTATTTATTTGCTTCACACAAAGGCTTGTTACCTCTGTGATGGCAGTTCTAATGTTTCCCCATTGTTGCTCCACCCCACCTTCTTGCCTGTTTGCTAGTGCTTTTCTGAGGCACTCTCCCATTTTGACAAAATCAGCCCTCCTGAAGTCCAGTACCTTCACTTTTGTGTGGCTTGACTCTACAGCTAAGTTTATCATGAACCACACTGTTTGGTGGTCGCTTGTTCCCAGATGGCTACCCACTTCAAGATCAGAGATCCTCTCTCCATCCCCATCTGAGAGTACCAGGTCTAAGATTGCTCCCTCCCGAGTGGGTTCCAAAACTAGCTGTCTGAGGCATGTCCCCTGTAGGGCATCGAGAATGGCCCTGCTCTTGGATGTGGCTGCAGCAAAGGTGCTCCAGTTAACATCTGGCATATTCAGGTCCCCCATCAGCAATACCTCCCCTTTCTCTGCCATCCCAATAATACCTTCCATCATTTTCTTGTCTATGTCCTCCCTCTAAGATGGGGTCTGTATATAACCCCTGTGCAGATTGTGGAGCCATTTCCAGTCTCCAGGGTGACCCACAGTGCCTCCTCCCCTCCCTGTTTACCCTTTAGTTCAGTTGCTTTGATCCCTTCCCTTACATAGAGAGCTACTCCTCCTCTTCCTCTTCTTCTTCTCTCCCTGTCCCTCCTGTAGATTGTGTACCCTGGTATGTTGACATCCCAATCATGGTTCTCTGTGTACCATGTTTCTGTGACTGCCACGATATCCGGGCATCCCTCTTCCATGAAGGCCACCATTTTGGGGAGCTTTTTGCCTAGACTACGGGCATTGGTACTCATTACCCTCCATTTTTTATGGCTTTATTTCTTTCTGTCCCATCCCTGTCCTTAACGCCTTTGTCTTTTTCTCCATTTACCCCTGCCCTTCTCCCTATCGACTGCTCTATCTTGGTGTTTACCTCACTAACTACCCTGATTTTTTTTTTTGGGGGCTAGGATTTCCCTTCTCCTTTTCAGTGCCTGCCCCCTTAGCTAGTTTCAATGCTTGCCAATGAAGCATTTAAACCTATCACCTAGGATCCTGGTTCCCCTCCTGGATAGATGCAGACCATCATGCCTGTATAGGCCTGCATCCCTCCTATGTTTGAAACTGTGACATTTTAATTATACACCATAGTTCTAACAATTGTGCAACACATGAAATTCAGTTCTGTATCCGTTTACTACATTTACTGCATACCTCAGCTATTAGGCTTGGTACAATTTCAGATTTAATCATTGTTTCAAAACTTCACTAATCACGGTTATAGTATGTCTGTACAAGAATCTTGGTTTAGGACTCAGTTCTGTTTTGTATAACTATTATATGTGAACATAGAGAAACATGAAAAAACATGTTGAGCTAGTCAGGAATACTGTTTACCACATGTACCTTTTACTTATGCTGTTTTTCAAACTTTCACATATTAAAATTTGTTGCTGATTAACATCTTTACAAGCCTGTGTGGAGGGGTTGTGGTATAACAGACGGACCAGACGCAGAACTTCAGGTTCAACACACAATCTCTGTGTGATGTTTATTCCAAATACAGAAGCTAACGTTCAGCAATGGCATATCCTTGCTCCAATACATCAGTTTGAAGCAACAGACTATGAATGTCCTTCCTCTGCACTTAGTCAGCACCTACTGACCCACTGATCTACTGATCTCACTTTTCAGTTGAGATTCTGCTTCCCCTATGTGGGCCTTGTTTGCCTGGATGGCAGGGGCTCAAATAAAAAAATAAATACAAAAAATAAGCTTAAGACAATGGCAATAAAGCCAAGTTTCAAAGAAACACAACATCCCACATAACCCCCCAAATGCAAAGCATCATGGGATATATATGCAAATCGCCATGACATTTTAGACTGGCTCAGTTTACAGCAGGAATTCATGGTACCAAAAGGGCCTCTCAAACAATCTGCAATTTACAAGCATTTAACAACACAACAGGCAGTTTTCTAATATCTCTACCCTGGTAACTTAATTTCTATAATACAGTCATCTAGTACTTTTTACCTTTATCAAAAACACCTAGTGCCATAGTATTTTCAACATTTACAGGCTTCATACACATTGTATATACATCAAGGCATTTTATGACACAATGCTATTGCATACTAAAGCCAACAACGAGGAACACAGCCTGTTGTTTTACATCAGCTCGGAGGTCACAACAATAACCTCCCTGTACAAGGACCCAAGAGGGAAAAGGAAAATTGAAGAGGACATTATAGCATAGTCAAGAAAGGGGAAGGCGTTGCCCATAGGTGGCCAGTCTTATGGACTAGAAATTGTAAAGGATAGATTACGCTAAGAAATAGAAGAACTGTTGCAACATATTTAAGAAAAGGTCAGACCTCAAGAGTGGCAGGAGCTCCCTGTCATGTCATAGCCTGTGTGTGAAAAAATAAGTTCTTTGTTTCTAAAAACGTATTTCAGGTTCATTTCCTTTAGCAAATGTGCACTTTCAGCCTAGTCCACTCATTGTCTCACAGGCAGTATGTTTATCTGGCAGCATCTATAGTAAACTGCACCAAACTCTGCCTTAGATGTTATTTTTATAGTACTGTGCTGGAGGCATGACAAGTTTGCTCCAATCACCACCACTGGACGTTCAACATCATCACCTCTGGGTGTTCGCCCCAGTTGGAGTCCCCAGCTGCTGCTAAGCAATGGCGATGTGCTGCCCTCAGGAAGAGCTGTAGGGGTGACATCCAGTTATTCCCTGCAGGGGCATGCTTTCCAACCCCATCACCCAGTGGTTGTTTAAAGAGAAAAGCAACAGGTATATAATCACGTGCCACATATGGCATGTGCTGCGCTAGGTATATACATGTGTTGAAACAGTTACCACTGCAAGAGCAGCACAGCTCTTTGAAATAAGAATATTTAAAATTCTCCTATAATATAATTTGAACAATGCTTGTTCTACTGTTAGGTACCTGTGGTCATTGTGAAGCATGATGCCCCGCGTGCTGAGCATGTAGCTGATTAACAGGGAAGACCTCTTGGAACTCTGTTATTTCCAAAATATTCATCTGTTCCATCAACCAGATCCTACTGCAGAATGAAAGTGATGACCGCTGCCGAGGCAAGGGTATCCTTTTTCTAGCAGTCTGTTAAAACGTACATTAAGTAGTGATGGGGCAGTTCTTATTTGTTGCCTGTTGCATTCCTGTGCCTTACAGAGCCTGGCATCCCCACAAGCTAAGTGTTAAGCTGCTTGAAGGGGTGAAAATAGTGAAGAGAATATTTGGTAAACTGGGGGAAGGGGAAGAATTGCTTAAACATACACAGTTAAATTCAATTGTCTCCATAGTGACACAAATTAATTTAGAAAATATATCAAGAATGACAGTAGGGGAAAAGGGATGTGGGGTTTGGAGAAGACAGTGTGGTCCGTTTACTACTATATACAGAGATGGCTCTTTTATGTGTTTCCATCCAGGTGTATTGCCTCTGATTACATTTTTTATGGTGGGGGGGGGGGAGTACCGATTATTCACTCTCTTCCTTAATGCATATATTACTGCAGTGACAATTGTTTTGTCTTTATTCATTCTCTGTCAGAGGTAACCATATATCAATACAGAGATTCCAGCCACAATGCTCAGCCCACTCACAGTACCAGTGCGATATCCTCCCTAAGGATGGTCATGTGACATAGAGGAAAGGAGGAAGGAGGCCCCGAGAGGTGTGGACAAGGACAGGCGGATCCTTCAGCAGATGTTCTTGTTTATCGACACACTGCCCAGTTTGCCTCATCATTCATGCCCAATTGGTCGCTGAAAGTATCCAATGTATATATCCGGAACATCTCACGTTTTTCAACAGCCTTGTTCCAGTCTCCACTATGTAAATGGCCACCCTATGGGGCTGACGAGGAGAGACTCAGGGAGCTAAACATGTACTCCCTGGAGGACAGAAGGGACATGATCAAGACCTTTAAATACTTGAAAAGTATCAACAGAGTAAACACTGAGGGCCAGATATTCAAAACTTTGCGCTGGGCAAAAACCATTTGCGCAGGTTTAGTATGCGGGATGGCAGGTCTGCCATATTCAAAAGCCAAATAGCGCAGGCAAACTGCATTAGCGCCGAACAAAATTATAATGTATGCAAGGGCAAACTGACATAAAGAATACAGGCGCCAATGCTATATTCCATGACTAAGCGCTTGGCCTTCTAAGTAGTTTCTTGTGACTTCATGTGACACTTAGCAGTTACACATTACCGCCCAGGAAAAGCTGGTCTTAATCCTGGGCAATCAGCTTTGCGACATTGGCGGTTTTGAGCGCGGCGCTTGCGCTGGTTTAGCGGGTTTTGGCGCTGACCTAACAAATAAATATGACATAGATAAAGCCAAACATAGAGGAAGCATGCTGCTAACTGATGGCATCACAATGATGCCATCATCTGCCACCAGTCCCAGCCATGCCAGGCAGTAAGTGGTGACCCTGCCACCAGTGGACAGCATGGCAGTGTGGCCATAGCACACACCTGTGGACCACACTTCGTGGACACCAACAGATGCCAGCACACACATGCAGCACTGTGGGCATGGAGGATGTTGAGGGAGCATATACGGGTGGCGAGGCTGTGCTACAGATCAGGTGTGGCCAAGGCTGGGACACATCATGCAGTGTACATGGGTCAGTGTGGGAATACCCCAACACCAGTGTGCCTTTGGGATAATATATGCCCCGGCCACATACCGCTCAGCTGTACAACTGCCATAGCACACAAAGCCAGAAATGTACATGTCACTGTGAGCATCCATGCCACAGGTGCAGCATCTGTGGGTCACACAACAGCGTAACAGTAATGTCCAGTGTCAGGAAACATCCATGGTTGGGCGCTCACTGTGTATAGTGCAGTCATCATCACTGCCCTACACACCATAGGCATTGCTGTGTCCACGCACTACTGGCCCCCTTGCTACTGTAGTTTCTGCTGTGCACTGTAGCATGCCTACAATGTGACAGTGGCATGCAGCACCATCACCACCTGTGCCTATGGTGTCCTGTCCCTGGGGTATAATATGCTATGCTGTACTGTTTACATGTAGCCTGCAGCTATCATCATGCACTGCCAGACTGACCTACAGGTGGAGCTGCGGTTGGACCTGGTCAGCCCTGTACTTCAGACTGACCTACAGGTGGCTCTGTGGGACTCTGCAGTAACGCTGTGCAAACTGCATGCAAATCAGGGTATAATGAGATACTAATCCGGTTGTTTGCCCAGAGACTAAGTAAGTAGGCTCATTTGCATAGCACTTTTGAATATGGCACATTTGGCCAGACAAGCGTGTTTGCTCGAGCTAACTGTAGCTCGGCGCTAATGTATTAGCGGCGCTAACGGTACGGGAATATTATACAGTTTTGATCACTGTTCTTTCTCACATCTGCTGCTTCCTGCAGCTGTACTGAGTCCATGCATTTGCTGGCACACATTGGCCACGTAGTTCGTCTGTACCTGCCCTCATGTTGCTGTGTACTGTGTTGTTGTTGTGGGTTGCACTTCCTGGTTGCTTTATTCAGTGCTGTCTTATTCCAGGGCTATTTTGCCCTGCACTCCCAGCCCAGTTTGCATGGCCTCATTACCATGCCATATTCGGAAGCTGTTTGCCCTGGGCTATTCCTTTTGAATATAGCGTGCTCTGTGCTCCGGGCTAAGTTTGCCCGCTGGGCAGTGCTAATTTTGCCCCGGGGCAAAGTTTTGAATATCTGGCCCTGAGGGTTTATTCAGACTGAAGGGACCACAAGGGGACATAGCCTAAACTTGGTGGTGGTGGTGGTGGGGGGGGGATTACAGAAGGGATCTGAGAAGTAATTACTTCACAGAAAGGGTGGTGGTGGCGCCTTGGAATGCACTACCTGATACGGTGATATCTATGAAATTAGTGGGAGGTTTTAAGAAAGGATGGGATAGATACATGAGCAAAGTTCATGTTGTGGGGGGAGGGACCAGTCAGGGTACTCAGGATGGGAATCTGGCAAGGGATGTATGGAAGGGGGAGGTGGGCAGCAACAGTGGTTAAACTGTGAGCGGCTTATCGAGCAGATGCAATAGGCCTTAAGGCCTAATCTGCTGGCAAGTTCGTATGTTCGTATGGCAGTTCAACATTTTCATTAGCCCATAGATGGAGCGCTGCAACTGGATGTCCCTCATTGATAAAGTGTTGCAATACAGGAGAACCTTCCTCTCTGCTTCTTATTGAACTTTTATGTTCGCTGATCTTCAATTTTAATGGTCCATAAGTCTTACCTATATAGTATTTGGAGCAGAGTCACGTAAGGATACAGATCACATGATCCAAGTCACAGTTTAAAAAAAGTCAATGGGATATTTGGTGTTTCAATTCAGATGTATAATTTCTGCTCTTTTAGATGCATTTCCAACAGTGGGTACAACTACCACCTGGGTGCATCCCCAGTCCAAGTGATCCCAAAAGCAACTGTCTGTCAGCATTTTCTGCTCTCTTATGTTCAGAGTGTACCAATCTGTCTTTGATTGGGGGGGGGGGGTTCTCATACTCCGGTATCCTAAGGGGCCTCAGTGTATCCCAGTGTTTTCATGTTGTTTTTCTAATAGGTTCAGTGAGTGTTGAGTATTCTAAAGATATTACTATTCTATTGCTCTGATCACACTTTTGGGCGTCAATTCCCTCTCTAGCCCTTCTCCTATCCTGGCTTCAAGTTCTGGCTATAGCTCTATTAACGATGTTCTTGTTATATCCTTTCGCCTGAAACCTGTCTGCCATCACGTAAAATTCCTGATGTCTTTCTTCCTCATTACTGCAGTTCCTTTGTACAAATCTGGGAGTACAGTATGGTATTTTTCAGGTGGTAACTATCTGCATGTAAGACGGTGTTTCTATTGGTCTCCTTCTGGAATATTTTAGTATGTGTTTTATTTTCCTTCTTGCAGAGAAGTAGATCTAAAAATGCTACTTCTTTGTCACTTGCTGTCATGGTATACTTTAAGTTTTATAATACCGAATTGAGATGTTTATGGAACAGCTCCAATTTCTCAAGTGTTCTTGTCCACATGATAAAGAAATCATTTATGTAGCATTTATATGTCATTATAAAATGGGTAGAAAGAATGCTGAATTCTGATTGGCTGAGCGCTGTTTTCAGCTGGGCTGTTATCCCAGCATAACGGCCCAGATGAAAGCATCATGTTTTAAAATGCATACAATTTACTAAAAATGACCCATTTCATAATCGCAATAAGGCACTCCAGGGGGTGTGTTATGGTGGGCTAATGGCCATTCTCGGGTGGTGGAAGCCCTCAGCCACACCTCATGCTTCAACCCACCCCAAGGTGGGCTGTTATCCCACCATAACACACCCCCTGTCATGCCTTATTGCTTAAGTATTTTTTTGTAGAAAGGGTTATACATAGGATTGAGAATGTGCTGTGATTAAAAAAAAATTAATGTACAAATCTGAATAGGTAGGGGCCATAGTGCTAGCCATGGGCGTACCTTTTTTCTGTCTATAGTACTGCCCCTCAAAGAGAAAATAATTTTTAAAAAAGACTAGTCTGGCCAGCTCGAGAAGTGAACTGATGGGTGGCATGTTTTCCTTGTTGATCTTATTAAGCCCTGTTTCCTGCTGTGAAGTCTCTCTTTATGCAGTTTATATTAAATATCTTTCCCATCCATAATGCGCAGGATGGTGTTTCCACAGTCTTTAATGTCATTTAGGGTTTGTATGAGTTTCAGTACATGATTAGTATCTTCTTCCTCTCTTTCGTTCATGTTTTAAAAAGTAAAGGTTTTATTCTAATCAGTACTTTATTGCCTTATCTGCTGAACTGACCACATCAAAACCGAACCCCAAGCCCCATCACCTGGCAACCCTGGGACTTAGCAGATGCTTCTTCATCCTCTACCTTAGGTCATGGAGAGAACAGTCAGTGGTGGGGAGTTGAGGGGGACCAGCCATGGTCGGTGGCCGGGGTCCTTAATTTTCTCCCCAAGCCCATGGTGCATATAGTGATGTGTTTTACAAGCTCAGGCTCCACAGAGATGCCCCCAGCATCAAGCGGGTGGTACTGCTTTCCTTGAGTCTTGCTGTGCTGCCATCTAGATCCTCCAGGTGGGGGCTGCCTAGCACCATGCATGTACCCCCCTCCTTCCCGAGGGAGGAGAGCTGTCCTTGGGATGCTCAATTCTTCCTCACCTGGCCAACTTCCTAGCGACTTGTGTCGGTCTGCAAACCCAGGTTGCCAACATGGTAGGAAGTGAGATGCCTAGTGCCTCAGCCCATTATGCCACCAGCCCAGCACTAAAAAGTACTTTGGTGGTGTGGGACAAAAGAAGGCAACTAGCCCATGTGGTTGTCCTCCACATTTGTGGATCATTGAGTAAATCCCTAGTTGGTTAGCCGTTTATCCAGTTTATTTTTAAATGTCAATATGTTAGGCGAGTCAACTATTTCCTGGGGTAGTTTGTTCCATATTCTGGGTGCTCTTATAGTGCAGAAGTTCATTCTTTTGTTGGTTTTAGCTTTCATAATCTCCAGTTGTCTATTGTGTAGTCTTGAGTCTGTTTTTCTAGAGGAATATTTGAGATTAATTGTTTAATAATTTTTTACAACGTACGTACACAGATACCCCTGGTTAGCTTGAACATCTCATTTACGGTAGGGTCCTGCTTCATCCCAGTTTCGCAGCTGGGTGGACTGGTGCAGTGAGAGGCTAAGTGACTCACCCAAGTTCACACAGTGATTATTTGGCTACAGCTGGATTTGAGCCTGCAGGCTCCTAATTCCCAAACTGGTGCTCTGAGTAATCTATAAATGACCTCTAAGCAATCTGTTTAAAAACAAATCTTTACTAGAAGCCTGGATTTGTAGCAACGGTTCAGCGTTTTGTCTGTGTGGGGGCAGAGAATCAGACTGTTTATAGCTGCCAGCAGGCCTGTTTTCCACAGAATGATGATGACAATGTCCCTCATTAATTTTAATAAGAATGTTTTTAAACTACTTTTTTTTTTATATAACAAATGACATTTACTCTCCGAACATAATTACAGTTTCAGTCAAAACAAGTCCTGGTTATTTTAACAGTAGCTGTTCTAGAAGGTCAAAGAGGGTTTTGTTACATAAGATGTAGTTTATAAAAACTTATTGGAATATTCTGGGGTAGGGTGAGGTGGTGTAGGGGAGGGACTGTGTGGGCAGGGTTACTTAATGGATGTGACTGGATAAGCTTGACGGGATTCTTGGAGGTCACATGTCTAGTGGTTTGTAGGGTGGGCACCACTGTGGGGTTGGGGAGCATGGTGTTTGTTGTTTGCTGGGCTCCAGGCTGCACTGGAATTATCGGAATATCCTGAGGCCTGGGGACTCGAGGGTGGGGGGCCCTTGTTAGTTGATCGGTGCCCTTGATTAATCACCAGTTGACCATTACAATATATAAAAATGAAGAAAGTTGCCCCCCCATAGGCAATAATGGAACACATCCCCGCACACTCCCTGGCTTTAAATCATAATGTGGCTGTGCGTGGGGGCGGCTCTATATACCAGGAAGCAAGCAAGACCCGGTGGGGACAATTTTACGAGCGTTTTTACATAAAAACTACGGCGAAATATTTGGGCTTCTATGCAGCAAATGCTTTTCACGGGGTAAGGCTTCAGTATATGTGGTAGATATCTTCAGCCTGTTAAGTTTCTAATCTCTGTAAAGTGTCTTCTGGTTTTCTAGAGGTAAGTATTTTTACTGTACTATTATATTACCCTATGAACACCTATATGGGGCTATTGTTCACAGCTAAACAACCATTGCCCTAGTCTAGAGCTTTCAACTAAACAGGTGTACAAGAAAAAACAAAACGGAAAAACAAAAACCTTTTTTAACAAAGAACTCATATATCAATATGACTGCTATTGCGTCTTTTTCCTTCTAGTTACAGATCTGATGGTGCTACTAGTCTTTGTGACTCTTGCTCAGAGATCATCGCCCTAGGTTCACATCTGAGACTGCAGCACTGTCACATGAGGAATCTCTAGTTTCTTAGTCACTTGATGTGGAACCCAAATGGGAAATCGGAGGGCTGTTTTCTGTAGATGGGGACCCGCCAAATAATATTTATTACAGAAAGCTGCCTGAGGAGCAGGAACTTTTGTGCAACTTTGAAAGGGGAAGATGGACCAGAGATTCTGCCCAGTATAACTACTGTGAACTAAAAAAAAAAGTTTGTCTATTCTAAAAAAAATGTTAAGCTGTTTTACATTTTTTATATCAATATATGGAAGCTATAGTTATATGATATATTGATATATCAATTTAGTAGACGACATGCTTTCATTTAAAAAATATTACGTTCCTTGCCTTAATGGTTCTAAAGTTAGCCCATTAAAAAAGAAAATAACTTTCAAAAAGTCTAAACTTTTGAACTGCAAGGCTAGAAACTTTTTTTTTTTTAAATGAAAGACTGGAGAGAGTTTGATATGAACAGATCCTACTGATACAGTTTTCATACGTGGGTTATGATGGCCAGCCCGGTGGTGCTGAGGGTTGAGGCACTGGATGCCACACCTCGCACCGTGACCTGGATTTGGGAACGAGCTCGGGTTGTCGGAGGTCAGCAGGGGAGGACAAGGATCGAGCATCAGTAGACAGCTCTCTAAGTCCTATGGAGGGTTTGGGGATCTCCCGCTGCACTGGCGACCCTTGGCGGAGGCTGAGGCTACTGCACTGCATGGCAGCAGAAGCTCGGGGATTACAGCAGCAGCAGACATCTTCCAGGTGTGTGTGGGAGCATGCCCATGCTGGGCGGGATGTCATTCCATGTCCGTGCTCTGGGGCAGAAACCAAGGAAAAACCTCCTTCCTTCGGGTGAGGCAACGGTTAACAAAGCAGTCCGTCCAACCTCATGCCCAATGTCGACTGACTCTCCGGTTCTCCTTGGGGCCGGGGGAGTGCCCAGACCTTGGGTACCTGATGTAGCTCGGAGTAGTTTGGTTCAGGCGGGCCGTTGTGTACGGCGGTTGCAGATGGGACCCTGAGAGATGCCCCAAAAGTAAGGATGCATAAATAGAAGCCACAAAAAATGAAAAAAATAAAATAAAAAACTTGCATATTGATGCATATTTTTTACTTTTCAAAAGTAGTATTGATACAGAGGACACAAAAAGACCTTTTTAGCAGTTGCTCTGAAAAACCTGTACTTCACATTACAAATACATAATTGACGTTCTTGAACATAAATTATTTCTTTGCACAACTATGGTAATGAACTCCATTCTCCACCTGAGTCATAGCAGAATGCAAGCTCGTTCCTGCAGCTAATTTCAAGCAGTCATCATGAGCGCTACACAAACGGCTCTCCACAGGCACTCAATAAGCACGTCAGACAGAAAAAAAGCACTTAAGGGAAATACTCGATAGGGAAAAGCAAATATTTAAGAACGGTGTTTCTGAAACAGGCTCCTCTTGCACAATCTACAATAAGGTACCTCCAAGCACAACGTACTTGCTGGTATTCCATACCTCGTTAATGTGGTGACATCATAAAGGCACTTGAGCTTCGCTCTCATGCCTATGATGTCACTACACTAACTTGGTGTGGAATATCCACTTGTATCTCACACTTGGGGGTACATTATTCTTTATACGTTTTCTCATATCAATAGTGTGAAATTTAGGTTATTTCCTTACATTGATGTATCAACCAAAAACTTCGGACAAATGAACCCACTCACCAAACCTTTTTTAAATTTTGAAAACATTTGCCTTAGACGTGCACAATGTCATAAACGTTTCTTGGCTCTGAGACTGGTTCAGTACAGAAGCCAAGAATTAAACACGGAGGAGATTTAACTTATCTTGCCTAAAGAAAACCTAAAGTATGTTTTGAGAGCTCCAGACAATCAGAGAACTTCAAGAAAATTATTACAAGGAGGGTTTGGCTTAGCAGCAGAAGGAAGCAGATGGATCTCCTTAGATTTCCAAAAACAGACCACAATCAATTTTTTTATTTACAAACTGCAATATTTCAGTGCACAAACCTGTTTTTGGAATTGCTGGAACTGACCGCTAGTACGCTGAAGCCAAAAGGAACTGCAACCAGCTAAGACTTTTTCAAACCAGAATGGAAAGATGTGTGGCCAAAGCAAGTGGGTTTCACCTTGGGGTCAATAGCAGAGTCATAGTAGGAAGTCACCCTCTCCACTGTGAAGTCAACTTTGAGCCAGCTGGTGAAAACAATCACAGACACTGATAAAAATCTTAATACAGTGACCCCACATGTCAGCCCTAGAAACCAGATTGGATTCTCTGGAGCAAACTGTCCAGTGTTCCGAAGGCTCAGTGTTGTGAGCGGTAGATGCCACAGCCCAACCCATAAGGGAAAATGGCCAAAATGTTATGCCTGGTTGGACCACGCATTACGTCCTTCCACAGCTGCGTCTGCTGCTCGTGCGAAGCATGGGTTGAAGATACAAATATCTGTAGGTGTGGAGAAGTTATAACACAGCAATGGCTGCGGTGTGGGACTTAGTCCCAGAACGGCCAAAAATCAGGCCCCAGCACTTGGTCTCTGGGTCATTTCAGTCCTTTGAAATTCTGGCCCCAGCACTTCAGTTTTAGTGCACATAGTTTCCTTCCCCATATTCACTTTGAACCACATTGTGCGGTGGTCAGTGCTCCCCGAGGGCTCCTCTACTTTCATGTCCCTGACATGGTCACTGTTTGTTAAGCTGCTTTCTGAAAATTGGCCTAGAGGAGGACAAGGATTTAATTTGGGTAGATTTTCATTTCATTTTATTAAAGAGCTAGTGTACTTCCTGGATTTAATAGTAACTTTCAGAAGAAGTAAAGCATTACTTTTTATATCAGAAGTATTTTTTTGTTGTTTTTGTGTTTCGAGAATTAGAAGATTTACTACCTAACAGGTGAGATATGTGGAACAACACTCTTCGCGTAGATAGACATACAGTGGAACCCCAGAGATATTAACAGCATGGGAAATCAGCTGTTCATAAGTTTGAAAAATTCATATCTGTGAAATCATGTATTTCAGCAATAGAGTGAATGCTAGCTAGTGGTCCTGCCAGTCGGGGGGATAGCTTAGTTATTCTGATCTTCTGTTTTTTTAGTATTGTGCACAGAGATGTTATACCACAATTCATCTGTCATTGCATATTAGAGTTTATTGACCCAGTCGGTCTGGGTCCGTGCTATAAGCCCACTCGCTCTTGCTCCTTTCCCCTCTCCCTTACTAGAGAGAGCCACTGGTATTCCTTTGCTGCACTTACCTCCAAGATGCTGGGCTTGTGGTAGTGATGCTCTACTCTCTGATCCCAACCCGGCGATCTCTGAGGACCTTAGGTAGCTCCCGATGGTGAGAGCGGGGCAAGTGCTCCAGCAGAAACAGACACTCCAACATTCCTGGAAGTCACCATCTTTCCACAGTAGCCCTCGTGTCTCTGAGAGCATGTGGCAGCTCTTGAGAGATCTTGGCCCCCCATGGAAGAGACAGCTCCAGTACGGTTGGCAAAATACAAAGGATCAAAATGTCAACTAGCATGGTGGCAAGGGCTGGGGGATATTAATGTAAGAGTCAGGGAAGGGACACCCGAATTCATGCAAGCTTGATCTCAGCTGCAGTCGGGGGAGGGGTTGGGTCAGGGTGGGTGGTTGGTTGACCGGTCATTCCGTAACTCTGGAGTTCCACTGTAGTCAGTTCTATTGCCATACATCCTCAGTACTGTGACTAGCTGTGCTTGAATAGTATTCTCCAGGACAGGATACTGGCGGATACCACTGTTTTGATCAAATGTCAGATACCATAAGATACTAATGACATCCTACCATGTCAGTGTCAGTGGCTCAGTAGGTAGCACACTTGCCTCTGAGGCTGGGAGATCAGAGGGCTGTGGGTTCAGTTCCCACATCTGGCACTTGGGTTAATATCCCAGTACTGACACTGTAGTGCAGCATGAGAGGGGTGCTGCACTTCTGAGGTGCCGTCTTTCGGATGAGACGTTAAACCGAGGTTCCATCTGCCTGGATTGGTGGTAGTTCAGGTGGATGTTAAAGATCCCATGGCACTTATTGAAAAAGAGTAGGGAATTTCCCGGTGTCCTGGCCAAATTTCCTCATTCACTAAAAATACCACCAACAGCTTAATCTGGTTCAAGGTCAGTTGGCATTCATCTGTATCCCCCTCCCCCGGGTCGTGCCTGAAAATAGGCAGGATTTGTCTAGTGCACTTACCCGGTCAACAAAAACCAAATAAAAATAAATAATAAAATGGATCTGGTCTCCTTGGATCCCAAGTTGATCTGATCATGGGAGCACAGGATGGATCCGATGGTAGGATCAGGGAAACAACAGTCAGATCACAACTATCCAAAGGTCAGATCCAAAGATCTGAGACTCAAATGAAGACATCTGATCAGGGATCTGACATACACACTTGGTCAGATGGGGTCAGATCCAGCAGCCGAATACAGCTATCCATCAAAGTCTGCTCATGTCCTGACCACACCTCACTGACCAGGACATCACTAGTAACCAAGAACAGACACTCTTCTGCTGCTTGATTGGTAACTTGTGACTCATGTAACCAATCAGGCAGAAGGGCTTGTGATGTAACAGTGAATGAGGTCACATACTGATGATGTAGTGGGAGAACAGAACCAGATATGTCTCCTTCAAAGTAAAGCACTGCTTTTCACATCACACCCAATGCTGTTGGGTAAAAAAACATCTAATGAGCACATAGAGAAAAACACTTCAGAAATAAAAAGAATAAGGGACTACTTTTAAAAATTACTAAAACTTTCTGCCTATTTTTTTTTTTATTATGCTTTTTCCCTTCCAGCAGTGCAGGCAGTTAGTCTCCCATTCTTGCTCTCCCCCTGACTGGCCATTCTCCTCCCCAAGCCTACCTGCTACAGTCTCCCAGGGACTACCCCGGCCCCCATGGTGGGGCCAGGAAGGGGAGTGCCACCCCTCCTCCTGGAGTACACGTCCAGGAGCAGTGATCTGAGTAATGATGCAGGCCAGCGACAGGCAGAGGGGGCTTCATTAAGCTTGCACTACTTCTGTTTCTGTTTTTTCCCTCCTGCCTCCCTGATGTTTGTTGCAGCCCTTGCAAGTCTCAACACATCACTGGTGTCCCCTGTGGAGGAGCAATCTCTGTGGCCCACTGCAGGGCTCGCCAGTGCTGAGCAACCCAATGTCATCCATCCCCAGGCTGGGAATGTTGCCAGTGGGGAAGATAAGAATTTGATGGGAAGTCCATACGGGGTCGGGTTGACAGGACTGGGGTGATCAGTCCCTGAAGATGGGGTAGAACTATGTACAATATCACCATAACCAAAAACAGGAAGGATCATCTATCATTTTGTATGTAATGCACCAGTAGAAGGGTGGTGAAGAAGAGCAGTGAGGAACAAGATTGATGGCAAAGGATGTACTAGAATCATGTCCATGATCAGGATGTGCCAGGGCTAGGTGCTAATTTCGAGACACGATTATTATCCTAACAGAATCTGCCTGCATCTATCTCCAACAGTGATGAAACACAGAAACAAAGGCAATGTCAGCAGAAAAAGACCATTGGTCCAAACAGCCTGTCCAGTTTTATTCTACCCTACTCCATGACTTTAAGTCAAGACGGGGTTTTCGCCCTTGCCTCCCCTCTCGCTCTCTACTTCACTGCTAACCCCCTGAGTAACTATTAAGTTTCTCACTCTGTCCCAGCCGTGCTTGAACTGGTTAATGTTTTTGTGTCAATCATCTCTGCTGGTAGGCTGTTCCATGGACCAACCACTCTCTCTGTAATGTAGAAACACAGAAACATAGGATTGACTCAAGGGGCTTGAAGGCTTATGTGTACTTATGCCCATTCGGGTCTGCCCAGGTTTTTTTCCCCCCATACAGGTTTAATATACTCCTGGCCACAACAGTGCAGGCTCCCTTCTGTCAGTCTCCCCACTGCCTGTGGCCATTCGACCCCCCCCCCAGATGACTCCCAGTAGCAGAGGCTTGTTTCTAACCCCAGTTCTCTGGCATGACACGAGGTAAGGCACTCGGCGCCTCAGCCCTCCATGCAACTGGGTCAACCCTCCCTACCCAGATTTGTTACAGGGGAGGACTGACCCTACACTTCTAAGGTGGGAACCGCAGAGCCTAGTAACTATAGGTCAGGTCCTGTCTCAGGGGACCATCAAATTCTTCCTGCACCTTAAACAAGAATCTAACTTACTGCAAAAAAAGATTTTTATTGTTTTCTACGACTCCGGAGTTATCTCCAGTCCCCACTATGGAAGGCACAGTGGAGGAAGCGAAAAGACAAACTGTCAACACTCAAAGGGAAATAAATATACAGAACAGCACAAACTAAAGCAAATAATACACCAGACTCCCCCTGACAAAGAGTCATGCTTTGGACTCGAAGCGCTGGGGCTTGTAGCCGCAGGGTCCTTGTTGATTTACCTTCCGTTAGCGTCTGGTCTGTTTAATTGCTTTAGTTTGTGCTGTTTTATATATTTATTTCCCTTCGACTACTGCCAGTTCATGCCTTTTCAGATCAGTTTATTTTCGGTATGCAGCGACTCCAGATTCCCTAGAGCGCTCCATTCGTTGGTTTCTACTCACAGTGCCAGAAGGCCCTGGACGCACTACGGCAGGTTTTAGAGCTATATCAAGCTACGCCACCAGGCCTGGGGTACTGGATATCCCGCCTCTATCAGGTGCTAAGAGACCAGGAGGACTCCACTAGAAAGAAAATACAAGCAATGTAGGAGAAGGAAGTTGGAACTGCCCTCACCGAGGTGGAATGGAAAGAAGTGTGGGAAGGGACTGCATCCTACGTGTGGAGGGAACACCGGTGGCAAATGATCTCTTGTTTTTTCAGATCTCCAGTGGTCGTAAAG
The DNA here is from genome assembly GCA_016271365.2 of Neoceratodus forsteri. NCBI lineage: Eukaryota > Metazoa > Chordata > Ceratodontiformes > Ceratodontidae > Neoceratodus > Neoceratodus forsteri. The sequence continues at coordinate 949,246,798 of CM028137.1, forward strand.
CACTTCGGCACTACCCATTCAGATGGCTGCTGGAGAGGTTGTGGGATGTGGGCCCATCATACACACATATTTGGGAATGCCCCAAGTTAGAGGGTTTTTGGGATGGGGTTGTACAGGTGTTGTCTGAGATTTTTAAAAGGCCAGTCCCATAAACATATAAAAACCTCATTTGGGGGGGGGGGTGGTGACACCTCAGGGGCTGAAGGGGAAGAACACAAAATATTTGTTCCAAATCCTGGTCAGTAGTGCTGCTAAGGCAGTGACACAGAAATGGCTTCAAGAGGCGGCTTCTGATGGGGGGGGCCTCACTGGTAGTTCGCAAACAGATCCAGATGATGGAGTCCATCACAGCCCACCCCATCCCCACAGATTTAATGCCTCACAATGAGGTGGTTCATGGGCCCTGTGATAGGTGCAGCCCTCCATGCAGGCCTTCCAGAATGTAATAGTGAGTGAACTAAGTGGCGCGAGCGCCACTCGGTGAAGAAAAAATAAAAAGATATAAAGGACTTGGTAAATACATTAGTTTTAATTGTTTTAAGATGGGCTATATGTTAAAATGTTTTATAATAGGGTACATGGTGTGGGGTCTCTGGGTGATGGATGGATATCAGTGCTCGGGGGCTGGCATAGTAAAATGGGATAAGAGCAATTTGATCATGGGGATTTCAGATTACCATGTAACACAGTATCTACTGACTAAAAGACGTAATCATTTTACAAATGAACTGAAACAATCTCAGAGACAGTTCTCTCACGTTATTTAGGATATAACTTGAGTCTTAGTAAGGCCACCTACTTTATGTATTAATTAATACGGAGTGGTGATATTGAACAGAATCCAGGTCCAAATGAAAATAAAGGATTGTCCATGGTACATGAAAATGTTAGAAGTTTAATTAATAAAATCGATGAATATCGGGTCTGGGTTAAGGAAACCAAATATGATATAATAGCACTATCAGAAACCTGGCTTCATGGAGGTATACATGATGAGGAAATTCAGCTAATGGATTAAAAGGTAATTAGGAAGGACGGGGGGGGAAGGTGGTGGGGTTCTGTTGTACATTAAAAACAGTTTAGGCCCATTTCAAACATTACTAGCAACTAATCACGAGGGGGTAGATGGTTTAATGATAAAAATTGGTTCACTGAGGTTAGTTGTAGGAGTGTTTTATGCCCCTCCAAAGACAAAAGTAAAAACATTTGATTCTTTAGCAGAGATTATTTTGGACAAGATAGAAATCTGCAGGTTTTGATAACAGGTGATTTCAACTCAAATTGGTTACAATCCTGGGGTGCAAAATTAAGAGATAGTTTTGCATCATTGGGATTGGATCAAATAATACAAAATCCAACTAGATTTACTAATAATCAATCTCTGGGCTCTTTATTAGATCTGATATTTGTATCACAAGGGTTACAGGTTTTGAGACAGAAAATACTACCTTTGAATTTGAGTGATCATAATCCAATAGCATGTGTAGTTAATATAAATAAAACGATGAATATAAATATAACTACATATTGGGTAAGAGATTATACTAGGTTTAACGAGTTAAAATATAGGAATTCTCTAATAAAACAAAATTGGGAAAGGATCTTTCTTATTCCAGACACTGAATTAGCCATTCAAGAGTTTAATGAAATAATGTTGTCGTGTATACAGCAACATGCACCTAAAGTAAAAAAGATAATTAAAGATAACCAATTACCTTGGATAACAAATAAATTGATAAAGCAATTAAGAATAAGAGATAGAGTATGGAAAAAAGCTAAAAAGAATAAGGAAATTGAGACTTGGGAAAAATTTAAATATTGGAGGGACAAATGTAAAAAGACATAAAGAGAGCTAAAAGTACAATATTATTTGACTAAGTTAAATAAGGCAAGGGATCCAAAAACTTTGAGGCAAATCTCTAATCTAAAAGATCCCATAAAACAAAGACAAAAAGATCAGTCTAAGTCAAGGAGAAAGTTTGATAAAAGATCAAGAAGGAGTTGCAAATTATTTTAATGCATACTTTATTGATTTGCCTGATTTAAACATCCTAAGTTAATTAAAAGACATCTGAAATTTCCTTGATAAATTAAAAGAAATAAAGAATTAATAAATAAGATTGATCTTGGATTTACATTCAAATTTAGAAGTAATGGTAAATGAAGTAGAGAAGGAATTAAGAAACCTGAATGTCTCAAAATCTGGAGGTCTAGATGAAATTGATGATAATTTTTTAAGATATGGGGCTGACATTATTGCTCCAGTTGTTACTTACTTATTCAATTGGAGCATGCAATGTTCTGTGGTCCCAAAGGTATGGAAAATGAGTAAAACAATACCTATCTTTAAAGGAGGGGAAAGTACATTAGTATCGAATTATAGACCAATTGCTATATTGCCTATATTGTCTAAAATTTTGGAAAAATTAGTTCACGTGCAATTGACTCAGTACTTGGAAGATAATCAATTATTGACTAGTTACCAACATGGATTTTGAAAAGGGAAGTCAACAAGCACGGCCTTGCTTGATTTTAATGATTTGGTAACAACATCATTGAATCAGGAATAAATGCACAGGGGCGTGTTTGTTGACTAAGTAAGCGTTTGATTTAGTTCAACATGAACTCTTGCTGATTGGTCTGTTTGAATTGGGTATTCAAGATGAAACACTAGCGTGGATTAAATCATATTTATCTGATCGAAGACAAAGTGTTGTCTTGGGAGAAATTGCTTCAGTTCAAGGTGAAGTTTTTCGAGGGGTCCCGTAAGGTTCTATTTTGGGCCCCCTCCTATTTAATGTTTATGTGAATAACCTTCCAAGGCAAATGGAACACTGTGATGTCAGAATGTACGCGGATGATACGGTAATAATTGTTCCACATTATCAGCAGATGCAACTAACTCATAAACTTCAACAGGATATAAACTTACTACAGACCTGGTTTAATAACTGTGGTCTGTTGTTGAACTCAAAAAAAACTCAAATTATGGTATTTGGAGGTCTGAAAAATAGAGGGAAATTTGAACTCCATATTAATTTAGCTGGGAATATACAGATTACAGCAGCTGATACTTACAGATATCTGGGGGTACAGATTGATTGTGGTTTAAAGTATTCAGAACATGTTAGTATACAAGTGAAAGGTAACTCAAAAATTAGGGTATTAAGAAGAGAGTAGCAGGAGCCTGACTAAAAGGTAAGGGAGAAAGTGGTAGGAAGCTATTGATCCCAGTTTTAGAATATGGGTCCATATTATATATGCATTCTGGCACTACAGTATTAAATAAAGTAAATCAGGTTTATTATAAAATGAGTAAATTTGTAACAAAAAGAGGCACGGTGTGCATCATTATGATTTATATGAAAATTTAATTGGTTAGATCCAAAACAGAGAAGGTCTATATTTGGTATAAACAGTGTCATCAAATTTTGAAAGATGAACCTAGACATTGTTTGTTTGATCATATTACATTTAAAGATGATAGGATATTAACTATGCATACAAGATCCTTTGGTAAAGAAATCCCCATGATTAGATCTCAGAATAGGTATGGAAACGAAATGCTCCAGAATACAGTTGCTTATTATTGGAACAAATTGCCCCAGAGATTGAAGATAATTACAAATTCATCCATATTTAATAAAAAATTAAGGGCATATTTGCAATTAACATGTACCTGTTTTAAGTAAAAATTGATGTGTATTGTGATGTGATGTTTTGTATAATTGTATTGTTTGTTATTTATTAACAGGACTTTGTTGAAAACGGGACTGATGTCCCAACAAATGTATTCCCGTATAAAAATAAAATTTTACAAACAAACAATAGGCTAATTAGATCAGGTCTGACCCCCTCAGAATCCTCACAATAGTTTATTTGCTTGACTACAGTACTTCAACAAGAGCCGCCCTAAGGAGGACCCAGGCAACTACAAGCCGGTCAGCCTGACCTCAATAGTGTGTAAACTAATGAAGACCATACTGAAGGGGGGGGTGATCAGGTACTTAGGAGGAAACTGGTCTGCAGGACAATAAACAGCATGGGCCTGCAGCAGGCAGAGTGTGTCAGATGAACTTGATTGAGTTCTTCAAATGGGTCACTAAGGCAGTGGACAAAGGCCAGTTACTGGATATCATATACATGGACTTTAGCAAGGCCTTGGACTCGGGTGCCACACAGAAGGCTGATAATAAAACTGAAGGACCTAGGGGTGGGAGAGAAAGTGGTTACGTGGGTTGAAAACTGGTTGAGTGGCAGGACACAGAGAGTGGTAGTGGGGGGGGGGGAGGAGTTCCCCAGTACCTTGGAGATTACCAGCAGAGTTCCACAGGGGTCGGTGTTGGGCCCAGTATTGTTTAACCTCTTTATTAGTGACATAGGGGAAGGCATTCAAGGCAAAATGTGCACGTCTGCAGATGACACCAAGCTCTGTGAGTGGGTGGCCACCCAGGAAGGGGTACAAGAGTTGAGGGAGGACTTAGCCAGACTGGAGAGATGGACAGGGATATGGCAGCTGGGGTTCAACGCCGAAAAGTGCAAAGTGATGCACATTGGGGCCAGGAACCCAAGAACAGAGTACTACATAGGAAAAGTTCAGGTAACGGCATCTGAGGAGGAAAGGGACCCAAGGCTGATAATTTCTAGTGATCTGAAACATTTGACTCGATGCAAAAAGGCAGCGGCAAAGGCTAATAGGATGCTGGGATGTATTGCAAGGGGAATTTAGTAGTAGGCAGAGCGAGTTTATTCTGCCATTGTACAAGTCACTGGTAAGACCACATTTAGAATACGGAGTAAGACATTGGCATCCACACCTGAAAAAGACATTAATATGCTGGAAAGGGTCCAGAGGAGAGAGACTAAAATGATCAAGGGGCAGAAGGATAGACTATAAGGACAGGCTAGGAGACCTAAGGATGTACTCTCTGGAAGAGAGGAGGCAGAGGGGGAATATGACTGAAACCTTCAAGTACGTTTAACCATTGCTGTGCCACGGACTGATATATCAGTCTGGAATTCCTATACGTTCTAATTTTGCCAGCAGCCCAAGGATTAACAGAGTGGAATGGGAGGGTTTCTTCAATAAAAGGGACACCACCACCACCACCAGAGGACACAGCCTAAAACTGTTGGGGGGGTATATTCAAGCTGGCATAAGGAAGCACTTCTTTACAGAAAGAGTGGTGACCACATGGAACGAGCTACCAGAGGAGGCAGTGGCAGCAAAGTCAGTGGGATCCTTCAAATAAGCCTGGGACAAACACAAAGGAAAGTCATGGGACCAAGACAGGGAAAAGGGAAGGAGGTTTTGGGGGGGAGAGAGGAGAGGTTAAGGTCACTGGTAGAAGCTTAAGGCCGGGACACTGCATTGTTTTTTGGGCAGACATGATAGACCATGAGGTCTCCTTCTGCTCACTTTTTTTCTTATGTTCTTGTGTTCCCTCCTTGGATACAATTTTAATATGCATTTTCTGTATCAAATGTAGCTTGATGTGGTGTTAATCCTTTAAAATGTGTTCTCTTTTCTATTGACTGTTTAATACAATTGTAATTGGCCATTGTCTCTGTACAGTATGTTAAGCCTGTGTAGACTGTGGTGAGAAATATGTATGCTGGTACAGGTATACTGTATCTGCTGTTGCTATCCCCCAAAAAGTTTTTAACGGTTATTGAAAAAAAAAAAAAAAAGAATACTGTATTAATAATAAATTTAGTGCCAGAAAAGGACCACTTGGCCCACCCAGTCTGGCCAGTTCTTCCCTGCCTATTCTGTCTCAGCAGACCCCAACTAGTCTCCACTGACCATCCCCCCCTTTTAATTTACCAGTATTCCCCTCTGCCTGTCTCATGCATGCTTGAAACCCATTCACTGTTTTTGGCCCACCACCTCTGGTGGCAGGCTGTTCCAGGCGTCCACCATTCTTTCTGTAAAGTAGTATTCCCCCACGTCTCTCCTAAATTTTCCTCCCTTCTAGCTTCATTGCATGCCCTCTTATTCTGTTGCAATTCTTCATTTGAAACCGACTTCCCACCTGTACCCTTGAGGTATTTGGGGGTCTCTATCATGCCCCCCCCCAGGGTGTACATGTCAAGATCCCCAAGTTTCTCCTCGGACGGTTTCTCATGCAAGCACCGAACCAACGTGAGTCCTGCATCTGCCTGCCTTGTTTCTCCTATCTTTCAGCAAATCAGTGCCCTATCTCTCTCTCTCTCTCTTTAAATTCAGCTGATCTCCAGCGGTCCTCCATGCTTGTGGTTCAGAGTGCTAAGGGCTGCAGTGCTAAGGGCGTCATACTGGAGGCATCACTATGAGGCAGCAGTTGGTAGAAGACTGTCCTCCCTACAGCTGCGCACCATAGTCATCCTGTGGATCAGAGTGAGTTTATGTGTGAGTGCTAACCATGGTTTGCTGCTGCTGCTGATCACTGCTGCCAACCGAGATATATTTTTGTCATTGTTGAGACTGTTTCTGTTCGGTATGTGGGCGGTCATTCTCTGATTTCTTTTACCAAGCTACTAAGCCTGGCCAGGGTGTATATTATTGTACTAAATTATTATTTGGTGTTCATGTCCTTACATTACTGTGCCAAGTTATTATGTCCTCAGGAGTGCTGCTCTAAACTGTCTGCTTATTCTGGGAGGGTGCCATTGCTTTATTGCCTCTGACAGTGCAAATGTAGGAGCTCCTTGTTCACTTGAATAATTAACTGCTGCTGCTGCAAGCTGTGAACCATTTTTCCCTGTACGGTTTGGTATTGGAGGTAGATGGATATTTTCTAGTTCCTAGGACTAAGCCAGTGTATTCTGCTGTGTTGAATTCATTATGTCTTAAGGGTGAGATTCTGAATTGTAAGTTGGTGCACCTACTGATGTTTGGATATGCACACCTGACTCTGTACCTATGTCTGGTGCCCCGCAGAGTTGATGTGGTGCAGTTCCCTTAAGGTCATACGGTCAGTTACACTTGTGGGATTCAAATCCCTATCTCCAGGTTCATGACTCTACACTCTAACCACTATGGTAAACTGCTTCCTATGCAGAACTAACTCAATACTGGCTGCGGATAGCATCAACGGTGGCTAGGGTTTGTGACTGAAGAGGGAAGTCAGTGCTTTCGATCCTCCATATTGCATGACGTATCCAGGGTTTGAACATTTGCAAAGGCGATCTCCTTAGCCTCAGCTTCACCACCCCTTTAAGTAATAAAAGCCCGACTTATGGGCTAGTGGAAACACTACTAACATAACAGATCCAGAAGCAAATGATTTGATACCTTTTAATGGACCAACATAGATGTAACAACAAGAACAAAGTGCTCTAGCTTTCCGACCAACCAGTCCTTCTTCAGAAGCTCATCCGAAAGCTAGAGCACTTTGTCTTGTTGTTACATCTATGTTGGTCCATTAAAAGGTATCAAATCATTTGCTTCTGGATCTATTCTTGCAAGGACCAATACGGCAACTACTAAATCAAGATACTAACATAACAGTCCTTCTGCTCCAAGCACTGCCTTGCACCTGGAGGCCCTTTGCTGATCTTGCTTAAGATTTACAGCCTGTTTACATGCCGGTGGAGACTGGGGGCTGCCAGCAGTGGAGACAACTTCCCTTGATGTGTCAAAACAAGAATCCTACCCACAGAATAGTGTCTCATTGCATCAGTTTCAAAGTGCAGCTGGGATCAGAAAAGGTGCTGCCCTGTTTTGGTTTGTTGTTCAAAAGAATACACTATTTTTTGATGTAAAAACAAGAACGGCAAGGCACACACTAGGATATGTACACGTGCTGAGTAGGTAGCAAACTTTGCAGCTCAAAAGTTCAGTTGATGCCAACTAACAGTGAAAACTCTGGCTAAGAAACACTGCTAGAAGAAGCTGAGGCACACACCCTATTTTATGATACAATTATTGGTTCATCAAGGGGTCATTTCCCAGATATATATATGTAACAATCCCCTCCATACATTAGAGGAAAGGGGTTATTTATCAGATGCATACAGAGGGGGTCTTGTGCCTTAGCATTAGCGTCATCCTCTGTGGGAGTAACTCGGAGGGATGCATTATAGGCAGTATAAAGATACAGTCCCCCATGGTACCAGTTAGTTCTTTAGTGGGTCTAGAGTTTGTGAGGGCACCTGAACATTCCAGGCGAGGTGTGAGTGAGGAATCAACTGGGCCACCCTGGGAATGGATACAAATCAAGGAACCACAGGGGCACAGCCAGCAGGATGCTGGTAGTGTCAGGGCATTCTTCTGTATGCCTGGGAAAAGTGGGCACTCACCAGTGCCCACTAAGTGAAGGGCAATTGGACTGGAATCAGGGGCACAGGTGGCAGCTAAAGTAGCTCCTGCCTGGAGTTGTTGGAGAAGTGGGTGTGAGCCGCTCTTGGGCTGAGAATAGCACATATCCCAGACAACTCATAGCAGTGAGAGAGTCATGATGCCAATGTAACCGGGTTGCCATGGAGATATAGGATGTTGTGCATGATTACTACACCTGCCTTGTGCTCATGGGGGCCACAAACAATGCTGAGGGGCCTTGGCTCATTAAACTTCTCAGCTGGGGGATTTGGTTCCGAAGAGGACAAGGGAAATCACACAGTGCCTCCAGCCAGAGAAAGATAAGTGGCGACATCAAAAGTATTATAAATCGAGGGAGCACTCCCAACCAATCGGAGCGCTCCTTTCCTCTGCGCGTGAGACACACTTATTCTGTGAAGAGTGTCTTATGCGCAGATGCCCTAGAAATGGGCAGGTTTGGGTACTTTTTTTATTTTTTAATTAATATATTCACTGTACTGTATGTGGTCAGTGACAGCTGTCGGCGGCCAGCTGTGGTGGAGAGAGGAGGGCTGTGCTGGTTGCTGGCTCGGTTTCGGGATGGGGGAGCGGCATGGTGGGCCACTACCTGCCAGGATTGGGTGGGGGGGTCCACCAGGGAAGGGACTGCATTAACTATACAGGTACAGGAGATCAGGAATTTGGGGGGGGGGGGGAGTTATACTGGACACCAGGGCATATTTGTTCTATGTTCCTGGTGGATGATCAGGCAGGGGGAGGGACCACTGGCCACCAGGGATATGGGATGTACTGCTGAACAGGATGGCGATGGGCGAGGAACCGCTAACCACCAGGTATAAATATGTTATTTCTGAACAGGATGGCGATGGGGGAGGGAGCGCTGGACCACCATGGATAAATATGTGATTTTTGAATGGGATGGCAATTGGCGATGGGGGAAGGATCACTAGATCACCAGAGATATGTTTTGTTTTATTTTTTTTTATCATCGGGCCTGTGATTTGGGGGTGGGGTGACCACTAGATACTAGAGATTGCTTTGTTAGGGTTGGGTGCCACACTTCCCCTGCCAACCGCTAGACTTGCGCAGGAGTAAGTCAGGGTTTCAGTCGATGGTATGTGTGTCAATGAAGAAAGCTATAAGATGCACTTATGCAGGGCACACATACTCTGAATTTTTGTACTGTGCCAATATTCAGGTCCCCATCCCTTCATTTCCAGGTGCCTCGGAATCTTGTCTGACTTGAGCAGTGTTAGGAAATGCCAGATCCATTAAAAACAAGACTGCAATAATTGCAGATCTTTTGGGACAGAAGATCTGGTTTGCATCACCAAGAACTGGCTGGACGAGAATGCTGGCCCTGTCCTGGAGACTGTGGTGCCGGCTGGGTACTTGTGATACCGCTCGAGACCAGACCGTGGGGGGTAGTGATCTGTTTAAGACCGAACTGGACCTCACAAATGTGCCAGTTGAGGAGACCAACTTATTCGAGTACACCATAGTAGCAGGTGTAGGCTGTAGGATTGCTCTCATGTACCGTCCACCTGGGGATGAAAAGCGATTTCTTCAGGAAGTAGCGGACTTCATGGTCGACATGGCATTTGAGTTGACCAGGCTGATGGTCCTGGGTGACTTTAACGCCTGGATCGATGATGAACTCTTGCAATTTGCACAGGACTTCCTCTAGCTGATGATATCACTGGGCTTTACACAGGTGGTTACCTCTGCTACCCATAAGTTTGGTCACTCTCTTGACTTGGTTTTCCTCCTGGGGATCAAAACTTCCGACTTGGTGGTGGAACTGGTCGGATGGTCAGATCACCACAATGTAGGGTTCAGTTTCTGTGCCCCCCTCATAGGCTGGCTCCTGTGAAGATGGTCAGATATTGCCCTTTACAGGATGTGAGCCCTGATGGCCTAGTGGCGGTAGTCGGTAATTCCGGAGGCAAGCGGGGTCCAGAGAGCCTGGTGCAGGCCTATAAGAAACAATTACTCACCGAAGTAATATTACTTCTTCCAGGGTATTCTTTAGCATTATTGACAGAAGCAGTATGCCAGCTGGGTTCAGCTGCCTTGAAGAGGAGGAGTCAATGCAAATGAGGAAGCCATTGGCCAATCAGGATACAGTTAGAGTAGAGTGCTGCTTGCAGTCAGCCTGAAGGACCTCAGAACACATTTTGAAGTTGAAAAAGAGCGAAAACTGTGCCCACTAGGGGCAAAAACCTGTTAGCAATAACCCACTATATATTCTAACCCACTATTATGATTTTTTTTTTTTTTAATCACATGAACGAATGACAGTAGTCAAATTTGGCTAAATCCTAGCAGAGCCTTTAGACAAGGTTTCCAGGGGAGGAAGGGTGAGAGTGTCAATAATGATAAAGAATACCCTGGAAGAAGTAATATTACTTCGGTGAGTAATTGTTTCTTCTCATCCCAGGAATTCTGTAGCAACTATTGACAGAAGCAGACTTCAAAGCAGTGTAGTTGGGAAGAGGGCACAGAAACCTATTTTAAGAAGAGGCTCTGAAGTACCATCCTGCCAAAACTGGCATCCTATCAGACTACACATCCAAGAAAGATCTTATTGAATGTGAAAAGCAAATTTCAAATAAGTGGTCTGCACACTTCTGGTGAGGATATAGCCTTGAACGCTGCCCAGGAGGCAGCTGATCTCCAGTAAGTAGGCCCTAAGCACGAGAAGGGCTGAATGTCAGCTTTACTGAAGCAGACCCGAAATACGGGAAAACAGTCCCGTGGGAAAACACTCTTGGTCACTGGTTTCTCCTTTTCTGCAAAAACGCAGGAAAGGAAAGTATGATAATGACAGAACCCGAACTGCTACGACTGCTGGCACGGACCGGCAGGAATAATTCATGCCCCTTCCAAGCAGGTTGAGATAGCCTAGACAGGACTTGCCTGAGAGCAGTACAGGCAGAGAAAAAGGATTGATGAAGGAAATGGTAGAACACTTGGGAAAAAAATGTTATATCCATCCAGAAGACTAAATTGTTCATAAAGGCACTGAGAGGATAAGACCTAAGAGAACAACCTGAAACTCTGAAAAACGCCTGACAGAGGAAAACAAGCAGAAAAATTGTCTTCAATGTTACTCGTTTCAGGACAGAATTTCCACAGATTCAAAGGGACACCCCATGAAACTGAACTTGCAGAGGTTTGTGTTCCATGGGAAAAAACTCCGGTCCCTAGAAGGGTCTGGAAGTGAAGATGGCCCTTTGTGGAATTTTTTGAAATGGTCTGAGAAAAGACAGATTTCTCTTGCCTGACGGAAAAAGAATCCGAGTAACCGTTAGGTGTACTCCCTAAGAAAAAAGGCCTCCTGTCCCATTGTTGGAAGGAAAATAAAAACCTTTATACTTTTACAGGAAACAAGTCACAAAGACCAAACTAGTTCAAAGTCCAAGATTGTAATGCCTTGAAATGAACTAAATAATCCAGTCATGAGAGGAAAGAGGGTTGAAAAAACCCTAGGCTCGTGTCCTTGTACCCAGGGGAAAAGCTACTTCCCCTAGAAAAACTGAGGTTTTCGTGATACTAAAACCGCTTTTTCTTTCCCCCATAGACGTTCCAGGCCTTGCTTGGATACAGGGACTCTAAGAGATCTAGCCTCTCAGGAACCAGGCCTTGAGAAGAAAAGACTGGGAGCTGAGAAAAACACTACTCCTGATTTTTCAGAAAGTACCAAGGTTGTCCAGAGCCACTGGGATCGCGGTGGCTGATACCTTAACTAGAGAGGTACTTAGGAAACAAGGGATATAAGGAGAGAGAAAACTTCTCAGGCCAGTCTTGAGATAAGAAAATCCATTGGATGGAACCCCGAGCTGGGGCCTGCAACAGGAAAAAAGGAAAAAACTGGAGGTTCAGGCTGGAGGAAAAAATTCAGGTCTGGACCTGACCTTTCCCCTGAATGATGTGGCTAGGACTTGTGTGCTGAGGGCTCACTTGCGGTGGTCCTGACTATTGCGGCTTAGAGGATCTGCCAAAGGGCAAACTTGTGGTGGCTCTGCCAAAGTTTTGTCCTTGCCCGACAGATGGATGAGTGTCTAAGACACCTCCAAAGAAGCCAGCTAGAGATCACGACTCGTAGCTATTGTGGACAGATTGGAAGCCCTGTGTCCCAAATGCTCGTTAGTGTGATACAGGGCAGGGATATCAAACTAAATGGCCTCTGGACTGAAAGAAATGCAGGCCTAATAGAGATGCTCTGAGATTCCAGGGACTGAAGACAGAAGGACTCTCTCAGAAACCAAGACCCAATGATGGAACCCCCCGAAGGGAAGCGCCAACTGGAAGAAAGCCTCTGTACCTACGATTTGAAGGGGAGAGGTGTGAAGTTCACAGTTTCCTTACACCAGTCCAGCTTGTAACAGGGTTCAAGCTTCATGAAAAATTCTCTTAGAAACATAGAAACACAGACTTTGACGGCAGATAAGGACCACTTGGCCCACCCAGTCTGCCCATTTCCCTACCTACTGGATAAGCTGCAGATTCTAGTTAACCAACAGCCTGTTTCCTGCAACCCCCCACTATAATTGCTTTGTGTCTGTCCCATGCATGTTTGAATTCCCCCACTGTTTTAGACCCAACAACCTCCTCAGGAAGGCTGTTCCGTGTATCCACCACTCTCTCTGTGAAAAAGAATTTCCTCACATTACCCCTGAGCCGTCCCCTCTATCTTTAAACTGTGCCCCCTTGTTCTTACACATCTCTTTTCTGAAGATGCTACCCTCCTGGACTTTGTTGATTCCTTGGGGTACTTGAGCGTTTCAATCATGTCCCCGTCCCCCTTTCATCAAGGGTATACATATTAAGCTCTCTCAGTCTCTCCTCATATGGTTTCTGATGTAGACCCTGCACCATTTTAGTTGCCCTCCTCTGGACTGCTTCCATCCTGTCTATGTCCTTGCGTAGATGAGGTCTCCAAACTGCACACAGTACTCCAGATGGGGTCTCACCAACTGTCTGTACAGAGGATAACCACTTCCCTTTTTCTACTTGTGATGCCTCCTATGCATCCCAGTATCCCCTAGCTCTCCTTACCGACTTTTCACATTGCTTACCACCCTAGGTCATCTGATATGACTACCCCCAGGTCCCTTTCCATTTTGTTGTTGTTAGTACCTCCCTGCTAATTGTACTCTTCTCCTGGGTTTTGTTTCCCAGGTGCATTACTTGCACTTCTTTGCATTGAATCTAAGTTGCCATATGTCTGACCATTCCTCCAACCTTGCCAAGTCCTCTCATCTTTTCTACCCCTCTTGTGTATCAACTCTGTTACAGATCTTTGTGTCATCTGCAAGAGGCATACCTTTCCTCCAGACCCTCTGCAATGTCACTTATAAAGATATTAAAGAGGATTGGACCCAGTATTGAGCCTTGAGGTACTCCACTAGTAACCCCTTTCTTCGAATGTGCTCCATTCACTTTACCTTCTGTGTCCTGTTGTGCAGCCAGTTTGCTACCAGGCTACCACCTGGGACCCACTCCCAGGCTGGCTAACTATTATTAATCTTTTGTGTGGGACTGTGTCAAATGCCTTGCTAAAGTCTAGTGCATATCCACAGCCCCTCCCTGGTCTATTACTTTGGTCACCCAGTCAAAGAAATCAATTAGATTAGTCTGACATGACCTTCCTGCTGTAAATCCATGCTGCTTTGGGTCATGTGCCCCGCTGGCCTCTAGGTACTCAACAATTCTTTCTTTCAGAAGTGATTCCATCATTTTCCCTACCACTGAGGTCAAACTTACAGGTCTGTAGTTTCCTGCTTCTGCCTTGCTTCCACTTTTGTAAAGGGGAATCACATCTGCCCTCCTCCAGTCCTCAGTTACCACCCCATCCTGCCATGATTTGTTAAAAAGTGTGGTCAGTGGTGTCACTAGGTCCCCCCTTAGTTCTTTTAGGATTCTGGGGTGAATCCCGTTAGGCCCCATTGCTTTGTCCACTTTGAGTTTTAGGAGTTCTTTCAGTACTCTTTCTTCTGTGAATGGACTGGTGTCAACACCCCTACCAAGAGTGCTTCTATTGTCTGGTTTAGGTAACTGCTCCTCATCTTCTTTGGTGAATACTGAGCAAAAGTATTCATTCGGTATCTCTGCCTTTTCACTGTCTCCCTCTGCCGACCTCCCCTCTCCTTTATTAATCTTCACTATCCCTCCCTTAACCTTTCTATGCTCCTAATGTACCTATAAAGGTTTTATCCCCTTTTGACCGAGTTGGCTATTTTTCCTCGGTTTGTGCCTTTCTATTCTGACTGCTTTTCCTACTTCTTTCTGCTTTAATTGATACAGTTCTCTGTGTGTCTCCTTCTGTGATTCCTTATACTTTTTGAATGCAGCCTTTTCTCCTTAACCTTCCTGCCACCTCTTTTGAGAACCATAGTGGTTTTCCTCTGCTTTGTTTCTTTATTTGTTTTACCCAAAGACTTGCTGCCTCTATGATGGCAGTTTGATTTTCTCCATTGTTCTTCCACCCTCCTATTTGGCCATTTGCTAGTGCATTCTTCAGGTGTTCACCCATTTTGCCAAAGTCAGCTCTTCTAAAGTCCAGTATCCTTGTTTTTGTATGGCTTATCTCCATGGTTGTGCTCATTGTGAAGCACACTGTGCAGTGGTCGCTGTTCCCAGATGTCTACCGACTTCTAAATTTGTGATCCTCTCTCCATTTGAGAGTACCAGGTCTAGTATTGCTCCCTCCTGAGTGGGTTCCAGCACTAGCTGTCTAAGGTCTGCCCCCTGCAGGGCATCGAGAATGATCCTGCTCTTGGATGTGGCTGCAGTACATGTCCTCCAGTTAACATCTGGCATATTCAGGTCCCCCATCAACAGTATCTCCCCTTTTTCAGCCATTTTGAGAATGTCCTCTATCATTCTCTTGTCCATTTCCTCCCCTTGAGACGGGGTCTGTATACAACCCCTGTGCGGCTTGTGATGCCATTCCCCATCTCAAGGTGACCCAAAGTGCCTCTTGTCCTCCCCTTTACTTTTTAGTTATGTAGCTTTGATCCCTTCCCTTATGTGTAGAGCTACTCCACCTCCTCTTTTGCCTTCCCTGTCCCTTCTGTAGATTGTGTACCCTGGTATGTTGACATCCCAGTCATGGTTCTCAGTGTACCATGCTTCTGTGACTGCCACAATATCCAATTGTTCATCTTCCATCAAAGCTACTAGCTCAGAAAGCTTGTTTCCCAGACTACGAGCATTGGTAGTCATTGCCCTCCATTTAATGTTGGCTTTATACTTTTTTCCCCCATCCCTGCTCTTATCTATTTTACCATTTACCCCTGTCCTGCCCTGTGTTGAGCTCTGTATCTCAGTGTTTACCCTACTACCTGCCATGTTTTGTGGGGGGAGGCTTGACTTTTCCTGCCTTTTATCAGTACCTCCTCCCTTTTCTAGTTTAAAAGCTCGCCAAGGAAGCATTTAAACCTGTCACCTAGGAGCTTGGTCCCCTTTGTGGACAAATGCAGACCGTCATACCAGTATAGACCTTTATCTCTCCAGGTGGACCCCCAGTCCCCAATGAAGCCAAAGCCCTGTGTTCCGCACCAGTTTTGCAACCATTCATTAAACTGCATGGTGTGTAGTACCCTAGCCTCACTCCTGCCATGGACTGGTAGCACCTCTGAGAAGGTTACTGTGCTTGCTACCCATCTGAGGCCCCTCCCCAACTCCACAAATTAATTCTGCACTGCACTGGTCCCATGCCTAGCTAGGTCATTTGTCCCAAGGTGGACAATGATATCTAGTTTACTCTCCTGTGATGCTGCTTCTGCAATCCTGAGGATTTGCTTCTTGTCCCTCCAAGCCATGGCACCAGGCAGGCAATTTACTTCCTTCTCTCCCTTCCCCAGTTCTACCCCCCTAACAATTGAGTCCCCTATCAGTAGCTGTTTCCTTCCCCTGTGGTGTCCTTTGCCACCCTTTTGTGAGTGTCCCTTGTGGATGTCCTCAGCATTCTTCTGGGTCTCCACTGAGGGTGCCATCATACAGGAACCTTGCTCTGCCAGAATGGCATATGATTTGTGTAGAGGTACAACTGGGGCTTAGCCTGGTCCACCACCGCACCCTCCCAGAACCCACTGTGGTCCAACTGCTCTTCATACTCCGAACCCTCTGACTCAGTGGTTGTGGCAGTGGTGCTCTTTGGGAGAGGATACCTCCTTAGTCCTTGCTAGTTCAGCCTGGAGGTGGGCAACCTCCTCTCTCAGAGCTGACAGTTGCCTACAAATAGGACAACACACAGTTTCCAGAATGTCTCCCGAACTGCTGCCCCACAGCCAGTGCATTACACCACTCCCCACATGTCCCGCTCCTTATTATATACAATATGTAATTATATATGTATTACTACTTGTTTTGTGTACCTACTCTTTATGTCCATTGCAGGGTTATTAGGAATATGACAGTTCTGCCCCAAGAACTGTTGAGGAATGATGTCAGAACTGTGTCTATAAAGGAAATGCCACGCCTGGGGGGTGGGGAGAGGAAGGGTGGTGGGTAGTGCACAGCCACTGGTGACTGTTAGAAACAATCAAATACACAACTGCTCCACCGCCCTGGTAAGTACTGTCCTTTATAGTAATACAACACACACCACAATTTACTAGACCACGGCTCCTACACAAGCCACTCTAGTGCGTCCAGGGATGAAAATGAACTAACTTCTCAGCCAGCAGGACACTTTAAATGTTACAAAAATATCCTTCCAAATTCTAGGTCTCAACCCCAGCACTCAAGCAAATTCAGTTGTATCTCACTCCCTCTGGTTATAAAATGACTACACTTTTAATGGAATCCTGCAATTCTCTGCTTAATGCCAATAAGGAAAAATAAAAATAAAACCTTTTGTAGAAAGCATAGCTCCCTTTTCTTACCAAATGCTCTGCAGTATTATGCCTTAATCAGGTTTCCAGGTTTAACTGGAGTTGGTTTGTTCTTTGCAGTTACTTTCTCAGCTTCCAACAGACAATTTAAAGTCAGTGTGACTGGCTTCTAACTGTGAAGGATGCCTAGATCAAGCAGTGATGAAAATCCACCCAGAGCCAATTGATTGACTAGTGACACCTGTGATGTAAGCAGGCCTTTCAATGCAGGTAGCCTGCTATGTCTGATTCAATACACAAAACCTTTCAGTGAAACCAGGGCTAAAAACTTAACTTCTCAGCCAGCAGGACACTTTAAATGTTACAAAAATATCCTTCCAAATTCTAGGTCTCAACCCCAGCACTCAAGCAAATTCAGTTGTATCTCACTCCCTCTGGTTATAAAATTACTACACTTTTAATGGGATCCTGCAATTCTCTGCTTAATGCCAATAAGGAAAAATAAAAATAAAACCTTTTGTAGAAAGCGTAGCTCCCTTTTCTTACTAAATGCTCTGCAGTATTATGCCTTAATCAGGTTTCCAGGTTTAACTGGAGTTGGTTTGTTCTTTGCAGTTACTTTCTCAGCTTCCAACAGACAATTTAAAGTCAGTGTGACTCTTATTTGGAATCTAACCTAGAGGCCTAGCCCCTGGGACTTTAATGACAAAATCATGCACCCCATGCAGGGAAAGAGCTTCCCCTGACAAGAGATGAGCATTGCCCCCTGAGAGTTGCCAAGATTTAAATAGTTAGGGGACTTTTTTCTAGTAGGACAAAATGGCAGACTTAGGGCTTAAAAACCAAAGTCAACGGGAATTGACTAAGGTCGGCCAAGCCTCTGATAAGGGAAACCAGAGATTCCCTGTCTTCAGGGGAAAACCGCCAACCTACCCAGATACCTGGAGAAACAGCCTGATTTTTACTCCATATCTGAGAACACTCTGGAGGCAGTCTAAACAGCATGGAATAAAACTGCTTGAGAAAAAACCCCGAACTAAGAAACTGAGAACAAGGAATATGTCGAAGGAGACAAGAAGAATCCCTTACATTTGCAAAAGAAAGACCAGAGTCAAGGAAGCATCCTGACCCCAGGTTGTGAAAATTGATTCTGATTTGCAGTTCCCTATTTTCCTTTAAGATTCAGGCAATAGCCTGGGAAAAAAGGTCCAACTTCCAAGCAGGATGGAACCCTTTCACGACTTTGACCCTCATGAGTTTCTGGTGCTCTAGTTACCATTGCTGACATGCTACAGAAGAACAACAGAGAATGCAGTATTTGGAGGTAAACTTTAGATATTCATTTACTTGTCATGCACATAGATATACTGTATATATATTTAAATGTTAATATTTGCATATATCTATCTCCCTTTATTTAATTTTTTTTTTTTTTTAATTTTTTTTACCAACCAAAGAAGGGGTAAAAACTTGAACCAAGAAGAAAAATAACTGAAGAAAAAAAAAGGGATTATCAGGAATGAAAGAGCTTTCCTGCCTAAACCCCTGGAAAACTTCACATTTGGAAATTTCCCAATGTGTTGGCGTAGGAAAAAAGGGTCAAAGAGGGAATAATTCCTACCCGAAGCCCACCAGTGACACTTCTGGGGAGGGAACGCTTATATTTAACTGAGTACTAGGAAAGTTAAACTCGTCCATACATGCCTGTCAGCTTAAGTTTGACATAAAGACCAACCAAAATTTGCACCAAAGCATAACCCAAAAGGCTGGAACTTTTCAGACAGGCAAGCCTGAGGGAAATGACCTACGCCAAGACTCTAGAAGCTGTAACATTAAGACTTACTATGAGAGCATAGTGCTACTAAATGCCACTTGGGTATTCCAACAAATCTCCTTGTGAATAGTGCTCAAGAGATGCCACACTATGGCAAGGATAGTATACATCAAACACTCTTAATATATAATAGCGTATGCTACAAAGGTTAAAGGCATTATGTAAAATGTCTTACACATGGTATATGATTATCTAGAGTGTATCTCTGGAGGGAAAACAGACAGTGGCACGAGGCTGAGAAGCAGGCCGCTGTTTGCACTAACTCTTTTTAATCTAAAAGTGTACAGATAAAAACAGCAGAACACTTACTGAGCTAGTAATTCATCTGAATGCTTCTGTCAACCCTGAAAGAGAAGGAGGGGTTTCCAGAGAGTTGTCAACTTCTTTGGAGGAGAGCAACCACCAGATCTATGAAGTCGTCGTCCTTCACCTCTTTATCGGTGTCACCCTGGAGAGGAAAGTCCGGGGGGTCCACCGGACGAATATATATATATATATGCTTCATTATACCATAACCTGAATCAACCTCAGGGTGACCGACTGGAATTAGTGGGCCCCCGAGAGGAGTTCACGAAGGAAAATCCTCTCCTAAATTACTAATAATAATCATAACAATAATATCCTTGGACGTAGGGATTAACAAGGAGAGGAATACTCGGACCCGAGAAACGCCCAGAAAAATAAAGTCTGGAATAATTGCCAAGTTCTCAGAAATTCAGTTGCAGAGGGCATAATTTTATCAACCCCTGATGTCTCCCTAAGTCCTTCAGGAGTGAGGGTCAGAGGAGATTAATCTCCATCTTTGTGCAGGGAAGAGGACACCCTGCCTATTTTCAAATTAAAGGCTTGGACAGAAAAACAACTACTACAAAACCAGACTTGTAATAATAGAAGTCCCAAGGGGACTTGTCATTTCTTTTGTGTTAACTTGAGGTACCCTCCTCAGCGCTTTTAGAGGAGGGGGAGGTAGACTAAAAGCCCAGATAATAATAGTTAGGCCAAAGTTTAAACAAATCAAAATCAACTTTGAGATTTTTTTTTTTTCACAAAGAGGAAAAAACAGAACCACCTCCACACCACTTGTTAACAAAGCCCACTGCACAGCAAACAAGAGAGTCTCACCCCAAAAGAGAGGGGATTACCCTTCAAATATTAATCATTTTTAATTTAAACAGAAAAAAAGTGTTCCAAGAATTTGCGCTGGTGCGTAACGGAAAAAATGCGCATGCGTGTGAAAAAACAAATCAATGATTTTACGGCAAAAGTGTTAAAAACCACCGATAAATACTAAAAACGAACAAATTAAATAAAAATGACAATTTATTGTGCACGTGGGTGAATTTTACTTCAGAAAAAAATGCTGAAGCGGAAAAATACGAAAAAAATCCAGCAACTGCGCGGAACCCAGCGCAGATGCAGTAAAAATAGATAAAATGAAGAAAATATACAAAATACCTTAAAGCAGCACTCAAAAAGAAAGAAAATGGCTCAGAAAGATCTCTGAAGAGAAGAGCTCCAAGGCAGTGTTGCCAGTTCAGCGGAGAAAATTTTTGAGGTCCTTCAGGCTGACTGCAGGTAGCACTCTACTCTAACTGTATCCTGATTGGCCAATGCCTTCCTCATTTGCATTGACTCCTCCTCTCCGGGGCAGCTGAACCCAGCTACCATACTGCTTCTGTCAATAGATGCTAAAGAATTCCTGGGGTGAGAATAAGGCCGTTACTATGGCCCTGGACTCTATTGCTCCTGTCCGAGTTTGTCCTCTCTCCCTTCGCCCTCGGTTCCCATGGTTTGATAGGACTTTGAGGGAGTTGCAGCGATGTGGATGAAGGTTAGAGCATTGTTGGCAGAAATCTGCCTTCGAAACTGACCACCTTAGATTGATGGAACATTACCAAGTCTACCAATCAGCCATCACCCATACAAAGGCAGAGTTCCTGTCCGGGGAGATTGCTGCTGCTCAGAACCGACCGGCTCAGCTCTTTCAAACTGTGGACAGGCTGTGCAACCCAGCCTGCCTCCAGTCTTGAAGAGCTTTTTTTACAGATTGAGTGTGATGAGCTTGTTCGGTTCTTTGTGGATAAGGTGACAAGCATCAGGGCGGAGATCCCAGCGGCACACTCTATAGGAGCTGCTAGTGATCGGTGTATGGTCACTCCTCCTCATTTTGTCTTGAGTTCCTTCGACTGGCTAGACTCTGGGGATGTTGTGCAGATTGTCCAGGGTATGCACCCAACGTACTGTGGTTTGGATCCGAGCCCAACTTCCCTGATTAAGGGTTGTTGTGACCGCGTTGGCCTGGTCCTTGCAAGGATAGTTTGGTGGTCTCTTGAGTCCAATGAGTTTCCCAGCTCCCTGAAGGAGGCGGTGGTGACACCTCTCCTGAAGAAAGCTGCTCTGAACCCAGGCTGCCTTGCAAACTATAGACCTATCTCTAACCTTCCCTTTGTTGGGAGGGTGATTGAGAAGGTTGTGGTGCTACAACTGGAGAACCATTTGACCATCCACGACATTTATGAACCTCTCCAATTTGGTTTTCATAAGAGGCACAGTACCGAAACCGCTCTGGTTCGGGTGTTCAATGATCTCTTGATGGCGAGAGATCAGAAGAACTGTTCTATCTTGGTACTTCTTGATCTCTCGTCAGCTTTTGACACCATAAATCATGGGGTGCTCCTCGAGCGCCTGAGGTTCATCTGTGGCCTGTCTGGTACAGTTCTCAGATGGTTCAAGTCTTTCCTCACTGGCAGAACTCAGAGAGTGGTGTTGGGGAATTTTTCTTCCTCCCATTCTCTCTGCCATGTGGGGTCCCTCAGGGCTCGGTGCTGTCCCCCATATTGTTCGCGGTGTATATGCTGCCCCTTGGAGACATTGTAAGACGGTATGAGCTGAGGCTTCATTGCTATGCTGATGATACCCAGCTCTACTTGTCTTTTACACCCGACCAGGATAGTGCGCATTTGGTACTTAACAACTGCCTCGCTGAAATCCAGGATTGGATGAATTCCAGCTGGTTGAAGTTGAACTCAGGAAAGACTGAGGTGATGGTCGTGGATCCGGGCTGCCGAACAGAGGGGTGGGAAGCTGGTCAGTCTTCCAGAATCTGTCTGAGACGCACCCAGCTTCTTTCTTCTGAACGGGTGCAGGACCTGGGGGTGATCCTTGACGATGGGCTGACACTTCGGTCCCACGTGTTGGCAGTCGTCAAGTCTTCTTTCTACCATCTGAGGAACATCGCCAGGATCAAGCACCTAGTTCCATCCAGTGACCTCCCTACATTGATCTACGCCTTTGTGACCTCATGCCTTGATTACTGCAACTCTCTGTACCTAGGGCTTCCGGGGGTTGATATCTGCTGCTTGCAGCTAGTGCAGAACGGTGTGGCCCAGTTGTTGATGGGGACTCCCCAGGTATGTCACATCACACCGGTGCTGCATGAACTGCACTGGCTGCCTGTTCAGTGGCGGATCACCTTCAAGGTCAGGCTTCTGACCTATAAAGCCCTACACGGACATGGCCCAGACTATCTGAAAGAGCTCCTGTCCCCCTACTGCCCCGGATGACTGCTCCGCTCAGCTGACTAGGGGTTGCTGGAGATTCCCTGGGTATCCTTGAAGACATTGGGGGCCCTTGCATTTATGCATGCGGCCCCAGCCCTATGGAATTCTCTACCTCATCAGTTATGGGAGTGCACGACCGTAGAGGGCTTTAAGAAGGCCCTAAAGACCCACTTATGGCGCCAAGCATTTATAAATTGATTTTAGCCCTGTACTTATTTTTTCTACTGTGATTTTATTGTGTTATCTATTCTTGCTGTATAGCGTCTTGATAGCTGAAAGGCGCTATATAAATAAAGATATTATTATTATTCACATTGCGCTAGCCTCTGTCTTTTGCCCGGGCGTAAACCGGTTTGCCCGTGCTAACCGGGCTTTTCAATATTGTGTTTCTGTGCAAACCCTGGTTTGCGTGACCAAACTCGGCTTTGCACCAGGGCAAAGTTTTTAATATTGGGCCCCAATGGCTGGCATGTACTGGCATGGCCGTTGGCCTTCTGACTCTTCTCTCTGCATTGCAGTGGTCATAGCAGGCAGCTTAGCTACCCAGTCATGCATGGCCCAACCAAACAGGGGGCTTCCTGTGCGATCAGGTAACAAAAGCCAGGTGGGTAAAAAGTATATATTTCTTTCAATTTAAAAGTTTATTGGTTTTAAAATAAACAAACACATACACGCATTTTATATGAGTAATACATCATAAATATCCTAGCTTCAGAGACAAGTATAGCGATACTGAAAATTATACAAAGCAATACCTTTCATACATACCCCTTAAGACTTATTTGCTAGCAAGAACTATAGTTGAAACATTTGTATGATTGAAAAAAGGCTTCCACATTTCAATAAAGGAAAGCTGTCCAAATATTCAGGTCCCTACCCCCTAAAGGCCTACCCCCAGATTAAGCTTTTTGCAAGAAAAAGCCTTTATTTTATGAGCAGGTCCTTACTTTAGTTTACTTTTGAAAACTCCAGGAATCAGGAATATGGGGGATGCTGCGCGGTTCCATTTAGTGTGAAAGTGTGGCACTGAACCACTTGCTTCAAAATGTATAGAAGCGAGTGGTGCGGTACCACACTTTCACGCTAAATGGAGCCATGCAGCATCTGTCATATTTCCAATTCCCGGAGTTTTCTTAAGTAACAGCTCAAAAACAAAGGCTTTTCCTTCCGAGAAGCTTAGTGGGGGGGTAAGTCTTTGGGGTGGGGACCTGAATATACAGCTTTCCTTTAAAAATGTTCTGATCTGTTAAGCAGTTGATAACTTATACGTTAGTTATTAGCAATATTTCCTATGGCATCTATTAACTCTCTTATAACAGGAATCTTAAATGCCTTCCAGTTTTGTAGCAATAACCATTTATAGGCCAAAGCCAAGGTTAGAATCCATAACTGACAGGGTCTAGGGTGATGAGATAGCAGTGAGGTGCCCCCTAGAATGAAAATGAGTGGGGAAAAGGTAATCCTTTCATTCAGAATGTTCTGACAAAATAAATGGATTTCTCTCCATTTTGCCTGTACTCCTGGGCAGTACCAAAATAAATGTGCCACAGATGCATTTGAGGAATTGCATTTCCAGCAAATGTTGTGGAGATTTGTCAATTTTACTCAGCCTTAATGGAAAATAATAATACCTGTAAAGTATATTGAACTGAGTCAGCCTCCCATTAACCTTCCTACTACATTTATAGGCATTAGAGGAAGGAGGGGACGGACCACCTGGGAGAAGCAAGACTGGGGGGAGGAGGACACAAGTCCACTTGCAGAGGAAAGAGTCCTGAAAGGACTTGCAGACCTGAAGGTGGATAAGGCTATGGGACCAGATGGGATACACCACAGAGTATTGAAAGAATTCAGGGAAATGCTAGCTGCCCCACTGACAGCCTTGTTCAACAACTCACTGGAAACAGGTGTGGTTACAGAGGACTGGAGAAGGGCAGACGTGGTCCCTCTACATCAGAGTGGAGGCAGAGAGGAGGAGAGTACCAATTATAGGCCAGTTAGCCTAACTTTAGTGGTGGGGAAATTAATGGAAACCCTATTGAAAAAGAGGCTGATTGAGCGTCTAGAATTCCATGTGCTGCAGGACTACAGGCAGCACAGATTCACAGAGGGAAGGTCATGCCAAATGAATCTGATAGTCTTCTTTGGCTAGGTGACTAGGGGAAATAGACAAGGGAGGGCAGTGGTTGCAGCCAATCTGGCCTTCAGCAAGGCCTCTGACACTGGGCAACACAGAAGGCTGATTAGGAAATTGGCCAGCTTAGGCGTCAGGTGTTAACTGGTAAACTGGGTTCAGAACTGGTTAACAGACAGGAGACAGAGGGTGCTGGTTAATGGCACTCACTCTAAGGATGGGAGAGTGACTAGTGGGGTACCACAGGGTTCTGTACAGATACCAGTCCTTTACAATGTCTACATACGTGACACTGTACAAAAGCTGGAGGAGAAAGTATGCTTTTTGCAGATGACACCAAAATCTGCAAAAGGGTGGCGAGAATGTGCAGGGATCTAGGGAAACAAGAAGAGGTCAAAGATAAGGCAGTTGGGGTTCAATGCCAAAAAGTTCAAAATCATGCACCTAGAGCATATGAGCCTCAGTGCGGAGTACAGGACATGGAGAGGTACTTACAGCCACTAGACATGAACCTTGGGGTTATTATATCAGAGGTCCTCAAGGTGGCAACAAAGTGACAAGGTCATGGGCAGGGCTAGTGGGAAGCTGAGGTGCATAGGGAAGGGCATCTTCAGCAGGAAGGAGGAGGCAATGATGTCACTGTATCACTCCCTGATTAACCCTCACTTGGAATACTGTGTCCAGTTTGCCGACCACACCTCAGAAAGGGCATAGCCAAGGTGCAGGTGGTCCAGAGGAGGGAAACTAAAATGGTGTAGAGTTTGCAAGAGATGCCCTTTGAGGAGAGACCAAGGGATCTCAACATGTATACCCTAGAGGACAGGAGAGAGAAGTGACGCGAGAAGAGACCTGCAATTATCTCTCAGGGGTGAATAGGGTGCAGAAGGGAACCTCTTCCATATGAGGATGAGCACCAGGACCAGGGTACATGCAATGAAGCTGTGGGGGAGTTATGGGGAGATGAGGAAATATTTCTTCACTGAAAGAGTAGTAGACACCTGGAACAGACTGCCAGCTAAAGTGGTGGAGGCTAAAAGAGTGGGGGGATTCAAGCGTGCATGGAATAAACATAAGAGTATACTAGAGCAGAGGCGGGGAGGGATGTCGGAGACCAGATAAGGTCTGCGGATGTAGAATGGGCAGGGAACACTTGGGCAGACTACAAGCAGCCCCTTTCTGCAGACAAATTCTGTGTTTCTATGTTTCATGCAATATCTCAATGTTATTGGCCCTCTTGGTACACACCCTCACAGTGTATAGGTGGCTAACTGTGCTGTTAGGCCCCCAGATATCCACAGTAATTGCAACACTTTCACACCAGCACAGTAGCGAGAAGCGATGTAAGCGGTGAACAAGAAGTGCAGGAACTCAAACATTGGCACAAATGTAAAGCAGAATTAAGATCCTTGCTCTGAAGGATAACTCTTGGGACTTGAGGGGCCATTGGACCTTTTTCTGCTGTTGACATCTGTGTTTCTATATTTCTTTCAATCAGGACACAGCTGTATAGATACTGATGCACCTAATCAGAGATGTCAAAGTATTTCTAAAACAAATGAAATGGTTCTACAAGTCAAAGTTTGTGATGGAGTCCACTGATCTTAGGTCATTGGCCAAGAAACTGTCATTATGTTACTGTTTTAAGAATTTAATTTCAAATATCAGTAGGAAGTTGTTCAGGAACTCTGTTCCTGCTGCAAAAAAGGTACAGTAACTGAGTTCCTGTGCGTTTCTGCTCACTTTCACCACTGGTGGCGAGGAAGGTTGAGGCTCTTGTGCTGCACCTGCTACCACACCAGCCACCGGCATTTGGGGACGGACCTGGGCCGCCAGTGGTCGGGCAGGAGAGGATAAAGCATCCAGAGGGCTGCTCTCCTCTCTGAGGGAGAAAGGGTTACAGCACCTGATGTTAGCCTGGCTCCTAGCATCAGCTAGGGGTGTGGCAGCCAGGAATTGTCAGGATAGGGAAGGGGCGGAGTAGCGGTTGCTGACATCCCATGTACGGTAGTGTGCATGGAGACATTTGCACGCCCACTTCTTGGGGCAAGGGAGAAAACTGGGGAAAAATCTGACTTCTGGGTGGCCGCTGACTTCCCGCCATATGCAAGCCCTGCATTCAACTAACATCCAGGCCACTCTACCTTCATGCGATGGTAAGTCCTGAAGGAAAATCAGGGAGATGGGGCTGGGGTGGAGTAGGGTGGGGGGGCTGGCATCCAGAGGCGCTCAGAGCCAGGGAGAAGCAACATTAACTGCAAAAATGTATTCAAGTTTTCAAAGACAATACTACAATACAGACAAGAACAAGACTCGACCACGTATCAAGTGTGACCAACTTACATAAAGAAAAAAATGACATAAGCTGTTGAGTATTATTTCATCAGCTAAACAAAAAACAAACTTCATAGCTTTGCACAGGTGACGTACTGAGATTTCATTGACAGGGTAGAATGATATATGCACCCCAGTTATATGATGACATACAATAGGTGAGAATGAATCAGTACCACATCACAGAACCAGCAAGGTTTTATTTTTATTTACACTAAGGGGTAAGTACCCCAAGAAAAGTTATATTACTTAACTTAATAAATAACAATGATGTTCCACCTGGCCTTAGATTGTCCCCCACCACCAATGAATTCCTGAATTTATGCCAAGCTTATGTGATCTGTGCTGCGTCATACTGCTTTGTTTTAGGAAGGTAGGGGATTATTATCCTACATGCAGTATTCTTCCCATTTAGCCTATTTCATTAATGAGTTAAGGGTTTTCCCCATCATAGTTAAAATTTAATTTTATGTACACCTTTTCTATAATATGTATTTCTTTCACCAGCTCTTTCCAGTCTCTAATATGTCCCCCCACCCCCAGTCGGTTTCTGCTCCTGCCTCGGGGAACTCTCTCCAGCTACCTCACTCACCAACAACTCTACTTCCCGTCTGAAGCCTTCACTGGGTCCGCTCCAGTCCAGCGAATCCCCCAGCTCTGAACCCCCCGAAGTGGGGCCGTTGTCACATTGGCGCTCTAGCTACACTCTAATGCGCAGGGCACCCCGGTTGAAAGGCCTGACTGTGGGAGTGTGGTCGTGGCACTGGATGAGCCTTCACCTATCCCAGAGACAGGGGATTTTCCACTTTTCTACCTGTTGTTGCCCCCGGAACTCGGATGTGCAGGACATCCGTGGCACAATGTGCTGATGTCCGCCGCAGCTCCGCCCCCGCATTCACTTGCACTGCATGTTCCATTGCGCTACCCCCGAGTGCCGTCAGATCAACCTAGGAGCGGCACAGTATGGGGAATTTCTCTATATAAAAAAGAAAAAAAAAAACATTACAGAGATTGTACTTGCAATAATGGAGGAAATAATCTTATAAATTCATTCCATGACATTGACACAATGTCTTCTGGAAATTCCACCTGAAACCATAGTCTTTCAGACATCAATGTTTCTTCTGTTTTATGCCACCAAGCTTGTTTTATGGTTTGTGGGAGAGTTTGACAGTTCCAGAATTATAATATTATCCTCTTTTGTTATACTTATAATTTATTGTTTTATCATAAAAACAATTACATACAAGCCACTCATGCCAGAAAACACATTACTGAGCAACATCATACATTCAATGTAACAGGGTTATATAACCTAAGCATTCTTGTTTGCAAATATGGGGGTATTCCTTCATGTTATTGTCCAAGATAGAGTCCAAAAATATGCAGCACCCCACAAGACTTTTGAGTGGTCAAATCAAGAAAAAAGATATACCAAACATTTAGAAACAACAACCAGTGTTGCTATGACCCTCAACCGAACATGTATTTCCTACATATTGGTAGCATTCAGTGAACAACTGCATCTGATCAAATCGCAATAAAGAAAAGTAAATTTAAAAACATTTGCACCAACAGACCAAAGATTAGACAATAGATCCATTATGTAGTTCACTGCCTATAAAGTCTGTTCTTTTAGCTACACATTTTGAAGCATACCACTGCTGCACATGTTATCTTCTTTATTAAAAAATTATTAAGCAATAAAGTGAAACAGGTACAAATATTTTGTTTGCCACAAACAAAACAGCGTTGGCACAAAAGAAAAAATTACTCACCTGTAGTAATCTTGTTTCTTCCAAAGGGATCCACTAATATTATTACTCTTACAGTGCTCCCTTAAGCCAGCACTGCCCCAGAGAGAATAGAATGCTGTGCTAATCATGGAATGTTTAGCTCCTGCATCTATTTTCAAACTGCCCAGTGTCAACTGCCTATATTCTACCTCAGATTTCTTAGAAGCCTGCAAAGAGGCCATAACAACATGTGAATTGCTATTTAAATAATTATGGAAAAATAATGCCCAACTGGGCAAATAACAACATTAACGAAAGGACTAGTATAAACAAATGTCCCCTTTTTTTCTGAAGTCAGATATGCCATAGGACATAGTAGCAATTAGTGAGACATGGTTTACCAGTAACCACACTTGGGAGACTTCAGTACCTGGCTATGTATTGTTCAGAGGAGACAGAGGTGCAAAAAGGGGGGGGAGGAGTGGCCCTGTATGTCAATGAAAATATCAAAGCTACAGAAATTCAGAATACACATAAGGAGCCAGAAGAACTGTGGGTCACCCTGGAAACAGGAAATGGGACAGCCATAAGAACTGGGGTTGTCTACAGGCCCCCAGACCAGGGGAGGACATAGCCACATTACTGTTAGAAGATATACAAAACATGACAGCTAAAGGGGAGGTTCTGATAATGGGAGACTTCAACATGCGGATACAGATTGGTCAATACCAGCAGGAACATCTGCCAGAACTAGACACACAGTGGATTCCCTGCAGGGGGACGGCCTCAAACAACTGGTACAGCAACCCAAGAGACAGGACTATCCTAGATCTAGTGACGGACTAACAAGGAAGGGATCACAGATCTCCAGGTAGAAGGTCACCTGGGGGCCAGTGACCATCACATGGTATGGTTCAATTTGGCTATAACATCTAAATCATCCCATTCCAAGGCAAAAATATGGGACTTCAGAGGAGCTGACTTTGGTAAGATGGCCAACAGAGTTAAGCTAACCCTGGCAAAAAGAAACACAGGTGAGGGGGTACAGGCAAAGTGGGCAAACATTAAGGATGCAATACTTGAAGCAACATCCCATTGTGTTAGACAGAAAAGGAAGTGCAAAAGAAGAAGGAAACCACTTTGGTTCTCAAATACAGTAGCAGAAAAGGTTAGAGCCAAAAGGCTGGCCTTCAGGAAATATAAGGGAACACAGCGGGATGAAGATAGGGAGGCATACCAAACTGCCCTAAGCGAAGCAGGGAAGCAGTAAGGCAGGCAAAGTCCCAAACAGAGGAAAAACTAGCACAAACAGTAAAAGAAGATGACAAGACTTTCTATAGATACATTAGTGAAAGGAGAAAGTCCAGAGGGGGTATTGCTAAGCTTAATGGAGAAAAGGGAGCATGTGAGGAGGAGGAGGACCCTGTAAAGGCATCTATCCTAAATAGATACTTTTGCTCAGTATTTACTGAAGAGAAGGTAGAGCAGGGCCCACAGCTCAGCATCATGGACACAGGGGGGAGGGAGGTGAGCACTACTCCCTTCACAAGAGAAAGGGTCCTACAAGAGCTTGCTAAGCTCAGGGTGGATAAGGCAATGGTACCTGATGGCATACATCCCAGGGTACTTAAGGAGCTAAAGGTGGAACTAGCAGAGCCATTAGCAGAACTGTTTAGTGAGTCTCTGAGCACAGGAGAGGTCCCAGAAGACTCTAGATGGGCTCATGAGATCCCGCTCCACAAGAGTGGTAGCAGGGAGGAGGCGGGGAACTACAGACCAGTCAGTCTTACCTCAGTAGTGGGCAAGATTATGGAGGCACTCCTTAAGGAAAGGATAGTGCAACACCTGGAATCCATAGGGGCACAGGATCCAAGACAGCATGGGTTTACAAAGGAAGGTCCTGTCAAACTAATCTCATAGATTTCTTTGACTGGGTAACCAGAGTGGTGGACCAAGGGGGAGCAGTTGATGTCACCTACCTTGACTTCAGCAAAGCTTTTGACACTGTTCCACATAGAAGATTGATAAATAAGCTGGGTAGGCTCGAGGGTGGGTCAGAAGTTGGTCAACTGGGTGGCAAACTGGTTGACGGGCAGAAAACAGAGAGTGGTGGTAAATGGTATACACTCAGAAGAGATGCAGGTCACAAGTGGGGTACCTCAGGGATCAGTCCTGGGGCCAGTCCTCTTCAACATCTTCATTAGTGACCTTGCAGATGGACTAGAGGGTAAGGCTTGTCTGTTTGCAGATGACACCAAGATCTGCAACAGAGTAGATGATCCAGATGGGGTGGGCAGAATGAGAAGAGATCTGGATAAACTAGCAAAAATGGTCAGAAGAGTGGCAACTGGGATTTAATGCAAAGAAGTGCAAAATCAGCACATGGGAAAAAGAAACCCTGAAGCCACCTATAGGCCGGAGGGAGTTGCTAGCAGTCACAAAGGAAGAAAGAGACTTGGGCATCATCATCACTGATGACCTGAAATCATCCAAGCAGACCTCTAGAGCAGTAGGTAAGGCTAGGGGAGTGTTAGGGTGTTTAGTAGGGATATCACAAGTCGTGAGAGGGAGGTTATAATCCCTCTTTACAAGACACTGGTTAGGCCCCATCTGGAGTACTGCGTGAAGTATTGGAGACCACACCTTCACAAGGACATTAACCAAATTGAGGCAGTCCAGAGAAGGGCAACCAAAATGGTGCAGGGACTGCATCAGAAGACATATGAGGACAGATTAACAGAGCTCAATATGCATACCCTTGAGCAAAGGAGGGAGAGAGGTGATATGATCAAGGCATTCAAACACCTTAAGGGCATTAACAAGGTGAAAAGTTCTAACATGTTTAAATATAAGAAAAATAGCAGGACAAGAGGACACAGCATGAGATTAGAGGGGGGCTGATTAAGGGGGAATGTGAGGAAATTCTTTTTCACAGAAAGCGTGGTGAATGCATGGAATGGCTTACCACAAGAAGTGGTGGCTATGAATACAGTGCAGGGCTTCAAACAGGCATGGGATAGGCATAAGGGAGCAATACAAATGGCTATAAATACATAGGCCACTGACAGAGCAAAGGCCGATGGCACATTTATAAGGTAGAAAAAGAAATGGGCAGACTGGATGGGCCTTGAGGTCCTTATCTGCTGTCAACTTCTATGTTTCTATGCCTTTAGAAAAGAACCTACAAGTTCAGACTTACTAGAAGGTGCCAGCAGGTGGCATGCTGCTCCAGCTATACATCTTAGAGGCTGTGAAGAAGATTTTTCTTGTTACTGATTCTGAAAGGGGAGGCAAGGGAAGGGAGTAATATTATTAGTGGATCCCTTTGGAAGAAACAAGATCACTACAGGTGAGTATTTTTTTCTTCTAACCCCAGGAATCCACTCAAATTATTACTCTTGCAGACTATGCAGCAGTACCTCATGGAGGTGGGCCAGAATTTGTTTAGGAAAAAGACTCTGCAAGACTGCTGTGCCAAATCTGGCATCACTCCTGGACTGGGTATCCAGGCTATAATGCTTAGTGAAGGTGTGGACTAACCTCCAGGTAGCTGCTTTACATATTTTCATTAGAGGTACCTCTCGGGCAGCAGCAATAGTGGCAGCTGTGCCCCTTGTAGAGTGGTCCCTAAGACCAGAGGGAGGAACCTTGCCTGCCTTCGAGTAGTAAAACTGAATACACTGGACTATCCAATGAGAGATAGTCCTCTTTGAAGCAGGAGCACCTTTGCCTACTTCCCCATAGGCGAGGAACAGTTGTTGTCTGTCCTGCCTATGATCTTTGGTATGAGTCATGTAATAACTCAGTGCTCTTTTTACATCAAAGCTGTGCAATCTATGCTCACCTGAGCTACAGTGTTCAGTAAAGAAAACTGGCAATGTTATAGACTGGTCCAAATGGAAGTCAGAAACCACCTTGGGGAGGAACTTCCTATTAGTTCTCAATATTACCTTGTCCCTGTGGAAAAAAAACATAGTCCTTTTCCACACAGAGGGCCTGTAGCTCACTTATCCTTCTGACAGAAGTGAATGCTACCAGAAAAACTACCTTCCAGGTAAGACATTTAAGCTCAGCAGATGCCATAGGCTCAAAGGCATAAGCTGGGCAATGCAAATATTATGGTCCCATGTTGGCACTGGTTCACTGTGAGGGGGAAACACATGAGAGAGCCCTTTAAAGAATCTTTTGAATATAGGGTTTGATGCCAGGAAGGTATCCTTTCTAGCTGAAAGGTATGTCAAAACTGAAGCCAGGTGCACCTTCAGAGTCGAGTGCTGCAACCCCAGGGTGTGCAGGTGAGACAATAATCAAGAAGGGTAGGGATCCAGACCTGGGATGGAACTATACCCTTATCACTGTGCCAAATGGAAAATCTTTTCCATTTTTGAGGCATAGGTTTTCTTGGTGGAAGGCTTCCTGTAACCCTTAAGGACTTCTAAAACTGCTTCAGAGAATTGACAATCTGCATATTCTAAGTCCTCAAGAGCGAGGCCTTGAGCTTGAGAAACCTGAGACTGGGGTACACTACCCTTCCCTGAAAGGAAGTCAGTAGATTGTACCTCTGAGGGAGGTGAATCAGTTTGCTCACAGACATTGACAGCAGCAGGGTGTACCAAGGCTGTCTTGCCCAATCCGGGGCTACCAGAATCATCGAAGCTGGTTGTGACCTGAGCTTGATGAGCACCCTGAGTATTAGAGGAAAAGGAGGAAAGGCATAGAGGTACCTGTCTGTCCAATCCAGAATCAGGGCATCCATTGGAACTGGCCCCTTCACTGGGGCCCAGCAGCAATAAAGTGGTAAGTGATGATTTTGGTGGGAAGCAAAAAGGTTTATTTCTGGGATCCACCACCTCCTGAATAGAGCATTCACCACTTGATGGACCTGGTTTATCCTGCTCAAGGCATCTGCCAAGGTGTTGTCCTTGCCTGGCAGATGAATTGACTGTAGAGAGGCCTTTAGAGAGTAAGCGAGGCTCCATATCTTCATTGCCTCTGTACACAGAGGAGTGGACCTTGTCCCTCCTCGTTTGTTGATGTAATACATTGTTGTGGTATTGTCTGTTCTGACTTGTACCACCTTTTCCTCTATGAGATGAGAGAAACCCTGAAGGGCCAGATAAACAGCTCTTAACTCCAGCAGGTTTATGTGCAGGAGTGAGTCTGCACTCTCCCAAATATCATGGATGGTGTGATCCCCTAAGTGAGCACCTCAACCAAGCAGGAAAGCATCGGTTGTGAGAACCAGGGAGGGAGGGCCCTGCAGAAATGATCCCTCCTCAAATTTTCCAGTTCCTCCACCATTGAGGGCCTGTAACATTTTCTGTGACTGTTACTGGCTTTGAGAGGGGGTCCCGCCTTTGACACCAGTGTGCTCTGAGGTGGAACTGAATATCTCTCATCTGAAACCTGGCACCTATGACTGTGCTTGTTGCTGCAAACATGTGCCCTAACAGTTGAAGAAACTGCTTTGCTGGCTTTGGCCTGCCCAGGGCAAATGAGCCTGCCAGAAGCTGAATGCTTTCTGCCGTCTCCTGTAGTCAGTTCTGCACCTATGAACTGCAGAACCTGCACAGGGGTCAGGACTGACTTTCTGGTACTGAGAAGGAATCCCAGGGAGAGCAGCATATCCTGGGTTACCTGAAGGTGGTCTGACACCTGTTGGTGGGATTTCCCTATGATAAGCCAATCGTCCAGATAAGGAAAAATTGTGACACTCAGTCTTCTGAGGTGTGCCACTACTACTGTTATGCACTTGGTAAAGACCCTTGGAGCAGAGGTAAGATCGAAGGGAAGTGTTGAGAACTGGTAGTAGTCTGAGAGGAGTCTGAATCTGAGATGCTTTCTGTGCGACTCCCATATGGAAATATGCATCCTTCAGATCCAGGGAGACTAGCCAGTCTCCTTTTTGCAGAGTTTTATTTATTTTTATTTATTGGGATATTCAGAAAGACCTTTGAGTCAGAGACTCATTTACAAAGGTTCCACGTCATACATAGAGTGATACAGAGATAACATTACGTACAGATTACGGTGCATTACTTACATCACTGTATAGGATACACACTTGTTCAGTTGGCAAAATCATGGCCATTGTGACCATTTTGAACCTGGGCTTTACCAGGTACCTGTTTAGCAGTCTGAGGTCTAGTATAGGCCGCCACTCTCCATTCTTTTTTTTGTTGTTAGGAAATATCTGGAATAGAACCCTTGCCCTCTTTGGTTGTGGGGGACAGGTTCCACTGCCTTTGCCAGCAGTAGGGCCTGTACCTCCTGCTCCAGTAGTTTTCTTTCTGAGAAGGGAGCTGGTGCAAAATGTTTTAACCTTGGAGGAGGAAGGGACTTGAAGCAAAGGGAGAGACCCTGACTCACTATTTCCAGGACCCTCTTGTCTGTGGTTATTTTTAACCATTCCTGGAAATAGTGGTTTAGTCTTCCCCCTACAGGATGTGGAGAGGCAGCCTGATGGGAAAAGTCAGGGGTTCTGTTTTGCTTGCTGCTGAGGCTGAGCAGACTGGGATCCTCTCCGAGAACCCCTTCTACCTCTAGCTCTGTAAAATCCAGTCTGCTGTGGTTGGTACTGCTGTTGTGAAACAGCCTGTACCTGAAAAAAAGGCCTCTTAAAAGAGGACCTGCCCCTGCCTCCACAGAGTAAAAGACAAAGTTGAAGTAGAGGGCCCATCTCTGGTCGAGTTGCTCCTAAAAGTAGCTTTATATTCATCTACTTTTTTCATATATGCCTCAGTCTGGGCACCAAAAAGAGAGTGGTCTTCAACAGGAAAGTCCATTGCCTTAGTTTGGGTGTCCTGGGTGAGGCTGGCAGCCCTCAGCCAGGCAAATCTTCTCAGAGCAATTGTACCAGCCATCCACCTTGCAGCTGTATCACTGGTGTCAGCTGCCATCTGAAATTGGTATTAGGAAGCCTCTGAGCCCAATTTTGCTGCGTCTAGCAGCTCTGACACTGTTAAAGAGGGGTTAGCCTCAGCACTGTCCACTATTGACTGCCAGAGAGCTTTTTGATAAAGGGCTGCATAGGCCTGGTAGCTGGCTTGATGAATTGCCAAGGATGCCAAAAGGTACCCCTTTTTTGCCATGCTGTCCACCTTTCTCAATTCCTTCTCAAGGGGTGAGAGGATAAGGGAGTTTGGGCTTTCTCACAGGCAGCCTGCTGTACAATACCCTGGTGGTCTGGGTGACTAAAAAGAAACTCAGCACCAGATCTTTCTAACTGATACTTCTTGTCACACTTTTTGTCTGTGGGTGTGACTGTATTGTATCTTAAAGAATCTGTAGATAGGCAGAAGGAGCCTTTTTGAGGGTGTTAGCCCCATAAGCTCCATGTATTGTGCCTTCTTTTCATCCTGGATCTCTTCAGTTGTTTGCAGATCCAGGGTCTCTACCATTTTCTTAAAAAAAGAGAAATGGGAAGAGAAATTCTCTGAGGGTCTGGGAGGAGAGTCAAAATCCTGTTCTGGTGACATCTCAGGTTCAATTCCCTCTTTATATTGGTCATCCTCCTCATATGCCACTGTAGCAGCAGACAAAAGAGGGGTAACAACAGTTGCTTTTTCAGTAGTAGTAATCACAGGCTGCTGAGGGGGTATTAAGCCCTGCAGCACCTGGAGTAAGGCGAAAGCCTGTGTCAACTCAGCAGGACAAGGAGCATTAATAGGCACCTGAGGGACCCCTTGAGGTGGTTCAGCCGGGGTGTCAGTGTGTTTGGTTATCTTAAATGTTTTGGCAGGCACCGGGGAGTCAGTCGGTTGATTGCCTCTCTTGCCAGAGCCCTCACCCATATCAGGGGTGGATTTAGAGGCTTTGGAAGGAACTGCCACAGTCTTAGGGGGATGGACTGGTTAGAGCCCATGGACCCCTCCTCTAGTTTTCTTTTAAGTCTCTCCCTGCATTTTTCCACTGTCTTAACAGAGAAAGACTTACAAATATTACAGTCTTCATTGAAGTGCTGTTGCCCAAGGTAGATCAAGCAAAGATCATGATTGTCTGCCTTGGCAAACACCTCTGCACACTTCAAGCAATTCTTGAACCGAGGGGGTCCTGTTTTCTTTTTAGGCTTGTGTGACATTATAGTAAAAAGGAACCAGTAACCAACCAAAAAATAGACTAAATGTAAATATTTGTAGTCGGTTTCAATAGAATAACAGTCGGTTCAGGAACCGATAAGGTGAAAAAAATACAGGTTACTCACCTGTAACAGGAGTTCTAGGAATGGTATATGTTGTTCATCCACACTTATTGGCAGGTATCCTTGCCGCTTTAAATCTTGCCGGAAGGTCTTCAAGCTGGCTCCTCCCACCCACCCGGGTGGTATAACTCTCGGCTCCGCCCCATGACGCCAGATCTGGCCCGCTGGAAGCTCAGGTTGTGCGTCGAAGCCGGGAGGTCAGGTGGGTGGGTATTGGATGAACATACACTCCTAGAACTCCTGTTACAGGTGAGTAACCTATTCTAGGACATGGATATGTTGTTCATCCACACTATTGGCAGACTCCTAGCAGTTCTCCGGGAGGAGGGAGGCAAGACTTTTACCCCAATACTTACTTGGGAAGAGAGACTGGAGAACCGAGGCCCCAAAACCAGCATCCCGGCGTGACTCAAGGTCGTATGGTAATGGGTAATGAAGGTGTTTGCTGACTTCCAGGTAGCAGCCCTGCAGATTTCCTGGATAGGGACGTCCCTGGAAGCAGCCACCCGGTACAGCAGTATGGCGGGTAGAATGAGCTCTTATCCCTGGGAGGCTCCATGCCCGTCAACTTATAGCAGAGATCTATGCAGGAGGGTGACCACCTGCTTATCGTCCGCCTTGGCTGCAGGTCTGCCAGATCGGCTTCAGCGTAGGTGACAAACAGCTGGCGAACCTCTCCCCAATTTCAGCCGTGCGCTCTTTGTAATAGGCGAGCCCTTCTAGGGTCCAAAGTATGGAGCCTATATTCGGCCTCCGAGGTGTGATTGGGGTAGAACACCGGCAGAGTCAACACCTGGTTAAGGTGAAACTCCGACACCACCTTCGGAAGGAATTTCGGGTGGGGGAGCAGGACAACCTTGTCCCTGTGGAAGACCAGGTAAGGAGACTCGATGGAAAGCGCCTGGAGCTCTCCCATCCTTCTGGCTGACGTGATAGCCACCAAGAAGGCGGTCTTCCACGACAGGTGAGAGAGAGCACACCTGTGCATAGGTTCGAATGGCTTGCCCATGAGCTTTGCCAGTACCAGCAGTAGATCCCACGGAGGTGGAGGTTCTCGCACCGGAGGGGAAATGTGATCAAGGCCTTTGAAAAAGCGTCAGACCACCTTCTCCTGCCTATGACTGCCTCCCGGCCCGCGCCCGGTAAGCAGAGATGGCTGCCAGGTGCACCCTTAGGGTCGTCGACCTAAGCCCTTGATTAGAAAGGGACCATAAATAGTCCAAGATGCTTGCCAAGGAAGAGGAGGAAGGGTCCAAGCCCTTGCCCTGACACCAAATGGAAAACCTTTTCCATTTGCAGGCATAGCATTTTCTGGTCGACTCCTTACGGGACGCCTCAACTACATTGAGGACCTCGTCGGAAAGACCCAAGGCCTGGAACTCTAGCCGCTCAGGAACCAGGCCGTCAGGTGCAGGGATTGAAGGTCCGGATGGAACACCTTCCCTGATTGACTGAGAGCAGGTCCGGCGAGCTGGAAGCTGCCGTGAGTCCTGGAGCTGAGACTGAGGAGATCTGGGTACCAGAACTGGCGAGGCCAGTCTGGGGCTATCAGAATCACCTGCGCCTTGTCCCTCCTCGCCTTGAGAAGCACCTTGTAGATCAAGGGAAATGGGGGAAAGGCGTAGAAGAGGCCGGGGTCCACTGCCTCGAGAAGGCATCCCCTGCAGCGAGCCCTGCTGAGGGGCGGGCATGGAACAGTCTCAACCGCGTTCTCCCTGGAGGCAAACAGGTCCACCTGAGGTGTGCCCCAAAGGGAGAACAGATGCTGTACTACCTCCGCAGGAGAGACCACTGTGGGATGCAGCCCCTATCCGCTCAGGGCATCGGCCAGGGTGTTGGAGGCTCCTGCCACATGAATGGCTAGGAGATCCGCCTCCAGGCTGCGCACGAGTGACCAAATGCGGAGAGCTTCCTTGCATAGAAGCATGGAGCGCGTCCCGCCCTGGCGGTTTAGATAGTACATGGTCGTGGTGTTGTCCGTCTGGACTCGGACCACTTGACCCCGGAGGAACGGAGCAAAGGCGGTGAGAGCTAGGCGGACCGCTCGGAGCTGCAGCAGGTTGATGTGGCATCGGGACTCCCGCGGGGACCAGAGGCCGTGGGCCCGGTGTTCCCCCAGATGGGCACCCCAACCCATCAGAGAGGCATCGGTCGATAGAGAGACCGTCGGCTCGGGGCGGACGAACGGGATGCCCTCCTGCAAATGACCTGGAACGATCCACCACTGGAGAGCGTTCCACATCCCCTGTGTCACCGACATAAGCTGGTCCAAAGGATCGCAGCGTTGTGACCACTGGCTGGCCAGTCCCCATTGAAGGGGACGCATGTTCCAGCGGGCCCAACGGACCACGCTGGTGCAGGCCGCCATGAGACCCAGGAGGCGCAGGAAGTCCCGGGCAGGGCGCAATTGCCCAACCAGAAATGATTGGGCAAAGGAGGAAAGAACCTCGGCCCTGTCCGCCGGGAGCCGCGCTCTGGCTCGAAGAGTCGTAGCTGCGCCCGATGAACAGAATCACCTGCTTCGCTCAGTTCCGACTTGGCCTCGTTGATAAGGAGGCCTAGTTGAGCAGACCTGGAGGGCCAGATCTCTGGACCACTCCACCTCCTGCCTGGAGGGAGCTGCTATCAGCCAGTCGTCCAGGTAAGGGTACACCGGACCCGGCAGAGGAATGCTGTCACCACTGCCATGCATTTGGTGAAGACCCTGGGAGCTGGAGACAAGCCAAGGGCATGGCTTGGAACTCGAAAAGGGATCCCTCCGCTCGGAAGCGAAGGAATCTCTGGTGAGACGGACGGATAGGGACGTGAAAAAACGTGTCCTGCAAATCCAGAGAGCAGAACCACACGCCGCGCTCCAAGGATGGTATTATCTGAGCCAGAGTGACCATCCTGAAGGTTCGAGACCTTAGGAACTTGTTTAGGTCGTGTAGGTCGAGAATGGGGCGCCAGCCCCCCATCCGTTTCGGAACCAGAAAGTACCTGGACACAAACCCTGGGTCTGAAGGGGGTCCTCCACCTCTCTTATCACCTCCTTCTGGAGGAGGAGAGCGATGTCGGCTCGACGAGCTGCCAGCGAGGCTGGGGACCCCGAAGCCCCCCGAGGGGCGACGGCTCTGAAGGGCGGTGCCTGCTCGAATTCTAGAGGCAGGCCTCTTCCCATCACCTCCAAAACCCACCTGTCCGTGGTAACAGCGGACCAGGCGGAACGGAAGTGCCGGAGCCGTCCCCCCACGGGGGGACCCAGGGGTAAGGTGACGGGGATGGGGGCGACACCCCTCAGCCCGTCACTGGGCAGGCTTGGAGGATGGACCGGCCGAGGGACCTCCTGGGCCTTTTCCTCCCTGCCTCCTGTTAGAGGAAGCCGGCAGCTTGGGTTTGGGATGCCAAGGCCGAGCCTGCTGGCCCTGACGTTGCTGGGCCGGGCGCGCCGGGGGCGCAGAAGGACGAAAGGGCTTAGGCTGTGGTTTGCGGCCTTTGTCCTTCTGAGCGGAAGAGACCGAGTCCAAGGTAGCATTGGACTTCTCGATCCTCTGCAGGTGACCTTCCACCCCAGGGCCAAGAGGTCAGTCCCCAAAGGGAACATCCGCCAACTTGTGCTGGGTATCAGTAAAGGTGGATATCCTCAGCCAAGCCTGACGCGATAGCTAGCCACTCGCGCCGCCAC
The DNA here is from genome assembly GCA_016271365.2 of Neoceratodus forsteri. Lineage (NCBI taxonomy): Eukaryota > Metazoa > Chordata > Ceratodontiformes > Ceratodontidae > Neoceratodus > Neoceratodus forsteri. The sequence goes on from CM028137.1 coordinate 949,287,402, forward strand.
CGACCTGGCACATGAGTCCCCAATATCCAAAGCAGTCTGGAGCTGCTGTTTGGCCACTGCCCTGCCCTGGTCCCGCACCTGCTTGACCGTAGTCTGCTGATCCGCGGGAGATGAGGAATGACCTCATCCAGGAGCCCCCACAGGGCATGAGAAAATGTGCCATGAGGACGGCCGAACTGGCCTGACGAAGGCCGAGAGAGGACGAGCATAGACTTTTTCGACCGACATAATCCAATTTCTTGGATTCCTTGTCGGGAGGTTTGTCCACATCCCTGGCGTTGCCGGCGCGCCGGAAAACGCTGTCGGTAACCAACCCCTCAGCAGAGGGGTGCTCCGAAAAACCGGACAGGGAACCGGTAGGGACCGCATACTTCCTGGCCATCCTGGCCGAAGGCGCAGGACAGGAAGCAGGGCGCTGCCAAAGCTCCAGGGCCGGACCCACTATGGCCTCGGCCACCGGAAAGGCCTCCGTCGGAGAATCCCCTCGGTCCAGAATCTCCGTGAGGGGATACCTGGCCCGTTTGGAAACGGGTTCGAGCTTCATCCCGGTGGATTCCGAGATGAGCCGAAGCAGTCCTAGGAAGGACGACGGGCTATCGTCCATAGACTGTCCTCCTGAGGACTCCAAGTCCAATCGCTTGGAGAAAAAGGAGGAATTATCCTCGGACTCGGAGGAGTCCTCGAAGAGCTGCCTCTGGCCTGAGCCACCCTCAACCTGCCGAGGTCGGTCGGGAGTGAGGGTAACCGACAGCCGATGGGGTAGACCCTTAGCCGACCGAGAATCCCTGGTTGGAGCCCCAAACAGTGGCTGTGGAGGCGGAGGTTCCACCGGAATCGGTGGAGCAGCTGGTTTTGGCCGAACAACCGGCCTGGGTACAGGCTCCTCGGGTAAGTCGAGGGGTTGTGTCGGCCGCTCCGGTGACAGCCACTTAATGGCCGGGGAAGGCGACAGCGTCGGCTTACTCCCGGTCAGAAGCTGTTGCCACATGAGGTCCTCGTACCGTCGACGTAACTCACGCCGAAGCCTCCCCTCGTCCGAGGAGGAGGACTAGGATGAGCAGCGATGCCGAGACCGAGACCGCCTATGACGGCGGGATCGGCTGGACCGCGAAGAGGTCCGAGACCGAGACCGAGAGCCTCGGCTCTTCCGAGGTCAGTGCAGGGAAGTGTCGGCAGGAACCGGCACTCCCTTCGGCTCGGAGGGTTCATCCGAGGGCTCCGGAACCGGAGGCACAGGCAAGCCCACGGGATCCTCAACTCCCTCCGGGGGAACTCGGGAGAGAGGAATCTCGGCTATGGGCGACAGCCCGCCTAACGGTCAGAAAAATCTCGACTTGGGACAGGAGTCTTTAGTCAACTGACCTGACGGGGCACCGTGGAGACCAGTGGCCGAGCCGAGCGGTCGACGAGTCGGCGTCGACGTCGACGACTCGGGAGAGGGACCTTTCCGCTCCCAATAGCCGCGGAGGATTTACCCTTGTCCCTCTTTTGGACCGAGAAAAGGTCCAGCAGACGTTGGCCCTTCTCCCCTAGTGGAGAGGGACAGACAAAGCTCCTTAAATGAAGCTGTGCAGGAAGAACCCAGAGAGAGCGGGATAAATGCCGCGGCCGAGGAAGATACGGCCCGCGCCGCCTCCTCTTCGAGGGCGATCATCTGCTCGAGCTGATCCGCCGAGCCCGCCGCCGCGGACACCGCCGACCGGGCCTCCTTAGACTTCACCGGAAGGAAACGCTTCTCGGGACGGCCCAGTTGCAATCGGGCAGCACGGTCTTCGAGGACGTAGGCCGAGAAGGAAGAGCACAGGTCGCAGTCCTGCGGGTCGTGCTCAAAGCCTAAACAGTAGACACACGTGGAGTGTGGATCCGTCCGAGACATCTTCTGCCCGCAGGGGCATCTCCGAAAACCGGGAGTCGATCTGTCCATCGCAGCCGCGAGGGATCGAAGACCGAAGTCTTTTTAGCAAAAAACTTTCAAATTCGCAAAACGGAAGAAATAGGAACCAGTCGCAAACGCAGAGCGTTAAGGAGGGAACCTGAGCTTCCAAGCGGTAAGGAAGATCTGGCGTCATGGGACGGAGCCGAGAGTTATACCACCTGGGTGGGTGGGAGGAGCCAGCTTGAAGACCTTCCGGCAAGATTTAAAGCGGCAAGGATACCTGCCAATAAGTGTGGATGAACAACATATCCATGTCCCTAGAAACTACCAGTTCCGAATGGATCCAGAACCGAGAAACCACTGAGGAAAACCGATAAACCTCGGTTCAAAAGTGGTTAAAATTAAAAAAAATTTAAGAATAAAGTAACTAGAACCTTCTAAAAAGGTTCCGATTAAATAAAAAAAAGGTTGGTTGCCCCTCAGTTCAAAGGAACCGCAAGAAACAGATAAAAAAGTTTAAATTTAAAACTAATGAGGTATAAAACACTAAAGAACAATGACACTAGGCAGTAATGAAAAATAAAACAAAATACTTATGTTTTCTTTGCTCTATGTACTACAAGAATCTGTCTTGATTGAGAGAGAGATCTCCAGAGCATCTGAACTTTGCAGCAGAGAGAAGAAATCTGAGGTAGAATGTAGGCAGTCGACACTGGGCAGTTTGAAAATAGATGCACAAGCTAAACATTCCATGATTAGCATAGCATTGTATTCTCTCTGGGGCAGTGCTGGCTTAAGGGAGCACTGTAAGAGTAATAGTAGCAGTGGATTCCTGGGTTAGAAACATCACCAACATTACTGGAACAAGCAGAAGATGTACACCGCAACCACCTCCTAGAAAAATGTTAAAGTTAGTTAAATGTAACCTTGAAAAGTTCAGGTATCTTCCTCGGATTCAGACGATTCCCATCGCCGGTCCCATTCAAATTCTCCAGCGAGGGCTTCAGCTTTCTTTCCGGCTTCCCCAGGATCTGTATATTGATAAGTTCAGCCTCCATAATGGATCCGCAGTCGGGCAGGCAACAGGAGTGAATGAGTAACCCCCAGGCTATGCAACTTGGCTCAAACACTGTTGAACTTCCTCCACCTCGTCCAGGTGCCGAACGATAGATCCGGAAAGATGTGTACAGTGGATCCCTTGAAATTCAGTCTTTTAGCCTCTCTTGCTGCTTGAAGAACAGTATCCCGGTTTGCCAGATTCAAGGTTACCATGAGGATGGTCCGGGCCACTGCTGATCTAGGAAAGATCTGGTAAGCCCTGATAAAGCTGTCTGAGGAAAGGATTGCTTCCAAATCTAGAGCTGTCGGCAGCCATTCCCAAACAGAATATAATAAATTGTCCCCTAGAGGCCCTCTGTGAGTTCTCTAAGGCCTCAAAGTGGTATTTAAGTTGTGTATTTTCTTGCACGAGCTGGCCAGAAGATGTCAACGACCTTTGTCGCCATAGACTCTGCTGTGGTTGCCATTTTAGAAACTGTGTTGATTTTGGCATCCTGTTCTGCAAATTTAGTGAGAATCAATTCCATTTTGGCATCGACAGCCTGCATGGACCTTTGTAGGGCCCGCCATGGCGGTTCAGGCTCCGACATGGATTTTGTTGCAGCCTCAGCTAATGTTGTCTCTACAGGCTGAAATTTTGCGCTGGATATGGATCCTTTATTGTGACCCATTATCGAAAAAGGTATCAAATTAATCCTCTGACTCTAAGGAATGCAGATCCAGCTGTAAACAACCTGTTTTTACACCATAAATCACTCTTTTGGCAAGTTTAATTGCATTTGATCAGAGAGCTCTCACTGAAAGCGTCTAGTCAGTGGGAGTGCTCCACAGCGCCCCCCCTTCCCCGGCTAGCACTTTTTTGAATAGTGAACCTGTATTCCAACAGGGAACTTTGAAATCCAAAGAATAACAATTGTAATCCAACAGGGAAATGGATGATGGTAATTCAGGCAGGTTAAACCAGTAAATTTCAAATCTAGCACAATCTACCCACCCCTTTTTTATAATAATTATATTTTATTGGTTTTATAAAATAGGAGGAAAAACACACAATAAACAGATACCAAAAAAAGGCAACATTCATAGTACACTTAACCTAGCCAAGGTCAGTAAATTAATCCTTTGGATGTACAGACTAAAGTAAATCAGAACACAGTTTATATGAAATACCTTAACAACGAAGAGCAAATAAACAAATTAAAATGAAAGAAGAAACCTCTATGGTTCTCAAAAGAAGTAGCGGGGAAGGTAAGGGAGAAAGAGATAGCATTCAGGAAGTATAAGGAAACATAGAAGGAGCAGGACAGAGAGTGCTGTACCAGTTAAAGCAGAAGAAAGCGAGGAAGGCAGTCAGAACAGCAAAGGCCCAAACTGAGGAAAAGATAGCCAACTCGGTTAAGAAGGGGGATAAAACCTTTTGTATGTACATTAGGGAGCAAAGAAAGACTAAGGCAGGGAAGGATACTGAGGCTGAATAAAGAGGAAGGTGGTTGGGCATAAAGCAACAGTGAAAAAGCAGGAATACTGAACGAATACTTCTGTTCAGTATTCACAATGGAAAAGCAGGGGGAGATACTTATCCAGTCAATAGAAGCACTCTGGATGGTGGGTTGATATTAGTTCTTTCACAGAAGAAAGGGTTCTAAAAGAACTCTTAAAACTGAAGGTGGATAAAGCAATGGGGCCTGATGGGATTCACCCCAGAATTCTAAAAGAACTAAGGGAAGAACTAGTAACACCACTGACTACCCTTTTTAATAAATCATGGGAGGATGGTGTGGTACCTGAGGACTGGAGGAGGGCGGATGTGATTCCCCTTCACAAAAGTGGGAACAAAACAGAGGCAGGAAACTACAGACCTGTCAGTTTGACCTCAGTGGTGGGGAAAATGATGGGATCACTGCTGAAGGAAAGAATTGTTGAGTACCTAGAGGCCAGTGGGGCATAGGACCCAAGGCAGCATGGATTCACAGCAGGAAGGTCATGTCAGACGAATCTAATTGATTTCTTTGACTGGGTGACCATAGTAGACTAGGGTGGGGCTGTGGACATGGCCTACCTAGACTTTAGCAAGGCATTTGACACAGTCCCGCACAAAAGATTAATAAACAAATTAGCCAGCCTGGGAGTGGGTCCCAGAGTGGTAGCCTGGGTAAAACACTGGCTGGACAACAGGACACAGTGGGTAATAGTAAATGGAATCCACAGTAAAGAAAGGAGGGTTACTAGTGGGGAACTGCAGGGTTCAGTACTAGGGCCGGTCCTTTTTAATGTCTTTATAAGTGACATTACAGAGGGATTAAAAGGGAAAGTATGTCTCTCTGCAGATAACACAAAGATCTGCAGCAGGATTGATACACAAGGTGGGATGGAAAGGATGAAAAGGGACTTGGCAAGGTTAGAGGAATGGTCAAATGTATGGCAGCTTAGATTCAATGCAAAGAAGTGCAAAGTAATGCACCTGGGAAACAAAAACCCACTGGAAGAGTATACAATGGGGGGTGAGATACTGACAACAACAAAAATGGAAAGGGACCTAGGGGTAGTCATATCAGACGACCTAAAGGTGGGCCAGCAATGTGAGAAGGCAGTAAGGAGGGCTGGAGGATACTGGGATGCATAGGGAGAGGCATCACCAGTAGAAAACAGGAAGTTGTCGGCCCTCTGTACAGACAGTTGGTAAGACCACATCTGGAGTACTGTGTACAGTTCTGGAGACCCCATCTCCACAAAGACATAGACAGGGTGGAGGCTGTCCAGAGGAAGGCAACCAAAATGGTGCAGGGCCTGCACCAGAAGACATATGAAGAAAGACTAAATGAGCTTGAGATGTATAGCCTCGAGGAAAGAAAGGGGGGGGGGTACATGATAGAAACGTTCAAATAGCTCAAGGGAATCAACAAAGTCCAAGAGGGTAGCATCTTTCAGAAAAAGAGATGTGCAAGAACGAGGGGGGACGGCTCAGAGGTAATGTGAGGAAGTATTTCTTCACATAGAGGGTTGTAGATGCATGGAACAGCCTTCCTGCAGAGGTCGTAGAGTGAAAAACAGTGGGGGAATTCAAGAATGCATGGGACAGACATAAGGCAATTCTAGTGGAGGGTAGGAGGAAGTAGACTGTTGGTTAACTAGGATCTGCAGCTTATCTGTTAGGTAGGGAAATGGGCAGACTAGATGGGCCATGCAGTCCTTATCTGCCATCAAATTCTATGTTTCTATGAGCCTTGACATCCTGCAGCAACAATCTATGAGCACACCAGAATACAAGCAACTTGGACTAAGGTGGAAAGTCAAGAACTATCCTGCCTGTGAAGAAGAGAGGACTTCTTTTGGGGGCGGAGAGGTTGACTACATCTCTGCTGTCGATTAAAAGGGGCACTGTCAACCTCTTCTAGGCCTCAAACTGTCCCTAGTTTAAAAAACACACAACACTATTAGCATGAATTTCAGTTCTATTAAGAAAGGAGACAGATTAAGCAACCAGCAACACCAATGAATTTTAGAGAAGGTAAGCAATCAAAAAATGTGGTTTTTCAGTTAGAAATAGCATGATGCGAAGGGAGTTGACAGTGTTCCTTTAATAGATAAGAGGACATATGATATCCCACTGGAATTTTAAAAACTGGGGGGTCCAAATAGGCTCCCAAAAGGTCAAAGTATCAGTCTGGTCGGCCCACTGTCGAGTAGTGGACTCTCTGAAAACTGGCCATGATGCCCATTTCTTGGGTCCATTATGAAATATTTGGAGGTTGCGGTGACCTCCCAATGCCCCAGTATGACCGGTTTTGCAGGCACTAGTGTGCCCAACATCCAGCGAGTGTGCACTTTTCAGAGGAGGCCAGGCGGAGGAGTATGCTCCACATATCCCAACATTACCATAGGTGCCGACAGGGGGACCAAGGCCCCCAGAATAGAGAGTGGATCTCCTGGACACTTGCTAGAAGTGTTTAATCCTCATGCAACTCCAAATAATATGGGTTATGGTCCTGGTCTCTGTCCTGCAATGCCAACATTTATCAGAGTCCATAAGACTCCATTTGTGCAGCTGTTGCAGGGTTCTGTTCCAATGGCGAAGAATCTAAAATTGCGTGAAGCGGTTCCACGTGTCTTTGGTGACCTTAAGGAGTTGTGTCCAAAGCTTTTTTCCAGGCGCTGTCTGTAACAGTGCACTCTAGTTCCACTTCCCATTTTTGTTTGAGAGAGATGGTGGTATCTCTCCTGAAGTCCAGCAAATTGCAGTAAATCATACTGCTTTTTAGTGATTGCCTGTCCCTGGGGTGTAGGAAGCCGTCCAACTGATTCTCCCTTTGTGTCTGCAAGCTGGGCCTCAGGATACCATCCAGCATATGCTGCAACTGGAAGTACTCCCAATGCTGATGTTTCTCCAGGGCAAATTCATTCTGTAGTTGGGCGAAAGACTTGAGGAGCCCTGAGTCAGGCTCGAGCAATTGGCCCAGGTGTAAAATTCCTTCAGAGGCCCAGTCCGCCCATTTTACTGGACGGTTGGTCTACCCTTGTTTAATTCACAAAGTTCAGATCACAGTTCGTACAAGGGATGCTACTGGTTTTGTGGCATGTAACAACCAACAGAGTACAGTGTACACCCAGCCCCCAGTAAATCTTTGAAAAGTTACAATTCTTTCTGCCTAAATTGGCAATTTTCTTCTTTTATCTCCATGGACAAGGGGCTCTCTTAGTCTTCATATCAGAGTTCTGAATTAGCCAAACTACCAGGTAGCAAGGTGGAACCCCACAGTTTGGTCCTAACTATAAAATGTGTGCAGTGGCTTCTCTTATATAGAGTGCATTGCCTGAACAGGCTTCTTTATGATAAAGTGCCTCCACCTAGGAAATTCACAGGTGATTAAAGGAGAACATGCTACAGGAGTGCCACACACATCCACATAAACTCCAAACCTAGCATGCTCTACCCTTGTTGAATTCACAAAGTTCAGAAGATATTTTCTTAATAAGGAGTGCTGCTGGCAAAGCCAATACTCACAAGTGTGATGACTGTGAGCTGCATGGGATGGAGCAAGATTGCAGGAGCAGACTCCACAGCAGGCCTTGGGTGCAGGCTAGCACCGATGATGTTCAGCAGACAGCAGCAGGTGGATGGTATCAGGCCTTGACTTGGGCCTGGTGACTCTTGCTCTTCACAGTGACCTCTGGCTCAGCTCTTGCAGCAATGCAGTGGTGACTCAGTTCCAGGCAAGGCCTAGACTGAAGTGCTCCCCACCTCACTAGGGTGAATACACACCACTGGAAGTACCACAGGCGACTAGGCTCCTGACCTCACCTTTCCCTCAGACACACCAAACATGGGTGGTGGGGGCCATCTCCTACCTCTGACTCCAGCAACAGTCTGGATTCTCTTTTACAGCTCTCTCTCTCTCTCTGCAGCACTTCTCAGCAGCTCTCAGCTGGCAGATGCACAGCAATTCAGTTCAGATTGAACTTCTGCAACTCTCTACAGCACAAATACCAGTTTAGGCTCTCAGCCCAGCTAAGGCCTCAGTTGTCTTCTCCTCTGCATGTCTGACTCCTCTGAATGGTGTTGCAGGACTACTTAAAAACTCCGCCTAGCTGGTGGGAAGGTTCCAGTGCAGGACCCAGACATTTTGGCTCCTGATTGGCTGACTTGGCTGCCAGCCACAGTTCTGCATTCTCACTTCTGCAAAAAGGCACCAAGCACTCTGCCCCTGTGGCTTCCAGTGTGCTTCAGGGAAGTCCTCTGTGACCCTCAGACTCTGGTTGGCTAGTCTTGGGGTCAGGGGTTGGCAAAATGGCAATGCCATGTTGTTTACACAGGCAATTAAAGCTGAACTGCAGGTACAGACAGTTCTTTAGCCCAAACGCTGCAATACTTTTACTTTTTTGGATTTAGCCATTTTTTATGTGTTCTCTTGATACTGCTGCCTCCACTATCCCTCCAGGTTCCCAAGGCGCCTGGCTCTTCCTGTCTGTGGTTTCCTGCTGCAACCTACCTCCTGTATCCCAGCATCAGGACGCCCCCCCCCATGTAGGGAAGGAGGGGCTAGTCTCACCTTCTACCTACATGAATTCTTGTCAGGCAGTCGCTGAGGGTTCCTGGGTCAGTCTGTGTTCGATCCACCAGGGCCACTGTCAGTTTTGGCAGTGGGGCTTTTCCTTTTTCTCCCTGTTCCCAGCAACATAGGCACACATGGGAGGTCCAGGGTGCTATTGCGTGCTGCCAATCCAGACCATGACCTGCATCTCCTCCTCCCGCTGCACACTTGACTGCAATGCCACCTGTGGTTACCTAGGTGGCAGTATTGCAGGGATGACGGTGACCCACCTGCCCTGGAGGAGGCAAGATTTTGCTGGGAAGCTCGATCCTCCTCCCCCTGGCCAACCCCCAATGACCTGAGCTTGTTCCCAAACTTGAGTGGCTGGCGTCGCAAGCAGTAGCACTACCGCAGTGCCAATCGGCTGCTCGGATTTAGCCATGTTGATGCTGTAATCCGGTTGCATCAGCAGTGATGGTGGTGGCAATCTGGTCAGGCTTCTTCCACTGTAGGGGCATTCTTTTTATCACTGGCAAGGAGCATTGGATTATTCTGAGTTCCTCTCTCCTCTTCACCATCTGGCCTCCAACACCAGTTCCAATCAGAGGGCACAGGCAGTGCTGGTGGACCCACCTCGAGCCTCTGGTGGCTCAGAAGGTAAGCCCCATCACATGGGTTTCACACTAACATAAGACTCTAGTGGCTACCACGGTAGGATCTCTGTCACTCAGGACAGATTCTATGCCGGAAAATTGTGGGTTTGGTTTGTGGACAGTTGCTCATAGAGTGGGAATTTAGTGAGATCACCTGGAGAGTGTGGGAACCAACCCCAAGGGAGTATCCCCTCAAGGAATATTTCCTGATGGCATTCAGGCCTGTGGTGGGTTCTCCAAAGATCATTGACGGATATCCTGGTGAGAGGTGACCCTGGAGACCAGCCTGTGCTGAGACATTGAGCACCCAAAGCTGGCAGGTGAAAGCAAGTACTGAAGTGAAATTGCTGGAGAGTAAGGTAGAAGACTCAGATCCAGGGTAGTGGGAAGAGGGGATCCAATAAAGAGGCAATGCTCATGGCGTGACTTGCTGGTGAAGAGCACCCCAAGATTGCTGGTTGGGGGGGTCACCTGGCATGCAGTGAGGCAAAGTGCGGACATTTGTCAGTGAGACTAGGCCGGCATGCTGGATCATAAGAGCATCAGAGGGCTTAGTGGAGGAAGTGTCAGCATCCAATGGTGCCCTCTGGTAAAGGAGTTCACAGCATGCATAGGATGCCCTGTCAGTGTGCTACAGTGTGGTAACAGCAGGGATGTATACACTGTAAAGCAGTGCCCTGCCTGAAAAGAAAGTGGCCAAAATTAGCAGGAAAGTTAGGAATTAGCGCAGAGGGGGATAGGGAATCCCTAGGCAGATGCTTGCCCGAGATGCACGGAAAGGCTGTCTGTGGGCACATGGCCATTCTAGGGAAAAGGACAGAGTGTCACAGGTTCTGGTACAAATAAGAACTGCTAGGACAGCGAAAGGGTTAACATGTGTAACACTCCCCTCCTTATGGTAGGGGGAGGTGGCTGTTTCCAGACATGGCCAGCAGGTGAGTGATGCCTTGACACCCCCCTCTGCAGGTGTAGCTTGAGTTGGAGGAACTTAGATAGGGTGCCTTAATAGTGCTGTTTAGCTTTAGGTGGCTCCCAGGTAAAGGCAGTTGCAATTGGGTTGGAGGAAATGTCGAAGCTTCAGGTACTCTTGCCTGGCAGGTGCTCTCCAGGGTGTGGGCAAGGGGCTGGCTGTGTCACCCTAGGCATGCGTACCTGCTGAAGGGGGTTAGCAAGTACCGTCAACTTGGCACCGGGGTGTCAGGAGGCACTCCTGCGTGCTCAACAGGAGTGGGAACTTGCCATTTCCCACTACATGGCAGATCACAGGACTTGGGCCAGGGGCACAGGAGGCACCTAGAGTTATGCTCCCACCTGGAAGCACAGGTGCCAGTCATTCCCAGAGTCCTGAGAGTGGCTAGAGGTACTGACCACTTTACTAAGGTGAGTGTATCAGTATATCACTGCATGGGACCCTGACCGTTGCCAGGGAGGGGCCTTGGCACCTGTTAAGAATCCTGTCCCGCTGGGAATCGTGGGAGAGGATCGAGCATGTTGCCCATAGCATGGGAATTTAGTGGGAGCACCAGGAAATTGCTGGAACACCAGGAGTATCCTCTCAAAGGACACTGGGCCTGTGCTGAGTTCCCCCAAAGATCATTGTGGGGCATCCTGCTGGTGGAGTGATCCCAGAGACCTGCCTGAGCAGAGACCATCAAGCACCCAGGGGTGAAAGATAAAGCAGGCATCTCTAATAAACAGCAGAAATAAGGTAGAAGACATATCTTGGAGTAAAGAGGTGGAGCCCACAGCCGACTAGAGAGAGAGAGAGAGAGAGAGAAAAGTCTCAGAAAAGCAGATCAGAGAGTTCCCTGGTGTGCACCAGGGTAAGGTGTGGGTGAGGCCCAGCAAGACCATACTGGCATCTGGCTGTTGAAGGAGGAATCAGTGAGGGACATGCCAACCCTGAATAATGTTCTCCATTAAAGAAACACATACTACATTTAGGGTGCCCTGTCATAGTACCCCAGCAGAAGCTATCTGAAGTGCTCGTAGTTTAATGCATCAACCTGATACAGATTTAAAGCACCCAAAATAAGTGAGTAAGGAAGCCAGGAACTAGCATAGAAGGGGATAGAGAGCCCCTGGGCACACGTGCCTGAGAAGTACGGACAGGCCATCTGTAGGCACTTTGCCAAGCCAGAAGGAAAGGACAGCCAGTGAGAAAGAAAACTGCTGAAGAGCAAAACGGTTAACATGCTCTGTGGCAGAATGATGCACAGCTGGCATGCTGCCTGGCCTAGGTATCTGGGGTGGAGAGGATTATCCCTGAAAACCTGTATATAGAAATGAGCTGTTTGTGAACTAATGAATTGGGGTCATTGGACACAAGCCGTATTTGTGCGAATTAACTTTAGCATAGCTCCTTGAGTAGAGTCAAGTGCTTGAAGTCTAGTGTCTATGTGTTTGCTCAACCATTATATGGCAATGGATCGCCATAAGCCAATCAGCAAGAACAATTGTACCTCTTAGTGTTTGCACTGCACGTTTGATGCGCTCGCCCCCATTTTCACTGTTTGTCTCTTGCTTTCACTTTTATGATGCAGCAAACTGTGTGGTCCATTGCACTAATTTCTGGAACAACAGAATAAAAATAAAAAAATAAAAACTTGTCATTTCTTTCTTTCTTTTTTTTTACAACCTATGGCCTCCACAACCTTCCTCTGGATTCCCCTGTCCATGACCTCACTGATAAGGGTCACCATGGCTGCCCCTCCTCTGGTTCCCTTGTCCATGACCTCCCTGATCAGGATCACCATGACTTCCCCCTTCCTCTAGATCCTCCTGTCCATGGCCTCACTGATTAGGGTCACCATGGCTTCCACCTTCCTCAGGTTCCCCTGTCCCCAACCTCACTGATCAGGGTCACCATGGCTTCCCCTTCCTCTAGTTCCCCCATCCATGAACTTGATTGATCAAGATCACCATGGCTACACCTTTCCTCTGGTTCCCCCGTCCATGACCTCACTGATCAGGGTCACAATGCCTGTCACCTTCCTCTGGTTCCCCTGTCCATGACCTTGCTGATCAGGGTCACCATGGCTACAACCTTCTTCTGAATCCTCCTGTACTTGACCTTGCTGATCAAGGTCACCATGGCTTCCTCATTCCTCTGGTTCCCCCTGTCCATGACCTCGCTGATCAGGGTCACCATGGCTTCCACATTCCTCTGGTTCCCCCCTGTCCATGAACTCAGTTGATCAAGTTCACCATGGCTACCCCCCTTCCTCTGGATCCCACTGTCCATGACTTCGCTGATCATGGTCACTATGGATTCACCTACCTCTGGTTCCCGCTGTTCACAACCTCACTGATCAGGGTCACCATGGACACACCCTTCCGTTGGTTCCCCTTGTCCACGACCACACTGATCACCATGGCTGCCCCCTCCTCTGGTTCCCTTGTCCATGACCTTGCTAATTTGGGTTACCATGGATGTCCCTTCCTCTGTTTCCTCCTGTCCATGACCCTGCTGATCAGGGTCACCATGGCTGCACCCTTGTCTGGCTACCTGGCCATGACCTCACTGATCAGGGTCACCATGGTTGTCCCCTTCCTCAGATTCCCCCTGTCCACAGCTTTGGTAAGGCTCACCATAGCTACAAACTCTGATATTTTTCCCCGTCCACAATCTTGTTGATCAGGGTCACTATGTCTGCCCCCTTCCTCTGGTTCCTCCTGTCCATGACCTCACTGATCAGGGTCACCAAGGCTACCCCTTTCTCTGGTTCCCCCGTCCACAACCTCACTGATCAAAGTCACCATGGCTGCAGCCTTCTCCTGGTTCCTCCTGTCCACTGCCTTGCTGACAAGGGTCATCATGACTGCACCCACCGCTGCTTCCCCCTGTCCGTGATGTCACTGAAGTATCACCATGGCTCCTCCCTCATCTGTTTCCCACTGTCCATGACCTCACTGATCACAGTCACCGTGGTTGCACCCTCCTCTTCTTCCCCTTGTCCACAACCCCGCTGATCAGGGTCACTATGGCTCCCATATTCCACTGAATCCTCCTGTCCCAAGACCTCACTGATCAGGGTCAGTATGGCCACTCCCTTCCTCTGGTCCCCCCCCGTCCGAAAACTCACTGATCAAGGTCATCATGACTGCACCCTCCTTCTGGTTCATCCTGTCCATGGCCTTGGTGATAAGGGTCATCATAGCTGCCCCTTCCTCTGGTTCCTCCTGTCCATGACCTTTCTGATCAGTGTCACCATGGATGCCCCCTTCTTCTGGTTCCCCCTGTTCATGACCTCACTGATCAATGTCACCATAGCCACTCCCTTTTTCTGACTGCCTGTCCACAACCTCCCTGATCAGGGTCACCATAACTGCTCCCTTTCTCCGGCTGCCTGCCAATGACCTCACTGATTAGGGTAACCACAGTCAACTCCTGCTTCTAGTTCCCCCTGTCCACAACCTCACTGATCAGGGTCACTATAGCTGCTCCCTTTCTCTGGCTGCCTGTCTATGACCTCACTGATCAAGGTTATTATGGCTGCCCTTCCACTGGTTTCCCTGTCCATGACCTCACTGATCAGGGTCACCATGGTTGCACCCTTCCTCTCGTTCCCCCATCCATGTCCTTACTGAGCAGGGTCACCATTGTTCCCTCCTTCCTCAGTTTCCCCCATGTTCAGAATATAAATGAACAGGGTCACTTTGATGGCACCTTTCCTCCTGCTTGAAGGATGGGGAAGGAGCTGTCCTCACAGGTAGCGCCTGTGTGCTCCTTTATGGTCTGATATGAGATGTTCCCTCTCTGAGAATTGAGTGGCTAACCCCTGTGACAAGTCCCAGCTGACCCTTAGTGCAGGATTCCAGGGGTGCATGTAACTCTCCCTCTTAAAGGTGGCAGTGCAGTGCACTTCTGCGGCAGGGCCAGTCTGAATATGTTACTTTGGATTGGCTGTCAGCGATAAATCCAATCCTAAATCCTTAGATCAGCTTGTGGATGCTTAAAATCCCAAGGTGCAAAGCTGGTCCATAGGCACAACGACAACAGAGCTGCCCACGATGCGGGTGACCTGGGTTTGGGAGTGAGCCCGGGATATTGTTGGCTAACCAGAGAATGAAGAATTGAGCATCCTAGAGGCTCCTCTGCTCCTTCAGGGAGGGAGGGTGGCAGGTTCCACTGATATACTGCCACCTGGGGGACTACAGGTGGCAGCACAGTCGGAGCTACTTGTGGGAGGATGCTGTCAGCACCTGCGCGGCCATGCTTGTGCATGGGCAGGCACACATGGCACCCTGGTACCCTTGGCGCTGTTGTCCACAGGGCTTGATGAAACTTAAGGGGGAAAAACCTTGGAGGTGCAGTGGCATGACACCGGCACGTTTGGGCTTGCCAGCCCCACCGCCTGCTGCCTTCCACACGAGGATTGGAGAGGAAAGCTGCCTCACCCCCTGTGGAATCCACCATGGAAGTCCAAGATGAGGAGGGACTCCATGGACCCCATGCAGCTGGGTAACTGATACAGAAGGGAAGGATGAAAGAGCTGTGAGGGGACCAGGCCAAGGAGGGCAGCTCTGGTGGGGTGGGGGCGGGTAAACAGAATTTTAAAAGAAACCCAAGGCACAGGGAACTGACTGGCTTAGTGGGTTGGTAGCAGAGGCAGCTCCAGGGGGGTTTCGGGGGATGATGCCTCATTAAAATCTTTTTTTTTTATTAAATTATGCCATTTTTAACCAAATAATGACACTCTAATGAACTATAGCTCCTCTGTTCATTAGGTTTACAGCCTCCCCTGCTTGGTAGTGGTTTGGGGGTTTTCATCTCTGTCACTGGTACAAATCCAGCTTCATCCAGTAGTGGCCAGAGGCCCTCATCATTGGATGGCTGTTTGGAACCCCTGTGAAATGAGTTGTGTTAGTTCTCAGTCCAGTACCTAGTAGGCAGTACCTACATCACAAATACCACCTGGACAACTGGGAGCTGCTCTGCACTGGCAGTATCACATGAGGAGAATCCGTCGGCATGAGGCCTGAGTTACTCTCTCACCCACGGGGGTGGGAGGGGATCTCTTCAGGACAGGGTTGAAGCACACTGGTGAGGCTGTGCGGGGAAGCTTGCACTGCGACTGCCCATGCTGTAGCCACTATGTAGATGAACAGAGGACTTCATTTTCCAGTGCTGCCAATCCATCACATTTCACAAGTCCTAAATTTCATTACAAAAAAGGTACAGAAAAATCCCAAAGTATTTACTCGTCCAGGTTTCTGGAAAGCTCATATTTCTTAGTGAGTTCTAGAATCCTCCCAGCTGCCTCTCCGAGCATAGGCAGGACGGCTCTAAAGGGTTCCCTTTGTAACTAAATAGCCTCAGTAATATTCGGCAGTGCAGCAATGGGACTGCTTTTTCCTTGTGAAACAACATGCACGGTATATTGACCAGGTTGTCCTTTAGAGCAGTGCCCTCTAGGGGTAGTCTGTGCAACTGCATCATCTACAGTTAAAAAAAAAAAATACAGATACCACTAAACATCGGAAGAATGAGAACATGGTACTGAGTGTTCACCCAGTGAAGTCTGTCTAAAAGTAATTTATTTAATTATTGGTTGTTTACTACCTTGATTTCTCCCTGTCCCCACCTGAAAATGGGATTTCCTGACAGCACCCATCTTCCAGTTGGGAGGGTAGACAAACAGCTGCTTTCACAGCTGACAGCAATGGCGCTCTCCAATTGGCCAGTAAAGGGGTGTGTGAATTGCATGCAGGCTGTGTCCTCTCTTCCCGAGGATCACAGGACTTACTTTCGTGATGCATCTGATCTCATCTAAAATCATGTTGTGGGCTTAGCTGGCTTACCAGCACAACGGTGAGGCTACTGCTCATGGTGCCAGTGACCCAGCTTTAGGAACGAGCCTGAGTCATCATGGGGCCTGCGGGGATCGAGCATTCAAGAGGATGCTCACATCCTCCGGGAAGGAAAGCCAGTTCCACTACAGTACCACCACCTGGGTGACCACCACGGTGCAGCTGGGAGCAGTTTTGTGGGCAGGAGGATGCCAGCTTATGCCATGCTATGCACACTCCTGTTTATGCACACCCTCAACACCAGCATCCTGTGTATCTAGAAAACAGGAACATGGAAATAACTGCTGGCCTGGTGGCACGACGATAGAGCTACCCCCTGCCACACAGACAACCTATATTCAGGAGCAAACTCGAGTCATTGGGGGTTGGCTGGGGGGGAGGAATCGAGAATCCGAAGGACAGCTGTCCTCTCCCACTGAGGGTGGGCAGTGCTTCCCACAGTGCTGTGAT
Organism: Neoceratodus forsteri; assembly: GCA_016271365.2. Taxonomy (NCBI): domain Eukaryota; kingdom Metazoa; phylum Chordata; order Ceratodontiformes; family Ceratodontidae; genus Neoceratodus; species Neoceratodus forsteri. The sequence goes on from CM028137.1 coordinate 949,304,282, forward strand.
TCAGGAGCGGTTTTATTTTTGCTATCCGAAACATCAGCAGTTCTTTTATCTGTAAGCACGTCTGGTAAGACTAGTGATAAAACTGGGGTGGTTAGATGAAGATCGGTAGGGACACCTGCTAACTGTGTTAATAAGTTAGTGCTATGTTTACTCCTGGTAATAGCTGGAGATAGAGAGCTCAATCCTGGCCCTCTTTTTCCATCTAATAGAGGCCCTTCCTATATCAGTGGAGGGAACCAGGGTACTAAGAGTTTGAAACTGGCATACTTCAATATATGGAGTGTGCAGGCTTACTTCTCTGAGCTGGAAGCCTGGATGAAAACTGAAAGGTTTGATGTAATTGGGTTAAGTGAAACTTGGTTAAAAACACAAGTGCCAGATAATCATTTGTACATAAATGGTTACAGAATACTTAGACAGGACAGGACAGGTAAGAAGAGAGAAAGAGGGGTTCTATTCTATGTTAAAGATACATTTGTAGTGCAGGAAGTAAAAAAGGGTACTTTTAACAGTCAGATTGAGTACTTGACAATAAAACTGATGTTTGGAAAACACAATAAAAACATTTATATATAACTTGTTTTTATCAGCCTCCTGACTGCTTAAATAAAGATTTGCAATTCTTTCAAGGTATGGTTTCCCGGCATGAAAACAGGAGAGAGCACATGTTGGTGGGGGACCACAATATTTTTTATTTACTTAGTTTTTGTTTGCCAAGTAGGTGAACTAGCAGAAAGACTGTTTTCGGGCACGACCCGGGAGAGTACAGAGACAAAACTTCAGAGACAGCATGATACAATAGTAAAATTACATGTGGATGTTTGAATATAACAGCAGCAGTGTAACAAAGAATTGTGGTAGTAAGACCAAGTTAAGCAATACAAGTTTACATTAGACAAAATACAATCAGGTCAAGTCAAGAATCGAGGTAGATGAGACCAAAATACAGCAATTAAAATTAACATAAGACAATGCAATCAGGTCAAAAACGACCAGACGCTGCACAATCAGATAAGGGGTAAGGTACTGAGAAGTATGATAGCTGCCAAGCAGGGATAGATGAAGTGAGGAGCAAGGGAGAGGGTGGAGAGAGCAGATAGGATAACACAGAAGGGAGAAAAGGAAAAAAGGAAGATGAAATGTAAGAAATAAAGAAGTGAGATTGAGGAAGTGTTCCATGCAGTAGTGGACCCAATGGCTCCCAGGAGACGACTGAGAGGAGGATGGAGTAAGGGTGTATGGACTAGGGTGGTTTGAAATAAGGGCATATGTAGGAGGAGAAGAGATAGTGTTGAAATTCTTTCTTAAAGGAGGTGTGGGATGCAGATTGGCGTAGCGTTAGGGGGAGTGAGTTCCAGTAGTCGGGCGCATGACAGGCAAAAGCACGACCACCTTTATTAGTATGATGTCTCGGTATGAGGACAGAGACATTATCCGCAAAGCGTAACGCATAGTTGTTTTTCTGATAAGGAAGGAGACAGGCCAGAGGTTTAGGAATACGGGATCTAATGATGTTATCAGTAATGGACCCAAGTGCGTAACACCTACTGTAAGTTCTTGTGGAGGAAGCCACCCTAGATCCGAGTAGAAGAGGCAGTGATGTTTCAGCCAGGGGGAGCAGGATGCATAGCAACAGATGTTATTGTAGGTAACATCCCACTTCCAAAGACTCGAGTTACAGGTGGAAACATACGTAGCAACCCCGTAAATGAGAGAGGGAAGTAATATCCCACGGGTAATAGCCAGTCTGGCTGAAGGCGTACGAGCATAACTAGTTCGGTAGGCGATCCCAAGTTTAGAGTTTACCTGCTTACAGGTAGATTGAATGTGGAGGTCAAAGCTCAGAGATGGGTCAAGAGTAACCCCCAGATATATTTCAATGAGTCTACAACCCCAACAGATGTACTATCCAGGGAGGAGACAGTGAAGTGAGTTTGGGAGTGTTTGACACTGGAGCCAAATAGCATGGCTTGGGTCTTGGATTTATTAAGGACAAGTTTGTGATTTACAAGCCACTGTTAGATCAGTTGATAGTCACAGGACAGTCTTGCGTTAATGTCCTTGACGCAGTTTGAGCTGCAATACAGTACATGTCATCCGCATACAGTAGGGAGGATGTACTAAAGAGATTTATGATAATACTATTTTGGAGGGACAGTGGGAAAGCCAGATATGCTAACAAACTGAGTATGGACTGAGCCAGTTTGTTTCTGGTCCCACACAATTCAGTTATAAAACAGGGAATCACACAACTTTGGACTGGTTGGTAACTAACCGACCAAACAATATACAGCAATGGGAAGTTCTGTCTGATTTCATCTCGGACCACTGTCCCCTGCTTTGTATAAGGAAACTAAAAAAGACAAAGTGCCCCCTAAATTACTAGACAGGAGAAACATAGGAAAACTGGCAATGGATACATTTTGAGGGACTTAGCAGAGGTAGACTTAAAAAGAATAGAAAAATGTGACCACCCTGAACAGGCTGCAGTCTGGCTGACAGAAACACTATAGGCCCTTGTTGGGAAAAATACCCTTAGGATAAGACAAAGAGTCAAGGGAGATTACTCTCCCTGGCTCAGAAACAAAATATGGACTTTAGAAAAGTTAAGACATAAGGCAAAATAAACTATATACAAAAACCAAAAACCCAGTACATTTAACAGATTTTAAGCATAAAAGAAACTTAGTGAAAAAAGAAATAAAGAAGGTACAGTCTAAGTATTTCCAAGAGAAACAGCTAAAAACATTAAAGGATCCAAGGATGTTCTGGTCTTCTTTCCAAAACGTTTGTAATCCTAAAAGTAGGTCAAAGTTACAATGTCTGATAGGAATCTTCTTAAAGCTCAACTGAAGGAAATAGCAGGTTATTTAAATACACTGTTAATTCATCAGACAGGAGAAAATGAGGTTAGGACAAATACAATAAAAAAAAATTACAAATTACATGGAAAACAAAATGTGAGGAAGGAGATGAAGGGTTTGTCTTTACTCCCATTCTCTTAGAACATGTACTGGGTCTGCTCCATAAGCTGGATGAAAAGAAAGGCTGTGGACTAGATAAGATTTTCCCAAGGATTCTAAAATTGGCGGCAGTTGAAATTTCAGGTCCCCTAACTTATTGGTTTAATATCTCAATAACTAGGGGCATTGTACCCTCAGTTTGGAAAGAATCCTCTATAGTCCCAATTTTCAAATGGGGGACAGGACAAATGCAGCAAATTATAGGCCAATTTCTCTCCTCCTTTTAATGGGGAAGCTACTGTATTAGAAAAATGCATTTTGAAGCAGTTAATGCTCCATTTCGATCAGCAAGGGTTACTGGTAGAGCAGCAGCATGGTTTTAGACCAGGTTATGGGACAGCAACAGCTCTGGTTGAGTTGGCAAGCACTGTACATGATGCTAATGATAAAGGTTTAATGACTGGTGCAGTGTTTGTCGACCTGACCAGAGCCTTTGATCTATATGCTGCTGCAGAAACTGTATTCCTTTGGAATAACCGGAAACAGTTTGAAATGGTTCAATAGTTATCTTGAAAACAGAGTACAGAGCGTAAGGATAGGTAATTCCTTGTCTGAGCCACTACAAGTGAAGTCAGGCATTCTTTAGGGCTCAGTGTTGGGACCCTTTTTATTTTCAGTTTTTGTGAACGACCTTCCAGACGCTGTTACAAGAACAAAATGTATTCTTTATGCTGATGACATGGTTCTCCTCCACTCCGGCCAGTCTCTTACGGATGTGCAATGGGACCTGCAGTATGATTATGCTAGACTGACAAATTGACTTTTGTGGAACAAGCTGAAATTAAACGAAAAACAAAACAAATGTAATGCTGTTTGGGACGTTTCAGAGGCTGGCTGGGGGCGACCTAGTCATGAAGGGTAGTCAAGGGGATGACCTCGACGGGGTTCAGTTGGTCGGGTATCTAGGTGTTTATTTGGACCCTTCATTGAGCTTAACTAAGCACTTGGAGAACATCGGGGGAAAAAAATACATCAAAAACTGGGTTTCCTTTAGAAGAACATACTGTGCGACTCTGAGCAAGCCACTTAGCCACCCAGTGCTCCCAGGTCTCCCCTGAAAACAGGCACTTGCACCTAGTGAGCCTTACCCAGTTACCAAAGACTAAAATAAATAAAAAAATAAATGCCCTGACTGACAAAGCACGTATGGTAATAGCCAGACAAATACTGTTGCCAGTACTGGACTACGGAGCGGTCTTATTTATGAATCAAGGTACCACATTTCTAAATAGGTATCGGAGCATTTCGAACAATATTTGTAGATCCAGACTAAGGGTTCCAATTAGAACACATCACTGCCTACTGTACGAAAAAATGAATATCCTGCCACCTGCCCAACAGATTGTATAGGCAAAAACTGCCGCAGTGTAATCAATCTATTGAAGAGCTTTGCCTTCCAGCTTATCAAACAAATTTTTGTGTTACAAAGGTTCATATGTAACTAGACAGAATATAGATATGATTAAAAAATTACTTAAAGTTTGTTTTTACCATAATTTATATCATTGTAATGTAGAACATGATTGTGGTTTGTACTATGTCTGATTATTTTTTGTGACTGTACTGTATTTTTATGTCAGGCATGACTGAAAAAGGGCTGTGCCCAGTCATTTCCTGGTAAAATAAATAAATAAATAAATAAAAAGTGCACCTGACACCTAGAGGAAGCTGGGTGTCAGGGAAGCCCAGTAGGGCAAGGAAAAGCCAGCATGACGGTGTATGCCACTGGACGCTGGCGGGAAGAAGAAAAACAAGGAGAGAAAACATGTTCTGCCATGCAGGATGAAAGCTGTCCTGCCCACAAGCTTGACACTACCAACCAGGCATCTGCCTCGGATCATGCTTCGGGAGGGGGACAAGTGGAAGTGCCCGCTCCCTGCCATGAAGGGAAGTCATTGGGGCATGAATGAGCAAGTCCTGGGGATGGTGGGTGACTGGGCAGGGGTGGAGGGGCCACCAGGATGGGGGCTGGCAGGACACGGGGCATAAACCTATGTCGAAAAAAAAAAAAGAAAAAGAAAAATGGAAATACCCGAGCAGGCAGGATGAAATCTGGCCTCCCGCAGACACCCGCAGCAGTCACCTTGGCACCTCCTCCAACCAGATTCGAACTGCCAAGGGAGGTGGGAAGCCCCACCACTCCTGCCATGCAAGAACAGAGTAGTAAGGTCTTTCTGGGAAAAGCCCGGTGATGGGCATGAGAAGGATGCAACAAAGTAGGCCCTGTCAGATTCAGGAGAGAGAGTGTAACTGCAAAATAAAATAATTTTGTGTTCCTGGATTTGAAGGTTCAGTAATGAATCTGAGTATTTCCTTTTAGTAAAAACAAGTTGTACATATGCTATACGGAGGTAGTATAATTTATTAGAGAACACTTTTTTAAAATGTTACTTTTCCTTAAAATAACAATGCTCAAGTCATTCCAGAGATGTAGAAATCTGCAGGGAACACAGACAAGACCTATTTTTCAGCAAACTGGACACAAGATGTCATTGCTTCACCGTGAATGACAGCTTTTATAGCAGACAGTGAGAGTCCCCCCCCCCACATTGGTTTCCCCTTCTCTGATGCTGCCCAACATTTCTCAGCTACCTCCCTGCCCCCACAACTCCTTTTTCTGTTGCATACCTGCCACCTCTCTACCTGCCATCCTGGAGGAACTGAAGTTATATGGAGAAGCCTCTGGTTATAAAGCTAACCTAGCAAAGTTGGAGGGAGTCAGACTAGAGGGCAGATTTCAGGGCAAAGTTCCCTTTCCAATGAACTAAAGACAACACGGTCCATTACCTAGGGGGCAGAATCTCCCTGTCCCTCTCCTCTTCATTTCACTTTGACTATGAAAATCTTTTTGGAGAGCTCAAAGGCTACATTGCCAAATGGGATCGTTTACCACTCAGCCTAGGCAAGTGAGTAGCCACCCTTAAAATGAACGTGTTACCCAGGTTTTTATTTTGTCCAGGGCCTTGCTCATCAACATCCCTGAAAGGTTTTGGAAGCAACTGCAAAAGCTCATCTTATGCTTTGTTTGGTCAGGTGGTAGGCACAGGATGAATAAAAGGCTCCTCACCGTCCCAAGAGAAAAAGGAGGCCTAGTGATGGCAGGCTTCCAGCAATATTACCTAGCCACACAGCTGGCCCCAGTGGTATCCTGGACCACACATAGAGGAGACACAGGATGGTTGGAAACTGAAGCTGGCCAACCCCTGTTCACTATTTTGCACATACCTCTCAACCAAAATATCCTACAGGAGGTCCAATACCCATGGACGAAAACACACCCTGCACATGCTCATAAAAGCTAAGAAGCTTGCATTCACCCCCTGACACTGGAACTCTGACCAGTGTAATAGGGGACCCCGACTTCCATCCCCCTCTTGGTGACCCAGCCTTCCATAGATGGAACAGGCTATCACTAGTGAGATATAACACCTTCACTAATCAAAGTTCATGCATCCATTTATTTATGTTACAGGAAAAATATGGTCTCCAAAGGCAAGACCTATATCACTAACTGCAGCTAAGACATTATTTATCTTCACAGGATAGATCTGCCTAAGTGAGTAGGGAGCTCACCCAGCTGGAAGAATTCCTGTACTAGATAACTATGCTGACCGGGGGGGGGGACAGTATCCAGAGTGTACAAGGCCCTATTGGGAAGTGAGTCTCCTGTGCTGAGCCAACACTGTACGCAATGGGAGAACAAGGCCCTGGTCAAGCTCTTGATGGGGGACTGGGAATGCATCTGGGGAAGAGGATGGAAAGTAACAGCCTCCCCAGGCTGGAGAGAGTTCAGGTGGAAATGCCTGGCTAGATTCTTTCACAGCCCGTCCATTACTTAGCACTTTAAAGAAGGGAACGTGAACCTATATTGGAGAGGGTGTCGGGATTTGGGCTCGCACTTCAATATATTTTAGGCATGCCCAAGAATATGTTGGAAGCAAACCAAAGAATATTTAATTAGAATTGGGGACAAACCTATCCTAATGTCCTTCAAGCATCTGTTACTGGGGGCTAAGACCCCCGAGATGGAAAATCAAAGAGAACACAAGTTGCTAAGAATCCTATGCACAGCAGCCCTAAAAGGGGAAACAACAAACTGGCTTCGGGACTCCACACCCACTCTGGCCTCTTAGAAGGACAGGCTGGAGGAGATAAAAAGGATGGAAGTCATAACTACAACTCTTTAGCTCCCCCCAGAGAAACATGTGGAGAGCTGGAAAAAATGGGACACCCACAAGGAAAAGTGTAAACCTGCTGCTGATTCAGATTCATAATATGGTCCAAAGAAAGAGTTACCCTGGCTTCAAATGACAGCCTCACTTTAAAGGTAGCCTGCCTTCCCTGTACTAGTTCTCATCTATATATCTGCTTACTTATACAGCACAGTCACACGAAAACAAAATCAGTCCTACTAGGCTTAGCCTTCATTATCTTGTTTGCATAAAAAAAAAAAAAAAACAGGTAGGGCCATTTATACTTTCTTATAATGGTTAACTGTTATGAATTTTAGTGTCATAGATACATAGACAGTGTCGGCAGATAAGGGCCTATGGCCCACCCAGTCTGCCCATTTGAGCTTGAAAGTTCAGTTTGTTTTCCTAGAAGTCTGTTGCCCCTTACTCCTGACCTCCAGAATTCCTTTATGTCTATCCCATGCATTCTTAAATCCCGTGATTGTTTCAGCCCCCACCACTTGACTTCCTCTGGCAGGGTGTTCCACTTGTCCACCACCCGTTCTGTGAAGAAATTCTTCCTCATGTTTCCTCTGAATCGTCCTCCCTCCAACTTCATCCCATGCCCTCTAGTCCTGGAACACCTTTTTCGGTTAAAAATAGTGTATTCCTGCACCCTGTTCCTCCCTGTGAGACACTTGTATGTCTTGTATCATATCCCCTCTCTCCCTCCTCTCCTCCAGGGAGTACATGTTCAGTTCCTTCAACCTGTCTTCATAGGACTTGTGATGCAATCCATGCACCATCTTTGTTGCCCTCCTCTGAACCTTCTCTACCCTGTCTATGTCCTTACATAGGTATGGTCTCCAGAACTGTACACTGTACTCCAGGTGGGGCCTCACTAGTGTCTTGTATAGCGGAATTATGACCTCCCTTTTCCTGCTGGTGATGCCCCTGCCTATACATCCCAGCATCCTATTTGCTTTACCTGCTGCCTTGTCACACTGTTTCCCTACCTTGAGGTCATCAGAGATGATAACCCCAAGATCCCTTTCCTGCTTGGTGCATGCCATATATCCTCACCCCCAACTGATATATTGTGCCAGGGTTTTTGTGCCCCATATGCATTATCTTGCACTTCTTTGCATTGAATTTCAACTGCCAAACCCCTGACCATTCTTCAAGTTTCTGCAGGTCCCTTCTCATTCTGTCTACACCCTCCGGTATGTCTACTCTGTTACAGAGCTTTGTGTCATCAGCGAACAGTGAAATTCTGCCTTCTAGGTCCTGTGCAATGTCACTGATGAAGATGTTGAATAGGACCAGTTCCAGCACTGATCCCTGTGGTACCCCACTGGTCACTCTTCCCTCTGTGGAGTGACAGCCATTTACCACCACCTCTGTGTCCTGCCACCCAGCCAGGTACCTACCCACCACTACTGTCCTGCCCACACCCATATTCCCCAGTTTGTGATAGTCTTCTATGTGGCACAGTGTCAAAGGCCTTGCTGAAGTCCAGATAGGCCATGTCCACTGCCCTCCCCTGATCCACCTCCCTAGTCACCCAGTCAAAAATTCAACGAGGTTGTTCTGACATGACCTCCCCTGGTGAAACCATGCTGCCTTGGGTCCTGTAGTCCACTGACAACCAGATGTTCCACAATCTCTCCTTCAGTAGTGCTTCCATGATCTTCCCCACTACCGAGGTGAGGCTGACTGGTCTGTAGTTCCCTGCTTCCTCTTTGTTCCCGCTTTTGTATAAGGGGACTACATCTGCTGTCCTCCAGTCTTTGGGTACCTCCCCTGTTTCCAGTGTGTATTCGGCTAAACAGGATAGCCAGAGGTTCAGCCACCACCTCTCTTAGTTCTTTAAGGACATTGGGGTGCACCCCATCTGGCCCCATTGCCAGTAGTCAGTAGTCATATTAAGGCATTCTCAGATTGTTGATTCATTAAATACATCTCTTGTGATAAAATGGGTAGGCTAAACCAGCCAATCAAGAGACCTAGCTCACCATGCATGAAATATATTCCATGCATGGGTAAAAAAAAAAAAAAAAAAAGGACGGCAGTAAAAAGGCAAATATCATTAAGCAGTAGAACGTTGCCATTTAAAAATGCCACCACTGTTCTTTCCTCTCTAACACTGATTCACCCTGCTGTTACCAACAACAATGCTGAGGTGAGCCCCGCTCCAGACACCCCTGTAACGAATTACCACAGCCTCCATTCAGTAGCGCTCCCTAACTTCATTTTTTGAACACTAGCCCTACACCCGAAACTGTTAAATGAAAAAAACATCAGTACAGTACTGATAAGTCCCAGTGCAACTGCTGAGGAGCTGCTTCCACAGCATGCCAGCTCCCATTGTCTTAGCTGCCAATCGCTCTCCCGACCCAACGTAGTTCCCAATATAAAATCCACTACTTCTCTAGCAGTTTCCCTGTTCTTGTGCTGACAGATTCCCGTTCCTCAGCAAGTTGCGGTCTGAGGCAGTGAAGTACTGCCTATAGGTCATCACCCGGTTCGCTCATCAACAGGAAGATGAAGGGTCTCCTAGCAGTGGCCTTAAATTCAATGAGGGGTGAAAAAGCACATTCCAAAAACTATTTTATTTCACTGCTGTTTTTCACGAGTACCCACCACTCCTGCTGTACTTTCTGACCGACATCATTAAGTAATATGCGGAAGGACTATTTTATGATAAATTCCTATGGAAAAAAAAACTGTCTATTCTTAATAAAAACATGATTTTTAACTGTACAAACTAAAAAAAAAATAAAAAAATAAGAGCCCATTTTATAAGCGAAATAAGACACTTCAGGGTGTGCATGGAACATACTGTATTTTACTGCAAGCCAGTGGCAAGATACTCAGGCAGGGGCCTCATGCCTTATTGTGCCCCTGGTCGCGCAGTAAATTATGTTCCATGCACAACCTGTCGTGTCTTATTGCTTACGTGATGCATGTCTGTAAATCAGAGGGAGTAGCCGAATGTAGAAGATGTAACTGTTTGACTATGTGGTGCAAGTTATGTAACTGAAATTACAATTGTACCGGGGAGAGAGGGGCTCCTCTCTCCTTGTAGTCCAATCTCTTGTACTGCCTTGAAACTTCTAAATAAAACTCAGTTTAAAACAAAAAATGTGGGGTGCTCAAACTGTTGTATGGAATGGCAATCCACTGCTTTCCAGACTAGGGTTATTCCACGTGCCAATGTCGGTGGGCTTTCAACGCTGTGTCTTCAAGCCTAAGAGAACTAAGAATTTCCCATGCTTTGCAGCTCCCATCCAGACTGCAAATCATTTATGCTGGCAAGGTCTTGATTTATGGGAACCTGATGGAAGTGGGTTGCAAATTAGAAGCTATATGCAAAGACTTTAAAAGAGGGAATGCAGATAGAGAAAGCGAGGAAGATGTGGATGCTTGAATGCACGGTGTCAGAAACTTGTTTCTTCTCATACAATGACTAAGCTGTTCCGTGTGAAGCCTGTATGATATAAAACCTGATTTGTTTTGACTGTATGACTTAGGCCCTGTACAGACTACAGGGTTTAAAATGGTTTAAGGACCGTAAACCATTTTAAGTCCCTGTAACTCGGTTCACATCTGAACTTAACAGGGCACTTAGTCCAGTTTTAAAAACTGTGCTAAAACCCTGATGAGACCTAGGCTTTAGCACGGGTTTTAAAATGTTACAGGACTTATTTTTTATCTGATGTGCGGACGGTCAGGCACGGTTCCTCCATGCAGCATGATGTCAGCACATGGAACAACTTGTTAGTTGAACTCATTCCGGAGGCAGTAGTGCAGATGCTATAAACCATTTTAAAAAAACAGTTTACAACACGCTTGCTGTACTGCGGACACTACAGCATAGTAAATCTTAATCTGTTTTTAAAAACGCTTCAAGTTACCGTGCTGTAGTCTGAACAGGGCCTTAGTGATATTTGTTCCAACAGTATCACTCATTTATGCTTTTATATTTTCAGTTGCATTTTTATTCTCTGGGAGCCCGGTGCCTTCAACATTCTTTGGATCACGATTGGAGACCAGTCGGCCCACTGGCACAACAGTAGGATGAGCCTAGGTTGTTGGAGGAGGGCAGACCGGGGGAGGAGGACTGAGCGTCCCACATGATGGTCTCCTCCTCTGGGAAGGGAAGGGGGATCACTGTTGCTACGTGACTGCCACCTGGGTGACCACTGGTAGCAGTGCAGTTATGGAGTTGGGGACAGCTGACTGGATGGGCATACAATCTTTGTGTAAGCACGCTCATCAGCCCGTGTCTTGGGGGAGGGGGAGGAGAAAAATGGAAAATGCAGCCATTATCCATGATAGTGCCAAGCAGCCTGCAGATCCTACACCCCGCAGACCCTACACCCTGCCAACCTAGGCTCACTTCTTTAATCACCACATGTGGCCTTTCTGAAGGAACTGGTCCAACCAAGGACTTCCATCATGGAAAGGGGATGCCACAGGGCCACACTCCTGGAGACAAGCAAGCCCTGGGGGATGACGGAGTTGGGGCTGCTGTGAGAAGGAATGCAGCTGGCTGAGGGGAGGATACACAGAAAGTAAAAAATTTAAAAAAGACTGCAGAGACTACGTGGCTCTGAACGCATTAGGGGGCCTCCACCCATGACTCATGATGGCCGCACAGTGCAGCTCTAGAAGGTCTGATCTCAGTGTACATGATTTAAAAGCACCAGGCAACTCCTGACTTTGTAGCGAACATACCCATATTTGATTAATATGCAGTCTTGACTAAAGATAAATATTACAATATCACAGAGTCAGAACTACTGTTTTTGTAGTTAGGTCACAGCTGAACTGAGACATTTACTAATTTGTTGGAGGACGGACTTCGTCTCAGTTCTATTATGTTGATATTCTTACACCTTTTTTTATATAGGTTTATGGTGTTGGAAACTGGCATTTGTCCTCGAATAACTTCCACACTGGCCAGTTACCAGAGTTTCTCATAATGCATTAAATCTTTATGAATATTGTGTTTCCACAGTTTGGGTTGCAGGGGAATGAGAGCTATTCTCGGAGCGTTTCTAAGCATAATACAAGTTGGTTTATATACTAAATCCTGCTTTTTTTCCTATGGGTACATGGACTTCAAGGTCAATATTGGCCTGTTTTGAATCAAAGGGTATTGATCTGTGGACTAATCACAAAATACATTTTCAGTCATCCATGGTCCTGCTGCAAATGGCCCTTGTGCACAACCTTTTTATTAGTTTATCTTATTATACAGTAACAAGAACAACGTTTATCATTCCAGTAAATACACGGGTGTTCCTTTCAACATATTTCAAATAATTTCCAATTATACCTACTATAATTCTCCATCCATTTCATATATTTCTGCATAAAACAACTATATACATATACACAAAAGAAAGAGAAAAGGGAAGAAAAAAAAAAAAGGAAACCCCCCCAAAAAAGAACATTTAATCAAAGGTTCAGTCTATCTAATACATATAATAAGAGTTTCATCTTTAGTATATGCTATACACTGACATGTCTTTCAACCCTGTATTACATTTCTGTCATAACTAGTCCTGGATAATAAGGAATATTTAGTGGCTTAGGCCTTCCCATTCTATCCTATAACAACTGGGGAATACAGTCCCTATCTCTTTACCCCCCCCCCCCGGTCCTGGGATTCAGTTTATCATTTCCCTTTCTACAGGATCCATAATGTGCCAGAATGGCGCCCACATATTCATGAACAATTCTTCCCGCCCCCTAGCCTTATAAGTCATGTTTTCAAGCTTCAAAGCTTCCCAAGCCAGGTTCCTCCATTGTCTGAGGGTGGGTCTGTCCCCAGATACCCATGTATTTAGGATACACTGTCGCGCCAGCACCAAAATAATTCCAATCCATCTTTCAGCAGGGGACCAATCATCTTGGTCTGTATCTTCCAGGCCGAACAACATTAGAAGCGGCCCCACCTTTATGCAACACCCCTTCATGGTCGCCAGCTCTTTTGCCACTTCCTCCCAAAATGACTGGAGTATCGGGCACGACCAGAATGAATGAATATATGTACCCAAGGCAGTGCCACATCTTTGGCATATGGCCGAGATTACTGTGTTATACCTATTAACTGCCACTGGTGGACTATAAAGCCTGTGCACAAATTTATATGCTGCTTCCTTATATTTATTGCACAGCAGGAGCCCTCGGTGTACATCTCTCATCAGTGCCCATTGCTCCCCTGTTAAAACCACTCCTAAATCTCTCTCCCAAAGACACTTAGTTCTGACTGTCATGTCTGGTAACTGGGCACGCAGAAGGTGAGAAGCTCTTCTTATTACCCCTTTGGGCTCCTGCTTAGCCTGATGCAACAATATTTCAAGGCCCTGTATTTCGGAGTTCGGTTCCCTCTGTCTCTCTATATCCTGAATGTATTTTCTGGTTTGGAAGTACCAAAATAAATGGGTGGCCGGAAATCCCAATCCTTCTCTAAAATCGCTAAATAAATAAACCCCTTCTTGCTTTCTTAAATCATTAAGACATAGGATTCCCCCCTCCTCCCAAGCCCGAAATGAGGGATCCCCCATGCCCAGTATAAAGAAAGGATTATCCACCAGTGGTACTATAAATGTCTCCCCCTTCCAATGCCCAATCAGTTTTTTAATTTGTTCCCAGCTATCTATTACACTACCCACTAAAATATTATAATCTTTTTTCTCCCGGTAGGCCCTTCTCCCCCATTCAGCCAGATAAGAGGATAGCCGAACAGACTGCCCCTTCTCCTCTAAGTCTAACTAGCTAGCCTCCCTGGGTCAATATACCCAGTCCTTAATAATCTTAATTTGTGCTGCCAAAAAGTAAAACTTCAAATCCAGATAATTTAACCCCCCTCTATCCTGGTCTGCCTTCAGTTTACTTAGACTGGCCCTTGGCATCTTCCCTTGCCATATGAATTTAGAACATGCTCTCTCAAATTCCTTGATATCTTTCCCTGTTAACCCCATAGGTAACATTTGTAATGGATATAACACTCTAGGCAACACATTCATCTTAATTAAATTAATACATCCCAGCCACAAAATAGGTAGGGCCCTCCATCTGTTTAACCCATCCATCACTGATTTCAATAATGGGCTGTAGTTTAATTTATATAAGGATCGAAGGTCCCTCCCTATTTTAACCCCCAGGTAGGTAAAACACGATCCCACCCTGCGTAGGCCTTACGTATTGTCTCCACCTCCCACCTTGTGTCCTGTAAACATAATCTCAGATTTTTCCAGATTAAGTTTATATCCGGAAAATGTGGCAAACTGAGAGCCAACCTCTATCAGAGCTGGCATGGACTGGGAGAGTTTTGTAATATATGATATCATATCATCAGCATATAGCATAATCTTATGCTGCTTTCCGCTCTCCCCTTCCACCCCATGTATTCTCAGATCCTCTCTAACAGCTATAGCTAATGGTTCTACTGCCATTGCAAAGAATAAGGGAGATAAAGGGCACCCCTGTCTTGTACCCCTGTGTAGTGTGAATTGCTCAGACAGTGTTCCATTCACTAACACTGCAGCTTTGGGTGTTTTATAGAGTGCCCCAACCATTTTTATATAGTCCTCTCCCAGGCCAAACCATCTCAAAATTTCAAATAGGTATGGCCATTCAATCCTATCAAACGCCTTCTCTGCGTCCATAGATAAGACAGCCACCCCCCCCCCCCAGGTCGATTGGACTGCACCAGGACATTAAGGACCTTTCTTATATTATGATATGAATGCCTCCCCTGTATGAAACCAGTTTGATCCGGATGAAACAATTCAGGGAGTATGCCCTCTAATCTCGTGGCTAGGATCTTAGCACATATCTTGGCATCACAGTTTAAAAGGGATATGGGTCTATACGATGCACACTCCATTATGTCCTTATTTGGCTTGGGGATCAAACACACCACAGCATTGCAGGTAACTCACCTCTCTCCCTCCCCTTCCCTCTTTAAACAACTCCCACATAATCTCCCTTACGCCATCCTTTAATATTTTATAGTATTCTGCCGGTAGTCCATCAGGTCCACAGGCTTTCCCAGGCTTCAGAGCATTGATAGCTAATACAATTTCCTCCTTAGTGATTTCCTTACCTAGCATTTTTTGCTGATATACTGTTAATTGGGGCAGTTGGTATCTATTAAGGAAGTCTTGCATGCATTCCTCCTTTCTTCCTCCATCTGTCTGGTACAGTGACTCATAATATTCTTTAAATACCCCACTTATCTCCTTATATTTAGTGACAACTTGCCCCCTTGCATTCTTAATACCCATAATGTGTGTTGGGCCCTTTCTTCCTTTAACCAAATTAACCAGTAAAGGGCCTGGCTTGTTACCCCATTCATACATCCTGTGTTTCAAATAATACAACCTCGTCCGGGCTTCATCTAACAATAGGGAGTTCAGCGCTTTCCTAGTTGTCACTAATGCATGTCGCATCTCCTCACCCCTTGCCACCCTCCCCGCTAATACCCTTACCTTATTTTGAAGGTCCTTTTGGTTTTCCAACTTGCCCTTCCTAAACTTAGCCATATAGCCTATAATTGCCCCCCTCATATAAGCTTTGCCAGCATCCCATAGTGTTCGTTTGGAGGAGGCAGTCGGGGCGTTGGTGTCTAAGACAAACTTAAATTGGTCCTTTAAATAATCCTGAAACTCCTGTGACCCCAACATGTACGTAGGGAATCTCCATGAGTGTACCTCCCCTTTTTCTTTCGGTAACTGAAAAGATGCTGTTACTCCTGCATGATCTGAAATCTGTACAGGCCCATGTTCCACCTTCCCCAACTTTTCATACCAGCTCAGCGCAGTATATATGAGGTCTATCCTCGACCATGTTTTATGGGGATTGGAGTAAAAAGTAAACCCCTTTCCTTGTGGGTTTGCCATTCTCCAAACATCCACCATATTCAGTTCTGCAATTCCCTCCCTCCATTTCCTGATGCATGAGTCCCGGCGGCCTTTACCCACTGAATGATCCAGGACTGCATCTGGTGTACAGTTAAAGTCCCCTCCCATAATAAGGTTCTCAAATTGTTCTTTTACTAATATATCCAAGATTTTATTAAAAAACTCCAGGTCCAAATTTGTTGGAGCATAGATACTCCCAAATGTAACCTGTACACCATGGAGATTCCCAGATACAAACACATATCTACCTTCTTTTGTGTCCGCAGTCACTTTTGTGACCTGTAAGGGTTAATTTTTATGTATCAGGACTGCCACCCCGTTTAAGAGAATTAAATGAAGAGGAATAACAGGCCCCCACCCAGCCTCACCGAAGTTTCCCATGCTCCACCGATGTCAAATGTGTTTCCTGCAATACAGCTACTTGCACATGCGCCCTCCGTAGGGCTGTCAAATTAGCATTTCACTTAATTGGGGAACAGAAACCCAGCACATTCCAGGATTGTATAACCAATTCATTATATGCCATAATTTTTCTGTATTTTTTCTCTTTCCCTCCAGGACATCAACAAATCGCTCCATAACAGCAATAGCAATACACTGATCAGCGTGAACCTTTTACCAAAATCAACAAAAGAAAACATTCGAAAAACATTAAACATAGAATAGTATGACATACGTTTTACCCCCCCTTTGTAATCCCACAATACCCTTACATCGGTCCCCCACCCTCCCTTCACCTCTACCTCCCCCATTCCAACATCAGTCGCACCCTAAATCTCACTATTAACATTCTATTCCATAGCAACCTGACCTCCCCGCCTTCATCTTGTTTGCCATCTTCTGACATGGCTACTTATCCAACGTCTGCTACCTGAACAGCTATCCTCTCGCTATTCCTTGAGACCACTCTATAGTAGAAAATCTGGATCCATACTACAACGTTTAATAATAGCTGAAAAAACCCTCGAAGAGTAACATGGCTTAAGAGCACAGCAAAACAGGCCGTCTCCTCAACATCCTCCAGCTGTGGCTAATGTGCAACACGCTACTCCCCTGAGCGATCTCAGCAGCTTTATTATTTAAATGTTCCAAATATCTGGCCCAGTCGGAGGTCAGCAGAGCAGGCCACACGAAAGTAATATTAAACGCGCTAGGCCCTAACCGCCAAGCACCCCTCCCGGCCTACCTTGCAAGAAGCGCTCCTCAGTTGTTGCTTCACTCAGTTTCACCGATCCTTTCCATCGCCCATGGCAATATAGGTAAAGCTGCTTCTGAACTGCTACCCATGTGGAGGTTTAGGTGGACACACTTTTAGCCATCACGGGGTCAACTTAACTGAATTTATAAGACTCCATAAAAAAAGGGGGTATCGGCCCAAACAACGATTCATGAGAATCGCAAGTCCCATTAGCACAGCAAGCTGACTCAAATCTTTATTTCAGTCCACCTTCTTCTTGAGTTCACTGACAAAGACAGTAGCCTTATCTACATCCCAAAAAGAGAATACAGTTTCTTCATGCTTTATTTGTAGGATGGCTGGGTAGATCATAAAATGCTCTACGCGCATCTCTCTCAGCTGGGTCATCACAGCGCTGAACGCTCTGTGTTTCTTGAGCAGCCTGGCCAAATAATCCTGCGTGACATGGATTCTAGCACCATTGATCTCGACTGGCTGGTTCTGATCACTTCTTCCCGATCTTGAAAATTGTGATATCGTATGACAATGCTTCATGGAGGCTGGCCCGGCCCTGGCTTCAGCATCACAGCACGATATGCTCTTTCAAGCTTATGTTTCCCTCCTTTCGGCTGCAGTTTTTAAACTTTTGGCAGCTGCTCCGCACAAAATTTCAGCATATCTGTGCCTTCTTGACCCTCAGGGAGACCTCGTAGGCGCAAGTCTGTGCGCCGATGGTAATTCTCTTGATAGTTGAGGGCCTCCATGAGGTCCTCCACCTCCCTTTCAAGCGCGGCAACTTTGTCTGGTAGCGGCTGGACCATATCTTCCACCCTGGACGTGCGCTCTTCCATCTCCGCCAGCCTTTCCCCATGAGCCGCTGTCCGCTCAGCAATTTCTTGTAGTTTGGCCTCAATCTTGTGCTCCATTTTCTCTAAACGTGGATTTAGAGCAGCGAGGACCTGTGTAGTCACCTCGCGTCCCAATACCACCAACTCTGCCGCTGAAAAAGATATAGGGCCTGCTGTTTCGGACGAGGGCCCAGTCGGCTGCTTCTTCTAATTTTCCCCGCATTCCTGGTGGGTTTTCCGGGTGCATTCATTAGGTATTCATCCATCGCTGTATAGCTTGATCTTATTGCGATATTATAATCGATGATCTAGTTCTGAAAGTCTAAAAAATAACTTATTTTAGTCCCTGGGTTGCGGAGCTCAAGGAGATCACGTCCTACCGCTTAGCTGCTCATTAGCGCCCCCCAAATGGCCCTTTTGGAAATCATTCTGGACTTAATGAAATAATTAGTAGGTGTAGCCCAAATGCTTTAACGAGAGGGAGTGGTGATCATCAGCTTCTCTTTTTTCATCACCCCCCCCCCCCATTGCCACCTTTCACCTTTCATCAGGCCTGGACTTGGGGACTCCCAGTCCTGTCTTCTGCTCCCCCTGCCATCGTACTGGCAGGGATCCATACGGTGCGGGACCCGAGAGTCCCAAGGGCCTTCATATATGGCGACAGGGGGACGTGGTATTTTTCCCCTGGTTTTCTCCACTTTACTCCCTGGGGCCTCGGTGACAGTCGCGCATGCACATGGAGGTGCGCACGTGCTCTGGAACTGGCAGACCAACTCCACCCGCCTAGCACCAGCCCCCATTTGCTTGACACTATCACCAAGCCTCCACTCGGTGGCAGCCAAGAGCTGGGAAGACTCACCTCCCCAATCTGAGAGTGGAGAACTGCAAAGTGGCTGCTCAATCCTCTCCCAGCATTCCTCCCCAGCCGACTCCCAGCAGCCTGAGCTCATTCCCGAAGTTGGGTCACCAGCGTGGGAGTGGTAAGGTGCCCAAAATGTCTCAGCCTTCTGTGCCATTGGGCTGGCTGAGATAATCTTTTCTAATGTAATACAGCTCGTTAACGCTATCCTATACTCTGAACCAAGTGTCCAACTTTCTATGTTCATTTTTAAAATGAATAAAAATAAAGTAAAAAAAGAAGATTAATCAGTTTTCAGATCTTGAACTATTCTAGGAAGGTATAAGTAAAATCTAGAATATAATGACTGCCTGCCACTAATTAAAGAGTTAGCTGAATTTAAAGGGGGCAGGAAATCCGTGCTAACTGGCAGCAGTTAGTAATGTTCCTAGTAACAGAAACGAAAGACTTCTTTCCAACTGTGCCATATTTAACTGTACCTGAACAAATATTGATATAAAAACTGTGTTTTCAATTATTTTCTTTTTATGAACAACATTCTGCACAGTTCTCTTCATGGAACCAGTAATTTATAGAGTTTTTTTTTTTTTTTACTATGTCATGGTTTGTGTACAGAATGCTGAGCAGGAACTACTGTCCTATCAGAACCATGCTCAGCGTTCTGTGCACAAACCGTGCCATAGTTAAAATTCCAGATCACTGGTTCCATGAAGAGAACTGTAACAGAATGCTGCCCATAAAAGGACAACAATGCACAATACAGTTTATCACATCACTTTTTATTGAGGTACAGTTACATATATAGCTGCAGTATAAGGGCTGCTAGCTGCACAATCGACCAGACTTGATAGATCATAAGGCCTTTATCTGCTGCCAATTTCGTATGTTTGTATGGGGATCATTTAGGGGTATGGATGTCATTTCTGCTAATGGGAACATTATAAAAAGCTGCTGATTAGAAATTATTTCTTGTCCTTTTTAAAGAAAATCTAAAAAAATAAGAGTAAAGAAATAATAACTACTAACAATAAAAAGCACTTCGGGGCAGGAAAGAATCCCCAGAACATTAAGGAACCATAGCTAGCAATCATTTATGACTCCATCCAAATGCCTCAGTAATCAAATAAAAACGATTATACCCCATATGGCCGGACGCTGTATTTGTTTAAAAGTTTGTGCTTGTTTTAAGTCCATGACAGCTTTTTTTTTTCCATCAAAGAGAAGAATGATTTATTTACTCTGGACTGGGACTGCATTTCTTTGCTGACTGGAATGTTTTGAGCAGCTGTGTGCCCCGGATGTATCTGCTTGATTAATGGATTTGCAGAGTCCATGTTCATATTTACTGCTTCCAGTCGCCATGGTGACTGAACTTAAACAAGGTGTTAATAGACCTGGTGCTGGCGGCTGGTGTTTGCCCACACCCTTTTAGACAAACAGGCAAAGAAGCTACACAGTAGAAGGTACCAGGAAGCTGGGAAGTTCTGAAAACTAACTACAGAGTTCATTAAAATCTAAAATATGCTATTTTAAGTTTTATTTTCAGCTTGTACAAACAATAGAAACTGTGAAAAAGTAAAAAAAAAAAAATAAGTTCCTTGGGTTGGCCATGGGTTGTTTTTATTTTATTCTAACAATTTATATTTTATGCCCATGGATTTACAGTGACGGCTCCCTCTAGAACCCCTGGCATCTCCCCCCCCCTTGGCCCCCACCTACCTTCATCCACTAGCCCCCTTGAATTCTTGGGTTACCACCCCCCACTGGGGTACAGGGTGGGAGTATACACCCCTGAGCATGCATGGCACTGGGTCAGCTGGCAGGGCATGGTCCCCAGAAGCCAACACTGGGGCGGCTTTCCATTTTATTCCCCATGTCCCCAAAAGAAACTGGTGCATGAGGGGGACCAGTGCACATGGGCATGCATTGCGTGCACAGCGTGGTTTCCTGGCTGGCATCTTCCACCTCCCACTAGGCACTCTCAGCTGCACCTGTGGTCACCCAGGGTGCAGTATCACTGTGAGGACTCTGGCTCCCCCCTCCCTGGAGATCATCCTCTGGGGTGCTCAGTGTTTTTCCCACTGGCTGACCCCAACGAACAGGGCTCATTCAGGAACCCAGGTCGCTGGCGTCTCATACGGTAACCCTACCCCTGCGCCGACGGGTCAGCTGGGTTGTTCAGTTTATTTATTTATTTTGGGTTTACCAGGCTGGCCCCTGCACAGCAAGTTCCCATTTTTGAATGGTGACCCGAACAACATGCTCTTTCAGTACTGCTCCTTTTCAGAAATCTCAGGTCCCCAATGGTAGGGCCCTTGCTACGCCCCAGGATCCATCATAATTTGAGCACAAATTTATGGCAGGGGAGTTGGAGGTCATGCTGCTCTAGGGGAATTCCTAGAAGGGGGTGGTCCCTGGGTATGCCAGTCTTCCTTCCCTCTGATAAATGATTCCTAGAGTTCAAAGGTTCTGTCTCTGAGATCAGCATGATGGTTATGGTGCCTTTCCTTTCTACAGGTTGGAAGGGAGCAGATTCAGTCAATTGAATTGGGTATATCACTGGACGGCTGTGGGGGTGGACCTTTCATCCGTGGGTGTACACTGATAATATGCCCCAGGTTGTGTAGAGGCAGTGGGCTGATCTGCTTCCTGGTCCTCCTGGCTCCTTTACACAGTGGCCCCTTTCCTAGAACGCAGTTGGAAACTCAGGGACTGCCTGCCCTCTTCCTGCAGTACCTGGCACAATACAGTGTTGCTGAGAAACATGTTGTTTTCAGGCTACTAAATCCTTACTCTTGTAACTTACTTTCAGGGACCCATCGGATCCCAAAAGGGAGACCTATGAACACTTCAGGGGTCAGTCGGGATCTCTAACCCCTTCCCCACCCTCCCAACCACACATTTACGTCTGGGATGTTACAGGTCTTCACGACAGCTCCTAACATCTCGAGGACATAGGCTTACGCACCATCGACTGCAAACCACAATTTGTGTGGAATACTTTGCACCGGGGGCCCGGTATACTGTATTACTGCTCTTCCCCCACCTGGTGTCATACCAACTTCAGACACTGGCTAGGCATGTACAGGACTACTTCACTCCCATGAATGGAAGCCACAAACTGTTAAAGACAACTCAGTGGGTAGCTCAGTTGGTACCTCTGGGGAACTCTCTCTCTATGGAAGGGGAGGGCCAGTGGAAAAGAAGATGAGTAGGGGAGAGGAAGGGGCAGACTCGATGGGCCGTTGGGGTCCTTTTCTGCCGTCAGATTTCTAGGATTCTATTACTCTGTTGTATCTTTCTCAGATTTGTTCTTTACATGTTGGTACAACTAATGTCGCGCCTGGTTGGCATCTCTTGCATTTTCCCACAGCAGCTTACAGGCATTTATTCCTGCCCAGCTTCTCTTGATGTGAGAGTGGGAGGGCTGGCTCTTAAATGGCTTATCCTGCAACAATGGAGTACAAGAGGGACTGCTCAGTACCTAAGAGCAATTCTAATTTTTAGACCATTATTATCCTTCTAATACACAACAGTCCCCACAAAAAAGTTATCATACAATGTTAATGGTATCCATGACCCCATTAAGAGATATTGTTTACTAAAAATGTGACCCGGGGCATTTTTGCAGCAAGAAACACATTTATGTTTTGAGGAATTCTTAAAATTTGGTTTGAACTGTTGAGGCTTCCTCCCACTGCAGTGGGTGGTGCAGGGGCACAACAGTACTCATCCCCAGAGGTACCCCTTTTCAAGTCATAGATAAAGTCCTAGCTACAGAAGGCAGATATTCCATTTTAGTGGGTAGATTATATGATACACTGGCAACTCTTGTCAATGCCTATTTGCAGCCTGACTCAGATAAGAAGGTATTGAAATTATTTTTTGATAAACTAATGACTGTGTTCTGAGGGCAACGGATAATGGGGGGAGACTTAGCTATGGTATTAAATCCGGCTCTGATCATTTCCAGTAAGGGGATAGCACCGATGTCCTCAGCTCATAAATATTTCAAAGCCACCCTGGCCTATTTGGGGGGTTGTGGATATCTGGCGTCACTTATTTGCTGTCTCTTGGGAATATACCCACTTTTTCCCTAGACACCAGACATCAGCAAGATCGATTATTTTTTTCAAGATAATAGAGCACCTTGAAACTATACAAGATATAGTCCATGGTATCCGCTTCCTCTCGGATCACTCCGCAGAAACCAGCGCTAACATACTGCCTGGCACCTAAATATTTCTCTTACTCAATAAGTGGCCTTCTTAAAACTACTCAACAACCACATCCACTTATATTGACTGATAATAAAGGATATATGTACCCTGCTCTGCTACTGGACATGGTTAAACTGGTCCTATGGGGCCATCTGATGGCCTGTGCCTCTCAAACAAGAAAGGCATAGGAGCAGAAATTAAAATTTCTGGAAGACAAACAGCTTACTGTACAAATGCTGTATACCAAGGGTGACAACGTGGTCTAATACCATATTGCTCAAACTAAATCTGAATTGCAAGCCTTAATGGACCAGAAGATTGAGCAGATATACTCAATACATCAATATTATTAAGAGTGGGAAGCATGGAGAGCGCGTCAGTTATCCAGGCAATTAAGGGCATGGAATAAAGCAGGTCTGCATCACAAAAATGAGTGATTCAATAAACAGGGCTAGAGATAAGGGGATCAGGCAAATCATGTCAGGGTACTATAAGGTCCTTTATACACAAAAACTCCATACCAGACTCTGGATCCCGAGAAACATATTTTACAGATCATCTCTTCAGAAATGATCTGAAGCCCAACAAACCCAACTTCTTCCCCCGGATACTGCAGAGGATATTTAAGCTGCTATTAAATGGGTCAGGCATTGCTTTTCCCTGGGTTCCTGTTCGAATATTTGGAGTGGGGAGTTCTGCTAGCCGCTAATTGAATAACTTTGTGAGGATGGAGGAACTCAGCCCAAATAAGGATTTCTTTTCAACCATAAAGTCACTTTATTCTTATTTTATACTTCTTTCTTTTCATTTAAAGAGCAGCTGATGCCTTCAGGAAAACTTTCACAAAACATAATATTTAGACACAGTATCAGCTTGTATTTCACATTAGTTCTGTATTCCTCCTCCCCATTATTTATTACTGGTGTAATTTGCATGAAAACAGAATCTCTGCTCCTGAAGAGTGCATCTATTCCTATTGCTTTCTCCCTGCCTGAGGTCATAATGCACTCCTTGCAACATCACAGTTACTCCCATGGCAACAGACTGTGATGTCACAAGTGGGGAGTAAGTTATGGAGGCAGATGAACTCTAAGGTATAAAGATAATGTATTAATGCAAATTTCCTCAGTAATAAATAATGGGGAAAATAAATCTAAATAATATATATAGAATGCAAGCTGAACTGTCTCTAAATATCATGTTTTTCAAAGGTTTCTTTGAGGTGTCAGCAGCCCTTTAAGCACCTATTTTAGTGCTGTTAAGATGAACGGAGGCAGAGGGAACTAATCATGCTTTAACAACTTGTAGCGCTTAATAGCTTCTTGTATTATTCATTTCTGCAATGGGGCACTGTGATATAAATATATATATATATATATATATATATATATATATATATATATATTATAATTTAGTTTGTTTAATACGTTATTTTGCCTACTTCAAATGGAGGTATATCCTTGTCTTTCCCATATTCTGCTTTCGTTTTTAATTTCTCCTGTTCAACCTGGTGAATCACAAAGACGGAGTTGTTTTGACTATCTATTGTACAACTTAACTTTTTTATTTTGCTTTACAGACTTTCCTGGTCGCATTAATTCAAGTGTTAAAAGCTTTACCCCGATATGGGTTGTGATGGAAATCCCCTTCTTGCAGTTCAATTGTAACTTTTAAACATCAGTTTTTTAATTTTACTGTTTCTATTCACACATTACCTTTGTGGTCCAACCACCCTTAAAGGAGTACTACAGTCAAAATTTGCAAACGCATATGCTGTGCAGAGTATTTTGATGTGTGTGTTTAGTCCTGGTGTGTCCTTCCCTTTGTTTGCTATTAGTAGTTTTTTTTTAATTTGCCTATTAGTTTTATGGCCTCTGTGGATCTCCATGTTTGAATGGTTTATTGTTGTTCTTTGTCCTACACTGCTTCCTGTCTCACATGACAGTGACGCATCTGGGACAGATTCAGTGAGGGAAAGTACTGCAGCAGTAATCTGAAGATAAAAGCCCAATGTTCTGGCCTCAACTAAATAGCTATAGTGTATAGTGGAGTGTTGTTCTGTATAGAATTCCATCCCTTTCAAAATGCTGTTGTACCACAATTCAAAGGTCATGGAATGTGATTCTACCCTACTGTGGTAGAACAGCATTCTAGAACCTATTAACCGAAATATATAATTTTAAGTGGTTGTAACACATTCATGAACCGGTAAATCAATACAATTAACATCTTTCTACAGTCGGATACGTCTTTTAAGCAAATTGGAAGTCCCTACAATTACAATTTCTACACGGAGATACTCGGCGCTTACCATCGCACCAACATGCCGACTGACAGGAGACTCAAAGCGGCAGGATCACTAGGTTAGTTTGGGGGGTCTCCGCAGAGATCCGGGGCCATTCAGGGAGGTTCCACAGGCACCAAAAGTATTTCTGTGAGACAAAATACAAAAGCTATGCCTATTTGCTCTAGCGACATGGATTTTATTAAAGACAAGCTACACTCTATGCATTTAGACATTGTCTCGCTTAAACAACAAGCAGGGGAAGAAAGAGACAAGCCAGCTACTATGAAAGAAAGAATAAATACTATTGAAGAAAGATTAGCTCTGATAGAGGAATCACTATGTGTGGTAGAGGACATGGCTGGGAAAAACATTGCTAAAATACAGTATTTAGGAGCCAAGGTGGATGATCTAGAGAACAGATCCAGGAGAAATAATCTACATTTGGTTGGGGTACCAGAGAGGCTGGAGGGGAAAAGATATAATCAGTTTTTCACAAGACTTTCTTCCCTCATTACTAAATTATAGCTGGACTTGGCCCTTAGAGATAGAAAGGACTCATAGATCCCTAAGAGCTATCCCAAAGCAAGGACAAAATCCAAGACCCATTATAGTGCGTTTCTTGAGGTTTAACAACAAAGAAGAAATTCTAGCTATGGCACGACAAAGGAAAGCTTTATTCTGGGGGAAATAAAGAATTTACATCTTTCAAGATTACTCCTCTGAAGTTGTGGAAAAAAAGGAAAGCATATGGGGATGTTAGATATGTTCTACAAAGGTTAGAGGTACCCTATTACATTAAATATCCTGCAGTACTGGTGTTAACTAAAGGGGGGGGGGACTCATAATTTCAAAAATCCAGAAGATGCTTGGAGTTTCATATGCAGACATTGGAGTGAAGCTGAAGGGATTTTAAAAAACAAAAACAGAGGAGTCACAACTTCTTCTCAGGCCCTAACTGCCACTGATGGAATGCATATTCCCAAAGTTCAAATGCCAGAACGGACTGCTTGTGCATCTACCCCCAGACATAGCCCCTGTGCGTCTACTGTGCCACAAGAATTACAGAATACAGTACCAAAACAAACACACATCCCAGTCCTGAAGCAGTAAGGCATCCCAATACTAAATCTTCACTTCTTAAAGCAGGTCCTTGGCCTTCTAAACTCACAAGAAAGTCACAGCCTTTCTATAAAAACAAAACAGCTATCCTAGCATCCATGTCCTCAAAACAAGCTTACTTTCCGGGATGGACTCGTGCTCATCCTCTCTCCTCTGCACATAAGCACCCTTCTTCTAGTTCTCGTGGCTTACCTGATGCTTTGAGAGGTCCTTATAGTCCAGTCGCAGATATGTTTGAAGAACCCCCATTGACTGACTTTCCCAGTTCAGAGATCGAAGCGTTGGTAACCTAAAACACATGTGCAGTGGAAACAGTAACTTTAACCCTAATAGGCAGATTACTTCTCTTAATTGGCCAAGCTGGAGCACGTGACTATGCCTAAGCTGCTGCTGATTTTGAATAGCTTTCAGCTTTAAACTTTATTGCTTCAGTATTGGTATTAAAACTTCTTATTACTTCTGAGTTCTCTCTTTTTAAAACAGGTTTGGATTTATTTGTTACCTTAAATACAAGGAGGCGAAAGCAGAAGTAAGCCAGGATTAAGGGTCATGAAACTTTTCCTGCACGATTATATGGGCACATCAATCGCCAAGCTCACAAATTTTCTCTGTCCATGATGTTCTTAGAGGTATGGTAGGTGCAAAATGACTTAATCTTGTATTTAAGAACTTTACTCCATATTGGGGGGGGGGTAAGATAAAAGTTTTATTTTAAGAAGGAATGGACTTTTGGTATATTTGGAAATCATCCTAGAAAAGATACCTTCATGACTTAATTTATCTCAGGTCCCTGAGTTTTGCCTCCTGGCAACATTCTCATTCCCTATATCAACAATGTTCTGATATACAATTTGCTGAGCAGCAAATGAGATCTAACTAGATAGGCATAAGATATCTGTGCATAAGTTTTTCTCATAATGAACTCTGTTTGATTCAACTCTATGCCGGTTGGGTCATTGTTTTAAACAAGGTTCATGCAGAATTGGAACATTTGCTGCTTGGCTCATTTCTCAACTTAGACCTCAGACGTCACTCTCTCTGTTTTATTAATGGTAAGGGGTATGTCTATTTAAGTCTTGTTGTATAAGGCCATAATTTCAGCCTGTTTCTCTGCAGGTAATCCCTTGTGGAACAAAATACTTGCTGTTTTGCTGAATACATATGGTATATCTGGAATAGTTCAAACGTTTCTAACATTGGTGAATGACATATGGTGCAGGAAGTTTCTATTCCATTTTTTGACGAAATAGTTTGAATTATTTCCAGGGCAATGTCAGAATGCTTCATATTGCTTTCAAATCTTAGAAATCCTTTCCTTAATACCAAAACCAACCTAAGGGATGTATATTTTTTAACTTACCTCAAAGAGTTCCTATGATAATGGAGTAAAGTTTCTTTTTTATTAATTGTCAAAGCTGGTGTTCATTTCAGTATTTTCTAACTACTTCAATTATTTCTACTTGATTAGGGTGGGTTCCCTAGTAAGCCATTGTTTGTTTGTGTGAGCGTCACTTTGAGGTTTGTCCCTCAGTGAGTTTCCATGCAAACTACTTAAAGTGTGTGTTAGTTAAGATTTGCATTTAAGCATCATCCTAATTATTTCGTGGAGGTTGTGAAAGGAGTATTATAGTTTATTTTCTTAACACTTTATTGAATTATTTAGTAAATTTAGAAGTTTTTGTTACTATTTGCAATTAATTCTTAAAACGTAATTTGTTAATTTAAAGCAGGAGAAATTTCCTAACAATCTTCAGTACCATTTGACATCAAACTGTTTATATAACAATGAGTAATATTAATATAGCCTCATGGAATGTTCAGGGTCTGGGATCTCCGGTGAAAAGATACAGAGTGCTGAATCACTTAAATAGGCACAAAATTGACATAGCAATGTTACAGGAAACTCATTTGATCTCCATAGAAGCAGAAAAACTAGCCCGTGGTTGGGTATCCTCGGTTGAACATTGTTGTTTTTCTACAAAAAAAAGAGGAGTGGCAATTTTAATTAGAAAAAGCATGAACTTTACCCAACATTCCCATATCACAGATATTGAAGGAAGATTTCAAATTATTTTCGGGAACTTATATGGTAAGGAAGTAGCTATATCTAATATTTATGCTCCTAATGCACATCAAAAATATTTGTTTCATAAACTGACATATACACTGGCTAGCTTGGGGCCTTATGAAATACTGTTGGGGAGGGGAATTTAATGTTGTTATGGATCCTTCTTTGGGCAGGTTAAATTCTCAGCTCCCCCGTTCTTTGTCCCTTGCCCAGAAAAGTTTGCACACTTTACTAAAGGAGGTGGGTTTGGTGGATACATGGAGGCTTCTTTATCCACGTAGTAGAGATTATTCTTTCCTATCAGCTAGACATGGTTCATTCAGCCGTATTATTTATTTATTTACAGTATATGGTTACCCTTTGTTATATATAAAAATTAGCCTGCTCAAAATCCAGTTAAGCACATTCTAAACCAATATGCGCATTCTAAAGTGTTGTTATGCACAGTTCAAAGGTCATACACTTTTAAATTTCTCATTTATTCTACACTTAACTACTTACTAACTACCCAGTGCCCAAAGTCACACCTTTTATGTTTCAAAAGTCTGGAAATTTGATTTTTATATGTGAGTAGAACAAAGGCATAGCAAGATTTTTTGTTTTCACTTCAGTGGGAGTCTGTCACTCGTGTAAAAGACCATATACTATAAAAAATAAAATATGGTCAACCACACACAACTCTGCATGCATTTCCATCTCAGGGTGGAGATGACAGCATGGACCTCTCGAGCTTCGCTCTCGAGGTTCATATGCTGTCATCTCAACTCCTCGATGGAAACATAGCCTTGTAGTGTATGGCTGCCCATACATTATTCTCTATATGAATCTACAGTGGTGCAATAACACTAGCCAAATCAGTTATGAAAATGCATTAATTTCTGACCATTGTTTAATTAAGACTGCAGTGCTTTTTGAAAATAACTCTAGAATATCACCAAATTGGAAATTTAATTCCTCACTTCTTCAGGATTCAAATTTTTTGAAATGGCTGCACAAAGAGACAAAAAATTATTTTGATTTAAATGACAATGGAGAAGTATCATCCAATAAAGACTAGTGTGTGATGGATATAAGGCTTTTATAAGAGGGGGAATAATTAGCTATGCATCTAGGAGGAAGAAAGAAAAACTAAAAGATCTAAAACTAAAGGAAGAAAAGCTTGAGGACACGCTGACACAACTTAAAAATAATCCCTGAAACAAACAAGAAATTATTTTTAAGGCACTTAATCTTAAATATGAAATCAATAGATTATACTCAGACAAAATAGAATACTCTCTTTTCAGAATAAAGCAGAAATACTGGGAGTCAGGAGAAAAAGCTAGTAAACTATTAGCACATAGGTTGTCTAAGGCACAGAATCAAAACAACATAAAGGGAATTAAAAATAAGAATGGGGTGGTGACATTTGACATCAAGCAAATTAATGAATGTTTTAAATCCTTTTTTGAAGACTTGTATAAATACCAAAGTTCTCCTGAGATAACTGTCATAGAATACTTTCTCTACAGAGCAAATTTACCAAGCATTTCAATTTTAGAAAAGCAGCAGCTAGATGAGCCAATAAAACTTCAAGAGATTTCAGCAGTCATTGCTAAAGCCCCTAAAGGAAAAACTCCAGGTCCGGATGGTCTACCTGGAGAGTTTTATAATTCCTTAAACAACATTATTTCTCCTCACCTTTTTAAAACTTTAAAAAAATTCCTTTAAGGAAGGACTCCTTCCAGACTCTATGAATGAAGCCTTTAGATGTTTACTAAGCAAGAAAGATAAAGACCCCTTGGACTGTGGCAATTATAGGCCTATTTCTCTACTGAACTTTGATTACACAATTATTGCTAACGTTTTAGCCAACAGAATTTCTAGTATTTTGAATAATTTTATAGGCAAGGAGCAGGTGGGCATCGTGCAGGGTAGGCAGGCAGCAGACAACTTCTGTAGGTTATTTTCCATTATTTGGGCTACAAAATCAATTAAAAGTAAAAATGTTAATAAGACTACAGCTGCTATTTCCCTAGACATATGGAAAGCATTTGACTCTTTAGAATGGAAGTACCTCTACAAAGTCCTCTCTGCTAATAACTTTGGACCACGTATATTAAGATGGGTTCAGACTCTTTATGCTTGTCTCAAAGTAAGTATTTTAACAAACAGTTTTAAATCGTCCTCTTTCAAGTTAAAATAGAGGGTCTAGACAAGGCTGCCCTCTTTCCCCTCTACTCTTTATTCTAGCCTTGGAACCTTTAATCAGAAGAATTTCAAACTCTGACAACATCCATGGAATACTAACTGGCAGATATAATAACAAAGTTTTGGCCTTTGCGGTTGATAGTCTTCTGACCTTATCTCAACCCATGTTTTCACTTCAGGCTGTTAAACCCTTGTTGCAAGAATCTGGGGAAATATCAGGTTTATTTGTTAACTGGTCCAAGACTGAATGTTTGATTCTAAGTCATTTGGACTCGGAGGTTAGGAAATTGAAAGAGCTCCCAGACAGAGCTTGGCCAAAGGAGGGCATGAAATATTTGGGAATCAAAATTTTTGATTCTATTAATAGAATTCAGAGTCATAATCCAAATATAATCCTAAATGAGTTCAAGTCTGATCTAGAAAGGTGGTCTAGTTTGTATCTGTCCTTATGGGGGAAAATAAATTCTATAAAAATGATACTAGCTCCTAAATTATTCTATTTTATGAACAACTTTGCGGCTAATATCCCTGGTTTTTGGTTTAGCAAATTAGACAGGATTATCTCCACTTTTTTATGGGAAGGGAAAACTCCTAGATTATCTAAACTGAAATTGAGAGCACCAATTAAATTAGGAGGATTTGCATTACCATGGTGGCAAGGTTATTTTTGGTCATATAAGTTAAAACAAGTACCTAATTGGTTCATTCCACAAGATAACCCTAATGGTTGTATATTGAGAAAGATATTGTGGCACCTCTAAGATTAACAGATTTGTTTTTCACACATGTTCCCTTTAAGTTAGCAAATCACCCTACTTTACAGATTTCAGTATCTGTTTGTAAACAAGTTAGTCAACTCAAGAAAACTGAAATTGTGCTATTAAAATATATCCCCCTCTGGAATAATTCACAGATTACCAGATCTAACAAAGGTGTCCCTGACCTCAGATGGGGTATAAAAGGTATACAAATTATTGGAGATGTGCTGGATGCAAATAATATTCTTTTGTGATTTTAACAAATGCGGTCTTTGTATAAACTGAACAAATGTGAATTCTGGTTTTGTCTACAATTAAGAAAACATTTATCCACTAATATTTTAGATGCAAATTTCTCCCTCAAATCTATGGATATCTTTCTTTAAAGTAGCTCATCTTCTGAAAGGATTTAGTTTGTTGTATAAAATGCTACAGGAACCAGTAAAAGACCGAACAGAACACGCCAGAGTTAAATGGCAAACATATTTAAATATATACATCCCTTTAAATACTTGGGATAAGCTATGGGACAATGCTATTAAAACATGCATAGAAACACAAGGCAGGTTAGTACAATTTAAAATTCTGCATTATTATTACTATTCCCCATGGACTCTCTTTGGGTTGGGTTTAACCTCAAACAACAACTGTTGGAGATGTGGACATTCCGATGCAGGTTTAGCTCATCTCATGTGGTCATATAGTGGGATCATAGATAAATGGAAACAGATACATGACATTTGTCAGTGTATATTATGTTCCACTCTCCCCAGCTCTGTATATCCTTGGTGATACTTCTGTTTTACCAAACATTCCAAATGGGAAAAAAATATGGGTCTGTACAGTAGCTCTGTCTTTTAAAAGATTGATTCTCCAAAGTTGGAAAGATCCAAAGGCTCCATCTAAATATCAATGGTTAGACTCTCTTAGTAAGCTAGCTAATAAGCTATCAGCAGGCTTTCTGTAACCACTGCATATGTGTATTGTCCTTTTTGTCCACCCCCTGACATGGAACCTTTGTAAAAGAGCTCATGCTCAAAGGTCTCTCCAAAATATTAAATAAATAATAAATAATAAAAGTATTAGCTACACAATTTTGGAAAAAAAGAAATTTTTGAAATGATATGGGGCCCTTTCTTAAAGCTATGTGCTTAAGATATTTATCTTTATTAAATAAGATTCTTAAAATGGAAATGTATTTGTTACTAATAACTAATATACTACTTTAATTGCTATATTTTAGATTTAGGTATAGATAATAATAATACATTCATAGTCGGTAATGTATTTGCATTATTTGAATGAAATTTGTAGAACATGTTCTGTTATTGTTTTTCTTTCTTCTTTATTAAAACTCAATAAACTATAAATTGAAAAAACCTACTCTGTCCTGAACAGCACGGGTTCGGGGCCACCAGCTGGCCATCATGGCCTTGCTAGAATTTACAGGTTAGATCCACCATGCATTAGACCAAGGCCTCCTGGTAGAAGCCACATTCATTGACCTATCAAAGGCATTTGATAAGATGCATCATGGGCTCGCCTCTGAAACTTTGGGCTGGTTCACTATCTACCTGAACAACAAACGGAATAGCAGCAGAAATGACTCAATATGGTGAGGTACTACTCACTCTGGCCTCCCTGAAGGGAGTAGGAAAGGACTCTAGTTTGTTTGCTGAAAAACAAACATCACAGCTCCGTCACACACCCGGAAAGGATAGCTTCCTGAGTGACTGGCATGGAACCAGTGTGCAGGAACCGAAGGTGTGAATATTTGAGAAGCCACCTCAGAAAAACGACCTACTTGACCTTCGGTCAAGAAAGGAGTATGTCGTCTGTTAAGTTGAAGCAAGCAAGGAAGTAGGAACCAGAGTTCCAACTCGCTGGAGAGTCACTTCTGTTGCTGCAAGGTTCTGCTCAAGAGAAGAAAGCCCGATTAAAAAAAAGGGGGATTAACAGACTGGGCAGTCACCTAGGTCTAGGAAATGTCTCTGAATAAAAGAACTATCCCTTGGACAAAGGGATGACCCATACCGCTGCTGAAGCGGACCCCCCCTAGGGGTTGAAGAAGTCAGGTACTCTTTACAGTATTCTAGAGACAAGCGCCTTAGAGGGCTGAGGCGGGACCTGACCAGATCCAAAAGGGTAGTATCAGGTAATTTCAGCTAGGCCCTGTGCTGTGACAAATGTTTTTTTTTTTTAACCATTAGTCTAAGCCTAACAAGGCTTTCAGGCTGCTATTTCGTAAGGGTTGTCCGATACAGAAATGATGAAGATGTCCTCCATCTGGCCTGTGCCAAAGAAGCCACCGAAGGGGCAATATCACAAGGGGGCTATATAACCCTATCAAAAGGAGCGGAAGAGCCTGAGTGGCTCCCGACCATTGAATTAGAATGTTCCACAGGGTGTAATTGTCTTGATGACTGAAAGAGTCTAGACGCAGAAGTGTATGGTCCATGGATGCAATCTGAAATACTAGAGTGGACCCCATCACTGAGGAACTACTGAAAAGATCTTCCATTATGGACTCTGATGATAGAGAGAGTGTGCCCCTCAGTATATAAAATGAGTCATCTGCTGTATTACTGACCAGAAGGACAGGAAGAGACTCATCCAGATGCACTTCTACCCCAGAAGGACCCCTAAGGGAGGTCTAGGTCAGAGCCACTAGAAACTCCGCCACCAGGAAGGATGTCGCGGAGCTTGGCACCACGTAGGGAGCAGAGAAAGCGCTGAGTGGAAAGAGATATTCCGCTGGCAGAACAGTGCAGAAGAGTTCCATCAGCAGAAAAACACTGGATGTCACAAGATCCCATGCAGACCACCACTCACTAAGATGTGTGGAAAAACATAATCCGCAGAACAGGGCACCATTCTACAGAAAACATCCTGTCACAAGTTCTGCGGAGAAGAAGTATGTAGTAGGAAAATTTGTCACTAGTTCTGCCAGACAGCACCCACTAGCACCCCTGTGGCACCAGCATCACTCGTGGCACAGGAAGGCACAAAGCAGTGCCTATGCCAACCTGGGCGACACCCGAGGGCACCCACGGCGGTATCCGCAGGCACACCCGGCACCCATGCAGTAATGGCACCCAAGGACACCCCCAACACCCAAGGTACCATGGCACCCATGGAACCCATGGCAAGAATGGCACCCGAGGGCACGAGTGACACCCATGAAACTCATGGCACCTATGGGTACCCGCAGCACCACCCGAGGTACCTGCGGTGCCACCTGTGGCACCCACAGGTGCCTGACGCCAGCCATGGCACCACGAGATACCCGCGGCACCATCAACGGCACCTGCAACCAACAGCAGCAACAGCAACCGTGGTGCTGCACAGAATGATGGCACTGAGCCACGGCACCAACTATGGCACCAATCAAGGCACCAAGCCACGGCACCGACCAGGGCGCTGGCCATGGCACCGAGCCACTGCACCGACCCAAACACCAGCGGTGCCACCTACAGCACCAACGCCAAAAACAAGTGGTCGCCATGGCGCCGATCCACGGTGCTGGACCTGCAGCGTCACCCATTGCGTCGGGCACAGCGCCAGGACAAACACCACCGTGGAAAATGCCAATGGAAAATCCTGAGAAGAAGGGGAGAAGGAAAAAGGTGGTGCCCGTGCCAGCCCCTGCATGGAAAAGGGGGGGGAGGCACAAGGGATTGACACGATGTTGAAGGCACCAAGAGGGCACCGTGCTCATCCTGATCCAATCGACCCGGCTCCGAGGCCTGGAGGCCCAAAATCAGGAACACAGGCTAGGAAAACTAGAAGATGTCAAACCCCCTGCTCCACAGGAGTGGCCCAGAGGTGAAACTGCTCACTGGAGCTCCAACGAGGACAGAGATGGAGTCTAGAGTCGAGAATGCGGCCTTTAGGAGCGGGGCCAAGGGGAACCCACCAAAGTCGGTTCAGGCCTATCGCCCCTCCCAACGAACAATCCTCGTGCAGACGAAAAGAGGGCAACCTCGAGCGGCACAGATTCTTCTTCCCCCAACGAGGAAGAAAGCTCAAGGTTAAGCAGAGCCGGATCCACGGAACCACTAGTTTCATGCTTCAGTGGACTGTCCTCCCCCAAGCACAGTACTGTCCGTAGTCGGATCCCCCCCCAGTTTATCAAGGGCGGCGGACTGGACACAGCCCCTATGCCATAACAACTTTCAAATGAAGTCCTTCTGCTGTCACCGCTACCATCTAAGGACAATTCCGATGATAGCAGGTGAGAATTTCTTTTTCTTCTTCTTCATAACAGGGTTTTAAATAATTGATTAGCAGTTTTTTTCTTGGGACAAAACTAACTGTTCAGAAAGTATTCATAGTATATTGGTTTTCTAGAAATCCTATGTTTCTTAAACACAGTGAGGCAGGTGCTATGCATTTTCACAATGTTTTAGCACTTTTATGTGCAAAATGCTAAACAATTTTTAGAGTTAAATAAAACCCTGCATAATCAACTTTTCTTGTTCATAAAATAAGAAATTACTACTAAAATGTTAAATGCTAAAAGCTGCTGTCATATGGACGAAAACTTTGAATCCGGTAGACGAGCAATGTTGACATCCAAGCGCACTCGACGGCAGGAGACAAGGAACTGAGGCAGCTGGAGGATCAATGCCGAGATAGCCTACACAGGCTTGAGCTAATCTCACTGTGCCGCGCATGCATGGTCCTGTCTCGGCGCCGACCCTTCTGAAAAATTTTGGCTCCCTCACAGTGCTAGCGCCTCTGGCGCTATCCCACTAGTGTGAATGAGTTATGGAGACTTAGTCCAGGAAGATTTCCTCCCTTATATAGGGCGATGCCGGGGGTGGAGCCAACGTCGGCAGGGGGTGCTCCCACGTCAGTACTGCTGGAGGAAAAAATTGCCGGAACTGCCACCAGGTGGCGTCAGTCCTAATTGTGGTACCTGCTGCAAGAGCTTCCTCTTGAAGTAAGATCAATCTTTTTCCTCTTCAGGGGAGCTCTTCCACCTCCCTGGCAATATGGCTGATGTTGCCTGGTAACCAGCAGCAGTACTATGATATGACTCCTTGCTGAAGTAAGGCACTTGCACAGCAAGCCACCCAGCACTCTACCTCTGAGGCTAGCGAGCAATGCCTCTGCATCCTGGACTAGGCCCCCTCTGGACCAGACCATGGCAGGGGAGACAGGACATGAACCTGGATCGCCTATGTACAGCCAGTGCCAGCTGTCCAGGCATAATAAGCAACTTTATTCCATTACTGTACTCAACTTTTTATCACATAATATTTAGCTCATTATGTGCTATTGCTTATTTAATTATATATTTATTTGAATTTTTGGCAGGAAAGGTACACAGAACTGAGTGTAACCCCTCTGCAAATGGGGGTTTCCAAAAGACTTCCAGGAGCTTGCTTGAATGCTCCAAGCCTGAATGGTGTTTGGCATTTAAGCCATTTATCAGTGAGTGTTTTTAGAGCCTCTGGTACTGTCTCTTTAAGAGCTGTCTGCTTGCAGACATAATTAGTTTATATGGGGGGACTGTGTGTTTCTCTGTTTGAGTACCACTCGAACTGCTGCCAATTCACTCCATTTTTGCAGTCACTAGGAGTGCAAAGGAACCTATCTGAAAGATGTAACTGTTTGCCAGAAATTATTTAGAGTAATAATGAAATTACAGTTTGTCTAACCTGCTTTCTTTGCAGTCAGAACTGTGTCTGCTAGTTCCCCATTCTAGTTTTGAACTGCTGAACTGGACCAATCAGTATGGGGTAAGCTAGCTCTAAAATGGTGCCTTGGACGAATCAGAACTTGGACTCATAATCTGAGCCAGCCACAAGAAGATTGTATGGGCAGTGACTCTGGGAGATGTAGTTTAGACTTCAGTGCCTTTTGGACCAACAGCAGCAGTCTATTATGAGTGACAGCCAATCCAGTCAAGAACTGGGAGGAACTCAAAGGAAGTGCCCGGTTTTGTCAGTTGGAGTTTCAGTTGAGCTTTGGCAGTGAAGAAGGAAGAGCCCTGTGCTTTTTCAGTGTGCAGTTTTAGTCAAAACGTGTAAGGCCCAGAGTTCCGGGTCTGCAGCTTGTGTAACAGCTTGTTAGGACTGAATCTGTCCTGTGAAAAGAATCAAAGGATCTCTGAAGAGTAGAAACCAGGCTCACCCTGTAGAAGACTGGAGGAATTGCTGAAAATTGCACTCGGTCTGTCAGGAACTGAATCTGCTGTGTGTTCTCCCGGGTATTGTGCAGTAATTGCGATCAGGATACAGATGCAGCCTGCCTGGTATAGTGCTTTCTTTTATATGGATGTGTGAAGAGGTTTGTGTAGCTCAAGTGAGCCCTGCTGACATTGAAGGACCCTATCTTATTTGGAGGTCGTGAGTACTAATTCAGGGTCGGCTCCCTGTTGAATTGCCACATTAAATCCAAATGGAATTACTGTACTGCTGACTGTTTAATTCTCCTTTCTCTGTGGTGAAAGGCCCTACCAGCTGCCATCACGGTTTGGACTAGCCACTAGGGGCTTGGGTACCCAGGGACAGTAACTGATAGGGATAGGCCTGTGCACAGAGCCATAGTGTAGATTATTAGAGTGATAAGCTAATTAACCTGATTTCCCCTGTCCTTGTTATATCCCCTAAATAAATCAGAGCTGCTTGTTTCAGCAAGTTATACTGCCTGAGGTATTTGTCTATGTTAAAGTACTGTACTGTGATTGTTGCACTGTATCTCATTTCACAGGAGGTCCCAGTGCCGAACCAGACCTGGGGGTAAGTGTATACTGTGAAGGTAATTTGATATATTGTGTGGGCCACTAATGGGAAGAAAGGGGGTTGCAGTGCCCAGAGGGCTGTGACCAAGTTAGTTTAACTATTGCAAACCCTGACCTCTGGGTGGAGGCACCAGCCATTGATCCAGGCCCTCAACCTGTTAGTGGCAAATCAGGCAGGGGTAGTAGCCCCTGGGATAGCGCCATCTAGGGGTTACATCTTGGAGGCTCACCGCTGGGATTGTGTGTCCTCTAGTGGCCATATTTACGAACCACTGTTAAGAAAAAAATGGGTACCCCGACAGAAGTGGCTGTGCACCGCTGGTGGAGTGGTGTACTGGGGAGGAGATCGACCCCAAAATGCTATGCTTATCCTGGACATCCCCTGGGTATCAATACGGACACTGTGCAGGAGTACTTTCCAAGGTGGAAGGTTTACAAACCCTGTGGTGGTGGATCGGCATGCTAATCTGCTCACCCACACTTTCCTGGCCCTAGTAGAGTTTAAGGATCCCATAGATAGCTCCAAAGTGCCACAGACCATTACCCCAGAGGAGCCCTCACTGCTTGGAGAGTGATAACTAAGGACAGTAAAGACCGGGGAATCAGCCCCACCACTATCTGAAACTTTTGAGGAGAAATTTGCTGAATGGTTGCTGGGAGAGGGAAAACTGTGGAGGACTTGAAGAAACTATTCTTGCCACCTGGGGTGTTCCTCCCCAACACCCTCTCCTGCTCCAGTGCCCGTGTGGTGGCTGAACCAATGCAGACTCCTATTTCTGCACCTGCCATTAGTCGACTACTTACGAAGGTTGAGGATCTTCTCTGGCACCTCCCACCCCCCAAGGGAGGATGACTGGAGACCTGGATAGACTATCTGCCCCAAGTGCCAGAATGGCAATGCCCCGGAAGGCGGGGTGCTTAAAGAGGGTTAGTGAGAGAGCCCGAGGTCCTGCCCTGGCTACCATCCTGCTAAACGGGCCAGTAAACCTGGAAGCGACTGCACAGGCCTATCTTGAGGCCTTGGAGAATGTGTATGGAGCCCAGATTCTGATGAGGACCTATGGTGGAGAGTAAGAAATGCACAACAGTACCAAGGGAGTTGTTGTCTGTGTATGTCTCGGCTGGAAAAATTGTTGCAAGAATGCCTCATAAAGGTAGTTTGCCAGCGATTGAACTGGACCGAACCAGACTGACAGAATCCTTAAGTCTGCCCCTTCTCAGAACTGCTGTTGCTTCAGTTACGCCTGGCAAATCGATTGAACCCCACCCTCCTATGATGAGTTAATGAGAGAATTCGAGGAGTTGAGAAAAGGCGACCTCCGGGAGGTACCTGCACCAACAGCTGTGGCTACGACGAGTGACTGAGGGTGACCCATCAAGTGAAGTTCAGGGGCAGAGGTTGACAGTCAATGAGTGCTCTGACAAGGAAAAGATATGCCACAATGGGGCGAACTGTTGAGAGAGATCCGGAATTCAAAAACAGTCCCTTTATGAAGGCCACGCCTGCAATGCGGCCCTGACCTATATCCGACTGTATCTGCTATGGGGGTGGGGTACCCACCCATGTATCTCCTACTGATAACAGCTCCAAACTCAATTCCTTGACCATGGAAGTGGAGAAACTGACCAGATGTCTCCAAATGCTTATCACGCCGAGACAGAGATGGCACCCAGGTTTCCAGTTAGTAATACCCCGCCCTGGCTCCCAGTGTGGCGCTCGGCCAGCTCAAACTCCAGAAAGTATGTTTTGCTATAATTGTGGGAAAGATGGGCACATGAAAAGGAATGCCAGTCCCAAAAGACACTGACAAAGTTGCATATAGGCTACAAGGAGAGCTCGGAGAAGAAATCAGTGGTTAAGAGGTGCACGACATGATCCCAGTGAGGGCACCAAAATGCTAATTCACGCCCTTTTGTGGCAAGGTCAGTTGCCCAGGCCCCACTACCGCCTCTCCAGACTGGTCCAGAATAGTGGGTCCCTCCATGGAGACCACTGTAAAGGTGAATGGAGTGTCTACAAGAGCTGTATTAGACAGTGGCTCCAAGTGACAATTATGTTCCAGGATTGGTATCAGAAGCATTTGTCAGACGTACCTTACAACCATTAGAAGGACTGCATGTATGGGGGTTAAGTGAGAAGGCCTACCCCTATTCCGGTATATCCGAATTTGTCTGTCTTTCCCCACCTCCGTGGCTGGAGTGGCAACAAGTAGAGACCCTAGCCTTAGTGTGTCCCCCACTGGACTGTATGATGGTGTCCCTTTGTTGATTGGAACAAATGCTCATATGTTCGGAAGGCTGGCACAGTTGTGTTATGAAAAACAGGGTCAAAGACTAGTAGAGCTTTAAGAGTTCCGGCTTAATTAAGAAGGCCTATGAGGCACAGAGATGCTGAAAAACAGAACCAGAGGAACCGGTGGAATTGTATGGAAGAAGGATCCTGAGTCTCTGATCCTGGCGCCAAATGCCCAGTGTACTCTTACAGGAGAGGTCCGTATCAGAAAGGATGTTAAGAATAAAATATTAATGTTGGATGCACCAGGCGATGGAAAATTGCCAGAGGGACTGCTGGTCAAGCCTAGTATTTTGCCCGCTAGAGCCCATGCTTATGCCAGAAGGAAATGGTCCAAGTTCATAATGTGTTTGAAAGAGACATTCGAGTAAAACAGAGGTTGCATCCTGGCTAATGTGCATTGTGCAGACACTGCAGTGCTACCCAGCAGCAAGAGTTCAAGGAAGAATGACAGAGTAACGCCTGACTTGTTTGATTCGCGACTCCCGCTGCCAGCTGAATGGAAAGTGAGGATCAGTGAGAAGCTTGCCCAGAGAGACCAGGTGTTTTCTTTAAAGGAATGGGATGTAGGATCGTGCAAGGAGCTGAGCACAATATCCGGCTGCATGGACGAAAGACCATTTCGTGAGAGAGGTCAGCGACGCCTGGCACCTGCTGACATAGATGATGTGAGACGGCATCTGCAAGAGATGTTAGCTGCTGGTGTAATACAAGAATCCAGAAGCCCTTATGCTTCCCCATTGTGGTAGTGAGGAAAAGAATGGAACAGTAAGGATGTGTGTGGATTATCGCACCTTCAAGGCGGACTATCCCTGATCAGTACACAATGCCCGCATTCAGGATGCTTTGGACTGCCTAAACGGAGCAAGTGGTTCTCTGTGCTGGATCTCCGCAGTGGGTACTACTAGATCCCGATGGCCCCAGAGGACCGTGAGAAGACGGCCTTATCTGTCCGCTTAGCTTCTATGAATTCATGAGGATGCCTCAAGGGATTTCAGGTGCCCCAGCCACTTTTCAACGATTGATGGAGCGTGCAGTGGGGACATGAACTTACTAGAGTGCCTGGTATACCTAGATGATGTTATTGTGTTTGGCAGCTCACTGGAGGAACATGAGAGCAGATTATTTAAGGTATTGGACCGACTGGAGGACTTTGGCCTTAAACTGTCCATTGATAAGTGTCAATTTTCAAACATCAGTAAAGTATGTGGGACACATAGTATCCACCGAGGAATAGAGACCGACCTAAGTAAAGCTGAGGCCTTGACCACCTGGCCACAGCCCAAACATCTAAAAAGAACTGCAAAGATTCCTGGGATTCTGTGGTTATTATCGGCGCTCATCGAGGACTATTCAAGAGTGATCCGCCTTTACTTAACCTTACTCAAGGGTATCCCCAACCCACAAAAATACCAAAAAGTCAGCGTCCTCAAGACTGAAAGAGTGTATTTTCATCCGAGTGAAGTATTTGGGGCCGCTGGACTCCTGATTGTGAGACTGCTTTTCATGAGATCATATATCAACTTACCCATGCTCCAGTGCTGGCCTATGCCGATTCAAGAAAACCTTCGTCCTGCACACTGATGCTAGCTTGCAAGGGTTGGGGCTGTGTTGTACCAAGAGCACGAGAATGGCCTGAGACCAGTGGCCTTTGCCAGTAGAAGCCTGACCCCATCCGAAAAGAACTATCCTGTACATAAGTTAGAGTTCCTAGCTTTGAAGTGGGCTATTGTTGACCAATTCCATGAGTACTTGTATGGGGCTAAAATACTAGTAAAACTGACAATAATCCTTTGACCTATGTGCAGACCTCAGCTGTTGGATGCCACTGGCCATAGGTGGCTTTCTGCATTATCTACATATGACTATGCTCTGAATACCAGGCAGGTCTGAACCACATAGATGCTGATGCTCTCTCCGGAGGCCTGTTCCCCAGAATGATTGAGTCCGATTGGCAGAACCTGACATTCAGGCACTCTGCCGAAGTTTGACAGGGAGGAACAAATGTCCACGGACGCAGTGGACTGCATGGTGGATTGCTTGGGAGCCTCTGAGAATTGCATACCTGCTGCTTATTGCCACTTTTCTGCAATAGACATTGGTGCACTGCCTCAGCTGGACAATGACAGTATTCATGGCTCAATCCCATGATCCCATGATCAAAGCAGCTTAGAAACCCCATGCAGGAAAGATGTGTCCAAATTACGCTCCACTGATTTGAGAACTGCACTGTTATACAAAGAAGGTCCTAAGTTGAAACTGATCAATAAACTGTTATACAGAGAAACAGTAGACAGAGGGGGACAAGTAGACAAACAACAACTAGTGCTGCCCACTGCCTTTCGAGACTCAGTACTGAGGTCCTTGCACAACCACATGGGCACCTTGGTATAGACAGAACACTTGACTTGGTGAGATCCAGATTCTATTGGCCTAAGATGGGGCTGATGTGGAGCAACACATTCGAACTTGTAGTCGCTGCTTACAGAGGAAAGCTTTGCCCAGAGGGCTGCCCCTTGTTAACATCACCACCAGTGCACCAATGGAGCTGGTCTGTATTGATTTTCTGAGTTTGGAGTCAGATCAAAGAAATATCAGTAATGTGCTGGTGGTCACTGACCATTTCACGAGATAGCCCAAGCTTTCCCCACCAAAGACCAGAAAGCATCCACTGTGGCCAAAGTACTTGTAGAAAACTTTTTGTTCACTATGGGGCTCCACAAAGAATCCATTCTGATCAAGGGAGAGCTTTGAGAGTCGCCTGATCAAAGAGATGCTTTCTCTGTGGGAGTGCGAGAAGTCCAGAACCACTCCTTACCACCCCAGGGGACCCACAGCCTGAACGTTTCAACCGCACTTTGCTAGGTATGCTAGGCACCCTGCACCCAAAGGACAAGACTAGATGGAGCCAACAAATTAGCACCCTGGTACATGCTTATAACTGCACAAAAGTGATGCCACTGGATTCTCCCCTACCGCCTGATGTTTGAAGAGAAGCTCGACTACCAGTAGATGTGTGTTTTGGGGTCTCTCCTGATGGGGTTCAAGCTGACAACTATTTACAGTATGTGCAAAGTTAAAGGCCCAGCTAACTCATGCGTACTAACTGGTTCAAACCATGGCTGCCAAAAGAAATCTGGCCAACAAAGAAAGGTATGATAAAAGGTGAAAGCACAGGAACTCCAGGAGGAGATCGGGTATTGCTAAGAAATCTGGGACTGCATGGCAAGCACAAGATTGCTGACAGATGGCACCATCTCCCTCCACATTATAGTGGGCAAACTAGATGATCTGCCAGTGTACAAAGTAAGACCTGAGAATAATTCAAAAGATGTAAAACAATGCATAGAAATCATTTACTGCCCATTGGACAAATCTAATTGAGTCTGAGCCCTAGAAGATGCCCCTCTGGACCAGTGACTAGAGCTGCTGCTAAGAAAAGATCAAGAAAGTCTGCACCTGCAGAAGCAAAGTTAAAGTGTTCCCTCCACAAAGTCCCAGTTGAGCATGACTGTCAGTCCATATCGGAAGAAAGTGAGAGTGACTTTGAATACTATCCTTCTTACGAACTGAGTCAATGTTTGAGGGCATCTAGTAATACTGGAGATGAAGCTGGGTCTTCTAGACTGTCTAAGCCCCAGCTTCATCCCTGGAGCCAATGCTCCCAGAAAGTAAAGTGCAAAGCATCAGATCAGATGAAATGGAATCATTGTGCATGGTTGAACTGTTTGAGCTTTCGGGAGGAAAATGATAGGTTGGGGCGGACTGGTGATACACCAGCAAGAAGAGTATTTTGAGTGCCCTGACAGTCCACTGCCAGTGTCCGAAAGCTCTCCATGCGAGCCAAATGTTGTGGACTCAGAAACTGTAACTCCTGGAGCTGAAAGTGCCCCAAGTTCTAGCCTCTCTCACCCCCATGGAGACTCCCCTGACAAGTGAGGGACAATGCTGAAAATGAGGCTCAGAGTGCAGAGACTATAACAGTTCCCCTAGAAAGACTGGTCGAGCTGTAAAGCCTGTGGTGCACCTCAGTTATGATTCCCTTGGGAGGCCTGTGGATTTGCCTCTCAATGTTGTCCATAAAGGAGTGTATGTGTCCCCAGGCTCATTGCCCAAACTGAGAGTCAGTGCTAACTCCAAGTTACTTGTGTTGCCCTCTAGTACATGGTGCCCTTGCCCCATCCAGCCCCAAGGTAACTGATAGGAAGGGCCCCTCTCTTCAGGTTT
The DNA here is from genome assembly GCA_016271365.2 of Neoceratodus forsteri. Lineage (NCBI taxonomy): Eukaryota > Metazoa > Chordata > Ceratodontiformes > Ceratodontidae > Neoceratodus > Neoceratodus forsteri. Next base: position 949,349,213 of record CM028137.1, read on the forward strand.
CATGTACAAGAGGTAATAACTTGAGTTATGGTACAATGTGTATGTAATACTGTGTAAAGAGGACGTACTGCAATGTTTCAGAAATGTGTTCTTGGTAAAATGATATATTGACTGATGATTACATAAAGCGAGCCTAATGCAAATGTATATGGTTGCAGCTGAAACTAGAAGTACTTGCTTGACGCCGGATCGCCAAGCTTTCCCAGGCCAGGAAGGATGTAACCCTCTGCAAATGGGGGTTCCCAAAAGACTTCCAGGAGCTTGCTTGAATGCTCCAAGCCTGAATGGTGTTTGGCATTTAAGCCATTTATCAGTGAGTGTTTTAGAGCCTCTGGTACTGTCTCTTTAAGAGCTGTCTGCTTGCAGACATAATTAGTTTATAGGGGGACTGTGTGTTTCTCTGTTTGAGTACCACTCGAACTGCTGCCAATTCACTCCATTTTGCAGTCACTAGGAGTGCAAAGGGAACCTATCTGAAAGATGTAACTGTTTGCAGAAATTATTTAGAGTAATAATGAAATTACAGTTTGTCTAACCTGCTTTCTTTGCAGTCAGAACTGTGTCTGCTAGTTCCCCATTCTAGTTTTGAACTGCTGAACTGGACCAATCAGTGTGGGGTAGTAAGCTTTCTAAAATGGTGCCTTGACGAATCAGAACTTGGACTCATAATCTGAGCCAGCCACAAGAGGATTGTATGGGCAGTGACTCTGGGAGATGTAGTTTAGACTTCAGTGCCTTTTGGACCAACAGCAGCAGTCTATTGTGAGTGACAGCCAATCCAGTCAAGAACTGGGAGGAACTCAAAGGAAGTGCCGGTTTTGTCAGTTGGAGTTTCAGTTGAGCTTGCAGTGAAGAAGGAAGGAGCCCTTGCTTTTCAGTGTGCAGTTTTAGTCAAAACGTGTAAGGCCCAGAGTTCCGTCTGCAGCTTGTGTAACAGCTTGTTAGGACTGAATCTGTCCTGTGAAAGAATCAAAGGATCTCTGAAGAGTAGAAACCAGGCTCACCCTGTAGAAGACTGGAGGAATTGCTGAAAATTGCACTCGGTCTGTCAGGAAACTGAATCTGCTGTGTGTTCTCCTCGGCATTGTGCAGTAATTGCGATCGGGATACAGATGCAGCCTGCCTGGTATAGTGCTTTCTTTTATATGGATGTGTGAAGAGGTTTGTGTAGCTCAAGTGAGCCCTGCTGACATTGAAGGACCCTATCTTATTTGGAGGTCGTGAGTACTAATTCAGGTCGCTCCTGTTGAATTGCCACATTAAATCCAAATGGAATTACTGTACTGCTGACTGTTTAATTCTCCTTTCTCTGTGTGAAAGGGCCCCTACCAGCTGCCACGGTTTGGACTAGCCACTAGGGCTTGGGTACCCAGGGACAGTAACTGATAGGGATAGGCCTGTGCACAGAGCCATAGGTAGCTTATTAGAGTGATAAGCTAATTAACCTGATTTCCCCCTGTCCTTGTTATATCCCCTAAATAAATCAGAGCTGCTTGTTTCAGCAAAGTTATACTGCCTGAGGTATTTGTCTATGTTAAAGTACTGTACTGTGATTGTTGCACTGTATCTCATTTCACAGGAGGTCCCAGTGCGGAACCAGACCTGGGGTAAGTGTATACTGTGAAGGTAATTCTGATATATTGTGTGGGCCACTAGTGGGAAGAAAGAGGGTTGCAGTGTCCCAGAGGCTGTGACCAAGTTAGTTTAACTATTGCAAACCCTGACCTCTGGGTGGAGGCACCCGCCATTGGATCCAGGCCCCTCAACCTGTTAGTGGCAAATCAGGCAGGGGTAGTAGCCCCTGGGATAGCGCCATCTAGGGGTTACATGAGCCTCTTTATCATGGGGGGTGGGTATTACATCGGGGGAGTTACAGTTTATTTGTGCAAAAAATAAAGGTAACTGCTATCAAATGTAAGTAAAGATCAAGTATAATGCAACCACCTAGCACCAGCATGTAGGCTATGCCAGCCCTGTTGGGGAGCCCCCCTATCTCCCAGGGGGATGTCAGGGATCCTCCCTGTCTGGGGCTGATGTTCAACAGGAGAGGTCCCTAACAGCCAAGTATTTATTTAATCCAGGATTCCAGCTTTTTAGTGGCAGTACCGGGTTCAAATACCAGCCCTCTTACAGTTTATAATCACAGGTGACAGTACTGAAGTGCACACAGGGATTTACATGAGGATAAACCACTTATAACCTTATTAACAAAGAGGATCAAGGACCTTGGTTCATCATGTGTTGAGGCAGTTTTACAGCATTCGTGGGTTCCTTCTCTACCACCACAGGCCTAACGAAGAATTGTGCCACCAGCACTCACTTCTCATTTTGGCAGCTTTACAAAACTGACTTTACCAGCAGACATGTCTCATGGCAGTGTCAGATCCGGGATTTTACAATGGGGGGTGCTGGGGTGGTGTGTACATTTGATATGCAATTTATCAATTTTTTTAATCCTTTATATTGTCTGCTATTATCTTTTTTTTTTTACAGTTTTGACAGAAAATACAAATGCAATCTATAGTTTTGAATATAAACTTCTGCACAATCAACAAAGCGAACTTCAGCAAAATGCAGCAGCAGCAAGCATGTTGCAGTGGGGGGGGGTTCAGCTGTCTCCTTCACTCCCCCCCTAGATCTGTCACTGTCTTGTGGGACAGCAGGTGTCAGTGCCGTTGCAGGAGTGACCCTCCATCTTGCAGTCTATGATTACACTATCCCACTCCTCTACACTTCTGCTTCTCTTAGCAGGCTGTCTGCTTTCATCCATCCACACTTGGGACTACCAGAGTGTCTCTCTAATCTGGTCTGAATTTAGACTGTATTGATCTATAGGTCTGAGTTCTCCCTCCTAGGAGCATCTGACTGTGAAAGTCAGGCAAGTATATTATGTTTCACACAAATATATAAAGACATTGGTGTCTCAATGCTCCACTAGTAACAATGCCACCCCTCCCCATCCTTAAAGTCTCTCTGATTTCATGAAATTCTTGTGGACTGTAGAGCTCCCTATCTTAGCATCTGAACTGGGCTGTGAAGGCCTACAAGAACAGAGCATGGGGCCTGCTAGCATCCACCATCATCGGCTCTTCCCTCGTACACCAGGGGCAATCAATATCTCCTGCCCTTTCATATCACCTCCTTTTCTGAACACCTGGGCTGGTATCTTCATGTGCCGCCTCTTTTGGCATAGTCACCTCTCTGGTAACACCCCCACGAGGGTCTCTGTCTGAAGCTCTGGTGGAACATCCTCAGGGCAAGATGGCCAAGAGGGAGTTCCCCTTCAGG